>CM042482.1:46740658-47400658 GCA_023621385.1 Quercus gilva | reverse complement strand
TGGTTAGACAAGAAACTAAAAAAAGTCATAAAACCGGAGATTCATATACAAATATGATTCTCACAACATAGGCGCACCAAATTAATATGTGATCTATCGGTTGAAATTCCTTTCCTCTTCTTATGCAAGACATGATGATAATGGAGAGCAGAATTAATGCCTTTTTTTATTTTTCTATTTTTAATAAAAAGAGTTAATGACTTAGTTACTAATTTCTAGGGAACAATAAATACATGATTATGAGTGTATTTTTCACCCTTAGATCTAATACAAATCAATAGTCCAAAAAAGGTGTAACTCTTATGAAGTTACACCAGGTGCAACTTGAACCCATCTCATCCTACGAGATGAGTTCAAGTTACACCTGGTGTAACTTCACAAGAGTTACACTTTTTTTGGACCATTGATTTGTATTAGATCTAAGGGTGAAAAAAACACTCATAGTCATGTATTTATTATTCCCTAAAAATTAGAAACTAAGTCCTTAACTCTTCTTATTAAAAATAGAAAAATAAAAAACAGCATTAACTCTACTCTCCATCATCATTTTCATCTTCTCTCCCTCTCTCACATGGTCTTGTGTTCTATGTACTTTCACCCTCAACAATAGAAATTAAGGGCGAGTTCAAGAAACAAGTGAAATTTTTATTATTATTTTATGTCTGAAGTGTTTGATTGTTTTGTTCATTTTTAGTAATTAAGTCATTAACTCTACACTTTATGTGGAGAAAAGCCAAGAAAAGGAAGACCACAACAGAATCTGTCATAAAACATGTAATTCACAAGAAACACTTTTTGCTGCTCTCACCAATAATGATTAAATGAACAAAATCATTATATCACACGGGATTGTTCATGTGACTTGAACCATTCGATTCATGAATCTAAGGTAAAAATTAAAACAAGTTTGAATATATGCATTAATGGCAAAGTCACGTCACAAAGCCATTTATAGCGAATGAAATTGCAAAACCAGAAATGCACAAGCGTATTAAGTGAAAATAAATGCTAAACATAAAATTAAATTTTTAAAAATTTAAAAAGAAAAGGCTAAATCACAATCAAAACTGGTTTTTTTTTTTTTTAATAATAACAAATAATTTTGACAACATAGGAACTTCTGGTTAGACAAGAAACTAAAAAAAGTCATAAAACCGGAGATTCATATACAAATATGATTCTCACAACATAGGCGCACCAAATTAATATGTGATCTATCGGTTGAAATTCCTTTCCTCTTCGTATGCAAGACATGATGATGATGGAGAGCAGAATTAATGCTGTTTTTTGTTTTCAATTTTTAATAAAAAGAGTTAATGACTAAGTTACTAATTTCTAGGGAACAATAAATACATGATTATGAGTGTATTTTTCACCCTTAGATCTAAAACAAATCAATAGTCCAAAAAAGGTGTAACTCTTATGAAGTTACACCAGGTGTAACTTGAACCCATCTCATCCTACGAGATGAGTTCAAGTTACACCTGGTGTAACTTCCCAAGAGTTACACTTTTGTTGGACCATTGATTTGTATTAGATCTAAGGGTGAAAAAAACACTCATAGTCATGTATTTATTATTCCCTAAAAATTAGTAACTAAGTCATTAACTCTTCTTATTAAAAATAGAAAAATAAAAAATAGCATTAACTCTACCCTCCATCATCATTTTCATCTTCTCTACCTCTCTCACATGGTCTTGTGTTCTATGTACTTTCACCCTCAACAATAGAAACTAAGGGCGAGTTCAAGAAACAAGTGAAATTATTATTATTATTTTATGTCTGAAGTGTTTGATTGTTTTGGTCATTTTTAGTAATTAAGTCATTAACTCTACACTTTATGTGGAGAAAAGCCAAGAAAAGGAAGACCACAATAGAATCTGTCATAAAACATGTAATTCACAAGAAACACTTTTTGCTGCTCTCACCAATAATGATTAAATGAACAAAATCATTATATCACATGGGATTGTTCATGTGACTTGAACCATTCGGTTCATGAATCTAAGCTAAAAATTAAAACAAGTTTGAATATATGCATTAATGGCAAAGTCACGTCACAAAGCCATTTATAGCGAATGAAATTGCAAAACCAAAAATGCACAAGCGTATTAAATGAAAATAAATGCTAAACATAAAATTAAATTTTTAAAAATTTAAAAAGAAAAGGCTAAATCACAATCAAAACTAGTTTTTTTTTTTTTTTTTTTAATAATAACAAATAATTTTGACAACATAGGAACTTCTGGTTAGACAAGAAACAAAAAAAAGTCATAAAACCGGAGATTCATATACAAATATGATTCTCACAACCTCGGCGCACCAAATTAATATGTGATCTATCGGTTGAAATTCCTTTCCTCTTCTTATGCAAGACATGATGATGATGGAGAGCAGAATTAACGTTGTTTTTTATTTTTCGATTTTTAATAAAAAGAGTTAATGACTTAGTTACTAATTTCTAGGGAACAATAAATACATGATTATGAGTGTATTTTTCACCCTTAGATCTAATACAAATCAATAGTCCAAAAAAGGTGTAACTCATATGAAGTTACATCAGGTGTAACTTGAACCCATCTCATCCAACGAGATGAGCTCAAGTTACACCTGGTGTAACTTCACAAGAGTTACACTTTTTTTGGACCATTGATTTGTATTAGATCTAAGGGTGAAAAAAACACTCATAGTCATGTATTTATTATTCCCTAAAAATTAGTAACTAAGTCATTAACTCTTCTTATTAAAAATAGAAAAATAAAAAATAGCATTAACTCTACTCTCCATCATCATTTTCAACTTCTCTCCCTCTCTCACATGGTGTTGTGTTCTATGTACTTTCACCCTCAACAATAGAAATTAAGGGGGAGTTTAAGAAACAAGTGAAATTTTTATTATTATTTTATGTCTGAAGTGTTTGATTGTTTTGTTCATTTTTAGTAATTAAGTCATTAACTCTACACTTTATGTGGAGAAAAGCCAAGAAAAGGAAGACCACAATACAAGTAATTCACAAGAAACGATTTTTGCTGCTCTCACCAATAATGATTAAATGAACAAAATCATTATATCACAAGGGATTGTTCATGTGACTTGAACCATTCGGTTCATGAATCTAAGGTAAAAATTAAAACAAGTTTGAATATATGCATTAATGGCAAAGTCACGTCACAAAGCCAATTATAGGGAATGAAACTGCAAAACCAAAAATGCACAAGCGTATTAAATGAAAATAAATGCTAAACGTAAAATTAAATTTTTAAAAATTTAAAAAGAAAAGGCTAAATCACAATCAAAACTGGTTTTTTTTTTTTTTAAATAATAACAAATAATTTTGACAACATAGGAACTTCTGGTTAGACAAGAAACTAAAAAAAGTCATAAAACCGGAGATTCATATACAAATATGATTCTCACAACATAGGCGCACCAAATTAATATGTGATCTATCGGTTGAAATTCCTTTCATCTTCGTACGCAAGACATGATGATGATGGAGAGCAGAATTAATGCTGTTTTTTATTTTTCAATTTTTAATAAAAAGAGTTAATGACTTAGTTACTAATTTCTAGGGAACAATAAATACATGATTATGAGTGTATTTTTCACTCTTAGATCTAATACAAATCAATAGTCCAAAAAAGGTGTAACTCTTATGAAGTTACACCAGGTGTAACTTGAACCCATCTCATCCTACGAGATGAGTTCATGTTATACCTGGTGTAACTTCACAAGAGTTACACTTTTTTTGGACCATTGATTTGTATTAGATCTAAGGGTGAAAAAACCACTCATAGTCATGTATTTATTATTCCCTAAAAATTAGTAACTAAGTCATTAACTCTTCTTATTAAAAATAGAAAAATAAAAAACAGCATTAACTCTACTCTCCATCATCATTTTCTTCTTCTCTCCCTCTCTCACATGGTCTTGTGTTCTATGTACTTTCACCCTCAACAATAGAAATTAAGGGGGAGTTTAAGAAACAAGTGAAATTTTTATTTTTATTTTATGTCTGAAGTGATTGATTGTTTTGTTCATTTTTAGTAATTAAGTCATTAACTCTACACTTTATGTGGAGAAATGCCAAGAAAAGGAAGACCACAATAGAATCTGTCATAAAACATGTAATTCACAAGAAACACTTTTTGATGCTCTCACCAATAATGATTAAATGAACAAAATCATTATATCACAGGGGATTGTTCATGTGACTTGAACCAGTCGGTTCATGAATCTAAGGTAGAAATTAAAACAAGTTTGAATATATGCATTAATGGCAAAGTCACGTCACAAAGCCATTTATATCGAATGAAACTGCAAAACCAGAAATGCACAAGCGTATTAAAAGAAAATAAATGCTAAACATAAAATTAAAGTTTTAAAAATTTAACAAGAAAAGGCTAAATCACAATCAAAACTGGTTTTTTTTTTTTTTTTAATAATAACAAATAATTTTGACAACATAGGAACTTCTGGTTAGACAAGAAACTAAAAAAAGTCATAAAACCGGAGATTCATACACAAATATGATTCTCACAACGTAGGCGCACCAAATTAATATGTGATCTATCGGTTGAAATTCCTTTCCTCTTCGTATGCAAGACATGATGGTGATGGAGAGCAGAATTAATGCAGTTTTTTATTTTTCTATTTTTAATAAAAAGAGTTAATGACTTAGTTACTAATTTCTAGGGAACAATAAATACATGATTATGGGTGTAATTTTCACCCTTAGATCTAAAACAAATCAATAGTCCAAAAAATGTGTAACTCTTGTGAAGTTACACCAGGTGTAACTTGAACCCATCTCATCCTACGAGATGAGTTCAAGTTACACCTGGTGTAACTTCACAAGAGTTACACTTTTTTTGGACCATTAATTTGTATTAGATCTAAGGGTGAAAAAAACACTCATAGTCATGTATTTATTATTCCCTAAAAATTAGTAACTAAGTCATTAACTCTTCTTATTAAAAATAGAAAAATAAAAAACAGCATTAACTCTACTCTCCATCATCCTTTTCATCTTCTCTCCCTCTCTCACATGGTCTTGTGTTCTATGTACTTTCACCCTCAACAATAGAAATTAAGGGGGAGTTTAAGAAACAAGTGAAATCTTTATTATTATTTTATGTCTGAAGTGTTTGCTTGTTTTGTTCATTTTTAGTAATTAAGTCATTAACTCTACACTTTATGTGGAGAAAAGCCAAGAAAAGGAAGACCACAATAGAATCTGTCATAAAACATGTAATTCACAAGAAACACATTTTGCTGCTCTCACCAATAATGATTAAATGAACAAAATCATTATATCACAGGGGATTGTTCATGTGACTTGAACCATTCGGTTCATGAATCTAAGGTAGAAATTAAAACAAGTTTGATTATAAGCATTAATGGAAAAGTCACGTCACAAAGCCATTTATAGCGAATGAAACTGCAAAACCAGAAATGCACAAGCGGATTAAGTGAAAATAAATGCTACACATAAAATTAAATTTTTAAAAATTTAAAAAGAAAAGGCTAAATCACAATCAAAACTGGTTTTTTTTTTTTTTTTTTGTTAATAATAACAAATAATTTTGACAACAATGGTACACCTGGTTAGACAAGAAACCAAAAAAAGTCATAAAACCGGAGATTCATATACAAATATGATTCTCACAACAATGGCGCACCAAATTAATATGTGATCTATCGGTTGAAATTCCTTTCCTCTTCGTATGCAAGACATGATGATGATGGAGAGCAGAATTAATGCTTTTTTTTTTATTTTTCTATTTTTAATAAAAAGTGTTAATGACTTAGTTACTAATTTCTAGGGAACAATAAATACATGATTAAGAGTGTATTTTTCACCCTTAGATCTAAAACAAATCAGTAGTCCAAAAAGGGTGTAACTCTTATGAAGTTACACCAGGTGTAACTTGAATCCATCTCATCCTACGAGATGAGTTCAAGTTACACCTGGTGTAACTTCACAAGAGTTACACTTTTTTTGGACCATTGATTTGTATTAGATCTAAGGGTGAAAAAAACACTCATAGTCATGTATTTATTATTCCCTAAAAATTAGTAACTAAGTCATTAACTCTTCTTATTAAAAATAGAAAAATAAAAAACAGCATTAACTCTACTCTCCATCATCATTTTCATCTTTCTCCCTCTCTCACACGCTCTTGTGTTCTATGTACTTTCACCCTCAACAATAGAAATTAAGGGGGAGTTTAAGAAACAAGTGAAATTTTTATTATTATTTTATGTCTGAAGTGTTTGATTGTTTTGTTCATTTTTAGTAATAAAGTCATTAACTCTACACTTTATGTGGAGAAAAGCCAAGAAAAGGAAGACCACAATAGAATCTGTCATAAAACATGTAATTCACAAGAAACGCTTTTTGCTGCTCTCACCAATAATGATTAAATGAACAAAATCATTATATCACAGGGGATTGTTCATGTGACTTGAACCATTCGGTTCATGAATCTAAGGTAGAAATTAAAACAAGTTTGAATATATGCATTAATGGCAAAGACACGTGACAAAGCAATTTATAGCGAATGAAACTGCAAAACCAGAAATGCACAAGCGTATTAAATGAAAATAAATGCTAAACATAAAATTAAATCTTTAAAAATTTAAAAAGAAAAGGCTAAATCACAATCAAAACTAGTTTTTTTTTTTTTTTAACAAGAACAAATAATTTCGACAACATAGGAACTTCTGGTTAGACAAGAAACTAAAAAAAGTCATAAAACCGGAGATTCATATACAAATATGATTCTCACAACATAGGCGCACCAAATTAATATGTGATCTATCGGTTGAAATTCCTTTCCCCTTCGTATGCAAGACATGATGATGATGGAGAGCAGAATTAATGCTGTTTTTTATTTTTCTATTCTTAATAAAAAGAGTTAATGACTTAGTTACAAATTTCTAGGGAACAATAAATACATGATTATGAGTGTATTTTTCACCCTTAGATCTAATACAAATCAATAGTCCAAAAAAGGTGTAACTCTTATGAAGTTACACCAGGTGTAACTTGAACCCATCTCATCCTACGAGAAGAGTTCAAGCTACACCTGGTGTAACTTCACAAGAGTTACACTTTTTTTGGACCATTGATTTGTATTAGATCTAAGGGTGAAAAAAACACTCATAGTCATGTATTTATTATTCTCTAAAAATTAGTAACTAAGTCAATAACTCTTCTTATTAAAAATAGAAAAATAAAAAACAGCATTAACTCCACTCTCCATCATCATTTTCATCTTCGCTACCTCTCTCACATGGTCTTGTGTTCTATGTACTTTCACCCTCAACAATAGAAATTAAGGGGGAGTTCAAGAAACAAGTGAAATTTTTATTATTATTTTATGTCTGAAGTGTTTGATTGTTTTGTTCATTTTTAGTAATTAAGTCATCAACTCTACACTTTATGTGGAGAAAATCCAAGAAAAGGAAGACCACAATAAAATCTGTCATAAAACATGTAATTCACAAGAAACACTTTTTGCTGCTCTCACCAATAATGATTAAATGAACAAAATCACTATATCACAGGGGATTGTTCATGTGACTTGAACCATTCGGTTCATGAATCTAAGGTAGAAATTAAAACAAGTTTGAATATATGCATTAATGGCAAAGTCACGTCACAAAGCCATTTATAGCGAATGAAACTGCAAAACCAGAAATGCACAAGCGTATTAAATGAAAATAAATGCTAAACATAAAATTAAATTTTTAAAAATTTAAAAAGAAAAGGCTAAATCACAATCAAAACTGGTTTTTTTTTTTTTTTTAATAATAACAAATAATTTTGACAACATAGGAACTTCTGGTTAGACAAGAAACTAAAAAAATTCATAAAACCGGAGATTCATATACAAATATGATTCTCACAACGTAGGCGCACCAAATTAATATGTGATCTATCGGTTGAAATTCCTTTCCACTTCGTATGCAAGACATGATGATGATGGAGAGCAGAATTAATGCTGTTTTTTATTGTTCTATTTTTAATAAAAAGAGTTAATGAATTAGTTACAAATTTCTAGGGAACAATAAATACATGATTATGAGTGTATTTTTCACCCTTAGATCTAAAACAAATCAATAGTCCGAAAAAGGTGTAACTCTTATGAAGTTACACCAGGTGTAACTTGAACCCATCTCATCCTACGAGATGAGTTCAAGTTACACCTGGTGTAACTTCACAAGAGTTACAATTTTTTTGGACCATTGATTTGTATTAGATCTAGGGATGAAAAAAACACTCATAGTCATGTATTTATTATTCCCTAAAAATTAGTAACTAAGTCATTAACTCTTCTTATTAAAAATATAAAAATAAAAAACAGCATTAACTCTACTCTCGATCGTCATTTTCGTCTTCTCTCCCACTCTCACATGGTCTTGTGTTCTATGTACTTTCACCCTCAACAATAGAAATTAAGGGGGAGTTTAAGAAACAAGTGAAATTTTTATTATTATTTTATGTCTGAAGTGTTTGATTGTTTTGTTCATTTTTTGTAATTAAGTCATTAACTCTACACTTTATGTGGAGAAAAGCCAAGAAAAGGAAGACCACAATAGAATCTGTCATAAAACATGTAATTCACAAGAAACACATTTTGCTGCTCTCACCAATAATGATTAAATGAACAAAATCATTATATCACAGGGGGTTGTTCATGTGACTTGAACCATTCGGTTCTTGAATCTAAGGTAGAAATTAAAACAAGTTTGAATATATGCATTAATGGCAAAGTCACGTGACAAAGCCATTTATAGCGAATGAAACTGCAAAACCAGAAATGCACAAGTGTATTAAATGAAAATAAATGCTAAACGTAAAATTAAATTTTTAAAAATTTAAAAAGAAAAGGCTAAATCACAATCAAAACTGGTTTTTTTTTTTTTTAACAATAACAAATAATTTTGACAACATAGGAACTTCTGGTTACACAAGAAACTAAAAAAAGTCATAAAACCGGAGATTCATATACATATATGATTCTCACAACGTAGGCGCACCAAATTAATATGTGATCTATCGGTTGAAATTCCTTTCCTCTTCGTATGCAAGACATGATGATGATGGAGAGCAGAATTAATGCTGTTTTTTATTTTTCTATTTTTAATAAAAAGAGTTAATGACTTAGTTACTAATTTCTAAGGAACAATAAATACATGATTATGAGTGTATTTTTCACCCTTCGATCTAAAACAAATCAATAGTCCAAAAAAGGTGTAACTCTTATGAAGTTACACCAGGTGTAACTTGAACCCATCTCATCCTACGAGATGAGTTGAGATGGGTTCAAGTTACACCTGGTGTAACTTCACAAGAGTTACACTTTTTTTGGAGCATTGATTTGTATTAGATCTAAGGGTGAAAAAAACACTCATAGTCATGTATTTATTAGTCCCTAAAAATTAGTAACTAAGTCATTAACTCTTCTTATTAAAAATAGAAAAATAAAAAACAGCATTAACTCTACTCTCCATCATCCTTTTCATCTTCTCTCCCTCTCTCACATGGTCTTGTGTTCTATGTACTTTCACCCTCAACAATAGAAATTAAGGAGGAGTTTAAGAAACAAGTGAAATTTTTATTATTATTTTATGTCTGAAGTGTTTGATTGTTTTGTTCATTTTTAGTAATTAAGTCATTTACTCTACACTTTATGTGGAGAAAAGCCAAGAAAAGGAAGACCACAATAGAATCTGTCATAAAACATGTAATTCACAAGAAACACATTTTGCTGCTCTCACCATTAATGATTAATTGAACAAAATCATTATATCACAGGGGATTGTTCATGTGACTTGAACCATTCGGTTCATGAATCTAAGGTAGAAATTAAAACACGTTTGAATATAGGCATTAATGGCAAAGTCACGTCACAAAGCCATTTATAGCGAATGAACCTGCAAAACCAGAAATGCACAAGCGTATTAAATGAAAATAAATGCTAAACATAAAATTAAATTTTTAAAAATTTAAAAAGAAAAGGCTAAATCACAATCAAAACTGGTTTTTTTTTTTTTTTTTTTAATAATAACAAATAATTTTGGCAACATAGGAACTTCTGGTTAGACAAGAAACTAAAAAAAGTCATAAAACCGGAGATTCATATACAAATATGATTCTCACAACGTAGGCGCACCAAATTAATATGTGATCTATCGGTTGAAATTCCTTTCCTCTTCGTATGCAAGACATGATGATGATGGAGAGCAGAATTAATGCTGTTTTTTATTGTTCTATTTTTAATAAAAAGAGTTAATGAATTAGTTACTAATTTCTAGGGAACAATAAATACATGATTATGAGTGTATTTTTCACCCTTAGATCTAAAACAAATCAATAGTCCGAAAAAGGTGTAACTCTTATGAAGTTACACCAGGTGTAACTTGAACCCATCTCATCCTACGAGATGAGTTCAAGTTACACCTGGTGTAACTTCACAAGAGTTACACTTTTTTTTTACCATTGATTTGTATTAGATCTAGGGATGAAAAAAACACTCATAGTCATGTATTTATTATTCCCTAAAAATTAGTAACTAAGTCATTAACTCTTCTTATTAAAAATAGAAAAATAAAAAACAGCATTAACTCTACTCTCCATCGTCATTTTCATCTTCTCTCCCACTCTCACATGGTCTTGTGTTCTATGTACTTTCACCCTCAACAATAGAAATTAAGGGGGAGTTTAAGAAACAAGTGAAATTTTTATTATTATTTTATGTCTGAAGTGTTTGATTGTTTTGTTCATTTTTTGTAATTAAGTCATTAACTCTAAACTTTATGTGGAGAAAAGCCAAGAAAAGGAAGACCACAATAGAATCTATCATAAAACATGTAATTCACAAGAAACACATTTTGCTGCTCTCACCAATAATGATTAAATGAATAAAATCATTATATCACAGGGGGTTGTTCATGTGACTTGAACCATTCGGTTCATGAATCTAAGGTAGAAATTAAAACAAGTTTGAATATATGCATTAATGGCAAAGTCACGTCACAAAGCCATTTATAGCGAATGAAACTGCAAAACCAGAAATGCACAAGCGTATTAAATGAAAATAAATGCTAAACATAAAATTAAATTTTTAAAAATTTAAAAAGAAAAGGCTAAATCACAATCAAAACTGGTTTTTTTTTTTTTTTTAATAATAACAAATAATTTTGACAACATAGGAACTTCTAGTTAGACAAGAAACTAAAAAAAGTCATAAAACCGGAGATTCATATACAAATATGATTCTCACAACGTAGGCGCACCAAATTAATATGTGATCTATCGGTTGAAATTCCTTTCCTCTTCGTATGCAAGACATGATGATGATGGAGAGCAGAATTAATGCTGTTTTTTATTTTTCTATTTTTAATAAAAAGAGTTAATGACTTAGTTACTAATTTCTAAGGAACAATAAATACATGATTATGAGTGTATTTTTCACCCTTAGATCTAAAACAAATCAATAGTCCAAAAAAAGTGTAACTCTTATGAAGTTACACCAGGTGTAACTTGAACCCATCTCATCCTACGAGATGAGTTCAAGTTACACCTGGTGTAACTTCACAAGAGTTACACTTTTTTTGGACCATTGATTTGTATTAGATCTAAGGGTGAAAAAAACACTCATAGTCATGTATTTATTATTCCCTAAAAATTAGTAACTAAGTCATTAACTCTTCTTATTTAAAATAGAAAAATAAAAAACAGCATTAAATCTACTCTCCATCATCGTTTTCATCTTCTCTCCCTCTCTCACATGGTCTTGTGTTCTATGTACTTTCACCCTCAACAATAGAAATTAAGGGGGAGTTTAAGAAACAAGTGAAATTTTTATTATTATTTTATGTCTGAAGTGTTTGATTGTTTTGTTCATTTTTAGTAATTAAGTCATTTACTCTACACTTTATGTGGAGAAAAGCCAGGAAAAGGAAGACCACAATAGAATCTGTCATAAAACATGTAATTCACAAGAAACACATTTTGCTGCTCTCACCATTAATGATTAAATGAACAAAATCATTATATCACAGGGGATTGTTCATGTGACTTGAACCATTCGGTTCATGAATCTAAGGTAGAAATTAAAACAAGTTTGAATATATGCATTAATGGCAAAGTCACGTCACAAAGCCATTTATAGCGAATGAAACTGCAAAACCAGAAATGCACAAGCGTATTAAATGAAAATAAATGCTAAACATAAAATTAAATTTTTAAAAATTTAAAAAGAAAAGGCTAAATCACAATCAAAACTGGTTTTTTTTTTTTTTTTTTAATAATAACAAATAATTTTGACAACATAGGAACTTCTGGTTAGACAAGAAACTAAAAAAAGTCATAAAACCGGAGATTCATATACAAATATGATTCTCACAACGTAGGCGCACCAAATTAATATGTGATCTATCGGTTGAAATTCCTTTCCTCTTCGTATGCAAGACATGATGATGATGGAGAGCAGAATTAATGCTGTTTTTTATTTTTCTATTTTTAATAAAAAGAGTTAATGACTTAGTTACTAATTTCTAAGGAACAATAAATACATGATTATGAGTGTATTTTTCACCCTTCGATCTAAAACAAATCAATAGTCCAAAAAAGGTGTAACTCTTATGAAGTTACACCAGGTGTAACTTGAACCCATCTCATCCTACGAGATGAGTTGAGATGGGTTCAAGTTACACCTGGTGTAACTTCACAAGAGTTACACTTTTTTTGGAGCATTGATTTGTATTAGATCTAAGGGTGAAAAAAACACTCATAGTCATGTATTTATTAGTCCCTAAAAATTAGTAACTAAGTCATTAACTCTTCTTATTAAAAATAGAAAAATAAAAAACAGCATTAACTCTACTCTCCATCATCCTTTTCATCTTCTCTCCCTCTCTCACATGGTCTTGTGTTCTATGTACTTTCACCCTCAACAATAGAAATTAAGGAGGAGTTTAAGAAACAAGTGAAATTTTTATTATTATTTTATGTCTGAAGTGTTTGATTGTTTTGTTCATTTTTAGTAATTAAGTCATTTACTCTACACTTTATGTGGAGAAAAGCCAAGAAAAGGAAGACCACAATAGAATCTGTCATAAAACATGTAATTCACAAGAAACACATTTTGCTGCTCTCACCATTAATGATTAATTGAACAAAATCATTATATCACAGGGGATTGTTCATGTGACTTGAACCATTCGGTTCATGAATCTAAGGTAGAAATTAAAACACGTTTGAATATAGGCATTAATGGCAAAGTCACGTCACAAAGCCATTTATAGCGAATGAACCTGCAAAACCAGAAATGCACAAGCGTATTAAATGAAAATAAATGCTAAACATAAAATTAAATTTTTAAAAATTTAAAAAGAAAAGGCTAAATCACAATCAAAACTGGTTTTTTTTTTTTTTTTTTTTAATAATAACAAATAATTTTGGCAACATAGGAACTTCTGGTTAGACAAGAAACTAAAAAAAGTCATAAAACCGGAGATTCATATACAAATATGATTCTCACAACGTAGGCGCACCAAATTAATATGTGATCTATCGGTTGAAATTCCTTTCCTCTTCGTATGCAAGACATGATGATGATGGAGAGCAGAATTAATGCTGTTTTTTATTGTTCTATTTTTAATAAAAAGAGTTAATGAATTAGTTACTAATTTCTAGGGAACAATAAATACATGATTATGAGTGTATTTTTCACCCTTAGATCTAAAACAAATCAATAGTCCGAAAAAGGTGTAACTCTTATGAAGTTACACCAGGTGTAACTTGAACCCATCTCATCCTACGAGATGAGTTCAAGTTACACCTGGTGTAACTTCACAAGAGTTACACTTTTTTTTTACCATTGATTTGTATTAGATCTAGGGATGAAAAAAACACTCATAGTCATGTATTTATTATTCCCTAAAAATTAGTAACTAAGTCATTAACTCTTCTTATTAAAAATAGAAAAATAAAAAACAGCATTAACTCTACTCTCCATCGTCATTTTCATCTTCTCTCCCACTCTCACATGGTCTTGTGTTCTATGTACTTTCACCCTCAACAATAGAAATTAAGGGGGAGTTTAAGAAACAAGTGAAATTTTTATTATTATTTTATGTCTGAAGTGTTTGATTGTTTTGTTCATTTTTTGTAATTAAGTCATTAACTCTAAACTTTATGTGGAGAAAAGCCAAGAAAAGGAAGACCACAATAGAATCTGTCATAAAACATGTAATTCACAAGAAACACATTTTGCTGCTCTCACCAATAATGATTAAATGAATAAAATCATTATATCACAGGGGGTTGTTCATGTGACTTGAACCATTCGGTTCATGAATCTAAGGTAGAAATTAAAACAAGTTTGAATATATGCATTAATGGCAAAGTCACGTCACAAAGCCATTTATAGCGAATGAAACTGCAAAACCAGAAATGCACAAGCGTATTAAATGAAAATAAATGCTAAACATAAAATTAAATTTTTAAAAATTTAAAAAGAAAAGGCTAAATCACAATCAAAACTGGTTTTTTTTTTTTTTTTAATAATAACAAATAATTTTGACAACATAGGAACTTCTAGTTAGACAAGAAACTAAAAAAAGTCATAAAACCGGAGATTCATATACAAATATGATTCTCACAACGTAGGCGCACCAAATTAATATGTGATCTATCGGTTGAAATTCCTTTCCTCTTCGTATGCAAGACATGATGATGATGGAGAGCAGAATTAATGCTGTTTTTTATTTTTCTATTTTTAATAAAAAGAGTTAATGACTTAGTTACTAATTTCTAAGGAACAATAAATACATGATTATGAGTGTATTTTTCACCCTTAGATCTAAAACAAATCAATAGTCCAAAAAAAGTGTAACTCTTATGAAGTTACACCAGGTGTAACTTGAACCCATCTCATCCTACGAGATGAGTTCAAGTTACACCTGGTGTAACTTCACAAGAGTTACACTTTTTTTGGACCATTGATTTGTATTAGATCTAAGGGTGAAAAAAACACTCATAGTCATGTATTTATTATTCCCTAAAAATTAGTAACTAAGTCATTAACTCTTCTTATTTAAAATAGAAAAATAAAAAACAGCATTAAATCTACTCTCCATCATCGTTTTCATCTTCTCTCCCTCTCTCACATGGTCTTGTGTTCTATGTACTTTCACCCTCAACAATAGAAATTAAGGGGGAGTTTAAGAAACAAGTGAAATTTTTATTATTATTTTATGTCTGAAGTGTTTGATTGTTTTGTTCATTTTTAGTAATTAAGTCATTTACTCTACACTTTATGTGGAGAAAAGCCAGGAAAAGGAAGACCACAATAGAATCTGTCATAAAACATGTAATTCACAAGAAACACATTTTGCTGCTCTCACCATTAATGATTAAATGAACAAAATCATTATATCACAGGGGATTGTTCATGTGACTTGAACCATTCGGTTCATGAATCTAAGGTAGAAATTAAAACAAGTTTGAATATATGCATTAATGGCAAAGTCACGTCACAAAGCCATTTATAGCGAATGAAACTGCAAAACCAGAAATGCACAAGCGTATTAAATGAAAATAAATGCTAAACATAAAATTAAATTTTTAAAAATTTAAAAAGAAAAGGCTAAATCACAATCAAAACTGGTTTTTTTTTTTTTTTTTAATAATAACAAATAATTTTGACAACATAGGAACTTCTGGTTAGACAAGAAACTAAAAAAAGTCATAAAACCGGAGATTCATATACAAATATGATTCTCACAACGTAGGCGCACCAAATTAATATGTGATCTATCGGTTGAAATTCCTTTCCTCTTCGTATGCAAGACATGATGATGAAGGAGAGCAGAATTAATGCTGTTTTTTATTTTTCTATTTTTAATAAAAAGAGTTAATGACTTAGTTACTAATTTCTAAGGAACAATAAATACATGATTATGAGTGTATTTTTCACCCTTAGATCTAAAACAAATCAATAGTCCAAAAAAGGTGTAACTCTTATAAAGTTACACCAGGTGTAACTTGAACCCATCTCATCCTACGAGATGAGTTCAAGTTACACCTGGTGTAACTTCACAAGAGTTACACTTTTTTGGACCATTGATTTGTATTAGATCTAAGGGTGAAAAAAACACTCATAGTCATGTATTTATTATTCCCTAAAAATTAGTAACTAAGTCATTAACTCTTCTTATTAAAAATAGAAAAATAAAAAACAGCATTAACTCTACTCTCCATCATCGTTTTCATCTTCTCTCCCTCTCTCACATGGTCTTGTGTTCTATGTACTTTCACCCTCAACAATAGAAATTAAGGGGGAGTTTAAGAAACAAGTGAAATTTTTATTATTATTTTATGTCTGAAGTGTTTGATTGTTTTGTTCATTTTTAGTAATTAAATCATTAACTCTACACTTTATGTGGAGAAAAGCCAAGAAAAGGAAGACCACAATAGAATCTGTCATAAAACATGTAATTCACAAGAAACACATTTTGCTGCTCTCACCAATAATGATTAAATGAACAAAATCATTATATCACAGGGGATTGTTCATTTGACTTGAACCATTCAGTTCATGAATCTAAGGTAGAAATTAAAACAAGTTTGAATACATGCATTAATGGCAAAGTCACGTCACAAAGCTTTCAGATAGGATTATCTAGAACCTTTATGTGGGCTTTTTGTGAAACTAGTATATATGAGATCAAAGTTGTGTTTCATATTTCATATTTGTTTAATTTGGTAGAAGTCTTGGAGTAAAGCGCCTAGTTTTCATTTGTCAAAAGTATTCATCATTAAATCAGTACTGTTATATCAATCATTAAGGTTCTAGTCCAAATGGAAGGTATAGACATGCTATGCTCCTGTAAATGAAATAGCATAGGAAACTTGGGTCTTTTCTCTCCATGATAAGTGATGCTCAGTCAAAACTTATTAGCTTTAGCATGCAGTTCCTCTCATTTTTTTATACCAAATGATATTTTTGAGTATTCTGGCTTTAGTTAAAAGTGGCTTTAGATACTTAAAGCATATTGTATATAAACATGTAATTTTGTTGAATGTAGACAGAGTCAGATAAGAATAAGGTCCGTCGTTCTAAACAGGATGACATACATACTGGTGGTTCGTGTGGCTATGCTATGCACGCTGCAAAAAAGGTAATAAGTATTATGACTATTTTTTAAATGATTTTGACTTCTCCTAAGTTTATGTGGAACCAATATTCATCACTACATAAATATGCTGTTCATAATGTAGGCAAAAACGGATGGACATCCTGTAGAGCGTGCAGTATTATTTCAAATTCTACATACTTGTAAAGATGGTTCTGCAGTTAATCCTGTAATGAAAGAAAAATGGTAAGTAATTTTTGCATTGTAGTTGGGGGTAAACAAAATAGGAATTCAAGAAACAATATTATAGTTTTTCCCTACAAAGTTGTCTCAAAGATGAGCTTTGTTCAAATAATTCAAGCCTTAGGTCTTGCAAAATATTGTATAACCATGTCTTTTTTGACAAAAACCAAGCATAAGATGAAATGCCATGTGATTGTTTGAACACTTGTGTAACTATTTTGAATCAATGATAATTGTTATGAATAATTCTTTTAATTTTTAAATTGATATATTTCAATTTGATGTTAGCCAATACGCATTTCTTTTTATTGTGGGGTCATTTGATTGTTGGATTACATAGCAAACTCCATTTTATTGTAAAAATGTTATTCTTACTGAGTTGAGGCCTTTATGTTTAGTTCCTTTGTTATATTATAGCATACCTAGTGGATGTATATGACTTCCTTTTCTCTTTTTTTTGGAGAGGTTCATATGGTGAGTTGCTTGTAGAATCTCAATTTTCTCTTTAGGGTTAATGGTTGTTGTGGCAAAGTAGCACCAACAATTTTGGCATTGGTGCCTTTGGTTGTGGTGAGGGGGACACTAGCTTTGTGTGCATAATTTTTGCATCGTTTTGGGTTTTATCGGTGCTTGCTTGTCCTATCCTATATATATGTATATATATGTTGTGGGGTCATTTTAACTATATGATTTCTAACTTTTTTTTTATTTTGTTCAAACTCAAATATCAGGAAAAAATGAAGGAATTGTTGGTTGACCCTAAGAATCAATTGCAGTCATCTGACACAAGTGGTAGTATTGCATGGTCAACAGATGATGTGTTTGCCAAAGTGATGGGTAAGGAGCGCAAAGGTCGCATTCGTGGGGTAGGATTTGGTCCAACCCCAAGTGGTCAAAGTAGCAAGACTGCTCTCATGGACAATGAAATACAATCAAGTCAAGCAAGGGACAATGAAGTTGCACAATTGAAGGCTTCCTTGGCTACTATGGAGGAGAAACTAGTAGGTTATGACGAAATGAAGGAAAAAGTTAGTCAATTCGAAGAAATGGAGCAAAGAATGGAGCAAAGAATGGCTCGCATGTTTCAACAAATACAACAATTTTCTACACAATGCAATCAGGTATGATAAATGACTTGAGTGTCAATTTATATGGAGTAGGAAAGGAATGTTAAATGTATGGTTGCTAATTAATATTTACTTGTGGTAATTAGCTGGAAAGATAATTACATATTTAGTAATTACATTAGCTGGAAAGATATTTATTGATTTAATAATTAGTATTTACTTGTGAATTGTGACGGTATAAATTTATTGATCTGTAACATTGATAAAGGGTGAAGGAAAAAGATTTCTAGAAGCACCATGTTATTAATAGATGTTTATGGAATTATGTGGTGACACATTTGCATCCTTTGAATTCTATATCAAGGGACCTCCCAACACCAATCATTTTGATTTGATCCTATCAGTTGTCTTGTTGTGCCTTTGCTTTGTAATTTCAAATTTTCAAAACTAGGAAGTTGCCAAGAGAGGTGGTTCTCCCATAAAAGATCAAGACAAACTATAATGGTCAACCTAAAAGATCAAGAAACATGTCTTCATTTAACTTGTTCCCCCTTTTTTACCTTGGTAATATTTTCTTGTCATTTTTTTTTTTTCATTTATACGCACTTATTAAGTAATCATACTTTGTATGTAGGATGCTCCTTTGATCGAACAATCTCCAGCTCTCCCCAAATCATCAGCTGCATCTCATCAACCAAAAAGCTTATAAGTTTTATCTTGGAGTTCTTCGACTTTTTTGTGTACAAAGAACTATGGAAGAACAACCGCATTTTTTGCAAGTGTTGAAGAATATTTTTCAATACTTTGGAACTTTGATTATAGTAGTAGATTAATTTCAGCGGTTGTTTTATTAGTGACCACATCTATTTTTTGTTAATTTTAAGATGGTGGTTGTAGACTATGTTATGTATTTGATAATATATTTCTATGTTAATATTACTACGTTAGTTTCAAGACATTTGTGGTGTTGTTAATTAGTTATATTTGTGGTATTATGTTAGTAGAGCTAAAATTATTACAGGTACATAACAGGTTTGTGAATCATTTATTTATTAGAAAATAGCAGTTTTAAAACTCACTGGAAAAAAAAAAAAAAAAAAAAAAAAAAAAACCTATAGCGGCGTTTCCACCCGCCGCTAAAAATACAATTAGTCTGTTTTGACGGATTGTCTATACCGGCGCCATTTGCCCGCCGCTAAAGGCAGGCACCAATAGCGGCGGGCATGATACCGCCGCTAAAATCCGCCGCTAAAGGCAGACACCAATAGCGGCGGGCATGACACCGCCGCTAAAAGTTAATGCCACGAATTTTGAACACCTATGGCGGCGGTTTTATGCCCGCCGCAATAAACCTTTACCCGCCGCTAAAGGCAGGCACCAATAGCGGCGGGCATGCTACCGCCGCTAAAAGTCCGCCGCTAATGGCAGACACCAATAGCGGCGGGCATGACACCGCCGCTAAAAGTCAATGCCACGAATTTTGAACACCTATGGCGGCGGTTTTATGCCCGCCGCAATAAACCTTTACCCGCCGCTATTGGCGTATCTATAGCGGCGCTTCTCGAGACCGCCGCAATATACCTACAGCGGCACTGGAACACCGACGGGAGGGACCGCCGCAATAGCACCCACCGCAATAGGTCGAAAGGACCTTTAGCGGCGCTTTTTTGGGCTTTAGCGGCGGTTCTGGCCCACCGCAGTAGCCCGTTTTTCTTGTAGTGACAATAGAATCTGTCATAAAACATGTAATTCACAAGAAACACATTTTGCTGCTCTCACCAATAATGATTAAATGAACAAAATCATTATATCACATGGGATTGTTCATGTGACTTGAACCATTCGGTTCATGAATCTAAGGTAAAAATTAAAACAAGTTTGAATATATGCATTAATGGCAAAGTTATCTCACAAAGCCATTTATAGCAAATGAAACTGCAAAACCAAAGATGCACAAGCGTATTAAATGAAAATAAATGCTAAACATAAATTTAAATTTTTAAAAATTTAAGAAGAAAAGGCTAAATCACAATCAAAACTGGTTTTTTTTTTTTTTAATAATAACAAATAATTTTGACAACATAGGAACTTCTAGTTAGACAAGAAACTAAAAAAAGTCATAAAACCGGAGATTCATATACAAATATGATTCTCACAACATAGGCGCACCAAATTAATATGTGATCTATCGGTTGAAATTCCTTTCCTCTTCGTATGCAAGACATGATGATGATGGAGAGCAGAATTAATGCTGTTTTTTATTTTTCTATTTTTAATAAAAAGAGTTAATGACTTAGTTACTAATTTCTAGAGAAAAATAAATACATGATTATGAGTGTATTTTTCACCCTTAGATCTAAAACAAATCAATAGTCCGAAAAAGGTGTAACTCTTATGAAGTTACACCAGGTGTAACTTGAACCCATCTCATCCTACGAGATGAGTTCAAGTTACGCCTGGTATAACTTCACAAGAGTTACACTTTTTTTGGACCATTGATTTGTATTAGATCTAGGGGTGAAAAAAACACTCATAGTCATGTATTTATTATTCCCTAAAAATTAGTTACTAAGTCATTAACTCTTCTTATTAAAAATAGAAAAATAAAAAACAGCATTAACTCTACTCTCCATCGTCATTTTCATCTTCTCTCCCTCTCTCACATGGTCTTGTGTTCTATGTACTTTCACCCTCAACAATAGAAATTAAGTGGGAGTTTAAGAAACAAGTGAAATTTTTATTATTACTTTATGTCTGAAGTGTTTGATTGTTTTGTTCATTTTTTGTAATTAAGTCATTAACTCTACACTTTCTGTGGAGAAAAGCCAAGAAAAGGAAGACCACAATAGAATCTGTCATAAAACATGTAATTCACAAGAAACACATTTTGCTGCTCTCACCAATAATGATTAAATGAACAAAATCATTATATCACATGGGATTGTTCATGTGACTTGAACCATTCGGTTCATGAATCTAAGGTAAAAATTAAAACAAGTTTGAATATATGCATTAATGGCAAAGTTATCTCACAAAGCCATTTATAGCAAATGAAACTGCAAAACCAAAGATGCACAAGCGTATTAAATGAAAATAAATGCTAAACATAAATTTAAATTTTTAAAAATTTAAGAAGAAAAGGCTAAATCACAATCAAAACTGGTTTTTTTTTTTTTTTTAATAATAACAAATAATTTTGACAACATAGGAACTTCTAGTTAGACAAGAAACTAAAAAAAGTCATAAAACCGGAGATTCATATACAAATATGATTCTCACAACATAGGCGCACCAAATTAATATGTGATCTATCGGTTGAAATTCCTTTCCTCTTCGTATGCAAGACATGATGATGATGGAGAGCAGAATTAATGCTGTTTTTTATTTTTCTATTTTTAATAAAAAGAGTTAATGACTTAGTTACTAATTTTTAGGGAACAATAAATACATGATTATGAGTGTATTTTTTTTTTCCTCTATTTAATATTTTGTTAATAAAAATTTATTACATGTTTATCTAATTAATTAAATATTAATTAATTAGATAAACATGTAATAATAAAAATTTATTACATGTTTATCTAATTAATTAAATATTAATTAATTAGATAAACATGTAATAAATTTTTATTAACAAAATATAAAATAGAGGGGAAAAAAAAGATTTAGCCTCCATATAAAACGGCTTTAAAAGTAAATTAGTCGACGGTTCCATTTGTTCATCCCACAGGACGCAGGGACAGGCAAAATCTAAAAAATTTGAAATGGCATTTTGGTCCTGAGAGGGAGAGAGAGCAGATGTACATGTACACAGTACAGGCCAGGGTGAGAGGGGAGCGAGTGATACTTTTTGGTTGAGATAGTACACACTACACACAGCTCAGCAAGAAGAGAGCAACACCAGCCTGTCCTTTCTTTCTCTTTCTCTATGACTATGAGGATAGAGATGAGGCTTGTCTAGTACTCTTATTCCTCTACCCAGGCCCAGTACTCTTCTTATTCCCACTATTCTTTTTTCTCTTCTTCCAAACCCAAGCTCTTCTTGAAAATACCCCGTTGGCCTCGCATGGACTCCACTCCTCATCACCGAAAGACTAACTATAATGACAATCACAATAACAATAACAATAACAAGAAGAAGGACAAGATTGTTGTTATCATGGGGGCCACTGGGACAGGAAAATCCAAGCTTTCCATCGACTTGGCCACTCGATTCCGCGCTGAGATTATCAACTCCGACAAAATGCAAGTCTACAATGGCCTCGACATCACCACCAACAAAATCCCACTTCACCAACGTTGTGGCATCACTCATCATCTCCTCGGCGAGGTCGACCCAGTCCTCCACGACGACTTCTCACCTCTCGATTTCCGAAACCTCGCTGGCTCAGTCATCTCCGATATCGTTTCCAGAAGAAAACTACCACTAATCGTAGGTGGCTCCAACTCCTTTGTACATGCTCTCCTTGTCGACCGCTTCGATCCCGACTCAAACGTATTCGACCCCTCGTCCCGCTCCTTTCCCTCCTCCACTTTAAGGTACAACTGTTGTTTCCTATGGGTCGACGTGTCAATGAGGGTCTTGTCGGAGTACCTGTCGCTCCGAGTCGACGACATGTTCGACTCGGGGATGTTGGACGAGTTGACCGAGTTTTTCGGCGAGTTTCCGAGTCGCTCCGGGTTGAAGAAAGCAATCGGAATACCTGAGTTTGAAAATTATTTTAAGATATACCCACCACATGATGGGCGTGGAGGTGGAGGTGGAGGTGGAGGTGGAGGTGGTGGTGATCCGGTGCGGACGGAGGAGGCATATATGGACGCGGTGAGGGAAATAAAGGACAACACGTATCAGCTCGCAAAGAAGCAGATAGGGAAGATCGTACGGCTAAAAAGGGCAGGGTGGGACCTACGGAGATTAGATGCCACGGAGGCGTTTCGAGCGGTTATGTCAAATTCAAACGTTTCGGGGTCAGAAATTTGGGAGAGGCAGGTGTTGGAACCAAGCGTGAAGATTGTGAAGCGATTCTTGGAGGAGTAGGTTGAAAATTCCGGCCTTTTCCAGCTATTCATTTAGGTTTGTTTTTTTTTTTTTCTTTTTTTTTTTCACTCTCTCTCACTCAAACTCAAACTCTAACCCATTCAATATTCTTTTTTAGTTCTTTACTCTTGTAAATAGGGTTTGGACTTTAGAAAAATTGGGTGCGAGGGTCCTCAATTCAATCGGGTTGGACTTTGGGGTTGAGTTAGATGAATGGGGCAGAGAGAAAGAGGACCAAGTTTGCTCAATTTTTGCTATCATGTGCAGTTACGTCTAGCTTAGCTGCAGAACTGTGGGCTGTGCGGGAAGGTTTATTGCGTTGCATTGAGCTGCAGGCTCAAGCTGTGGAGCTTGAGCTTGATGCTGTTGCAGCAGTGTCACTAATTTCTTGTAATGATCGCACTAATGGAGATTTTTCTATTCTTGTGGATGATTGTAGGGACTTGCTGCTGCAACTGCCTCAGGTGAAGATCCTGCACTGTTTTAGGGAGGCTAACGGTTGTGCTGATGCCCTTGCTCGCCTGGGTTCTGCAAATAGTGATGTGGAGATGTTTTTTGTAGCCCCCCCCTCCCATGCTTTTGTCTATTTTGGAGTCTGATTTGTTGGGCATTTATCACCCAAGACTTTGTACAGCCTTGGCTGATTCTTTTGTTTAGTTTTAATGAAATTCCAGTTCACCAAAAAAAATAATAATAATAATAATAATCTGAAATTTAAAATGAAAAACAAAAGTTTTAGGCAACGACCCAAAAAATTAAGAACGACTTTTCTTCTTTTTTGAGGAAAAATTAAGAACGACTTGACAACGCATTTCTCAATAATTAATTGAGGTCATGAACATATGTGTCCGACAATAACTTTTTTTTTTAATATTTATTTTTATAATATTTCTTACAATAAGTTATAGTAAAAGTCTGTTTAGATACAACTTATTTTGTTGAAAACTGAAAACACTATAACAAAATAATTTTTAAATATATAAAAAATTACTGTTCACTCTTTTTTTTTATTGTTCATATGCCTTGGTGCACTGTTCATGTCCCATGAACAGTGCACCAGGTGCTAGTCTTTAAAAAAAAATAATAATAATAATAAAAACATGCAAAACGTGATCCATGAACATGGATCCAAACCCCACCTAAGGATATGTTTAGATACCACTTATTGTTGAAAACTAAAAATATTGTAGCAAAATAATTTTTAAATGTATGAATAGTGTTGTAGGACCCAATTTTGAAGTTATATTTGCGTTTTTCCGTACTTGCAAGTCCCGTGAACAATGCACGGGACCCACAGAAAAAAGCCAAACGCAAATTTTTTTCCTTTTCAGTGCAATCCAAACATACACTAAAGGTGCATTTAGATATTGCTTATTTTGTTGAAAACTGAAAACAATAAAAAAAAAATAATAAAAAAGTTATTGTTCACGCTGAAAGTACTATGCATTTGCCTTAATGCACTGTTCATGTCCCATGAACAGTACAAGAGACGTTGGTTAAAAGAAAAAAAAAATGCAAACGCAGCTCAAATAATCTGAATCCAAACGCATACTAAGTACCAAAATACAAATATAAATAGATATTAAGATTATATTTAATAGAAAAACCCATTCCAACTCTATACCAAAACCTTATTTGTTTCTCAAGATCCTTATACCTGAGAATCAAGGTTGAAATCTTTCCTCTCACAGTTAGAATAATTAAAAAAAAAACAATTAAAATTTACTTATTTATAATTTGTAATCTCAGCCTCTAAAATTTATTGAACCTCTATTGTAGTAGTTCTATTACATTAATGCAAGTAAATTTAGGCTAGATCTTTAATTTTTAGTTCGATTTAGAATAATTTAAAAAAAAAAAAACAATTAAAATTTACTTATTTATAATTTGTAATCTCAGCCTCTAAAATTTATTGAACCTCTATTGTAGTAGTTCTATTACATTAATGCAAGTAAATTTAGGCTAGATCTTTAATTTTTAGTTCGATTTACTTGCTTTATTATTATTTTTTAGTTCGAGTTAGTCTTGTGGTAATTTAGTCATGCCTTGATCACAATTAATCATGTATGCATCATTTAATTATTATACCTTAACTTAAGCTCTTAAGTTAAGAACCAAACCCTCAATTCTTTAAATGTTCAAATCAAAAGTAAATACCAATTGAACATGAGTTAAACTTTTAGTTGTCTCAAATCAAAATTATTCAGTTGAATAGAGATAACAGTTGTAGATAAACTAAAAGAGCCTCTAAAATTTATTGAACCTCTATTGTAGTAGTTCTATTACATTAATGCAAGTAAATTTAGGCTAGATCTTTAATTTTTAGTTCGATTTACTTGCTTTATTATTATTTTTTCGTTCGAGTTAGTCTTGTGGTTAATTTAGTCATGCCTTGATCACAATTAATCATGTATGCATCATTTAATCATTATACCTTAATTTAAGCTCTTAAGTTAAGGTACCAAACCCTCAATTCTTTGAATGTTCAAATCAAAAGTAAATACCAATTGAACATGAGTTAAACTTTTAGTTGTCTCAAATCAAAATTATTCAGTTGAATAGAGATAACGGTTGTAGATAAACTAAAAGCCATGAATATTCAATTTAGTGGAAATAAAGAACTTTCAGCATATGATTTGATGTTGGATTTATGGCATCTAATTTGCAAATTGGCCGTACCTTTTAGGTGCAATAACGTTCACTTGAGAGTCTTGGCTATTCTCGTTTATCCCATTTTTGTACTTTGACTGTATGTGCAATGAAATCTATTTTTATTTTTTAACCAAAACAAAGAAAAAGGAACTTAATAGTTTTGATAATTAAGTGGCAAATATACCTACTATTAAGTTCCATCTTCTTTTGCATTTACGTGAAATTTGTTATGAAAGAGCCTTTTAATTTGATTTTTCATTAAAATATATACTGGTTTTTCCAAATAAATTGTTTATTTTGAAAATGATTGGTGTATTTTTCTTTTAGATTGTTAGAGGTTAACTATATTTATGTGTTATTTGAGCAGAACAATCTCCGATCGATGTACTACTTGTAAAACAAACCACCATAGACTACTATTTTCGTTTTACAACTAATTGATTCTTTAGAGTGTAATAGGAACTTTGCATATTCTTTCTCATCCAGTCATCCTATTCCGACTCTCTCTCTCTCTGAGGAGACTTTCGCTTTCTAGTCTTTAATAATTGACAATAAGTTAGCGACTTTGGATTGTGGTGGAATTGTCACATTACCAATTTAAGATCATAAAGGACCGTTCTATTGCTTCAACATATGGTTCGGTTCTTTTAGCTCTCTCTCTCTCTCTCTCTCTCTCTCTCTCTCTCTCTCTCTATATATATATATATATATATATATAAGAGAATTGTCACATTGCCAAATTTCAGATCATTAATAGGAATATATATACTTTTTCTTCAACAGTTGATAATCCAGTAAAACTAATAATAATAATAAATTTTTTTTTTTTTAAGAAACAATACTGTGATGCATTCAATTAAGGAATACCAGCTAAATCAGCATAGTAAGAATATAGTACATCAAATGAAATATTTTTCATCCATATTACACAATTTAGGTGATTAACTGTTAACTGAGCCAAGTTGTGTGTAACTGTATTATCCTCTCTCTTAATGTAAAAATAGGACAATTTAAAGAACCTGCATAAACGTTTAAAGAGTCTTGTAACAATAATAATAATAGTCGATAAATAGAAGCAAGCTTCTGTTGTATAATGCAAAGTTTCAGGAGGAGCTACTGAAAATATGTCTAGATCATCGTCATTATGTCAATTCAAAGGCATGTAGCTCTTTCCTTTGGTTTCCGTTATCAGCTAAAGAAGTTAACTTTAGGTTCATAGCACGGGTAGTTGACATTGAATTGGGCCCCAATTATAGGTTGCCCTACCTCAATGTCTACTATCTAGCCATCCAGCTCATTCGATGAGACTTATAAATTAATTAATTTCACTGTAGTTGACCATTTTTGCATCAATATATAGATCTGTCAATGTGGCCAAAATAAATAAATAAAGACCAACGATGTTTTTCTTCCAAAGAACTGCAACCTATAACCACTTATTAGATATAAGTTTATTCGTATGCTAATATGGCCCAAAACAAACAGCAAATTTGTTTTACAAAATAACTTAATTGTAGTTCCTTAGGTGATGTATATTTGGTTTTTTAATTAAGTTCCAACACATAGTTGTATTAATCAATAAAGTACAGATTACAAACAGCGCTTTCTTTTTCAAGGATAATTAAATTCAATAAAACTATATATTTGATCTAGTTCATTAAATTTTATTGGAAAATTTAATGTATTGTACCTAAATTTTATCCGATCTCTTATGGGTTGTTTGCAAATAAAGTCTCACCATTATTTTGAACCACACATCTAGAGATTCCATATGTTGTATACAAACAATGCACAAGATACCACATTAGAAGTTGTCTCAAATTTCATTGTTAATTTGATTTGGTTTGTGTTTTTTCTAGGAGTAAAAGGAAAGTCTACTCCTTGTTAAATAAATAAATTTTAATTCTTTGTCTACCAAGACATGTATTTCTAGTAAACAAAAGAATTAATATTGAAATCTTATATAAGGACATTGATACAAAGGGTTTGGTGGCTTTGACCAAAGTGGCCTCCCCCACTTACAAAGATGAGTAAACTTTTACTAGAACATGAAATGAGTTTATTGAATTAGATTGAGAGAGTTCCATAAATAGTTTGTTATTTGTGAATGTTCTTTGAATATCTAACCTCTCTCATTAGTTTCATAAAAAAAGAATTTTAGGATTGATCTAATTAATAATTCTTCTTTCTTGATTGCAAAATACTTAGTTTTTGAGGTTGAAAAATATATTCTTTCTTTCCCTTTTCTTTTATTTTTCTTAGTTAATTTACTAATTTTAGTTATAATTATAAAAGTTAAGAACATAAACAACAGGAGATTAACTATATTTGTATGTTTGGGTGATGATATAGCTAAAATGATAAAGAAAAAAAAATTATGTTTTGAAAATCATCTTTGTTTTTTTAATTGGTTTTGCAAATCTAGTGAATAAACCATGATGATGAATAGTTTCAATAAGTCGAATTGAAAGCACTATTGTAGTGTCAAATTGTTTCGTTTTTGCCTTTTCTTTAAGTTATACAATTTTATTTTCTTCATTTTTATAGTTATCAATTCATCATTTTTTTTTATACTTAAATCTGTTTTTTTATATTTATTTTTTTGAAACCGGAACCAAATTAATTTCATTAATGCAGAAAACTAGAATCCAAATACAAAGCATCAACTGCTGGTGAAGGATCCTCCTCCAACCATACAATTTCATTATTAGATAATTTAGCAAATCTTGCCAACGCATGAGCAACACCATTGGCACTACGTCTAACACAATTAACTGAAAAAGATCTAAAACCTGCAATCAAGCATCAAATGTCTTCATAAATAAACCCAAGCTGAGCTAAATCTAGTTGAGCCTGTGCTACTGTCTTCATCACCCTTGCATTGTCACCTTCCAGAATCACCTCCATAAAACTAGCATCTATAGCAAATTCAAGAGCTTTGCGACAAGCCAGCACCTCCACCTCTTCACTGTCCCTCATAGCCCCACCCTTTGCCGAAATAGCAGTCATCGCATCGCCATTCTCATTGCAAACCACAGCCCCATAGCCCGAAGCAGCTCCATTATTAAAACATGCTCCATCAAATTTTAGCTTGAATAAGTTTCCTTGTGGTGGCTGCCATGCCTAACTTGCTGAAACATGAACTGTCACAGGTACACTCAGATGCTCCTGCGCTTCATGAAACTCACCCAAATAATCCAAAGCTCGCTGATATGACCGAGATGGATGTTAAAAAACACCTCCATGCAAGACCGTGTTCCGCTGAAGCCAGATTTGCCAACATATCACCCAAAATAAATCCAATTCCTCAAGTGACAACCTCGGCATGAGACTAGCAACCAGCTGCCCAAAATCCACTTGCACCGTACCGACCTTTTGAAACCTAATTGCACTGCCAGTCCAAACGTCCTGTGCTGCCCCACACTCCCAAAGCACATGCAGCACCGATTCATCAGCTCTATGCTAGAAACAGCACCGAGCATCCTCCAACACCCTCCTTCACACCAGGTTGTCCTTTGTAAGCAATATATTATGGCATGCTCTCCATGAAAAAAAATTCTAACCTTATTTGGAACCTTAGCCTTCCAAATCTGTGACCACAAGGAAATATTTGATCTTTGCACTAAAGCCTCCCCACAAGGAAAAATTCTAACCTTATTTTTTTATTTTAATCAGTTGCTAGATAGAATATGGAAACATAATTTGGTTGTATAAGAGATTAGAGTAGCCTCTAACTTTAGAATGAAAGAAAATTGCTAGAAAATTAAATATCAAATCAATTATAGATGATTTTTGGGATTTTATAAGAAAAATTTAGAATAACATCTCAATAAATGATTCAACTGAAATGTATTAAGGGATAATTATTCTATTTTTTATTTTATTTATATTTTGTTAACACTTATTATATGCTAGTTTTATTTTTAATGTATTAATTTAATATAAATTTTGGTGCTAAAATAGAGATTTTTATTATTTTTTGATACTTTTTGGTCCCTCAAAAATGAATTCCTAATTTTGTTCATGTGAATATTCATATTTATGCTTTTTTAAATAAAAAAAATCGCGAAATGTTTTGAAAAAAAAAAAAGATAGTAGAAGTAGAAATGATAGGTGGGCTGGATTGCATGGGCCATTAAAAGATAGGGCTAGTGTAATCCAATCCAGTTGGGGATTTAGAAAAAATTGACCGTTAGCCGTTAGGGAGAAGCGGCGTGGTGTCAAATAAATAGATTCAACCTTATCTGTTTCTCAGTTCTCACACACAGACAAAGACACAGACCCAGACACAGTCACGCTCTGAAACAAAGAAAGAAAATACAGTGTGTTTTTTGACTTGAGAGAGAGAGAGATTTTGCTTTTGAAACCCAAACCAAAACCCATGTTTCTGTTTCTGTATCTGTATCTGCTACTGTTACTGTTTTAGTTTCCGTAAGTTTTGATTTTGAAAAACACCCAATTTCATATTTGACACTAGGGTTTTTCAAGAACCATCTAACCCTAACCCCCAAGCCCAAAGACAAAGATTTGATTATGGGCCCTCGGTAATAATATCACTGACCATGAATTGCCCACCTACTTCCTTTACCGCAAGGTTACATGCAAATCATTGGAGCCGTACCATCTACCATGGGATTACCCATTGGATTGAAGTGCTGTGCTGGTTTCACTATGAGAATCCTTAGTCGCCACAGAATGGCTGTTGGATTATATATGCACGAATTCACCCTTGATGTTGATGGTTGATGGTTTCATACTGCAGTTGTCTTCTGACCATGTTGTTGTTGCCTCTTGTGTATTGTGCAGGCTACGTATAAATGATCAAGCCAAGACCACTTCTAGGAAGAGGAAGGTTCAGCCACAGTACTCCCTATCCCAACTAGATAGTCCAAGAAAGAAACAGCTGGCGGCTGGCGAGCATGCTACTACTGATGCATCTGAGAGCGCTCTTTGGCCGCTGATTCCCGTTCCTAACCAAAATCCTGTCATTCACATTGATGGCATTACTTCTGCTGCTGCATCTGACCAGACTCTTCCACCATTGGTTTCAGAATATGGGCATGACGGGCAGAACGAATAGATATTCAATACTAAATTTTATGATAAAGATTTCTGCTTTGGATCAAATTTTCAAAGCAGTTGATGAAGCTTTTGATGTGCGATGCACAGATAATTTTTTAATATTTTATGCAAGATGGTTTTGGATAATGTTGTACATATATTATAAAAAAAAAAAAAAAAAAAAAGTAAACAAAATTAGAGTAAAGAAACATATACATTTTAAGATATTAAAAATTAGTTTAGTAGTTTCACTACATATTTGTAACATTCTCAAGGTAAGATTGATTTTTTTTTTTTTTTTAAATCATGAAACCAAAGATAAATGCAAAAGAGTAACGGAATCATAAAAATCAATTAATTTTTGTTGTATTCACATATATCATACCATGAAATGAAAGTATGCCCAACTCACATTGTTTTCTACTCATCGATAATGTGTGACACCAAATTAAACCATGATAAAATATGGACAAGTATGGACAAATGTGTATCTTATAGATGATTTAAAATTAAACCATGGTAGAATATGACTTTACATTGCACACAAAATATTCTTTTTACTTACATACCTAAAACAGAATCTATCCAACCAAATTACCGAAACCCAAATCATATTTAAGCCCCTAATTTTAAAAATAAAAAAGAAAGAAAGAAATTACCCGCAAGGGTTTTGGCATCTTGATGGTAGTGGGAGGCTTGTGTAATAGATGTGGTGACCCTTTAGATTCCTCTTTCTCTCTCTTTCAAATGTTGTGTTGGTCTGAAGTCTTTTATTTTGGTAATACATAATGAAACAATGCATTTTATTTAACAATTTACAACATTTTTTTGTCTCTCTATCTTTCTTCAAGGTTTTATCTGGTTAGTTATTACTATTAGTCCTTAATTATTATTATTTTTGTTTTTTTTTTTAAATACTAAAATAATGGATATGCTAAAAGATGTGGTGTAAGCTTAGTCAATTAATGAAACATTAATGAGATAATAGTAAAATAAATTAATGTGAATTTTTGGGTAACAATAAAAAAAAATTTAATGAAAGAGGTAAAAAAAAAAAAAAAAAAAACTAAATGCAAAATTAAAGCGCCACCTCATGCACTCTCGCATGAGGTCTCTGCTTTTATATATATATATATATATATTGATGATTTGTTGGGGGATCTTACCATTTTTGTAAAAACCAGACCAAATTAGCCAGTTCAACCAGTTGAACCGAAAACCAAACATGAAACCAGTCTGGTAAAAAGGGGCAAAAAACTAGTAAAAACCAGTCAAGAACCGAAAAAAATGGGAACCAGTCAAAAAAGAAAAAGAGTTTGGGTTGAGAAAGTAGAGTACTCATAAGTATGCGGACATAGTAACCAAGGCAATCAAAATAGTGAATTGAGATTGAAAGAAGAGAGAAAGGGAGGAAAGTGACTAAAAGAAAAAAGAAAAAAGGAGAGTTTAGAAAGTAGAGTATTCATGGCAGCATACTTCACTAGGAAAGCCTTTCCCTCCCTCATACAGAGAACCAAACTCTCTGTAATCTCATACAAAGGGATAGTTATTCTGACCTATTCTTCAAACTACATAGCCTTATGGCATTGCAAGGTAATAAGGTTGCGTAAGTTGGAGTGTGAGCGTTTTTTAGTCTATATCCTATGGAGAATACTTTCATTTTAATTATTATGCACGTTGTCATTAATATTCGTTACTGTTGTTGACCCTGTTTTTGGACTAACCATTACTCTACCACGCCTATATATATTTTGTTTGGATTGCTTTGTCTTGTGCACAGATTGCTTCTAGTGGAATCCTATAGAGAGAGTTAGGCCTAACTCCATTACCCTTATCTACAAAAGCCTTGGCCCAAAAGCCTTTGATAAGCATGAGTAGTTTTAAATTGGAGAGCTTACAATTTAAGTAATGCCTTATGGCTAGGGCCAAAAGATTTCAAAAATAATTTCTATGTTAATGCACAAGAACCATATCTATTTTGTAAGTCCCATAAGTTTCAAGTTAATGTTTGAGAATGGATAAACCAATTATCGCAATTTGTTACATTCAAGAACCCTTTTATATATATATATATATATATGACTTTATTAGGTTTTTAAAATTAACAAGCCATCACCAAGTCAGCTAGCTTCCACAAATAATTTAGGATGCTATTAAAAGATTTTCGAGTCCTTTTGTTTTCATTAGATGCTGGAGCACTTTTGCCAAATTGGAAAAGAGATAATTGGATGAATGTCCAGCCTTTAAAGCATCTTATTCTCATAAATGGACATACTCACCAAGGACAATGGTTTGAAGGAAATTCTCACTTGTCCTTTAATGATCCTTATACTCTTGCTGAATGTTGGAGTGATTACTTTAATAACCAGATTATTGAGGTTGCTCAGAATCTATGGAAGCATTATCATTTCATAAGTAGCACTGATAGAATTTCCATTTTTGGTCCCAGACCATATGCTGATGCCATTAACACTTTGGACACATAGTGGAGCATGTAGGAGCATTATGACTACTTGAAGTTTTGTACCTAAAGTTTAAAAGAAAAAGAAACTTTGGTCATGTCATGCTTTTGCCTTGCCTTGCCATGCTTTTGAAGATTCCCAATTATGGTGCACAAAAGGACAACAAGATGACTTATGGACTTTACGTACTATCTATATATATATATATATATTACGGATTGAAAGAGAATATTGGTAATAAACAATTGGCATTTGTGCATATAGACAAAGTATATAATCAAACTTATTTGCATGAGGTATTACTTGAAAGCTTGTGTTTATGGGGAACTTGTAGAAAAAGAACGTTATTTCAAATTATGATGAGAGATTTAATTTAAAGCCAAATAAATTGACCTAATCATTTCAAAATCTATGATTTTGGATCGAAGCAAATGTATTGATTCAATGCTTAAGTGATAAAATCGTTATATTAGTAAACTATACACCTAAACAAAGTTATTTTTTATTGCAGAGTTGTTCAAACTTACCATGTGTGATAGAAAAATATAGATTTTAAGTTAAGTGTGTTAGATCCAAGTCTCAATTTGACCACCAATGTATGGCGATTCTTGTCTCTTTGTGTGGGCTCTCACTCTCAAGTGTGTGAGCGTTTACCCTAATTCATTTGCACAACTTGTTCTAGCATAGGGGCTAGTGACCATGTGTTTGGAGATGAAATAAAGTGAATGAAGCGGAATAGAAGCCTTGGGATTTCTAATGTGTGATTAGTTACCCAGATTGGGTCGACCACCCCTTAAACCGCACTCCACTGCCCAAATCCACCACCACTGTCATCTAGATTGATATCTCCCTCCACTTCCCAAATCCATCGCCACAATCATCTATATTGATTTCTCCCTGTATATTTTTTGGCTTTCGTTTTTGGTTTAACACTAGGTAACAAAACAAATAGGACATAGTTGGTCTTGTTCTTGATGAGAAGAGAAACATTAGAGCGAGACAGAGGAAATAAGATGGAGAGAGATGGCTGAATATTTTTATTCAATATGGAGAGAGAAGTTAAATGTTTTAGTATAAAAAAATTTGTTAATAGAACTACAATTGCTCTTCATGCGTGGAGAGTCACTGTAGCTCTCCAACAAAAAAAAAATATTCGGTTAAATAGAGAAACTGTTGGAGCTAGATTTTGTGGATTTACCATCCAAATTGGAGAGAAAAATAGGTTTAGAGAGGCTGTTGGAAATACCTGGGTTAAACATGCATGAAGAGCCATTGGATAGGTTAGACATACGGCCACTCCCATTAAAGTATTGCCTTACATCTCTCACAAAATATAAGGTGAGCCCATTCAAGAATTGCCCTTCATCTCTCGCACAAAATAATCGCCTCACAATGATGGCAATAAAAATACCGTCTTCAAAATACATAGTTACAAACTACTCTTGCTCCTTATTTTGGTAAATAATATGCAAACCGAGAGTGTAGCCAGCATCAGAGACATTCTCAACTAAATACGAACTGAATTCAAACAGATATAAAGGCCAACCGAGATGCAAAAGTCATTGCCCTGAAGTTGTTTCCAGTCACAATCTCAACAAAATGTTAATACAACTTCTATATTAAATCCACAGTAATATATAAGCTTAAAAGAATACATAATGTGGATAGGTAGTAATGTGTATATATATTCTCCATGGTGAGGCAATAACACTAGATTTAGCACATTTCCTGACAGACAATGAAATTCTTTGCAATTCCATTTCTCAATAACACAAGGAAGCATGTTTAAGTATGAACAGAGCATACACAGATCTAGTAAAAAAACATTTCAATGGCCTCATTGGATTTATTCTTCCGTTTACCCTTCACATATAGGCATGAAATAACTACATATTACATGTTAAGTGATGAGATGTCAAGATATTATCTTATATAAGATGCTATAAATTTACTGGCTTCATAGTAGGTAATATCTACATTATTCTATATTGAATATAAACTAAAGTTTTTAGTTTAAAAAGTTTTTAAAAAGGGACAAGCAATGAAGATGACTGAACTCAAATGCAAAGGAAAAACTCAAAGCATTGCCAGTGGGTTATGCCTCAAGACCTCATTTGCCATCATTGTCACCACCATATTGTGTGGAATTACCATTCCAGAAGGCATTTCTGTCACTAAACCGGCCATCATCTTCATCATGCTTTAGTGTATGAATGTTGCTCCCAAAATGGGATGTTGTCGGTTGCCTCTTTTTGCCATCACCATCTCTACCAGCTGCAGAAGTGCTTTGGTTTGCAGAATACTGCGAGTAGGACCTCTCAGTTCCAGCTAAATTATTCCGATGTGTAGGATTTGGACCTGCAATAGCATAGACAGAATAGGTAAGGAGAGCAAGTTATTCTAAAGAGTGAGTTTAGGCCTATAATGGCAAATAGTGAAACAGAATAGGTTGATATATATAACTTGAAAGCATTTCGCACAACAAATTTCCTGTAAGGTCAGTCTTAATAGAGTATTTCCAGAAACACATAAATCAAAGGGGGAAAAAGAGGAACCAAAGGAGTTTACATCTATGTGGGTGATATATCAGACTGAGATCAAGCCAAGCAGAGCCTAGTATTGAATGTTTAAAATTAGAAAGGCAAGAATAATAGGATGTTCAAAGTTCAGCTTGAGCTTGTCTTGAGCTCAGGAAGGCTGATTTTTTACATCACTGCAAGTTATATATTAGACTGTAATCACACCACGCAGAGCCAAGTCTTGAATGTTTGAACTTAGCTTTGCAAAATTTATAGGGAGTTCAAAGCTCAGCTCAAACTCATAAAGTTTGAGCTTGGGCTTGAATAAAATTCAAAGAGCTTGAGCACAGCTCAGCTGGACTTGTTTCATTGGTCAAGCTATCGAGCCAATCACAAAGCTCAAGCTTAATCCTGCAAACAAGCTTTATAAATGTATACCAAGTTAATGTGGGGGGGGGGGGGGGGGGGGGGGGGGTGTGTGCCGCGGTGTGTGGTGGTTGTGGAAAGACAAAATAAATTGCACCTAAAAATAAAAAAATATAAAAGTATTATTTTCCATATAAATATATGTTGTAAATGAACCGAGCTAAGCTGAATTCTTCAATATTTTTTTAAGATTTTTTTTCTCAAGCCCATATCAATTCCATAACAAGCTTAAGTTGAGCCTAGGCTCAACTTTTTTATCCTTGAGGCTATGCTCCCAAGCTTGAAAATTTTTTTTTTTTTTTAATGTAATATTATAATTTAATAAACAATAATCAAGAAGCTTTCATTCCAATAGACTTCAATAGGTTCAGAGAAAATAATCCAAACTAGGAATCCAAAAGGTTACGGACAATGAAAGAAACATATGGAGTGGGGATTTGTACCAGCATGTTAAATACATATAAAGAATGAGGAAGATGCAATATCCCTCCACCCACCCCTCTCTCAAACAAACAAAAAATGAGAAGAGATACTCATTCCATCAATTCCTCATCTACATTTCATTAACAAACTTTTCTTAAATGGTGGGCCTTCCTGGTAGGGAATGGGGATTTGTTAGATACACAAGAAGCTATTTCATAGTAGCCAATACAGCTCATTCCATTTTCTCCTTGTCCACATTTCATTTACTCATTTTTGTTAAATGTTATGCCATCCTCATAGATAATGGGTCTTTGTACCAGATGTTAGATACTTAGCTAACTAGTTCATAGCAGTAGGAGAAGAATGCAGATGGATAAGATTATGTATATAGCATGGACTATCCCATTACCACCTCATCTACACTCCACGCATAAAACATTGTTCGAAGGTGGGCCATTTCCTGTCAAAAATATTTAATTGTTTCTTTCTTACCTAAATATATGAAAATTTGTGAAAACGGTAAATAATTTATTTGTGGCTTCATACAACATTAACATCCAATAAATAAATATTCCTTGACCCTAGATCTTACACCTCAATGCATATAATCGACAGAGTAAGGAAAGGAAACTCACTATATTGCTTTTTTAGTTATAGGTAAAGAAACTCACCATATTGCCATATGCCATTTTGAGATTCGTGTCCAGAACTCGATGAGCTGGCACCACCACCAAGATAGGAGAAAGGATTCATGTAAGATAAAATCCTCCTCACATATGCAAAATATCCCCCATTAGTTCCATTTGAAGAATCAGCACTAGTAAAATTTGTTTGGTAAGAGGATGAAGATGCTTCTCCATGATAACCTGTAGCTCTATGATGTGGAACCACTATCAGGGCTTGTCTATTAAGTAGGCCCAACTCTGACAATGATTTGCTCAAATCTGCAACAAATGAAAGTAATCAAAATATCAATCATTTATTCACGTCGTTGTATGTATCAACATATTAAACTAAGAAGAACACAACGGAAAGATCTTTCTTGACACTGCCACAAACAATAATAACATTATCATTGAATGAGTAAACAACATCATTAACAAAGAAAGCACTTGAGGAAAATCAAAACACAGTGGAATCACTAGAGATCATTGTCTGATACCAGGCTTTCACTCTAGCCATGATTGAGGTAGCCTCCGCCATGGTAATGGGATTTCTATTCTTATTAAGCTTTTCCTTCTTAGTCTTCATGCATCATACCTCAGCCAATTCTCAAGTGACTGGGTGTCTGTCAATAATTTACTTTTCTACTTTCAAAAATTGCATAAACCTCATTTTTCCTAAAATTTTAGCGATTTATTGTTTTGTGTTTGTTTTTGTTCCCCTTTTTATTTCTTTTTTCTTTTTTTTTTTTCTTTTTTTGTGTGTATGGTAAGGAGGATGCCAAAGAAAGGGAAGAATGGGAGGGAGACCAAAAGATTAGGTTCATTGGAATTTCGAAATATCCCAAGAACTCTAAAACCAAAATAAAAGAACAAATAAAATCTACCTGAGGCCCATCTGAAAACTTGTCATAGGAATCAATTAAAATAAAACACAGAAATGAATTAAAACAATGTCCACTTCAGATTCGTTGAGGAATTTAAAAATAAAAGAAATAAAAGAAATAAAAGAAGGAAAAGAAAATAAGTTCTTAGTACCGCTTGCAAAGAATCAGGAGTATAACAAAGTTTATAAGTGAACAAACCCAACTAAATAAATGAAAGAAAGAAGAATTAAAATTAAAGAGTCAGTGTCCCTAAGCTTTGATTTTCTAGGCGATCACTTAGTTGCTTCTACCAACAAGCTCGATAGGAGCAGCACTGCTAGGGCAAGGCTAACTTGATAACCTTGGGCTTCATCTTCTTTGTTTCCTTCTTGTTCGTTCTCCATTTCTTCTATCTTAAATTCTTGGTTGCTCTTTCTCAAAAAAAATAAATAAATAAATTCTTGGTTGTTAAACTATGGACGAGGAAGGAAAGATTTAGACCTTTTAATGCAGGACAACCTAGGCTTCCCACCTAGATTAGTCCTACGGAAGAACCTTAGGCTTCCCACCTAAGGTGTTTGGAATCACCACCAAACAAATCAATGAAGATAATCTCAATAATAATAATAATCTGTCCTACAAAAGAAATCATCTGGAGCTTTATATGCAACTTCCAGGAATCACAAAGATAAGGATAAACTCTCCTAAACAAATCCTAAACAATTTCAAATACTAATCTGATAATCCTAAACAAATGATAATGATAAACTACTAATCCTAACCAAACTCAAATACCAATCCAAACTAAACAAATAACTACATTACAATCTGAAATTATCCACTGAAAATCTAAAATGAAATATTGAAATAACTTTTGGTTATGCTCCTGCATTATACTCCCTTGGTTTAAGAAAACTCGACCTCGAGTTTTGTAATGATGAAGAATTAAGACTTTAGTGCTTAATACTTCCTTCAGATCAGAAATCACCCTAGGAAGCGCTGAGAGTAGAATAACCTTCAATTCCATGACACCATAGAACTCCTCTAGAAACACAAAATCAATGTGTTGAACAGGCACAAATTTATCTTGGACCATAGTATCGACCTTTTGGACTTCAACAACTTGTAGGTGCTCATCAACCTCATGGATCATGAAGGGCTCAGTACCACTTTCATCAAAATCAACCTCCACATTAAGTGCACCCTCTAAATCTTCGCTCACTTGTTGAAATTTCTCTTCTTGTGTAGACTCTATAATAGGTTCTTGCTGCATGAATGTTGAGACATCATCTATTGGCACTTGTACATCTATTTCAACATTAGTCTTTGGTGGAACCTGAGCATCCTTTTTCTGAGTAGAAGAGTCTAGTAAAACCATTATTTTCCTTAAGTCTTGAGCTATGGCAGTGAGTTCTTGACGGAATGATGAGGTGTTTTCTTACTGAATACTGTCTCTGTGGTGTAGAATGAGAGGATTGAGGTTGATAATTCTCTTGATAGCATTGGGGAACATATTTCTCTCCAAGTATTTGTTTCATTTCATTCCAATCAGTTATGGCAGGCTTGCTTCTTCCCTTGAGATTATTCTCAATACTACGCCAAAAGTCTCTAGCTCTACTTCTCAATTTCAACCTGGCAAACCTAACCTTATTAGCATCTGGCAGACACATTTGATCAAAGAATTGATCCATCTCATCTAACCAATTAATGAAGGTCCATGGATCTAGACGTCCATCAAATATTGGTGCTTCTAAGACTACCATGATTCACTGGAATGGACTTTCAACAATCTAAAATGAACATGGGCTAGGTAATCTGGGCTTTCGCTGGTGCTCTGTACTAATCATTATGTGGGGCTTGATGAGCGTGGCTTGTAATTGAACTCTAAGTGTCTACTGGAACTTTTTTTTTTTTTTTTTAATAATAATAACTAAAATGACTACACGCTAAACTTCTAAACACACAAAAGTCAGAACAATAAAGACTATAACAATAAAGACCGAAACTAAAGAAACTAAAAGGTTCAGAGTAAACTAAAGAGAAGGAACTTCAGGGAGCAGTCATGATGGCTTCGCTGGAGTCAACGGCAAAGAGGCAACATGGGCTCGTCGACGAATGACTGTCAACGGCACTCGATCGGAGCTGGTGAGTTAGATCTCGGAACCCGTGAAGCGGCATGGTGGGAGCGATGGTGACGGCGTGTCGGTGGCGATTGTTGGTGATGATTTCGACGGCGGGTTGTGCAATGGCGTCATTCCGTTGGTGGGATTGGCGGTTTGGTGGTGGCTTTCAACTCTCTTGTTCTCAATCTGGCGGTTTGAAAGTTGTGGATCGGATTTTTATTTTTATTTTTTATTTTTTATTTTTTATTTTTTATTTTTTTGGGGTGGAATTTATATTCTCTGTTTCTGAGTAGAAACGGCTTGATTTGTGGTAATTGCAAAGATCTCGTGAGGCATACTTGGAGTGTTGCTCATAGTGGGTTGTACTGGGGGTTGGGCCGTAGAGTTGATCAAAGTGGCTAGATGTTTTTTCCTGTTTGGCTTGAAAGGTTGGGTTCACGGTGATGTTGGATTGACAGTGGTTGAAAGAACGACGGATTTTGGGTTGCTGAAAGGGTTGATCGGGTTGGGCTCTAATACCAAGTTAATGTAGGACAACCTAGGCTTCCCACCTAGATTAGTCCTACGGAAGAACCTTAGGCTTCCCACCTAAGGTGTTTGGAATCACCACCAAACAAATCAATGAAAATAATCTCAATAATAATAATAATCTGTCCTACAAAAGGAATCATTTGGAGCTTTATATGCAGCTTCCAGGAATCACAAAGATAAGGATAAACTCTCCTAAACAAATCCTAAACAATTTCAAATACTAATCTAATAATCCTAAACAAATGATAATGATAAACTACTAATCCTAACCAAACTCAAATACCAATCCAAACTAAACAAATAACTACATTACAATCTGAAATTATCCACTGAAAATCTAAAATGAAATATTGAAATAACTTTTAGTTATGCTCCTGCATTACCTTTACTGCAAGGTGTAGAAGGGGGGTGGGGAGGAGGGGAATTTAATTTCACATTCCTGCAACAATACTAGACCTGGGCTCTCCTTTAATAGGTGTTAAGATTAAATGATCAAATTTATCATTTCCTAATAGCTTAAACTTTGGGACAATCGATAATTTATTGTGGTGTTAACGTAGGAGGTCCTTGGTTCAAACTTCAAACTGTCTTCACCTTACCTCCCATTTAAAAAATAATCTCACATGTTGGGCCACACTTAATAAGGGCAATTTAGGCCCACACCTGAAGGGAGAGTGCTAAGATTAAATAATCAAATTCAACATTTCCTAATGACTTAAGCGTTTGAGAAAATTGGTAATTTATCAATAGGAACAAAGCAAAGAGAAATAGAAGGCCACATTGACCATGATGTGCAAGTTCAAGGCCTAAATTGACCCAATTTAAAAAGCAGGGACCATATTGATGTGAACTTTATAGTTAGTTGTAGTAACTAATTTTTGCCCCCCTCCCACATTTTTACCCAAGAATGATTAGACACTCATACCTTGACCACTAAAAACTTTGCGGGGATAAGGAATTGCGAGATCATAGGTGCCAAGCCCACTTTGTTGGTTTTCATCGACATACTCTTTCACCATTCTCAAAGTGCTGGTAACAGAAAACTTCTCTTGCAGGCTAACACCACTGGGCAATCGGATATTTAAATGGACATCACTTGATTTATCATCTCTTACAAAGTCATCCAATGTATAAGCCTGCTTATCATTTACAGCTTCAGCCTTTTCATCTTGTTCAGCTTCTTTTACTTCAGTATCAACCAATTTTGCACTTCCTCCAGGAAACCCTGAACCATTATCATTGATGTTTTCTGGGGCAGGAGAACCGACTTCAGCACTGGAAGAGTTATTATAAGCTCTAAAGTTTTCTACATTGGCCAGTACAGGACCTGAAGAACCTTTAGCTACTTCAGTGGACGAGGACTGTCCATCCAGAACACTGTTTGACTCGCTGGCATCATATGATCCTGAAGATTTCTTGTCATACAATTCAGTATTTTTCTCCTGTCCAAGTAAATGAATGTAAGGACTAACATGTAATGCGATTCCAGTTAATAAATATAAAAGATCAAAGACGCAATAACTTCCGGTTATAGTTACCTCAACTATGCATTCATGGTCTTTCTTTTCTTCTATTACCTCAGAGATAACCACTGGCTTAGCCTCTTCAGACTGCACATGCCCATCTGTTAGAGGTGATGGAACAACTGTACTTGAAGAACTTTGTTCAACAGATGAGGCAATATTAGAAACAGAAGTAGATGCTCCAGAGTTCTTTGAAGCAAGTGTTGCAGTCAGGAAAGTTACGGTTGTTTCCTACAATTCACCATCACATATGAACTTGTCATGGTAAAAACACTACAGAGGTTCTTAAGCCTGGTAACTCTCAGGTGCACATTAACGGCATCAGGCCTTTCACTGTGATTAGTTGATAATTGTTACAGTATTATTTTCAGAAATAAGAAGAAAAAGAATGGATTTGGTTTCATGTGCGAAAAGTAGAGATTATATTCTGAGTTATCAGCAATAACCATGACTTCAAAAGTATAAATGTAAGTAAGTTGGTCTTGGAAGGTGTATAAAATCAATTTATAAAGGGAAGTATTCAGTGAGGGAAAGTTTGCATGACATGGCAGATAAGTATAGTGTTGTTGAAAGCATGAGGTGCACTTAAGCAAAAAGGCCTCCTAGAGCCTACATGCAAAGTGCAAATCATAAGTGCTCACTTGATTGAAGTAAAGAGCACATTTCCAAAAAACAAAAGAAAACAACTATTAATTGGAAAATATGACAACCAAGTGGCCAACAAATCATATAGAATTAAAAAATAACATTTAATATAATTCATTTGTACTTTATAAAATATACACAACCATGATATTTGATTGCATTGATCAAAATGAAAATACATGATTGAATCAAAATTCAATCTATACCTAAAAGGCAAAGATAAAAAAGCACTAGAATGGTAGGGAGTGACTTTTTTTCCTTATAGATATTTTTAATGGGGAAAAACCTAGATATAGTTCCTTATATACTGTTCCTTAAGTTCCTTTCTTAAAAATCTGCCACTTGTCTAACTGAATAACCAAACAAACACCGTTAAAGTACCATAACTTTCTGTTGTATTTTTTTTTTCCCCCTGGTCCGTGAGAAAAGCCATTGGCTTCAGATCTGATTTCTCACACACAATCACTTGGGTCTAACCTGGAGAGAATGATGACGCGAAGGAGATTATAGAGATGGTTGCAGCATGTAGAGGATTGCGTTTGGGTGGAGTTGTAGTAGAATAGGTTTTGATGGGGGAGGGTAGTTTTGCCCCCTTTTTTTTTCTCTGATTTGTGTTTATTGGGAATGAATGTGACAGAGCTATTACTGTTCTAATGGCTATTTGTTCCAAACTTATGAGGATTAGATTTATCCAAGCAGTACGTTGCTATGGCAGTCTTCTTCTTCTTCTTCTTTTTTTTTTCATTATTTAAAAAGCCATCTGTCTAGCATACAAAGTATGAACAGATCAACTAATCTTCTAATGAAAATAATGAGATTAATGGAGAAGATCATTCCAGGCTTCTCCTTCTGAAGCCAGATTTTATTTTCTGATATTGTTTGGGAGAAGTTTGAGAGATCTGCAGTCGGGTTTTCTCACAAGTGCAAGAGGGGAAAAAATAAAAATAGAGAACAGCGTTAAACCCCCGTTTGTTCAGTTATTCATTTAGACAAGTGGTAGAATTTTAAGAGGGGAACTAAGTAACAGTATATAAGGAATTGTATCTAAGTTCTGCCCTTTTTAATGTCTTCTTCTAGAATTTTTAATAAAGGCATTGATGGTAAAAGAGTAAAGTGCACCCAAGCACAAAAGCCTCTTGGAACTTAAGTGCAAAGCAGAAGCATGAGCCTAATTGTTGAAGTTAACCATATATTTTAAATAAAATGTAATAAATTTGAAAAAAATTACCTAACAGACCTTCCTATATCTAAGTCCTCGTTGATTTCGAAAGAGTCATTTGATCAAAGGATTTCTCATGTGACAAGCACCCTTTATATTATAATTTTTTTTTTTCAATTTATTTGGACCACATGAAAATCAAGTGATCAACTAATTAGGGATGGTAATATTTGATACAACTCTGAAACATGACAAGTTTTTTTGAGGCTTAATGTTTATTGTAAATATGTTTGTTACCAACTTTGTTTCAATGGTGGGCGACATGATTCGTATGCTGTACATGAAAGCAGCCGACATGGAAAGCACACACTATTTGGGTAGGACGTAAAGGATTGGAGTGGGTCCTTTCTTGTTTTGCTGATATTCGTGATTGGGTTCCGGGGAATGTTTCCATGTGCAAACGTTTCCGGGAAAATAATAAGTTGTTGAAATTTTGTGGGAGGTCGAATAAGGCTAGTGTTTTTGTGGTCATAGCTGAATACGATGGTAGGGCTTGAAGAGGGTGTGTTATGATACCAGCAAGCTCCAACTGTGCAGGTTGGTCACTGTTTCAGAGAGAATTGAGGAATTTTTTCACTGGTGCTAAACTGGGTTCTATGGCAGATGTATCCTCCAAAAATGGTGGTGGTGGAGGTGGTCAGTTTGCTGGTGGTGACCAGAGTGAGAATCTTTTGTCTGCTTTTGGTAATCAGCAAAAGATCAAATATTTGAAAATTTTGGAGCAATTTTGGCGCAGAACGGGATTCCTGGAGTCCCTCTAGGAAATGGTTCGGTTTTAAATGGCAATGTTTCAGTCATAAATGGCAAACCCATGCTGGCTTGTCCTTTTAAGTTGACTCCTGCATTTTTGGCTTTGAGAGTGTGTAAGTCTGAGGGCGGGAAATGCACTATGACTATTCTGGGTGCAAAGGATGTTAGTTGGCCCAAGGTGTCAAGTGGAGGGCCAGAATTTATTAATCAATCTGGTGGGCTTGTCAAAGCCCATCCCGTGGATACAACTTTAGCACTCAAGGGTACTTTGGTCAAACCCGGTCCATTAAAAGCCTCATTTGATGGTCAGCCTTCGTGGGCCAAAGGGGAGAGCTTGAGAGGAATATCAGAGAAGGTTTTCAGGTCGCCGGTGCCAACAGCAGTGCCGGCGAGTTCGACAGAGGGTTGCGGGTTGGCGATGACAACAGCGGCGCCGGCGAGTGCATCAGAGGGGTCCAATCTTGGGTTTTCCGGTGTGGAGGTGACAAATTGGAGGCTGGGGGACATGACCCATACTCCGATAGCTGGTGTTTTGAGGTTAGGGGCGACGGCGAGGCCTATGGGTCCTGGGTTTGATGCCCAAAACCCTTTTTCTCCTCTGTCATGTCTGGGTAGCGAGGAGGGTCTCTGTTTTGGTAGGAGAGATGACTCCATGGTGGTTTCAGGCGACAAGGGAGTAAAAAGGAGCAATCCAATTGCTGAGCCTAGGTCGCCGAGCCACTTGGATGGAGTTGAGTTGTCACAGGTAGGGCCTGAGCATCTTTTGATTCAATGGAAGCACAATGAAGTTAATTCTAGTGGCCTTTTTCATGGAGAGGATAAGGATGGTTTTTTGGAGTGCTCACCTCTGTCTAAATGGGATCCCAATGATCAAAAGGTGTTGGAGGTGATCCAGGAAGGTGATGAGGATGAGTTTCAAGGGTCGGCAGTGAAAAATTTGAAATGGGTTTGTAGCCTGATGAAAATTTTTTGTAGAATTGTGGGTTTTCCTATTGTTAAGCACAAGATCAGTGCCTGGCTCTGTTCTGTCTTCTTGAACAAAATTGTGTTGATGTTGTCAATGTTGGGTCTTCTAAAGGTATTGTGAACTCCAAGCAGAAGGGCTTAGGGAACTCAAAGGTTTGATTTCTTCTATTAATTATCATGGGATAGCTTCTAAGGGGAGGAACAGAGACTTCTCAGTAGGTGCGGGGGCGATTACCAGTTTTAAATGAGTTTACGACAGCTATCTTGGAATGTTAGGGGATTAAATAATCCTCAGAAGCGAGAGGTATGTAAAAATCTTCTCAAGGAGTGGAAGTATGATATAGTTTGCTTTCAAGAAACTAAGCTGTCTTCTTTAAGCTCTTTTGTTGTTCGAAGCCTTTAGGGTAGTTTGTTCCTAGATTGGGTTGTTCTAGATGCAGTCAATACAGCAGGGGGGGTGTTACTGGTTTGGGATAAGAGAGTTTTTGAAAAAGTTGATTGTGTTGTTAGTCTGTTTTCTGTTAATGTGTTACTGAAGGGGGTTGCAGATGATTTTGTATGGGCTTGTTCAGGAGTGTATGGGCCTAATGAGGATAATCAGCAGGGTGCTCTGTGGGAAGAACTTTCAAGAATGCACTCCAGATGGAATACGCCTTGGTGTGTTTTTGGGGATTTCAATACCATCCGATATCCAAGTGAGAAATTTGGTTGTGAGGCTTTTAGTATGGCTATGTTTGCTTTTTTAGACTTTATTGAGGCTAATTACCTTGTGGACTTACCTCTTGAAGGGGCTTCATTTACTTGGTTTAGAGATTCGGGGTCAATTTATATGTCAAGAATTGATAGAACCTTGGCATCGGTGGATTGGGAAGATCACTTTGGAATCGTGTCGCAAAGGGTACTCCCTCATGTAGTTTCTAATCATTACCCTCTTTTGGTGGTGGCGGGTAGTGTTAATAAAGGTCGGAGTGCCTTTAAGTTTGAGAATATGTGGTTGAAAGAAGAGGGCTTTGTAGAGAGGGTTCAACAATGGTGGAATGGGTATTGCTTTTCGGGTTCTCCTAGCTTTATTCTAGCTCTTAAATTAAAAGCTCTTAAAGAGGACTTGAAAAAGTGGAATAAGGAGTTTGGGGATCTGGCCTTTAGGAAGAAATGTTTTTTATTTGAATTGTTGGGTTTGGATGCTAGGGAGGACTTGTCTGGTCTTTCTCAGGAGGATCAAACTCGTCGTATTCAAATTAAAGGTGAGATTGCTAATCTTGCCTCTTTGGAGGAGATTTCTTGGAGACAAAAGTTCCAGATTTTATTTGTGAAGGAGGTGGACAATAATACTCGCTTCTTTCATCGGGTTGCAAACTCTCATAGAAGAACTAATCATATTCAGGGTATAGAGGTAGATGGTGTCCTCTATGAGGATGAGGAAGAGGTGCGGTCTAAGGTGGTCAATTTCTATCAGAAGTTGTACACTGAGTCAAATACTTGGCGCCCTTCTATGGATGGATTAGAGTTTGCTAGAATTGAGGAGGATAAGCAGCTTGAATTAGAGAGGGATTTTTCTAAGGAGGAAATGGTAAAGGTTCTACATGAAATGGAGGGTGATAAAGCCCCAGGTCCAGATGATTTCACTATGGCTTTTTTTCAAAAATGCTAGAGTGTAGTGGAAATAGATGTCATGGCATTATTTGCTAACAGCCTAGTGGGCAAAGATTTTAGGCCTATCAGCCTAGTGGGCAGTGTGTATGCAGTTGTCTAAGGTTTTTGCTAACAGATTGAGGCGGGTGCTGGATAAACTTATTTTGGAGTCATAGAATTCTTTTGTGGGTGGCAGACAAATTTTGGATTCAATGCTTATTGCTAATGAATGTTTAGATAGTAGAGAGAAGTGTTGTACTCCGGGGGTAGTGTGTAAGTTAGACATTGAGAAAGCTTATGATCATGTGAATTGAGACGCTTTGTTTTATCTGTTGGAGAGGATGGGCTTTAGGGATAGATGGAGGAGATGGCTTAAGACTTGTGTCTCTACCGTTCGCTTCTCTATTCTGCTTAATGGATCTCCTGTTGGTTTCTTTGGTAGCTTTAAAGGTCTCAGACAAGGTTATCCTTTGTCTCCCCTTCTCTTGCTTTTGATCATGGAGGTTTTAAGTCGTATCCTGAAGGAAACTGAGGATGGGGGTTTAATTCAGGGTTTTCATATGGGTCCCGTTAATTCTACTGGTTTCCGTGTTTCTCACCTTCTATTTGCTAATGATACCATTCTTTTCTGTTATGCCTCTAGAGAGCAAATTCTTTCTACTAGGCTGGTTTTGACTTGTTTTCAAGCTTTTACTGGTTTGAAGGTGAATGTGGGAAAAAGTGAAATTGTCCCTATTGGGGAGGCGCATAACATTCAGTCTTTGGCTAATATCTTTTAGTACAAGGTGGAAAGTTTGCCTATGATTTACTTGGGTATGCCTTTGGGTACTTTGTACAAAACACCCTCTATTTGGAATTCGATCCTTGAGAGGATGGATAAGAAGCTTTCAGGCTGGAAGCGGCTTTATTTTTCAAAGGGTGGTAGACTCACCTTGCTGAAGCGTACCCTTTCAAGCCTTCCGACTTATTACCTTTCCCTTTTTACTAACCCTAAAGCCGTGGCAACTAGATTGGAATGCATTCAAAGGAACTTCTTGTAGGGTTCAAAAGTTGAGTGTTTCAAATATCCATTGGTGGCTTGGGAAAATGTTTGCTTACCGCATGAGTTGGGTGGCTTGGGAGTTTGGAATTTGGTGCCTTTTAATCAGGCCCTATTAGGGAAATGGCTTTGGAGGTATGGCCATGCAACCTCACATCTGTGGCGTAGGCTCATTGCCATGAAATATGGGGAAGGAAAAGGGGGTTGGTGCTCTAGAGCTTGTAGTAGGACTCATGGTTGTGGATTATGGCGGAGTATTAGTGAAGGGTGGAAAACTTTTGCTAAGTCTCTTTTGTGATGGGAGATGGTTCTCGTATTCTTTTTTGGCATGATAAGTGATTGGGGATGTTCCTCTCAAAATTCTGTATCCTCAGTTATTTTTGTGTTCAGCTAATAAGGAGGCTTGTATTTCTAAGGTGTTAAATCCTCCAGTAGATGATAATGACAGAGTGTGGAGTTTAAGATTTCTTAGGGAATTCAATGATTGGTAGTTGGCGGCTTCCTACTCCTTTCTTCATTTCATCCAAACCCGAATTCCTAGGGGTGGAGGGTGTGACAGACTTTGTTAGGATCTTAATGGCAATGGGAAGTTTGATACTCAGTCCTTTTATCATAAGATTTGAAATGCAGCTCCTTCCACTTTCCCTTGGAAGGGAATTTGGATAGTTAAGGTTCCTAAAAGGGTGGCTTTTTTTATGTGGACAGCAGCCCATGGTCAAATTCTAACTTTGGATAATCCTATGCTTCGTGGTCGCCCTTTGGCGAATCGTTGTTGTTTGTGTTGTAACAATGCGGAATCTGTGGATTACCTGTTACTTTTATGTCCGATAGCTTCAAAGTCGGACAACTCCAAAGTCCAAGAATTTGTGGGGACAGAAAAAAAAGAAGGAATTGTCCATTGGGTGAAGTAGAGGAGAGAGAATGTAAAGAAAAAAAGGAGGGTATGGATTTAGGGACAACTCCAAAGTCCAAGAATTTGTGGGGACGGAAAAAAGGAAGGAATTTTCCATTGGGTGAAGTAGAGGAGAGAGAATGTATGTCATAAAGTGAAAAGTGAAACTTTGCATTTTGCTTTGGAATCTTCTATCTAGTGCTGTGTGGTGAAGAGATTGAGCATTTCCAATATATATTTATATTGACTTCTTAAATTTTGTAATGTGTGGTAGGTTTACAGCCAACGTAAAATTTAGTCACTCAAATATGAATGGATCCATCTGTGAAGTTTAATTGAAGTAAAAATCACATGGCTTTAAATGTCTAATTACATATGTCCAAAGGTTGAAACAATTTTTAATTTGGGCATTTATCTAAAATGTTATGGTAAGTTTGAAATCAAGGGCAAATTGTAATTTCCACAACCCTGGTGAATTAAGGGTATTTTTGTAGTTTAGTTGGATCTAAAGTTTTCTAGAAGATCTTAATTTTCTTAGATTTTATTTTCTTGGAGTCTAAACTAGTCTTTTATTAGGTTTTAAGATTAATAGTCAAACTAAGAGTCTTAATACTACCAGTACAAAAAAGATTCCTTGTATATATATATTTTTTGATAACTATATATTTATGCTTAATGTACTTGAAGAATAGATGAAGTTGATCAATATTGACTGTTTTGAATATTGAAGCACATTGGCCTAATTGGTCTTTAACTTCTTTTTCCTCACTTCCTCTTCTCTTTTTTGCTTCTTCTCTTTCTTGTGGTACTAATAACAATACTGTTCACACACATTGTTCGTGCATATAAGTAAAACTTTTATTTGAAAATCGAATAAGGATGCCTTGCAGTACACAATCTGTGTACTGCAAAACACTCTCAAGCAAGATTACAACAATGAATAAGCTCGAAAAGAGAAGAATAAGAATGACATGGCAGAATCGCCATCCACTCGAATAGGACTCGCAAGAACACTGCTGATGAATACTGTTCACAGATTCTAGAAATTCAATTTCCGTGTCTTTTTTCCTCTTTTCAACACTAAATCTATCTGTTCCATTCCCTACAAAACCCTTCTTTTAAAAAGTTCTAAACCCTAGATACACCAATCCTCCAGACTATAACCCTAGATAAACCAATCCTCCAAACTATGACACTAGATACACCAATCCTCCAAACTATAACCCATAACGGCTCTAAAGCTCCAAAAAGCATGCCTTCCTTACATACACTTTCTCAAATGTGTTTCACTTTAGAAACACTAAAGCTCTAAAAGGTGCACCTTCCTTAGGTACACTTTCTCAAATGCATTTCGCTTTAGAAGTGCTAAAGCTCCAAAAAACAAGTCTTCCTTAGGAATATTTTCTCAAATGTGTTTTGCTTCAGAAGCAAAAAGTGCTAAAGGCTCTGCGCTTTTAGGTACACTTAGCACTTCAACCAAAATTGGCTGAGGGATTGAGAGGCTTGCTTATGTATATTGTATAACACCATAAATATGATCTTTGTATGGCAAATAGAAGGTCCATTTTCTGATCTAAAACCAAAAAGAAATAAAAATCAAAGATCCATTTTAATAGCATTAATATCTTCTTTTATTTTTTATAAGACATTAAGATCTAATTGATAAATTTAATAAGTGATTCAGTATAAGAAATATATATATATATATATATATAAAGTGCATTTTTTTCCCCTTTGCTCTAATTGAAAATGCTCAAAAAGCATACTTATAGCATGCTTTTCCAAAGGTGCTTCACTTTTGGTGCAAAAAATTATTAAGGGTTGGTGTTTTGCACTTAAAGCATGCTTTTATCAACACAGCATTTTTAGAGGATCAGTGTCAAAAACTACAGCAGCAGCGACTATATTATACACAACCAAGATGTTTAAACCTTTTTCCCTGTCCATTTCCACAACTTGGTCAGAACCAGGCCCAAACAGAGATCAGCTCCTCAAACATGGTGTGTCATCAAAGTAAGTGCACAAGGCTTGGGAGCAGCAAACCCAGAAAAGAAAATGGGCACTCACAAGTAATGAGTAATGATGAGGAAAATGAACTACATACCTGTACATGAAGACTCAACCATGCCTTCTCTAAACTGGATGCCAGATCTTCAGCATCAACAAAACCCTCTGTAAATTTATTCAGGAAGAAATAACCAAATACTAAGTTCTTGGTTACAGGTACTATATTTTAACCTGAAACAAATTTTGCATTTGTAGATATAAACATCATACCATTTTGCCAAACTTGTACACCATTGTATCCAATAGCTGTTATGCAAGGAATAGATTTCTGAGGATCTGTAACAGATTGATGCAAGGATGTGTGCTTGATTTCATAAAAAATGGGTGAAAAATTAAAATATAAAAAAGATACTACCTCCGTCCCACTTTTTTTGTCTTGTTTGAAAAGTCAAATTTTTTAAGGAAACATCATTTATTGTCTTGTCTACTTTTTAAAAATTTATAAGTTTCCAAAACAACCTTTAAAAAAATTTATCAAAAAATTGAATTAGTAAATTAATAGGGGTATAATAGGAACATTAATAAATTAATTACTTTTATTTTTAGAAACAGGACAATATTTTGGGACATCTCAAAATGGAATAGAGGACAGAAAATGTGGGACGGAGGGAGTACAATTTTACTAGGTAAAATAAAAGAATAACAATGCTGGCATCAAGATGGCCCAGATTGACATACGCACAAAATAGGATGTTATGAGACCAACTCATTGACAACTAGCTGCTTCACAGCTACAATGTAACATGAATTCAAAGAAGATTTCATGTTAAGGAATTAATTGAGCCATGATGCCCCATTCTCTCTATACAGGTAGGAAGGTGGATGTGTTTGGGATTAGAACGTGAGAACAGTGAAAATGCTTAGAAGTTAGCAATAAAATGAAAAAATGTTTAAATAATTGTTGTGGCAATTATTAGAACAAATTGATGAAATAATATTGATTATTTTTATAGGTAATAGAAATGACTGTGAAATTTTGGAGACACCAATTTTGGAATTTGATTTCACCAACAATAAAACAAGTTTGGTTAGTTTAGCAAATAAACAAAAGCAAAAGAGCATTTATGCAATCTTAAAAGTTGAGCTTAGCTAGTAATTTCACATTTCTACTAGTTGGTGACCATATAACAGAAAGAGAAAATATTTGAGCAGACATATACTGGTTGCAAGCAAATATTAATAAATACAACAAGAACAACCAATTCTTAGTCCCAAAATGTTGGGGTCCACTTTGGATCCTTAACATACTAGTCAAGGTCGGCCACATGCATTCTTTTCTGCCATTTTATTCTATCGAAAGTCAACCTCCCTATTACCTCCTTAATTAACATGACCTTTTTACTACTTCCACTAATGTTATCTTAAGTCTTCATGTATCTCTTTTCTTTCCTTCAACTTGAATCAACTCACTTTTTTTTATCAAGAGCTTTGTAGTTCAATGGCACAGCATGCTCCCTTGCCCCATTGTTGTAACTATCGAATTATCAAAAACAAACTCCCTCATTCTCAATAATATATTAATTGCTCCGATCTACTCATGATCAAACCATCTCAACTGGCCCTCACTCATCTTTTCATCAAGTTGGGCCACCACTATTTTTAGCAAATTCTATCATTTGGAATCCTATCTTTTCTTATATATCCACCTATCAATATTAGCATCCTCATTCATTTCAATTACACTCATTTTAAGAACAAGTTGCTTTTACCAGCCCAACATTCAAACCAGAGATCATAGTTAGTCTTATAGTAGTCCTATAAAATTTTACCTTTAACTTAATAGGTGCAAAAATATTTTACGATCACACAACACTCTTGATACACTTATCCACTTCATCCACACTGCTACTATCATATGTTTCATATCCTCTTCAAGCTTTCTAATCTTTTTGAATTATTGATCAAGGTATTGAAAGCTCTCACTCTTAGATATCTCTTGACCATCAAGCCTTATAGCCTCTTCTTTATTTCTATTCTTATTAAACTTACATTCCATGTACTCTATTCTAGTTTTATTTATTTGAAAGTACTTATTTGAAAGCATTGATCGAATTTCAATCTTGACATTAACTCTACATCTAATTTCATCCACTAAAATTATATCAAATGCAAAAATACGTACCAAGGACTTCATCTTAAATTGATTTAGTGAACTCATTCATCACTAGTGCTAAGAGATATGAACTTAATGCTAATCATTGATGCAAACATATAGTGATAGGAAATTCACTTGTGAGGCCTTCACTTGATTTATTTATATTTTTCTTGGTAAGTTTACATGCAACCAATGGGTCTCGAACTTAAGACCTCACTCTCAACCTAACACTTAATAAGGTGAGGAGGTGTTACTAGAGCTAGAGCTCACTGGCGTGATGCCTCCTCATGTTCTCACACTAGTTACAACCACATCCTACATATCCTTAATCAACTTAATATACTTTAGAGAAACTTTTTCCCCATAAAACACATCATATAACCTTTCTAAGAACCCTATCATATGCCTTTCTAGGTCAATAAAAATCTATATGGAGATCTTAACATGAGTCTATATTTTTCCATTACACATCTATGAAGAAATTGAAAAAAAAAAAAAAAAAAAAAGTATCAAATGAATCTATTTTCTTCCTTTTGATAGGTAAGAAAAAATTTTATTGAGAAAAGGCTACTTCATTAAAAGGATGAAGTAGCCAAAAAATATGTACAAACAACAAAGGAAAAATAAATTATGTACAAGAAGAAAGAGAATCTACAAACATTAGAAAGCGAAAGGACTTCTAGAAGTATGAAATGAATCGAATTTCCAATGAGTAAAGAAGAAATTTCTTTGTTGATGATGGCAGTTACAATAAGATGGTTTAGTGCTTGTTATTTCACCAAAGATATCATTTGTACACTTAAAATTACTTTGGCAATAATCTTGAAATGCTCTGGCTGTGGTCCCCACCTACTACACATGATGCGCTAATAGAGGTAATGCAAATTTGAAAGATTGATTGCTCATCTCTAGGTGAGCATTTTTTAACACAAAAATACCTTGAAAATGAGTAAAGATACACAGAGTGGCAAGTGTGAGTATCCAGTTATTTAACAATGAAAACGCAGCTAAAATTAAAAAAAACTATAACAATATCATTCTTAAGCCAGATATATTATTCTTGAAGCTCAATGTCAGATTATCATTTTGAATACTCTTATTAACACGCACTAAAGAATGCAATAGCTGAAAAGAGAAACTTAAAGGAAAGCAAGATTTATCATCTTCCAGCAGGATACATAATGCAGAAAAGTGTGCAGCATCAGTGCTTCCTCCAGGCATATGCAAAAAAATACAGTACTTTGCTAGTGACTCTGCCACCTGAATGCAGCATTTGAACATAAGAAACAAATCTTATAAAAGGAACTGAGGAAAACTCTAACCAATTAAAAATCACTAAAAAGAGATAAAACAAACATTTGAGTCTGTCCATGTGGATTCTTCTAAACGACTGGACTCTACATCTTCACCTGAAAACATTAACCAATCAAAAACACTTGATGGTAACAAAGTACATTTATATATGCAATTCTAAAGTACAGATAACATTTAAAAAATTTGTTCTTCATCCTTAACCTAATGAAAATTTCAGTTTCAGTCTTCAAACTTAAAATAAAAAATAAAAAAAGTTCTTTTTCATTCCTAAACTATTAAAAAAGTTCTTTGTTTGTCCCTCTTTTTGCTCATAAACTATTAAAAAAAAAAAATCTTTACAATGTTTAGGATTAAAAAATGAACTTTTTAAAGTTTACGGATGAAAAAAAAAATCATTCAAACTTTAAGGACAAAAACAATATTTTGACCAAGAATATAAAATTAACATAACAATATTCAAAATAAAAAGGCACAAAAAGCTTTTAAACATGGTTTGCTTAGACAGAATTATAATTATTATAATCAAATTAAACTCGATGCTGTCTTCTCCATTCTTCTGTACACATAATAAGAAGCTCTCGCAATGAAGACCGTTCAATGTATCACCAGAGCATGACACTCCAATAAATAGAGTGTCGCATCCATGAAACCAAAATATTAGAAATCATATGAAAGAAGCATTTACCTGAAATATAGACAACAAATAGTTTCTTCTGCTTTTTGGCTTCAAGAATCGCTTCATTAATAGAACCCTTAAATGTAAGAGAGGACAGAGACATTCCCATCTGTCTGGAAAAAATACAAACTTTTACTGACTGAAAACTTCCATAGGCTCTCACCAAGTAGTGACCAGTTCAAAGAACACAGTACAAAAGATGAAATCTAAATCAATGCTAATGTCACACTTCAATATTACAAAGACAGTTTAATAAACATAATAGATTTATTGGAAAAAAAAAAAAAAAAATTAAATAGATTCATTGAAAACCCATAAAAATAGATTAATTGGATGATGTGAGAGAGTTGCTTGAGATGACTTTGTCATTTTTAAAGGAAAGCAACTAATGCACTAGTAAGAAATAGTGAATCAATTCAAGTTGAGATAACAGACAAAGGTAGAGAAAGAGAAAAATAACATTAATAGAAGTAGTAAAAAAATGACATCAATTAAAGACGTAACAAAGAGGTATGACTTCAAATAAAATAGAATGGAGAAGAATGCATGTGGCCGACCCTAACTAATCAGGTGAGGATCCACAACCGACCCCAAAAACTTGGGACTAAGGCTTTGTTTTTGCTGTAATATTTTTTTTTTGATAGGCAATAACAGACTTTATTGATAATAAAAGTACAATGAATTTACGATAGTAAACTCACTGCACTGAAAAGAATACAAACCAATCAAAAAGAAAGACTAACAGAATTAAGAAATTCAAACAACGAATGACAATGCGTAAACCCCCAAATACGGGACCACTCAAACAAAGTCCTAAGTAGCAAAGACTTCACACAGTCTACAAGTCTCTCAGTTTCCTCAAAAGTTCGAGCATTGCACTCCTTCCAAATTAACCACATAAGACACGCTGGAACCATATTCCACACATTTGAAGTGTGACTTCCCAACCAATTCCACCATGCAGAGAGAAGAGAAACAACACTCTTCAGCATCACCCACTGAACCCCAAACAACTGAAGGACTTCACTCCACAAGGTATGAGCAAACTTACAATGGATCAATAAGTGATCCACAGTTTCCTCTTCACATCGACAAAGGCAGCACCAATTAACAAGAGGTAACTTCTTCTTAACAAGGTTGTCTATAGTAAGAATCCCACCCCTAGCAGCTGTCCATAAAAAGAAAGCCACCCTTTTAGGTACTTTAACACACCAAATACTCTTCCAAGGAAAAGACACCAACGGGGCTGCTAACAATGAAAAATAGAAAGAGCACACATCAAAAACACCACTACGATTCAATTGCCATATCATGGTATCATCACCACCTCTAGGCAGTTTGGATGAAATACGCGCAAAAAAATCATAAAAGATCCCTGTCTCCCAATCTTAAAAAGCACGACGGAAACGTAAGTTCCAGCTTCTACCACCCCCATCCGGTGCACAGTCAACCATATCAGAAATCATAGCTACCTTATCTACAGCAATAGCAAACATAGCCGGATATAAATCCTTCAAAGCAGTAGGGCCACTCCAAGGGTCGTACCAGAATCTGATGCGAAAACCCTCACCCGCTGCATACAACACATGACCAAAAAAGCTCTCAACCCCCTTCCTAATGTTCTTTAAAACGATAGAATGAAAAACGATACCCAACCTACATCAAATGCAAAAATCATTTTTGGGGGAAGGAGTGGGAGGGAGACAATAAAGTTCAAACCTACAGCTTAAGCAACTCCAAGTTCAACACCACCCTCCAAAGAAAATGTTCTACAATAAACAAGGCTTGTAACAAACTTATGGAGACTTTAAAAAGTTCACCACCTGAGCCACTGTATGAAAATTAACCAATTGGCTCTCTTGAAAGAGAAAGCACGACAAGTTTGAACATACTCATTTCCCACCAAACCGTATTCCCAAAAAAAAAAAAAAAAAAGTATTGAGTCTGGAGACCTAACTTTTTTACCACCTATCAAACGTCCATATACTAAATATATAAATTGATAGGCGTTCATTGTGTATTTTTTGCTCCCATTGCTCTATACCTTGCATGTCAGCTATAGAATTAGATGCTTTTGATAAAATTGAAATTTAGTAGTACAAATGTTTAATTAAATTATTCATTTTGAAAGTATAAGCACAAAAAGATGAAATCATAAAAATAATTTTGAACATGATAACAACAAATTGCAGAAGTATGATTTTATTTTTGATAAGTCCAATTGGTAAAGTATGATAATCCTTCTTTTTTGTGTTATTTCTTTTTAAAATATATATATTGATGGTAATGGTATCAACACCTTTTCACTAGAGCATATATAGGCGTTCCTCATGCATTTTCGGCTCCCAATTTCTATATACCTTGCATGTTAGTTATAGAGTTAGGTGCTATTTAAAAACTCCGAATTTAGTAATAAAAATGTTTAACTAAAGTATATATTTTGTAAGTACAAGTACAAAAAAGATTAAATTAACACCAATTTCTGAAGTATGATAATCCTTCCTCCTTTTTTTTTTCTTTTAAAAGAAAAATACTGACGGCGGTGGTAGCAAAAACTTTTCAATAGTAAGGATTGCAAAGCTGGCAATTATGAGTGGTGTTGGGTTTAGTCTATGCTTCCAATAAGTGGAGTTGGGGGAATTTGAACCCATGTTCTTCTCATGGGGGCCGACTAGGTTTAGTAATGATAACGATGTGTGATTGTACTCTAAAAGTATGAGTTGGTAACAGTTGTGGTGGTATGGTAGTGCAAGTAGCATCAAGTTGTTTGTAGCAGCGGTGTTGATGACACCAACAATAGCATTAGTATGACATTCCATGGTGATTGTGGTGGTGATGATGATAGCAATGAGGTTTAACCGTTCAATAGGTGATAAAATCATCAAAGGCATTATTTATGCTAGTGGTATTAGCGGTAAAGGAGATAGTATTTGGTTGCATCACCTGTAGCATTGCTCAAAAAAGACCATAGTATTGCTCATTGCATATGTGATAAAAATAAATTTATTAATTATAGGAAAAAGGATTTTTAAAAAATTATTACACAATTTACAGGAAGTAGCACATAGAGAATTGAATGAGTTAAAAATTAAAACCCTACGTGTAAGTTAGACATTGAAAGTTAGTAACAACTTCGTGGTGATTGATGTTTTATTTTGATAGAAAGGGTTGTGCAGAAAAATAATAATAGTGTTATTTGGTCAGTAATGAGTCATTTTGTTACATGGGTAATTTGGAATGAACAAAATAGCAGTACAAAGGGGACAAGATATCCATGGTTGAACTTAAGGCTTCTGCTTTGTGTTCTCCTTTTGAATGTTGTACAATGACTAAGAGAGGGAGCTTCTACTGTTCTAGTAACTCTTTAGTTGATTTTAAGGATCATGAAAGTCTTCAGTTGCAATCTTTAGGAAGCTATTTTCTTAGAGCTTCCCTTTTATTCTATTAATATAAGTCTTTGTTATTTATCAACAACAAAAAAAATCAGCAACAGCTTGATGGGGATTCAGTATATTAATTGGTCTGTACCAAGTGCTAAACAATCATGCAATACCAACACACTAACAAAAAATAAAGCACTTAAACTGCAATTATCAACACTGAATTTGTTATCAATCTATACCTTAGTTTATTTTCTAGCTCTCAAGTGCCCATTGCTCATTAAAATATAACAATAATAAAGAAATCTCGGTACCCAAAAATTCTTTATGGAAAAGAGAAATTTTGTGTACTCAATGCTTGCAAGTTAATGTGTAAGATCCTTTTCAAAGCCAATCATCACAACTTTTCATATTATAAAATTCAACATAGATAATCACCTTTTAATCATTCAACTTCCTCCAAATTTCAATTTCAATCCAAATAAAAATGCATTTTTTTTTCATAAATGAACGATCTGGAATCCCAATCCTAATTCAATCACAGAGAAACAACTAGCAACTAATAGCAAAGAGAAAAAAATAAACCCTAAACTACGACACAAATGGGTGTAATTTTTGAAGCAACAGTGTTTGGCAGCTGAGAAAACTCAGGAAAAAAAAGGAAAGAAAATCGAATTTCAAATTTCAGAAACCTTTTTTCATTTCTGATATATATCAGGCAAAATTGAAACAGGTTTTTCAATTTCTTGAAAAACGAAAATACTGGATTCGATGTTTCGTTTTAAAAGCGAAAATATTCGATTTCGTTTCCTTAGCTTTCTCAGGAACCAAACACTGAATAAGAAATTTTAAAAAACGAGGAGTTCGTACCTTCTGTAAGAGTCGGGGCTCCGAGAACAGAAGAGTATAGCCTCTGAAATGACTAATGAGTCGTTCCCAAGAGAGTGTTGTGTTTCTGTTGTTGGTAAGTGAAAGAAAGAAATCTGTTTACAAAATGTTGACAAGGCAAGAGCCAGGTCAAGCGTGATCCATACATTGTTTTTAACTTTTGATACATACATACCAGATTTACTATGCCCATTGTTTTTAACTTTTTTAATAGAAACCTTTCTCGAATTGTTGAAAGATAGCCTTCCCACCCCACCCCCCAAAAAAAAAAAAAAAAAAAACAAAACAAAAAGAAAAAGAAAAGTAACCACGAACTTATTCAATATCATTAATATTATTTTATATTTTGAAAATCTAATTAATAAATTGTATGTTCTTCTAAAAAAAAAGTGCACGTTCTTCTAATATACTCGTCAATTTTTTTTTTTTCTGTAGGGTCCAAACTTTGTAGCTCAAGCCCAAAGAATTTAGATTGTAAGCCCAACGAATCCAGAACAATAAATTTGTAGAGAGTTGATGAAAAAACTGGGCTGGTTATGAATTTAGCAACGGTTCACTCTGATGATTTAGGATGAACTAAAGTAAATACACGCTTGAAAGCTAAATAAACTTCAATCCGAAGAGGCTTGTTATTGATTGAAAGGTGAATACAATTCCTCCCGTTCTCTTTTTCTCTTCTCAAATTTTCTTCCTCCCTATCTTTAGAGGCCTATTACATTTATATATTCTTCTCCTTCCTCATCTTCACTGTACACTTGTTCTTCATCTAAGCATTCACTTAAGTAAATGTCACATCAGATATCTGCTTTAGTATTCCGTGACTGGTGGTAGCTGAGATTGCACTGTTCAGGGGTCTTCTCCACATAAATGCGGCCAGGAAAGTTGCTGCAGTGTATTAAATGCGATGGTAGCAGATTTTCCTTTTAAATATTTCTCCGTTCTTATCATCTCTAGGCAGGTCCGAAACTTGTCCTTATCGTGGAAGTAGTTGGGAAGATCACTCAAACCTTCAGTATGTCTGCTTGATCAAGTTCCAATGGAGTCCGAGGAGAATGACCTCTTCGGACCATTAGGGTTCTCTTCAGACTACTCCTCTCGTTCATTTCCAGGTATATTTTTTCCACTTGGACTCCTTCCTGACCATTTTCTTCTCTTCGGACACATAGCGATATTCGAATTGGGCCCACGGCCCAACACACGACGTTGGGCCCTTACACCCACATTTTCAATTAGATATTATTTACTATACTTTCTCAACAAATAAACAAAAAAAATATATTATTTATTATATGGTCTATAAGATTATATTTTATGCATAATTTTAAATTATAAAAACTTGCAATTTAAACAATTTATTAATGAAATGGCGAAAAATTTTGCTAAATAACATAATTTTAGGAAAAAATTGCTAAATAGAACTTGACCAAACTTATTTAATTATGTAGTACTTTTTTTGAACTCAAATTTATCAAACTCAAGTTCCAAGTGAAACTCAAGTATACCAATTACCAAATTCGAGTTCCAAGCATTATGTTTGATCAGATTGCCATAATGCTTAGAACTCGAGTACACTTGAAACTCTAGTTTGACAAATTTGAGTTCCAAAAAAAATGTTATGTAACTAGAGTTTGTCAAACTAGAGTTTTAAGTGAACTCAAGTTTTAGAAAAAATGTTACATAACTAAATAAGTTTGACCATGTACTTTTTTCCTAAATATATTTCCAAATATTATGCTATTTGGCAAAAAAGGTCATGACATAATTATTGATTTTTAATTTTCTAAAAATTTTGCAAGTGTGGAGGATATAAGAATAAAATGTAATATAATTGTGAATTTGTTAAAATTCACCTCCAATAAAAAAAAAATATTGAGTAACGTTGTAGCCTTAGATTACAACTAATTTTGTGACTAAACTTTATTTGGAATGGAGAAAGTTTGGTTACAAACTTAGTTGTAGTTTAAGACTACAACTTTCTCTCACAAAATTAATATTGCTATATATTTTTAAAATCTAACCATTAAATTACATATTCTTTATATTCTGAACACACATGTCAAATTTTGTGTCAATTAGATGTTATTTATTATTCAATCCATGAATTTATATTTTATGCATAACTTTTAGTTACAAAAAATTGAAATTTAAACATGCGATTGATAACATAACTATTAATTTTCGATTTTTAGAAATTTTACAAGTATGAAGGATTTAAGAAGTAAATGTAATTCAATAGTGGATTTGTCAAAATTCACATAAAAAAAAAATACGAATTTACACTTCCCTCCAAACACATACTGTAAAGGGTAAATTAGTTTTTTAATGCTACATTTCGAAAATGTATAACTATCCATAAAAAAAAAAAATAAATAAATAAATAAACATTTGGTTGTTTTCAAGAATCATACCTCAATTTGATAAATCGAACTAAAGTTCATATCTCCATAACCCACATCTAATTTATGACATTTTAGTAATAATTCTAGAATGGATTAAATTGCAAATTAGACATTTAAAGTTTTGGAACATTTTGATATTTTTACGTTAAGGGTGTGTTTGGATGGAGGTAAAATAGAGAAAATAAAAAAATAAAAAATAAAAAAAGCAAAGGAAAATAGGAGAGAAAATTGTTGGGAGAAGTGTTTGGTGGAAACGAGGGAGGGGAGGGAATTTTGGTGGGGCCTAGGAGTTTTTTCTCTGGGTCCACCAAAACACAATTTTTCCAAATTTGAGAGAAAATAAGAGAGAAAATTGTGCAAAATTTTTTTGACAAAAATGCCCATGTCAAAGCCCACTATGGACGTGGTTAAGCCTTTGTTTGTAACTGCTCGACTACCTTTTTTTTTTCTTTTATCTCCAAATCATTTTTTTTTAATTGGGCATGATTTTTTTTTTGGGGCTATTTCGCTTTTTTGTTTTTTAATTGGGCATGATTGGTTTTTTGGTTGGTTGAGTTCTTTTTTTTGTGATTTTTTTATTGTTTCTTTAACTAGATAAATTTTTTTAATAAGAGAGTATGAGTCAATTTATATAAAATACATTTTCTATCCTCTCACTTTTCTTCTCAACCAAACAAAAAAGTTTTCAAACCCTTCACTTTTCCACTCTCCCAACCAAACACAAATGAGAGAAAATAAATTTTTTTTCCTATTCTCCCACATTTTCATCCACTCCCTATTTTCTATTCTCCTACTTTTTCATCCTCCCAACCAAACTTTGGACATCCAAAGTTTATTGATAATTTTTTGGAATTTATACACATAATGCAATGTTCTATAAATATGATTTCTATCTTTAAGTGAATATCCTCATTTTAAATCCTACTTTCTAAATATCTTTTTACTTATCCATTTTAACATTCTTATTTCAACTACACTTATTTTATTAATATTGTGGGGAGTAGGATGAGTACCATATGCCCAAAGCCCAAAAACACTTGAGATCAAAAGATGAGAAGGATTGTTGGGCTAGCCCAAGGTAAGAATAGGGGAGAGGAAGTAGAAAGAGCAAAACACTACTAAAGAACAGAGGTCAGATATATGGTATTTGTGTTGGTGTGGGTGTGTGTTCCAAACACTTTTATTCTTATTTATTTTTTAGCCATTGAAAATTTATGAGTAAAATAGCCGTTGGGTAATTATGAAAAAAATAACCGTTAGGCAATAATTGATAATATAGCCGTTGGACTTTTAAGGGTTATTAGTAACCAATAACTGTAGTCTATTATCTTCATAAGTAGCCTATATAATACTCATCATAACATATTTCTCATGAGTGTCTTTTTACTACTCTATATTTTTAGATATACACAAGTCTACTATCTTTCTCTCCCACATATTTTTTCTACAAGAATTATTTTTCTAAGGAAAGGCAATAGAGGTTGTTCTTAAACCTTTTGTGAGTGGAAGTGCGTACATCACAAAGGTCGATGCTATAGTCTAATCTTGGGGGATTGTTTGGCCAAAAGAACCAATCACACCAAGTTTTACTTTGGGTGGCACAAATCAATCTTTAAGGACAATGCTCTTTGCGTGATTCTATAGCACTGTGAGATTGTTCCTAATTTTACTTAAATTTATATTGTTATTGTTTATTTACATTCTTGCTAATTATTTGGGATATTGTTTGTTGTATCAAACTTGTTTATTCACTATTATTTTTCCAGCAATTTGAAGGGACATGGTCCACCAAAGGACCCCTTGTCTCCCTAGTGGGTTGCCAAGGAAGAACACTCTCCTCGGCCACAACTGAAGATATTGTTGATAACAAGAGAGACAAGGGATATTTGTGAACCAAAGGGAAAAGTCAACCAAGAAATGAGGGAAGAATAGCATCTAAAGCTCTGACTCAACCTAACAAGGGCTACATTTATTACTTAATGACCTGCTTGAACAGTGCTCCTTACTTATTAACCCACTTACTCCCTCAAAACATGGAGGAGATAACTTATGGGACAAATATCTTTTTATCTCCTCCACACAAGCCCCCAAAAAGAGGAAAGTGGAACTAGTATAAATATGACTCTTTCCCTATTTGAGAGAGAGAGAGAGAGAGAGAGAGAGAGAGAGAGATAAAAGAGTGCTAAGTCTGAATCCTCATTGTAATATGCTTCATTGGTCAGAGAAACTAATTCAAGAATATTAGGTATCTTTCTATGTTGTGTTGGACTAATGATATGTTTTCTTTCCTAGTTCTCCGATTGTAAATCCTTTCCCATAAATAATAAATTAATCGTGTTATTCATTTTACTTTTTGTATATTGACCCCCCACAAATATGTTGCTTCTTACTAGCATAACAATGCCTATGAGCAAGAGGACATAGTTAGTCTTATAAAAATTTTCCTTCAATTTAATAGATAATCTACAATCACACAATATTCCTAATAGGGCAAAACTTATGTACTGTTCCTTATGTTTCCTTCTTAAAATTCAACTATATGGTTAACTAAAAATATACTTTCATTCTATGAGAAAAAAAAATAAAAACACATAGCTGAATTTTAAGATGGGAATCTAAGGTACTATACATAAGTTTGACCTACCTAATGTTAAATTACCGATTGTTCCAAAAGCTTAAACTCATACGGATACAGTAATTTTAATTATTTAACCACATACTTAACACTCTCCCTCATGTGTGGGCTGAAACTACATTTTAATAGTTAAGGCTCAACAGGTTGGAAATTAAATGGGAAGCAGAGTGAAGGAGATAAAGATCAAACTCAAGACCTCTTACTCTGATACCATATTAAATTACCAATTGTACCAAAAACTTAAGCTATTGGGATATAGTAAATTTAATCATTTAACCACATATTTCTAATACTCCCCTTCATGTGTGACTCGAAACTACCTTTTAATAGATGAGACCTAACACGTGAGAATTTAAATATGAGGTGATAAATTTAATCATTTAACCACATCCCAATAGCTTAAATTTACCCTATCCCAATAATTTAACCTTTTGGGATAATCAGTAATTTAATATTTAACAACATATTTCTAACATCTAATATATATAATTCTCCACTTTATCCACTATACTCTCATGATATTGAAAGCTCTCATTCTTTGGTATTTTTCACTATCAAGTCTTACAATATGAAAAATTATTCAGTGATGTAATATTAACAAAAGTTAAGTGAATTTCAGTTAGTTCAACTAGTAAAGTTTTTGATAGTTGATAAGAGATTATATATATATATATATATCTATATTACTATTTAAGGGGTTTTTCCTGTTTGGGATCCTTAATTTTGATGCTCAAAATACTCTCAAATTTACCTATTTTTAAAGTTTAAATAGTAGGGTCGAACATGTAAAATTACTAATTAAAAAACTCCTAAATTTTAGCTAAATTTGAAAAAACATTCCCTATAAATGGGAACACTCTCCCACTGTCATCAATAAAATTAAAAAAAAAAAAAAAAAAAAACAACAACAACAACAACAACAACACCAAAATTTAAAAATGTCAGCCTTTTACTGTAAAAAATAAAATAAAAAGGTAGTTGTTAAATTTTAAATTTAAGCTTTTTTTTTTTAACTTTTTGTTATTGATGTGTAGTACATAGCAAATGCTGTTGAAAAGCAATTAGAATGTGGAACAAAAATCATTGCTCCATCAACTTCTCCACCATAGCATGCATAATTTTAATAAGTTGACCTATTCCATGTTTCTAATGTAGTGAATTATTTTATAGTTTTACCTGATGCAAATATTTTAAGTTTTTACATTTATTCATCAACTTCTTCATAACAGCTTTTGTAAATATTTTCACATATAATTTGTAAGTAGTTTATAGTTACAATTTTATTTTGCATTTTCAATATATGTAAATTTATTAGATTTATTCAAAGGATCTTTTTTTTTTTCCTCCCCCTAAAGGTTAATGCAGAATTATAGCATCATCTTCCAATCATTAAGACATTGATTACTACATTAAAAAAATTGCTAAAAACATATGACAATTACAGAATACTGGCCTCTAAGCATGCGCTCACGCCCGTGGTCAGAGGCTCTTCTAGCTCTTCTATATTTTGGGGGAAAAATATAACAATTTGGGAAGTGCCTTCCTAAGTTTAGTAAGACCAGAGTCACATGTTTAATTTTTTAGTGCATTCTATGTAAGAGATCCAACATTTTAATTACTGCTTGATAAGTTAAACCCTAGCAGCATATATAACTAAATTTTCATGGGGCTTTGAGGTTGATAACAAGTTTCATTTCCCTAATAAAGATTACAATTGTTATGTTTTTCCTGTCTATTAATCCCCCTTTATAAATATTTCTATATTGTTTGAATTTTCTTAGTTGTGTCAGACACTGCACTCGTAGTCATAAGTTGCTTTATTAGTTTTAGTTTAATTTTAGTGATTACTTAAGTGCAAGTAAAAGCAGCAACACTACAAAAAAAATAAGGGTTATAGCCGCATTTCTAAAACGCGACTATAGACCCTAAAAACGCAGCTATAGGCCTGTTTGGTCTATAGCTATGTTTTCTATAGCCGCGCTTACACATGCGACCTAAACCCTGCGACTATAGCTCCTGCAGGTCTATAGCCGCGTTTTTTTAGACGCGGCTACAGGTTGAGATCTATAGCTGCATTTTTTAAAACGCAGCTATAAGCTACCTTGGAGCTGCGTTTTCCAAACGGGGCTAAAGCCTCCTATATGGGTTTTGTCTATAGCCACATTTATAAAAATAAACACGGCTACAGACAATTTTTCCCCCCCCCTTTTTTTCCTTGCTAAAGCACAAATTCTTGCCCCAAATTGCATGAAGAAATACAAAACAAGTTCCCAACAGATACAAAACAGATACTTAAATTTCTGAAGTTCATTGCCAAAATTTTGCAAGTTCCCAACAAAAAATATAACAGTTTGTAAGTTCTACTGACAAAAGATCCTTTACATCACAAAAAATATTTACAAGGAGCCTTTTACATTCTAATTTCATGAAGAAATACAACCATAGCTAGCAAGCAGCAACAGCACTTCCCAACTGACCTCAAAGTACCAGTCTTGCCATGCCTGCCATCACTTCCCTACAGTAAGCTTGCTCCTTGCAGAAATTTAAGGTGCAAGTCCATAAAGAACAAAATTTGAGACAAAAAACCACAGGGTTTGATTGCCTATTTCATTTTTCTCTATTTTCTAAAAATATTTTAAGACTTATTTTTCATGTTTGAAACTAGTTACCAAGGTAAATCATAAAATTTTATGTGGTTTTATATTTTTCTCTAATCCATTACCGGCCAAAATAAGGAATATGAATAATAGATACGAACATGGGCTTTAAATTAAAACGGTTTCATAACTTTGGGACTTTAATTGACAAAATTAAAAATTTAAGATCTGTTAGAAATACTGAAATCTGTAGTATTGTATTTCTTGATGAAAGAATATACACGAGTGCCTTTATATAAGAGGCACATGAGTGTAGGACAAGTAAGAGTGTAGTACAAGAATGTGTGCTATACAAGTAAGCTAGTTGGGCCTAAAGCCCACAACACTAGACACGTTAACAGCCTCCCTCAAACTCAAGGTGGATGTAAGGCCAACTTGAGGTTGTTAACCAAAGTACGAAAGCATCCTTTAAGATGTGACTTGGGGAAGATATCTACAAGTTGATCTTTAGAGGAGACTGAGATCAACTTGAGAACACCATGGACAAGATGATAACGGATAAAATGACAATCGATCTCGATGTGTTTAGTCCGTTCATGGAAGACATCATTGTGAGCAATATGAATGGCACTCTGGTTGTCACAATAAAGAGGAGTAGTAGAGGATATAGACACACCTAAGTCCTTGAGAAGCCATCATAGCCAAAGGAGCTCAGATGTGGTATTAGTAAGGACACGATATTCTGCTTTAGTACTGGAGCGAGCCACATGAGTTTGTTTTTTGCTTCGCCAAGAAATCAGAGAAGAACCAATAAGAAAGCAATAACCAGTGGTGGACCTACGATCAATGGGATCTCCTACCCAATCAGCATTAGAAAATGCACGAAGAATAAGAGGAGACTGAGCAGAGTAGAAAAGACCATGGAATAGAGTGCCTTTTAGGTATCGAAGAATGCGCAGAACAACAGCATAGTGAGTCGACCATGGAGCAGACAGATACTGGCTCATCTGGTGAACAACATGGGAAATGTCGGACGAGTGACAGTGAGATAAACTAGGTTGCCAACCAAGCGTCTGTAAAGAGAGGGATTAGACAATGGTTTTCCCCCTGAGGGAGTCAGATACGCATTAAGCTCAACTGGAGTGTCAACAGTCTTGCTATCAGTGAGTCCAACTCGAGACAAGAGTTCAGAAGCATACTTGGCTTGAGTAATATAAAATCCATCTGTAGAATGTGTGATTTCAAGACCCAAGAAGTAGCTGAGATGTCCAAGATCTTTCATCTCAAATTGCTGACTGAGAAAATCCTTAAGTTCTTGAATGCCACTAAGGTCATCACCAATTATGATCATATCATCCACATATAGGAGAAGTAAAATAGTGCATTTGTCGTGCAACGAATAAATAAGGCAGAATCATAATGACTGGCCATGTAACCCAAGCAAAATATGGTAGAGCTATATTTGGCAAACCAAGCTTGTGGAGCTTGTTTAAGGCCATAAAGTGCACGTCGAAGGTGACAAACCTTGTTTGAGTCAACAGAGAGACCAGGAAGAGGTTGCATATAAACTTCTTCACTTAAATCCCCATTAAGAAATGCATTTTTGACATCCATTTGAAAAAAGTCACATTTACTGGCAACAACAACAGCTAAGAGGGCACAAACAGATGAGATATGAGCAACTAAAGCAAAGGTCTTTTCATAATTAATCTCATACTCTTGTGTAAAACCTTTTGCAACAAGACGAGCTTTATAGCGCTCAATGGACCCATCAGAGTGATTCTTAATCTTGTAGATCCACTTACAACCAACCACAAATTTCCAAGGGGGGAGTGTCACTAAATCCCAAGTATGGTTTTTAGATAATGCATTAAGTTCATTTTTCATTGCAATCTACCATAAATGGTCAGTAAAAGTCTCACGATAGGTGTGAGGCTCGTGTAGCATAGCAAGGGCAGTGTAACAATGATAGTCAAGTACATGTGCAGGAATAGATCTTACCCGAATTGAGTGACGAGGTGGAATGTCTTGTGCAAGATCTTCAGGTGGAGCAGGAGCAAGGAACCCAAGCTTAGGGTTGGGGTTGGGTAGCTCGTTTTCGACCTGTTCATCTTCCACCTGTTCATTAAAGGGTGAACTAGGAAAGGGATCAGTGATATCTTGTGGTTGGACAAAGAAATCTACAGGAGAATCATGAGCAACTACAGGAGGATCAAGAGCAGCTACAGAAGGAATATATGCCTCATCTGAAAAAAGATCTAAGACAGAGGAGGAAGACAGGGAGGCACAGAAGTGAGAGAGCTCGACAAAGAGGCGATGTTCCCAAAAGACAACATTGTGAGAGATACGAAGATGATGAGAGACAGGATCATAACACCGATACCCCTTTTGGGTTTCACCATAGCCAAGAAAACAACAAAGCCTTGACTGAGGCTCAAGTTTGTTATGCTTATGTGGCTAAAGAAGAATGAAACAAGCAGAACCGAAGGAGCGGAGGTGGTGATAGTCTGGAGGTGACCTAAAAAGGCTCATATGGAGTTTGATTTTGGATAACAGGACTCAGAATGCGATTAATGGTGTGAACAGCATGAAGAGCAGCTTCACCCCAAAAAGAAGCAGGAACTTTGGCAGAGAGAAGGAGAGCATGAACAGTGTCAAGAATATGATGAAGTTTTCATTCGACTCTGCCATTTTGTTGAGAGGTACCTGGACAAGTTAGTTAATGAACAATGCCATAGGAATGCAAAATAGCTTGGAAAGCATTTTGAGTGTATTCAAGAGCATTATCAGATCGAAAAATTTTGATGCGTTTGGAAAATTGAGTTTCAACCATTTTTGCAAAATTAAAATATACTTTCAATAATTCAAAACGATGTTTCATATTAAAAATCTAGCTATAGCGAGAGTAATCATCAACAAAGACAACAAAATATTGAGACCTACCAATAAAGATAGAGGAAGGCCTCCAAACATCAGAGTGAATAAGATTAAAGATATCAGTGGATATTGATTCACTAGTATTGAAAGGCAAAACTGGTTGCTTTCCTAACTAACATGAAACACAATCAAAATTTTCTGTAGACACTGAACCTAACAAACCTCTAGAGGCCAATTGTTGTACTCGAGAGGAAGATGCGTGACCAAGTCAAGCATGCCAAAGTGCAAAGGAAGGAATTGAAGAAACTGTAGCAGCTGCAGCAACAGATACAGGAGCAACAAGTGGAAGATAAAGATTGTCCATGGGAAACGTACGCCCAATTCTGGGATTAGTCCCAAGCTCCTGTCCTATCCTTAGATCCTGCACAATACACCCAGAATAATCAAAGATAATACAATATGACGTCAGCGACTGATGCAAGGAAGAAGACTTGTTCTTATTCTTCATTTAGAAGCAAAATATGCAAAAATGGATTGCAAAAATGAAATCTACGTGAAAAATTAAGTAAGGAGCACCTGGACTGCAAAAAGTCAACGATGTAAAAAAGTCAACGGTCAACCCTGTTGAAAGTCAACGGTCAAACCAACAGAAGTCAAACGATGACGTCAGCGACTGATGCAAGGAAGTGACGTCAACAATGACGCAACGGCTGACGTGACAGAATGATGTCAATAGGAGGGTTAAGGCACGTGAAGGCGCGTGGAGGCGCGTGAGGGCGTGTGACCTGATGAAGCGATGCGTGGGAGTGCATGGAAAGACAACCCAGCTATGCAGCGGCGTGTGCGGTCTCTGATGGCTTCAAGGCTTCCACGGCGCAAGATGATCTCAGTGGTACTTGTAGAAAATTAATCTGAGCAATATTTGCGGCGGTGACTCAAAATTCAATGGTCTTTGCAGCGTGAAACTCCTCAACAACGGCGCCTATAGGTTTAGAACCTAAGGACGACGGCTGGAAGATGTCAAAGGTTCAACGGCGAGAGGCTACGGCGGCTGCTGTGATGGTAGAAGCGATGTTGAGAATGGAGTAACACCAATAAAGACAAGACTGCCAAGAAAGGTTAGAGCAGTGGCTCTAATAACATGTTAGAAATACTGAAATCTATAGTAGTGTATTTCTTGATGAAAGAATATACACGAGTGCCTTTATATAGGAGGCATATGAGTGCAGTACAAGTAAGAGTGTAATACAAGAATGTATGCTATACAAGTAATCTAGTTGGACCTAAAGCCCACAACACTATACACGTTAGCAAGATCTAATATGAAACAAGGTTTATACTTGGGGCCTTTTATGTTATCCAAGTAAAGAGATTTTGAGGTGGTTATAGAAACAAACCAGTGATTATTGATTGTAATTATGCCAAATGGAATATTATGCACTAAGGATATATCAACAGTAGAAAAATCTACACACACGGACACAATAAAAGCAACCCCAACCCCTTGTACAAAATTAATTTATCCTTATGAACTCAAAATCAACCCAAAGAAAGGATAGTAACAGAATACCATTACCTCATGGCCACAGTATACTCGAGTTGGCTTTGGCAATGAATCTAATGTTACACATAGTGATTGATACATCTGCTCTGGTGTTCCCTCAAAAAATTTCCCACAACAAGCAGTAAACTACACACACAAACAATAAAAAATAAATAAATTAATTAAAAAAAAAGTGACCGCTATTAGTTACCTAATACCATAAAATTAAAAATGAAAGCTACAAATTTAGTCAAAAAAAGAAGACAAATTGTCACTGGCCAAGAGCTTGCCAAGAAAAGGACATAATTTAGGGAATAACTTCTTCAAACAATCTTATGTTGTTTCATATTCACAGATACAATATTCACTTCATAAAGCAAGACAATAAACATGGAGTCTTCACAAATAGATTTCCTGACCCCACTAATTCCGGGCATTCCCCCTTAGGATTTAACTCTTTTTTTCCTCTCTTCTCAGCAAATGAAGGTGATGAAATTGCCCACCATTCTAATTAAAGAAGGGGGGGGGTGGGGGGGAAGGATTTGTTGTGAGTGCATTCATATTGCCAAGCTAAATTGGTGATGTTGTTTCCCTCATTTTTTTTTTCTTTCAATCATCCACCTTCCCCCAACAAAAGAAATATAACAGACTAGGGAAAAAGGCTTCTGCCATCTAATCATGTGGCACTTTTCAAAGAAAGCTGATCACACTGCTAGGAATTAGGAAATTTGATAGTTGATTTCGAGGACAACAAGCCTCCAAGAACAGGGAAAAAGTAAGAACAGAGAAATAGAGAGAGTAGAGAGATTAAGAGAGAAATTCTGGTAAGAAACATCAACTTAATCAATGTTATCCAACTTAATCACCAACTTCTTTTTTTGATGCTGATTTACCTCTTCCCGAACCAAATCTCAGAAGACATCAATGGTTGACAGTAAGAGCTTAAGTGGGATATTAAAAGCATTTTAAATTGGGGGTGTCCTTTCTCCTTATATAAAAGGTCTTCTTATTGCTAGAGAATTTGCTTTGAGTTTACTGACAAGAAAGAGGAGAGGTGTAGCCATAGTGCAGGGGCAGTTTTGGATGGTTCAATAACTACATTGTTGGAGGTATTTGTAGTTTCATCTCTGAAGGATTTAATGAAGTCAGTTCCATATCTAGAAGAGTTGATGGAGACAAAAAATTTTGGAGAAGATTACTATGATTTAATTGTATTTGATTGATGACTGTAATTCTGTAAAGATTCATTATTGTCAACAACATGCTTATTGTGATATTATTTGCAAAACCGCTTAGGAGTGACCATTTTGTTGAAACAAAAACTCCATTATTTCCAAAACTAGGTTGTTTTCCAATATCATGCAAAAAGTTATATAATTTTGATATTGTATCAAAATAAATTGTTGAGTCAAATTTTGTATACTTTTGATAATTTTTGAATGATTTAATTGGTTTCCTTTAATAAAATAAATCTACACTGAACATGGAGTTTATCTTTATCAACCAATCAAGTAACAATCTTCCAACTAAATTGGTACATTCCAGTTTCTTCTTCATCATGTAGTTTTCTGGCTGATGAAAATACAATATTAATGCATATAGGTTATTGAAGCTAATCTATAGTTTATATTGAAAGATGATCTATAATTATATGTTCCTATGTGTATTTGTTCATTTTTTGGAGTTAATCTCATGACACTTTTAGCTGCATAAGTAGTTCACAAATGTATGGTATAAATGGATAAATGTGGAGAGAGAGAGAGAGAGAGAGAGAGAGAGATACAATTTTTGTTTTTTTTTTTTAATTTCTTTTTAATTAGCCAAACAAATTTTGTGTACTATATTAATAAATTGAAATAAATGCATCCATCGATTACTTAATTAATACTTTGACATAAATACTAAAATTTGATTATATTTAAGGTTAAATATATAAAAATTTCACAAAATGTGTTACATGACAGTACCCAAAAGATTTTTTTTTTTTTTTTTTGGAGAGAACTTTATACTTTTATATATAGATTATTTTTGTATCAAAAATATATAGATTATATTTTAACCAACTTTTAAAGAAACTCCTTTACAGCAAAAGGCTACATGCACTTGCATTGTCCAGCAAGTGTTTTATTACACTAGTGAAGTAATTTTGTTAGACATAACAAAATTGGACCCAACCTAATAACTTGACTTGAACTAGAAGGAAAATACTCAATCTGAATCCGAAGTTTTTAACCCAAAGCAAAAAAGTTGACTCATAACCTGACCAGTTTTTTAAAATAAAATTCATTCCTGTTCACAATTAAAACTCACAATTATATATTATATGCTAATACCAACCCTTCTGTGCTAGCAGCAAAGGCAGTCACACCACCATATAATATATATAAACATTTAAAGAGTTAAAAAAAAAAAAAAAAAAAAAAAAAGCTGAACATTAAAAGGCGCTTATATATATATATATATATTTAAAAAAACCTTAAAGAGTAAAGGATAATGTCCTTACTCCTAAACTTTATCATTGGTTAACTTTGAAATTGATTTGTGTAAACTTAAAACATATACTTTCTAATTGATTTGTCTCAATTTTTATAGTGGGTTTGAACCAAGTATTGGAATTTGTTAAGAAAGAGTGCCTTTTTCATTCCAGTTTTGGTATATAAAGCAATGACATTTAAAGAATTATGTCATCACATATTGCAGCTATATATATGTAATAGCAAGTTCACCAAAAATATGATAGTAAGTAAAAATACAAATGAGAGACAAATCTGGGAGTATTTGAGGCTAGAATCGACTTCTTTGGAAACAAACAAGTTTGTGATCACTACATTAATACTAATACTACTATGTTTATGATTTTTTTTTTTTTTTTATAGCATCCACTTCTGATGATAGCTTTTTATCATCAGATTAAGATATCAATCAAGTTTTAGTGTAGGTGAAAATTGAATCCCAAATTTTTTATTCAACTATCAAAGACTTTATTGATTAAGCTAACTGGAACCAGTAGCGGAGCTAGGATTTCAATTTAGGGGGGGCAAGATTAAAAGAGAAAAGATTGAAAGTAAAATTATTCTAAAAAATAGCAATTCAATATTAATAACAAATAAATAAGCAATTATATACTAATGTAATTGTCAATTGTCACACACAATCTAATGCAAATGTAAACTTTAATTTATTTTCTCATACTTAGTTTAATTTACTCAAATGCCCTCAATGTAAATAATTAATTTATGATAATCAAATTGAGAAATTAACTTGAATGCATACAGTTTAATCATATAATTTGATGATTTCTTCAAAGAAATTGAAAAAATAAATCAATACAAAAGTGTTAAGAATATGGCAATATGCCTACAAAGTTGTATACGTGTCTCATTGTCACGAATGCTTTTAAAAAACTAAGTAAAATTCAATTTTCTTTTTTAATTCTTATAAGTAGTTAAAATTTTAGATTAGAACAAAAATTCAAAATTTGAAATTGTGAAGAGAAGGAAGAGAAATATTAGTAGATGCTCTAAGGCCTTTAACAATTAGTCTAGAGTCACCATTTTTTTTTTTCTTTTCACAATCATTGAGCTGACAATTTGTAAATGTAGACAATAAAATAATGTCAATGATAAACCATAATGAAAATAAATAACATCTCAAAAGTTGTGGTGCGGAAAATATTTTGTTTATTAGCATTGCTCGCTTTTTAGTAGTGTACTTCTACTAACGTGTATAAAGGCATGGGAGAGTTTTTTAATTTTTAAAAAATTTGTGGGACTGGCACTTGCTATTCAATCTTGATTCTAGAGTCCATGACTTACCGTGAGGAGAATACTAGTTTTTTGCTTTTGAGAAGCTTTCTGTCAATGGATGGTGCAAACTATTTTCAACTATAATAAGAGTATATTATACATGATTTTATTGGCAAGCTCGGGGGGCGGGGGGGCAACTGCCCCCTCTCACCCCCCCCCCCCCCCCCTTGGCTCCGCCCCTGACAGGAACCCACTAGTATGTATTTGATCTAAATATGTCATCAAGTGGCAAATCTGCAAATACATGTTCTATTTATTTTTTCATGTGAAAAGAATACTGTTGGACCAATTTTTAACTTGTTTAAGGTGGCCCATTTTTTTACTAGAACTCGACCGTTTGTCATATTATATATAAGTTTTTGAGTTGTTGTTTCTCAAAAAAAAAAATTTTTTTTTTGAGTGGTTTGAAACGTACTATACTCTCCAAAATAAAATAGATAAATGGCTGATTGAAATCCCATAAAAAAAGGTTTCAAAAAAAAAAAAAAGGCTGATTGAAACAAAAGTGGATGGGAACAAGCCAGAGAAAATGAAGTGACTTCGTTACCATGGACGCATATTCCGAATGAATTAACACGGGAGAGATGAGAATTTTCGTCAGACTTTGAAAATGGTAGTCAACTATATACAGTTGCAGCGGTCTTCCATTCAACACGCATATAGCACTGGATTAGCCAATATTTATATATATAATATTAAATTAAAATACTCAACTTCTAGATATCAATGGTGTCGTACTGAAGTCATGGATAGCCATATGAGTCTGATTGAGAAAAGTTTTTTTTTTTTTTTTGGTCACTTAATGGTTCAGATTTTGAAAAGAATGCTAAGTTTTGAATGAATCATAAATAAATCATATATTATATATTCTTAAATAATAAAAAATAAAAACATATAAAATAGTAGTACATTTCAACTTCTTTAAACAATAAGAAAGGAGATAGCGTAGACTTAGACCAAGCTGCCTTTTGATTGATCGGAATCTGTCCTCTTTGGATCATACTCCCATTGTGAGGATGTGTCTGATTCAATATTACTATGCATGAAATATGCAGGCTGTAAAGGTATTGGCAGAGTGAGAGAGTAGCTATTAAGCATAAGAACAACTGAGGCCATGGTTGGTCTATCAGCTACATTTTCTTGAACACACAATAATCCAATGTGGATACATCTCATTATTTCAGTCGTTGAACCGGCCTTCAATGTGGAATCTACAAGATTTAAAGCTTTTCCCTCTCTCCAATTTTTCCATGCCTGCAAGATAATTAAAAATAATAGATATGTTATTAAAGTTAAACAAGGTGGTACCTTGCGTTTTTGTTGTATGTAGTGGAAACTCAAGATGCCTTTTTTCTTTAAACAACCCATCATTCAGACTAGCAAGATTATATCCTAAATATCTAGTACAGTACCAAAAGACTATACCAATTTTGGACTAATTTTGTCAATTTGATATGCATTATTAGTATCATTTAAATAGGGGCATGTGATACGTACACAAAGAAAACCTCAGGGGATATTAATAGTATACTATGTTAAAAGAATTGGTTCAAAAATCCTGCACCTCTCTTTCCTTAGAGATGGTCTCTCATGAGATAGTCGTATGAAACTTTCCTCTCATATCATATAAAATCCACACATATATAGATCTCAAATACAATGAGAGAGGTCTCATAAGATAATTTTTTCATGAAGATACTTACTCATCCATCAAAAATGGAAAATAGATAATTTAAAAGGCAACATGTTGCTAGAGATGATCATACTATTTTCTTTGGCTTGCATATATATCATTAACTCACACATGATTCAAACCTGCAAAACTCACCAATCCCTACAAACTTAAGAGAGTTTTTTAGGCCCCAATATAATTATACTTACATGGCTTAGAAGGTCCTCAATATTTTCTCCATGTCGGAAGAAACTATGCTTTTTCCCAGATATTATCTCTAAAACTAGCACTCCAAAACTAAAGATATCAGATTTCACTGAGAATTGTCCATACATTGCATACTCCGGAGCCATATATCCACTGCACAATCCATAATTAATTTTAAAAATGATTGTTAGGACTTTCAAGTTGTTTCTAGGGTACAAAGTAAACAATAGCTTTACTATACAAACATACTTACTAGGTCCCCACAATTCTATTTGTTTTGTCTTCACTTTGATCAAGTGCAAACAATTTAGCTAGGCCAAAATCTGCAATTTTCGGGTTCATATTTGAATCTAATAAAATGTTACTAACTTTGAGATCACGATGAATAATACGAAGTCGAGAATCTTCATGAAGATAAAGAAGTCCACGAGCAATGCCTTCTATGATTTTATAGCGCTTTTCCCAATTTAGATACACACTTTTTATTGGATCTGCATATTTAGTAAAAGATATGATTATGTTAAACAGGCTAAAATGTGACAAAGTCTATCCTTGCAAAACATGCCATCCAAAATAAATACAATGGATGTGATGTGAAATGAAAGTAGAAGTGCAACCATACCAAAAATGAAGCAATCAAGGCTTGTATTGGGCACAAACTCATAAATTAGAAGCCTTTCAGTTTTTTCCAAGCAAAATCCTAGGAGCCTAACTAAATTCCGATGTTGAAGGTTGGCCACTAACAAAACTTCATTCTTAAATTCTTGATTTCCTTGACCAGAATCTCTAGATAACCTTTTAACAGCAATAATTTGTCCATTGGCAAGCTTACCCTGAAGAATATATTAGAATAAAACACGGTTAACCCTCCATCAATTCTACTTTTTGTATATGTTATTTCACATAAATTATATAACTTTTTTCACAACTTGTTGACATGATAAGTTGTACATAGTACAACATCATTTTCATATAAAACTACTATTGACATAACTTTTATAGTAAAATAATTCACAACATATATCATATAAAAAAAGTATGAAAAAAGTGATAGAAATTATTGTGTCATTAGATTCATTAATTTTACTCCCTCCAAATTAATGATAAGGTCAGTCGGTGAGGTTACCTTGTAAACAGCACCAAATCCACCTTGACCAAGTTTATTTGCATCAGAAAAGTCGTCTGTTGCAACTCGAATGATATCAAAGTTAAATTGCAAGGCTTCCGCACTTGTAGTCTCGTCCACAGCTTCGCTGCCTGAAGAAGAAGAAGAAAAATCAACACGTATCCCAATTCTTTAGTGCATTATTTAAAGAAGAAGAGCGTCACAAATTAAAATACGTGCGTTCAACTTCTTCTTTTTTTTTGGTAATCTTGCATTAAACTTCGATGACATCTTCACAACTTTAATTTATTTTTTGATAAACCACAACTAGTTATTTATATTGGTAATATTCATTATTGTAATAATTTTCTGTTTGTTTTAGTAGAAGTCTGAATATATACAACAGCAATGACCTCTCCAGCCACAACTAATTATTGATATTATTATAATTTTTTTATTGATATTATCAAGATCCATTATTATAATAATTTTCTATCTGTATAAGTGGAAGCATTATTTGAGAGAGCACAATAATTTAATGCTAATTTTTTTATTTTTTTAATTAGATTATTTATTGTTACTTGACGGCACCTAAGTATCGATTGACAGAAAATATTCTCCAATTCATTTTTGTTTTTAACTTATTAATTTATCTTTAAAAAAAAATCATATATATATATATATCACTTTTTTTTTTCTATAAAAATGTATTTTTGTCAATTTTCAACATATACAAGTCTTCAACCAAAAGCTAATTCAAACACGTACATATTTCCACAATCATAATTCAGAACCTACAATACGACATAACAGCACAGTCAGCACATATTTTCTGACCGTTAAAAATTCAAAATTCAAACTTTTTCGACAACAAATTACAATAAACCAATCATTTTACTTACTTTCTGGTTGCTCCCTTGGTTTCCTTACTCTTAAGTAGATGCAGACGGAGATTATGAGTATCAGGAAAGCAACCATGGGCACAACTATAATGATGACAGTTAGAGATTTGTTACTCTTCTTTCCTGCAAAAGACAGAAAAATGTTTGATTTCATTGTTCTATTGTATTCGTCGTAATTAGAAGTAGTTTATAAAATCAAGAAATAAAAAAACAAAAAGAAAATAAAATTTTAAACCATGATTTATAGATATCTCAAAAATGAACAGAACATAAAGGTCTCTTAGAACCTGGTCAGTGAAAAATTAAAATATATACCCCACACGAACTTTTAACTATTTAAATTGGAAGTAAAGTAGATATAAAATTTGAATTTAAGGCTTCCTACTCTATATCATGATAATCACAAATTATCCCAAACCCAAAATTAAAGATGTTTGAAAACGGCAAATTTAATCATTTAACTATAATTCTATCAACGTATTGGTCACAGCTATCGATATAAGATTAATGCCATGTGTACCTTTTGCAGCAGGGGAATTTGTTGACGGTGGAGATGGAGATACGGGTGGCACTAGCGGAGGCGATGGTACAGTTATAGCTGCGAGGTCATAGAAAAGAGAGACCTCATACCTTAAATTACAGCTGGGTCTGACAACTCTCCCACCTTGCTTCCCATCACAACATTGTGGTATATCTCCCATCGCCCCAACCAAGCAATCACTGCAATTTTGCTCAGACAAATCAGGTGTGCATTGCACAAGTGAATATAGTGTTTGGGAGTTTGGTGCTGTTGCATTTCCCGCTGCAAACTTACGAAGAGAACCACCTTTTGCGGCTTGAACTCTTTGGCTATCCAACAAGGTCCTCAGGTCCTGATTGAACTGATCCACATTAGCGGATACGTTATTATTGTTCCACATATAGAAAGCAGGACTAGCTTCCATGATCCCAAATATGTCTCGGAATGTGTAGCGTAACATGCAATAGCCATACCATCCTATTGCTTCCTTCTGATTAGGACAAAGCAGTGGGAGAAGATTTGTAGCGTTGTTGAGGCAACTACGGCAAACATCCGGCTTAACATCTCCTCTACAAAGTCCAATTGCGTATACTCTGTCCGGGCTTTGGCCATAAGAAGAATTGTAGAACCCATAGTCAATTTCAGTGTTGGAAGAGAGGGAGGAGAGGAGTTGATTGAGGTTTGCTTTGTAAGTACTGTTGCTTGTGTAGTTACTATTGTCTAAACAAAAATGGTATAGGAAGCTTGGCTGAGCAAAGGCTTGAGCAATGAATATGCAAATGGCAGATAGGAAGAGAAGTTTGGAACAGACCTTTGCCATGTTTTCCTAAAACTATGGCAAACATTTAGGTGAAGAAACATGTCATATAGGCATTTATGGAGAGGTTGAACTTCGTATTACAGCTAACATTTTTTTAAGCAATTGTATTACTGCTAACTTTGACGAACAGAAAGTCCATGTATGATGTTGAAAATTCTAATGTTGATTTGAAACATTCAACCATTTGTTACTTAAATTTTGTCTGGTCAGTTCAAGGTTAAGCAAGAAAATATATATATATATATATATATTAATATATATATATATATAGAGAGAGTTATATCGCGGCGATTGGTTGTGGAATTTGGTCAACCATTTATGCCTATAGCTATCATCAAGAAAAAGACAAACATTTCCTGAAGTCAAGATAAATTAATGACACACGTCCCTATTGATAAGATTTTAGAGCATTCCCATATTTAAAAATTTTACTTTTTAATCTCTAAAAAATTCATTTTATCAATTTTAACAACTTATTTTATAATATACTAAATATTAAAACTTCTGTTTTTACTTTATTCTCATTAAAATAATATAAACAACTTATTAAAATAAAATAAAACTTTCCAACAAAAAATTCATAGCAACCAGCCGCCACCACCCACAACAACCACTAGCTACTTTCACCACCACCACCACCACCGTGGGCAGGGACGGAGCTAAAACTTTAAGTTAGGGGGGCGATTTTACTGTGTGCAGCGATTTCAACCTCTAATTCTGCTACTTAGCTACTAAGATTTTTTTTTTTTTTTTTGAGTAGGTAAGAACAAAATTATTTTTGTTTAGAATTTTTTTTAAAGGGTAGGGTTATTTATTTTGGATAAAATTAGTTAATTGAGCTTAATTTTGTTTTTAGTCTTACTAGTAATTTTTGTTGTTGAGCTTTTTTTTTTTGGCTTGTATATTTTGTTTTAGATTTTAGATCTATAAATTTTTTTTAAGGTTACTAAAATGAGGAAAATACTAGAGCTGCAAGTTTTTTTATAAATTACTTATGTAATAAGTGTTACTGGTAAATAAAAAAATGATATAAATGGTGTGCCCATATGCGAACCAATAAGAATTTGCTACCAAAAATGTTTGTAAAAATATTATAAAAAAATTTGTGAGTATAGCATTACTCTTAAAAGAATCAATGATACTGTTAAAGGGAAATAAAATGTAATTTTATAGAACAAAATTGCTAAAATTAATACACATATATAATAATATTTTTTTAAAAAAAATTTAGGGGGGGCAATGGGTCCGAGGGTAGTTCTACCCCTAACTGTGGGAATTACAACCTACCGCAAAAAAATAAATAAATAAATAAATAAATAAAAACAAAAAACAAACAACAACAACCACCTTCACCATCAACAACTCACCATAAAACCCATTACAATAAACCAACACTACCGGCCACAACAACCACCATCACAATCACAAGCCACCACCCGAAAAACCGAAAAAAAAAAAAAAAAAAAAAAAAAAAAAATACCACCATTGCCCACCATTACCATCGTGCCCCAAAATCTACCACCACCACAACACACCAAACCCATGACCCAAAATCAACTATCACCACCACCACAGCACAGCAAACCATGACCCAAAACCATTTAGCACCACCACATATTTTTTTGAGAGAGTTGAGCCAAAGGACACATGCAGATCTAATGATGACAAATTTCAGCGGAGAGGGAGAAGCGAAATATGACAATCAAAGTCTACAAATTTTCATTGGTAAGCACACAATAGAGTCATCAATGGTGAGATATAACCTTTTATAGATGGTTTGAGAATTCAGTTTGGATAATATGGTGGGGTTTTGGCTTTCCATTTTATGAAGTATTTTGTTTCAATTTGGTGTGGTGAATGGAGAAGAGGATTTATTTTGAAAATAACTATAAAACTTAAACTATATTATTAGTTAGCTAAGGTTTGAAACTAATTTGGTTTCTAACAAATCGAGTCCAGATTTTGGGGTTATAAATTGAGTATATTGTACTCGGTTTTCCCATTGCGTCAGTAGCTGAGCTGGACAAGTTGTCCACATACGCTTGGAAATCGAGTTCATTGGACTCGATTTTCGTACATAGAAATCAAGTCTGCTGGACTCGGTTTTTGTTCATAGAAATCAAGCCTACTAGACTCGGTTTTGTTCATGGAAATCGAGCCTACTGGATGAGTTGAATCAAAGAGCCAATCTATTACCATGAAAGCTAAGGTAACTAGTTTTGGGGAGGTCAAAGACCACTATCTTGAAGATCCTTATTTGAAAAGATTGTCCAGTCTTTACAATGTGGATGGTGGGCTAAGGTAACCGCTCCTAGATCTCTTTAAGAGTCCGTTTGGATACGACTGAAAACTGAAAAATACTGTAGCAAATAATTTTTAAATATGTAAATAGTACCGTGAGACCTATTTTTAATGAAAAAGTTGCTGAAAAGTAAAATTTGTGGATCCGTAAACAGTGCACAACAATGAAAAAAGTCAAATATTGCAACTACTGTTCATGAACAGTAGCCGCAACAGTGAATAAACAGTGAAAATATTGGTTGAAACGCGTGGAAAAAAAAAAAAAAAAAAAAAAAGAAGCTGAAAATGCAGACGCCTAACGTGGTTGTGCAAACCAAACGTACACTAAAAGAGAATTTGGGTCATTTTGGTAGAGATAAGACCCTAGATCTGCTCCAAAGTGACTACTTTTAGCCCTGAATGACCAGGGATGTGGAAAGGTATGTTCAAATGTGCCATGTGCGTCCAAAGGGGAAGGGAACAGCTACTAATGCTGGATTATATCTGCCTCTACTCATACCAACCAGGCCTTGGGCGTGCATCAACGTGGATTTTGTGCTTGGTCTTCCACCTGCTCAATTTAAGAATAACATAATCATGGTGGTAGTTGATCATTTCTCCAAGATGGCTCATTTCATTTCTGTTTGAAGACCATGGATGCCTCAAAATATCTGAGGAACGAGCCACATAGGCCACAAGAAGGGCATAATGTATAAAGATGTAAGACCAACTGCAAGGCAACAAGAATGACCATAAATTTTGATGAAATAATGCACATGAATAGATTCACCTTTAGAGAAATAAATGGCCACAAGGAAAAAAAGAAGAGCCACTTAAATTAAAAAAACGCCTTAAGGAGAAAAGGGAGCTGCTTAAAAAGTATATTTTTCTTGCTAATGGTGATTGACTATGTCCATTTTTTGCTATTAATAATTAACTGAAGAAAATGCAATTTTAAAGTCTATTAAGAAGTGAATTTGTCTAAAACCACCTAGAAGACTACAGGTCTCATCTAGTGTACCACTGCATACTTGAGGTAGATGCTCTTCATCCAGAAACTTATGAAAAAAAAAGGGAATCCATAACCATCAGGAGCCTGATGCTGTTGGTGGTGTCATAATAGCATTATTTGTTAAGTTTCTCCAGTTTGCCATGGATGTCCCAAGCAGGTGTACATTCCAACAGAAAATGTAAAATTTATAAATTGTCTAAAATTTGTTAAATGTTGACTAGTTTGCAGTTGCAAATTTATTATTCAGAGAATGCACCAGTTTTTTGGAAATTTGATCAATATCTCAATTTTTTCTTGTTCACCTAGAGCCTATTTTGCATGACCAAGCTTTTGTGGAAAAGCAAAATCAATAGTATAATCGTAGCAAGATTTCATGAAGATAATTACATAAAGAACATGTAAAACTTTAAAAAATCACTGATACAAAGCTAGAAGAAGAGTAACTGATTAACAAAATCACATGGCTTCTAAATTCTTGTCTTTGTCTCAGTATTTTGCACATTAGCTTGCAACAATTAGCCACACACTCACACATGCATTAAAAGTTTAAAGGACGTAAATAAGTCTACCATGCAATTTGAACTCCTGCTGTCCCCAGAGCTCTCATGGCCATTGATACCTGAAATCGCTCACAGGGTGAATAAACTACGTCCACTTAAAAAAAAAAAAAAAATCAAATTGATACACCAATAATTTGTTCTTGGCAATGGACAAATCAAAACCTTAATATATGAATGTGTGTGTGTGTATATATATATATATATATGTACACAATCAAAATTTCAAACCTACACCATCATATATATTGAACACATTATATTTCACAAAGAGAAAATACAGTCAAAATTTTTTTATTTATAAAAAAAATACAGTTAAACTTCTGCCAGCTATCCTGGAACTGGCATACAAGACAATAGAAAAAGGGCAGGTGCACAGAGCACAAATTTATATTTGGTCATGCTCAATTAGTCGCTTTGACAAATTAGGAATTCATGTTTAAAACCTACATGGTTAACTCTTGCAGATGAAGCCAAAAACTGGTGATAAGACATTGAGTAAGACCTACCATGTAAAATATGTTACCAACTAAATAAGCAGTTTTTTACAAGTGGCTACCACAAGTGACATTGAGTAAGACCTATCACTACTCACAAGTGGCTACCAACTAAACAAGCAGTTTTTTCAAGCTTTTATATCTTTCTTGGCAAAATGCCAAAGGAAAAGGAATGCCTTCCAGATGCTCAGCAGCTGACAAGTTGTCCACGTAGGCATGGAAATCGAGTTCATTGGACTAGGTTTTCGTACATAGAAATCGAGTCTGCTGGACTCGATTTTTGTTCATAGAAATCGAGCCTACTAGACTCGATTTTTGTTCATGGAAATCAAGTCTACTGAACTCGAATTACTAGTCTCATCCCACTGCATGAACACGCTCTGGTCATGTGGATAACTGAGTTGGAAATTGAGCCTACTGGACTTGATTTTCATGAATGGTCCCCAACCCTCCACGTGTGGCATGTGGGTCCCAACTGGGACTTGTTTTCCTCCTTACCCATCTCACTTAGTCTCTTCAGCTTTCACACCTTCAACTCTCAGTATTATTCTCTTCACTCACTCACAACTTTCCTAAGCTCTCACACAACACTCATCTCACACAGGTAATGTTTTTACAATATTGTGATTATTTACTAGGTTTTTTTTTTTTATGAAAAAATTAGAACATATTAGGAAAAATTTTGTTTTTCTTTTGTTAGTATAAATATTGTGATTAATTTATTTGTTAGTAGTGATTAATTTATTTTGTTAGTATATTGTGATTAATTTATTTGTTAGTATATTCTGATTAGTTTATTTGTTAGTATATTGTGATTATTTGCTAGTTTTTTTAAAATTAATATTATGATTAATTATTGGGAATATTTAGTACTAAATATTATGATTAATGTTATTACAACATATTGGGAATTTTTTTTTGTTAGTGTAAATATTGTGATTAAATTATTTGCTAAATTTAAAAAAAAAAATTTAATATTGTGATTATTGGGAATATTTAGTACCAACTATTGTGATTAATTATGTTATTACAACATATGGGAATATTTGTTTTTTTTTTGTTTGTTAGTGTAAATATTGTGATTAATAATATGCTAAGTTTTTTTAAAAAAAAATTTAATATTGTGATTAATTATTGGGAATAATTAGTACTAAATATTGTGATCAATTGTTAGGAATATTTAGTACTTTTAGGTCTTTATCATTAGTATGAAATGGATCATGAGTTTGATACCTAAGATAGTATTTTAGTCTTTTTACCATAAATTATTTCAAAATATATTTGTTTAAGATTTGTAACAGAAATTTCAATGAATAACTGGTTGGTATAATATTTTTGTTCATCATAACTTATTTGAATGGGTTTTGAAAGTCATGCCCCTAGAATGATTTGGAATTTTAAAAGAATATGAAATTGATAATGACTATTTTTGTATATGACCTGAGGTGAGAATATGCAAATTTGGTTAAGGTTAGTATTGTTGGCATTTCATATGCAAAGTTTTGTGATTGATGTTGATTGAGAGTTATAAATTTGTCACTAACACAATTGCACTTGATGATCTATAGGTTGACAATGATCTATATAAATATATACTACGGTGGACCCCTTAGCAATGCCAACCCTTATGACAGATTCCCATTTCAAGGTCAATGTCCGAGTATCCAGTGCTACTATATGATGACACGCCATAAGTTAAAGACCCTGAATGATTTGAAAATAAAAATTATGGAAGAGCTACAAGTGAGCCCTGCTTTACATGACATTTATATTACTTTCCGTTCTCCACATGAAGTCCTCAATCAATGCATTAATTACAGATATATGGCAATAACAGAAGACAAACATGTGAAGATCATGTTTAGCAAGATGCAAAAATGGGAACAAGTAGCAAATTTTGAATTGTACGTCACTTTGGAGCCATATGCGGAAGTCGGCATAGAGGAAATTGTACAATCAACTACATCTCTACAGTTTGCAGTCCTAGATGATTGATGCACCACATTGGAAGGCTATACACCCCCTTTTTAAGAGACACCAACAACAATTAAGAGCGAACCTGGCAATAAATATGAAGATCAATTTTGTACTCATCGAGGTGAATCCTCTACACTTCCAGTAGTTGAAGATGAAGACGAAGATTGTTTTGGAGAAGATATTGACGATAAAGATGAGTACAAAGAGAGGATTGAGTGAGGCAACTTTGACAGGGGTGTTGATGACCATGAAATTACTCTCAATCCTCATATTGATGATATGGCTGAATGTGATGAAGATGATATGGACACTACTATTAGAGTTCAGCATGTTACAAATACGACCCCCGTTTATGAACTTCCTGCCTCATCATTTTATGCAAATAATTGGGAAAATATAGTTGATCCTGAAATTGTTCAGCAAGCATTTGCTTCTTCTTGGAATGTAGACATGAATTTTGTAAAAGGGTTGATTTTTGCGAATAAAGAGGCGGTGAAACGTGCATTAACAATTTACGCCGCAAAGCATAATAGAAACTTTATGACTAGTAGGTCAACCAAAAGTAGACTGTCTGTAGACTGTCTGTAAAATGCATGGATGGATCATCCAAGTGGTACGTTGGGGCAGTCGTGAAGCCTGAACATGGACTATGGATGGTCACATCTTATAAGGGTCTTCACAGTTGTATACCCCTTGGCACGGCCCTTGATGGTAGAATGATAGATTGTAATTTTCCTGCAACAGAATTTGTTCCATTGTTGCAAGAAAATCACACGGCAACAATTTATCACCTCAGAGATTTCATTAAAGCGAAGTATTATGAGCATAAGCTTTCTTATTATAAGATATGGGATGTGAAACAAAAGGCTATTGCAAAGATATTCGGAGATTGGGAAGAGTCTTACCAAAGGTTAAGAAAGTTATTGTTGGCATACTTAGATCAAGAAACTGGCACCCAGCACTGGTATCACACCATACTTAGGGACGAGTTTGGCGATACAATATTGCGCTATGTATTTTGGACTTTCGCTCCATGCATTGAAGGATTCAAACATTGTAAGTCAGTGATTAGTATTGATGGGACCCATTTGTATGGTAAATATCGAGGGGTGTTGTTGATTGCAATGGCCACTGATGCCAACAACAAGGTTTTGCCTCTCGCCTTTGCCATTGAGGACAAAGAGTCAGAGCCTAGTTGGGGGTGGTTTCTAAGATGCCTTAGGAATTCACTGGAATATGTGATAGCAGATAAGGACATCTGCGTAATTTCTGACAGACATAAGGGTATTCAAAATGCAATTGCAAACTAGCCTAGAGATGATGATGGACGAGTACGAGTATTTCATAGAATTGCCTTCAACACGTTGCTAGCAACTTCAACACGCATTTTCAGGACGCCACTTTAAAGTCATTGGCTTTGAAAGCAGGGTATGCTACTTAGGAAGCTAAACTTGAGTTGTACATGCAAGCTATCAAGGAAGTCGAGATCGAGACCCTTAGGAAGAAACTGAGAATCGGGCAGCAGGAAAGTGAACCCGACTCATCCACATGCCATACACATATCTAATGAAAGAGGATCTAGACATGTGGACCCAGCTACATGATGGTGGATACCATTATAGGGTTATGACAACCAAAGTCTCGGAGTACTTTAATGGAGTACTCAAAGGTGCCCGTGGCCTGCCCATTGCTACAATGGTTGAATTCGCTTGAAGCAAACTTGTCACGTATTTCCATGATTGACACAAAGAAATACTCATGATCTCTCGAAGGGCAAGGTGTGGAGTAAATATGCCTTAAAAATCTATGATGTGAATTTGAAAAAATAAAAAACACACCAAGTAAAGGCGTTTAATAATGTCCATGGTATATATCAAGTGGCGACCGCATACAACATCTATAGCTCTGGAGGGGGACACCATAGTCATGAAATAAACATAGTGGCTAGAACATGTGGTTGTGGAAAGTGGCAAAATCCAAAGATCCCTTGTTCACATGCAATTACAATTCTTCAGTAATTGGGGAAAGATGCAACTACATATATTGACCCATGTTATAGTTTGGAGAACGCCATTTGCACCTACTCACATGGATTTGTGGTGCCAAAGTCAGAGTCATTGTGAAGGGATGTGGACGGTCCAAAGTGGGTGCCTGACCCAGAACTATTGCGGGCCAAAGGTCGACTTGTGAAGTCTAAGATACAGAATGAGATGGATGGGGTCTGACGAGAATTGAGAAGCCGAAGGCCAGATTCTAACTTGAGGGAGATTCAACAAAAGCAAAGTTATGGATTGTTTCATCAACATAGGCATAACCATAAAAGATATCCGCTTTCCCACAGGGCTTCAACAAGCAGTAATGGTCCAAACTAGGTAAGTGGTGCTTTTATATAAAAGGCCATGATTGTATCAATTAGCCAAGTTACGTAGATTAGTACCTTTGTTTTGGCTTTGGCATCTAACGACAATATTTCAATTTTTGTCAGGCATGCAAATACTCGATTTTGAAATGGCATTGTAGATGTAAATTGTGATTCTCTTTATGGTGTATTCGAACTTACCACTGCGTTGTATCGGCCCAATTATTATTTTGTTTATCACTGAATGCACTTGTAATCGAAGTATTCTATATCCAATGTACCTGTTTCTAGATTGTGATATTATGAATGTTTAATTTTGTCTTTCAATTAGTTGTTAATTATTTCCATTCTTTTCCCCCTCTAAAACATGGTATTGGGTTGTGATTTATCATTAAAATAAAAGCTTAATTTTTTACTTAATCATAATATTTTAACTTGCTGGAAACTAAAGGAGAAGTTTATATTATGAAGGATTGACATTAGTTGGATATTGCTTGTATGTTCGTCACTGTTTGATATTCTTTCCTACATTATTTTCAAACATTATTAACTTGAGGCAAAGTACTCTGTGCCAAGTACTCCAGCTGACTGCATTTCATATGTTGTGAACTCTGAGATCCTAGAGCTTTGATACTACAAGAACTTGCCTAATGAAGAGACATCTTACTACGAAAGGGTGGGGCAAACTGTATAACATGAGTCAACTTAAAGTGACGAATTTAAAGGGAATGTGCAATCAAGAAGCGAGATTGCTAGACCGTGGAGTATATTCAGTGTGGACGTATCATTTGTAATCAAAGTGTATATTTCAATAGAAGTCTTGTCATTATGGCCTTGTAATCAAAATGCATATAGTGCTAAAATTTTGTTCTTTTTTGGATTAAATCTTTTTTCTTATCTACTTCAATCAAATTTTTGTTTTTTGCCATGTAGAAATCCTTTTGTTTGCTTTGTTTCTGCTTTGCACAAGTGTTACTCTGTTTTTGTGTTTGGTGTTTCTGCAGGATTGAAAAAAAAGAAGTAAAACTCAAGTTTGGAGTCCTCAAGTACAGTGGATAGTACTCGAGTACAACTTTGTTTTTTTGTTTTTTTTTTGGGCTCTTTGCCTGAAAACTCGATTTCTAAGAACTCGAGTAGTAAACATAGAACTTGAGTTCAACAAACTTGAGTTTTGTTTTGTTTTTTTTTTTTTTCATAAATCCTGGCATCAGCCCTTCTGCGATACACCTGCCAATATTCTCTTAGGTATCAAGAAAACTGAATCTAACCATGGAGTGAATTCTATCCACTTCAAGACAAATGGAGAGAATTGAAAAAAATCCTAAGATTAAGTTATGCAAGAGGTATAAAACCCTGAAAGTTGAAATTACTTAAGTTACACAAAAGGCTTTAAGCTAAGCAATGAACCGAAGCTGATGAGAATTTCTGGTTGTGAGGAAGAAATATTTAACAGAAGCAATTTTAGCTGTGTCATATTCAAGTTTGAAGATCTGTACATACTTGAGACATCTTTAAGTCTCCTATTTAGAATAATTATCATAATTCACAAACAGACATGACAGTTGCATCAAGATAGATTACATAACACGCTGAAAAACTTGCAGAGAAGCATCAACATGCATAGACCTCATTTCAATACACAAAAGGGGAAAAAATGGAAAAGTAACCCTAATGTTGAACAGAACCGTGAAGAAGTCCATCACGAATTTGAGATGCTACATCACGAACAACACCAGGTCCATGAGAGATGAACACAGTTGAGGATTTTGAGGCAGCACCAATTTCCTTCATTGTGTCAAAACATTGGGTAACAAGAACCATGTCCATGACATCCTTTGGCATGGTCCCCGGCACATTAACAGAGAAGCCCAACACACTATCTCTCAATCCATCAACAATTGCTTGATGTTGGCAGGCAATACCCAGCCCAGACAGATACTTTGACTCAGCCTCACCCTCAGCTCGCTTAATTTGCAAGATTTTCTCAGCCTCTGCCTTCTCATTGGCTGCCACCCTCATTCTTGCAGCTGATAAAATATAACAATTTTCAGAAAATTTAAGCTTATATAATAAAGGGAAACTAAAATACCATCTTTCCTAAACGAGTACACTGACTTGAACGTATATCAGAAAGCATTAACAACCAACCAGTCAGCAGAAGAGTTTAGTAAAATATTTTTTATTTGCACATGGGTCAAAATCCTGGAAATTCATAAATCTGAGCACTCTTACTTCCAGGACACAGCATCTTCTATAATCATTACTGATTTTACAAAAGAACTTAGAATATAACATAGTTACTCTATGTAAGTTATACTGATTCCATTTCTTGTTAGTGTTTTCAGTTTTCAGCAATAATTAATTTTGCCACAATGTTTTCAGTTTTCAGTTTTTAGCAATAAGCAGTATCCAAATAGACTTTACATCTAACAAGTACCAACCAATGTATTGTATGAGTCCCAACAACTGGTTTAGTTTCAATCTCTCTTTGAACAAGGCATAAAAAAAGGTCGAGGATTGCAATCCCTCATCCTCCCAGCCTCATTTGAGTAACTTTATTTCAGAAGTACCAACAGAAAATAAAGCATGCAGATAGCGAGAAAAGCAGCATTTGATTACGTACCAAATCATAAATATAAACACATGAATTGTGAAATCCAGTGTATATGTACTTTTGACCAGTATTGCAAAATGTCAAGAAATTGATGTTAAAATTTTGGACAATCGTCAGTACTGTACAAACAGAATTAAATTCCAAAAAAAAAAAAAAAAAAAACGATGACGACGAAGAAGAAGAAGAAGAAATCTTGCAGGAAACCAAGAGTAAAAACTTTGTTATATCTTAATTCAACCTTGGGCCCCTTGGGAAGTCAAAGTAGATTAACCAGATCAACATAGAATGAGAGCTCTATTGATTTAGGTTGACCAAAAATAATATCATCAAACAAACAGTGCCCTTTTTTCTTGTAATTTTACGGTATAATGTTGCATTTTATTAAATTCAATGTAACCTTTCATTTCAAGTTCCAGCTTCTACGCGTGTATGTGGGGGGTTTTATATACTGTTCTAACTGGGTGCTTCAATTAAGTACAAACTATTGGATCTATAAGTTTGAAATTTTTTTAAAGTTATGGATACCAGCACGAATGAATTCAAGCTGCATTCCTATATGGAGACAAGACCTTTATAGAATTTCTCTAGACACATGCTTGCTAGAAGACTTCAGCCTATCACCTCTCCTTTTTGTAACTATCTTAAATTCAGCTTACCACAGAAAAAGCACTATCACAACTGGGCCAAAAACTGTTGAATTTGGAATTCGGCCTGAGTTAGGTTTACTAATTCACCCTAACACCTGTTTTATTTCTCTTAAATACTCATTAATATCTAAATTTTCTAATTCACTCTAACACCTAAATACTCATTAATATCTAAATTTTCTAATTCACTCTAACACCTGTTTTATTGCTCTTAAATACTCATATCTAAATTACAAATATGACTTCACAAGTGACGAAATTTACAAAAATAGTGAGGGTGTAATAAGATTTTCCATTTTTCAAAATGGACAAGGATTTAAGGATAAAATCTTTGGCATTTTGAACTTTATGCAAGACCTAACAAGAGCAATGTTGATGGCTTGTTAAGAAACCTCAGCCCAAATAGGATCCGTGGTAGTAGAATCTGGTTAGAAGTGTGCTTTGACCTCCATGGAGGGAGGAAATGCGTATAAATATTAGCAACCAATTATCATAGTTGTAAGCTGAAAGAAATGTATAGTTCTTAAACAATACCATTGTATTGAAACATAGATGAAATAAAGATCATTTTCCATTCAAATAAATAAAATAAAAAGAAAACCCGACATGGAGGTACTGAGATTGTTCCATACAAAACAGAATAAAAATTAACTATTTTCAACATCTATAAAAAGAAAAAATCCAAAACAATAGAATTTTATTATCAAAGGAATAGTAACACACTACTAAGTTCAAAAAAATTCAATGCAATAAAAAAAATTATGAGCTTCCCAAAGACATAATACTAAAGACTAGCTATTCCATGGCAGCCTATGATGATTAGAATATCATATCAAGACTGTCAGCAATGCAAAGAGACAAAGTCCTTTCATGTCATGTCTAACATGTGAAAGATAGAGAGAGCACCTATGGAGCTGCTCCAGTCTCATATTCACTCTCAATGCCAATAGAGTTCTTTCCTTCATGCCCAATAGCTTTCACAACTTCAAAGAACCGACGCCTTGATGTTTGCAGCCTTGACAATGTCAAACAAAACCCTTGTAACCTGATTGTAACATTTTAGTCGGGTTAGAAACAATTACAAAGCATGCATGGGAAGGAAAATCAAATGCACCTAACTTGTGCACTAAAATATTAGATCTACACATCTGTGACAAACAGCAATCAAGAAGTAGTTTTGCATAATGATAATTAATGCATAATGCACTGTTATAAATCTGTCAACGACTTCAGCTATGAAGAATTTAAGCACTTACAAGAACATGATTGACACTTATATCATACCTTCTACTTATACCCTCCAGCTGAGCTCTTTTGATTTCATTATGAAGGGGAATGCCTCCATTCTGCCATGATTCAATTCTCGCCGCACCACCACCATACAGACAGTGTTTGTAAAAATACAACTCCTCAGTTTCTTGTAAATTTAGACTCCTGATTTGGTCTTTTATGATACACATTGGCTCATAGAGCCAGTCGAATGCCCTTCCTTTGGTCTATTAAAACTGGTTATCTCTATATTGTCACCTGGAATATCAAGAAACTGAAAGATATATGTCCCTTCATGATATAAATACCCTATATTGTAAGACATTCACAGACAATTGACAAAATTATTGGCATTTTCTTGGTGACCTAACGTGTAATATTGCATGATAATCAGGAAGAAAAGAGGAAAAAAAATATAAAGAGAGAAAAACAATGATACAAAGAATGAGTATTTAGTGGAGGCAATTTTAGGTGATCACCAAACTTTAATTTCCCTTTTCACAAAATGGAGAAAACAAATTAAACCAAAATTGTCAATTATCAAAATAGTGCACAATGCCAAAGACAACCATACATGGTAAGAAGCATTAGTAAGAAAACTCTTACGCATGAGAAAACCAATGGAGCCACTCTTGATAGAACGGAGAAAGCAGTCAAGAAATGCATATGCAGGAATTCCAATGTTAAATATCTTGTTCTTTGAGTGTCTCCATGCATCAAGATCCTGAAGTCCAATGGCACCATTTCTAAGAAGCTCCTTCCCAATATCCTCACATGCTTGAAAGAAACTATCCCATATCTAGCACAAATGCAATGGAAAAAGTTAGAAACCAAAAAAAAAATTAGAACAAAATCTAGTAAAATTGACAATGTAGCTAATAGTCTGGATTTTGTTCCCATTGACACAGATTTTTTTTTTTTTTTTTAATTTTAATAATCTGTCAATGATGTGAGCTCTAAAGGCACGTTTTTTCATGCAAAATTTTTTGGCTGATAGACCAAAGAGAGCACCTTAAGATAAAAAGAAGAGGGGGTGTAATTAGAAAAATTTAGGATTGGAAAGTTTAAGAATGAAAAATAAAGTAGGAAAACAGGCAGTAGCAAGAAAGGATACTCTTAAAAATAAAAAAGAAAAGCAGTAAGAAAGGCAGTTATGTGAGAACTTATACTATTTTATCATATAACAGTTCACATGAGCTGATTGTATTATACAAGTATTTTCTCAAGAAGCATAGTTGACAAATATTCAATCATCAAAATTAGGCAGAAAAGTGGAGAGTAATTTAAAATGAATTCAAAGACACATCTTTCCCTAAAAGGAATACTGCTCCTGTGCCTGGAACGTGAATGACATTCATAATATTTATGCCTGACCACTGCAGCCTTCAATGTATTCTTTATGCTAGGAGTCCTTATCAATGGTTCATTGGTACGAATAGCTTCAACTTGTTCATGCAGTCCCTTCACAGGAAGCAGTGAAGAACTTGAACTAATCTGCTCACGATATCTAGGTCTGGCTGCCCAAATGAAAAGAGGCTATCATGCAGTTCTCAAGGACTATACCATACATTACACAAGCACATTCACACATGGATGTATTCCATTTAAAACTGTGTGTGTGTGTGTGTGTGTGTGTGTGTTTAACTATTTAATTTTGTACTACAAAATTTGGCATACCTGGGGAAGCAGGAACCTTCTTGCAGGTAAAGCAAATCGTTGGTGTACTCATCAAATATAGACAAAGAAGCAATTATATAGAGCAGTCCTCTCTTAGTCGAATTTTCCTAAAATTTACAAGCGGAAAATAAGCTCACAGAAAAATAAATAGAATATCACGCAAACGTGCATGTGCACACACACACACACACACACACACTGAAATAAAGCATGAGCAAAAAGTCATCTGCAAGTATCTGATAATCAAATTCACACCTGATATGCAACAACTACCGCATTACAACCGAAGCCCAAACTGAACTAAGTGAACCATATTTCTAGTAATTAACAATGCATATCACAAACAACATAGCATTCAAACCATATTGTCAATTTTTGGCTAAGACAAGCTTTTGGTGTTTAGTTGAGCTTCGCGTCTATCCAAAGTCATTTCATATGTCTTACTTAGAAAGTACATGAACTATTCTAATTGCCTTATATGTTCTACTTAACTAGTGATAATTCCAATTCGGTACTTCAAAATTTATTAGCAGGTTGGGTTTGCTGACAAAATTCACATACAAATTCAGATAGGGTGCTAACCCTGATGCATTTTACACTTATGCTATCTCGTATAGTGACTGGTATGTGGGGGAGGGGGTATTGCATCTCCTTGGTGAGGCTCCTCGTGTTGTTGCAAAGATGAAGTTACAACCAAACAATGGATTACATGAATTCTAATACCAACCATAATAACAGTTACTCAATATTCATTACATTAAATGACTTGTCATATCGTAGGGCCAACCTTGTGTCCTGCTTTGTGACCACCTGTCCCACAAGGAGGTGCTTTTGTTGTGCGTTTAGGTCGACCTTGTGGGGGTGAGTGTAACCCAACTACCTACTCATTCTCGACATACACATCTGGCTGTTTTGCTTGACTCTCAAAAACTGAAGATCCTACAACTGCAGAGGAGGATGGTGTAGCAAATGAAATATGAGTGAGGCCCATAATCATGGGATCTATATGCAGTCCAAGAGTGGGCATGAATGACATGGAGTGACTATGGGATGGTACATGGTCTATATGACCAATGCTGTGAGAGGGGGAATGAGTGTGTATGACAGGAGGGGTCTTATTGAAATCAAAGCCGAGATCAAAGGATGGCGGAGTAAGTGAAAGATGAGCGGGGTCAAAAAATGTACGTGGGATAGGTGAAGGGATCTCGGGGTGAGAGGATGCATATGCAGTGGGTAGAGGGATCTCTAGGTCAGGAACTGCATGAGCAGTACATGGAGGGATCACTAGGGAAGGAGATGCATGTGGAGGTGGAGGGAACTCTGGGGCAAGAAATGCATGTGGGGGTGGAGGGGGATCCGGCCTACTAACAGCCTGATGGGGTGCAGCACGCTGACCATGGCTTTGGTTGGCAGGAGTTGAGCTCGTGCTTGGTCGTCCAATATCTTATGGCCCTTCTGGATTTTCCCCATCGGTATCTTCCAAGGGAAGTTGGGCAATTATACGGTGAAGGCGTTCCACTGCCTTAAGTGCAGCTGTAATCTACTTGTACCCAGGACTACCTACTGCATAATGCATCAATATCTGCTTGTGACTGGCAACTTGCAAGTAAATAAATACAATTAGTATATCTACCACAAAAATGGTGATACACAACAAAATTTAAAAAGAAAGGTCGAAGCAATTACCATAATAAGAAGTGCAGCGGTAGTGTGGTTGACGAACCTCCAAGTCACCCTACCGTACCAATGGAAGTATGGATGAGTAGGCGACATATCACCCTTTAGTCGTGCTCCATGACATATGGATTGTGCTCGACTATTCCATACTTGGATGTAGCCAACATGTTTGTCCCTCCAATTCACATTGGTCTTCCCCCTCAAGTCTATGGCATGAAAGGCATTGTCAATATCAACATTTGGGAGGATTTCTTGTACCATCCCAAACTGACGAACAACACTGTCTGGTGTATGTTTCTCTACTAGCCGGAAACATACAAGCAGCACCCTCGCCATCCACACGTCCCTTACTGCAACACAGAACGCAAGCAAGTGGCCTAATTCAGCTTCATATGGTTGCCACATCAGCTGAAATAGCCAAATGAAAAGGCAGCACATTATGCAATGTTCCATTATTTTCAACTATGAGCTATTTTACAGTTATAACAGTATACAATAGTCATAAACAATAGATGAAACATAATTTGGGTACCTAGTTGGGATGCATGGAATCTAGAAGCTGACGATACCGAACTAGACAGATTTCGGCAGGGCTATTCTTCGTGCTTACGACCCACACGGTCCTACAATTAAGAAAGAGAGAGTCAATACTTGGAATTGAGAATTTGAAGTAATCAACTACAATAAATTATGAGAAATTGAAAATTTAACATTACATACCACTAAATTTATACCAATAAATGATTATCTAAATATATGATTAGTAGTGAAACTAGAAATTAATAACATTTGTATTATACATCAATCATAACATATGACCTCAGTAGTTGTAAAACGATATATAAAAATAAATAAAAATCCTATTAATTTTCATTATTTGAGGAATATCAAGGTTAAAATTTTATTTTTTATGTCTAACAATGTGTCATGTCGTTTAAAATTATGGATTTATTTCCAATAGAGAGAATCAGTCCAGAAAAAGACTTACTTAATGGACAATGAAAAAGGTGCAAATGGTCGGCCATATGCATCATTTGGTGGGAGGTCCATCCTTGGGCACAAAAAAAGAGAATCTGACCCATGCCAAATACTAAACTAGTATCAAGACCCCACCAATCTGACTGGCACCTCTGTCGGTTGCCCTACATAACTCTCTGTACAACCATGCAAGGCAAGCACTCCCCTAACTGTACCGAGGTGGACTGTGAAGGTTTCTCAACATCTGCAATCACATCGTATGCACCCTATCGCCAGACTTGTCAGCAAAAATTGTGTCCCCCAAGAATGCTATAATATAACACCGTGCATATTGATGCACAACCACCTCTACTACACCTTCGGACAACCCTTAGTCAACTTTTTCTTGTAGCCTGTTAATTTGGATCCTTTGTCCTTTAAGCACCACACCATTAATAGCAATTCCAAGCATATTTTGACATTTATCAACCCATGTGAAGTCAATTGTTCCAACAATTGTCTCACCATCAATTGGAATCTCCAAAAGAACCTTCACATCTTGTAATGTGATCGTTGTCTCACCATGTGGCAGGTGGAAGGTGTGAGTTTCAAGCCGCCATCGCTCAACGAAGGCCGTTATCAAGTAATAATCAATCTCTCTAGATAGGGTCCTATGCAGCCCTTCTAATCCAACTCTCTTGACAATGTTGAGGACGCGATCATCCACAATCGAGCATCATTTTCAGAACTCGTCATTACGACTACAGCATTTCAGTGCTCCCGGATCCTGCACATGATAGAACCATGGTGATGAGATGCAATATGTCATAACCTTTGTATATATGATTGCTATTGATCCCAAAAAACAAAAATAAAGCAGTTATCAAGGGAAGTTAAAATATCATCCAAAAAAAAAAAAGCAGCAACGGAAGAAAAACAAAAGGATGCAATGCACTTGATACATTTGTTTTTAGCAGTTTATCCTGCTACTTATGCCGTGCATGCTAGTGTAAACATTGCCATAATAGCAATCGAACCCATTACCCACCATGTTTACAACGAATACATACATCAAAATTTGATTCTCTCTGGCTCTCACAATTAAATTTGGTTATCTTAGTCCAATGCTAAAAGACTAAAACAGTCAAACTTCTCTAAATCTTATCAATGATAATGTCATTTGGGCTGGAAAAAATAAATTACGTTTCAAGAATAGTTGAAAGTACTAAATAAATAAATAAATAAAAATGCTGCAAGTGCCACTTTTTCTTGGTGAGGGCCATTTAGATTTAGAGGAATAGAGGTAGCTGTGAAAGAGTTGAAATGGGGCAGAGCTTATTATCAGAACATTACAGTTTTTTGGTTTTCATAACAATCTGTACAGGAAATTTCAACTATGATTTTAATAAAGATGATCATAACAACAACAATAATAGGAAGACTATCACCATATGCAAACATATAGTTCTGTTCACTATTTGTGTGACAAAATCTATCAAGTACAATGCATGCCAATAGAAAATCATCCATTACCAATAAAAAAAAATGTATTGATTACAAAAATATTATTATGACTGCCAAGAAATGGAATGGGATTTCAAATAGAATAATTGTAATTACCTTTAAGTAATGCACTTTATTAGGTTATTGTTTAGTAACAATTGATATGGACAATATTTTTGGGTTCTACACTATTTTTGTAAGAAAAGGGGAGGATGATTATGAAATACTACCAACTTTAGAAAGTTAACTTGGCTTGTCAGTGGAAAAATATATTGATTAGTTTTTAAAAAGTTTCAACCATTAAAGGGTGTCCAAAATGATGTACTAAATCTGTAACCCAATAAAGTGCATTACTTAAAGGTAATTACAATTATTCTATTTGAAATCCCATTCCATTTCTTGGTAGTCATAATATACAAGATTCTAAGCCACCTAAAAAGTATAGCTTTCAGAGAGAGAGTATATTTTTCCATTTCCAATGCAACGTAATTAACACTACAAAATTTCAAGTAAAAAAAAAAAGCCTGTAGTGTAACAAGAACACATATATGATGTATCTAAAGCAAACTCAGAAAAAAGAAATAAATCTGGAGCATTAATAAATAAAAAAATTATTTAGATCTAATCAAAGCAAACAGATTAAGAAGGGGTACCTACCTCCATATTGAGGTTGAGCAATTGTGCGAGGTTTGAAGAGTGATGAGGTTGAGCAGTGGCGCAGCGCGAGGTTTGAAGGAGAGTGAGAGTTTGAAGAGTGAGAGTGAGGGTTTGAAGAGAGAGTGAGAGCTTGAAGAGTGATGAGGTTGAGAAGTTGGCGCGAGGTTTGAAGAGTGAGAGTGAGGGTTTGAAGAGAGAGAGACTATTAGGACTTGGTGTGTTTGGATTTGAGTGTATTTGAGTGATCTGTTGAGCATGTTTGAATTTGAGTGATGTTTTAAGTGGTGTTGGCTGAACGAAAACTGAGTCTTTTGGGCTCAAGTTTCATGAACAAAAACCGAGTACTTTGGGCTCGATTTCCATGAACGAAAACCGAGTCCATTAGACTTGATTTTTAAGCCTACGTGGACACTTTTTTCACCTCAGCTACTGGGCGCAATAGGAAAACCGAGTGCAATATACTCAATTTATAACTCCAAAATCAAGTTCTCTGGACTTGATTTGTTAGATACCAAAATAGTTTCAAACCTTGGCTAACTAATAATATAGTTTGGATTTTATAGTTATTTTCAAAAAAAAAATCCCGGAGAAAAAGATAGGAAATAGAGAAATTTAAGAAGACAAAGAAACAAATATTATTTAATAAGATAAGAGAGAGAATAGAATAAAAAATTAAGTTTCTTGGATGTTAAAATTTTAAGATTTAACATCATTGATGGAGATCTTTTGTGGTTTGTGTTGCTAAAACCTAACTTTATAGCATTTAACACATCATTTTATAATAACGAGCATTCGTATCCGCAACTTCCATCCTATTCTATTTTACCATCTCAAAAAACTACTTTATCAATTATATCATATCATTTTACAACACAACCAACATCCCAACTTTTATTTTCCTATTCTACTCATTAAAATAATATATATTATCCACTAAAATAATATAATATATTCCAATACAACTCTTTCTCTTTCTTTTCCCCATCTCTCTTCCACTTTATCAATTAAAATATATTATAATTTTTACTAAAGTGCTACAATGTCATCCTACATTTAGGATGGCACTGTAGCACAATTGCAAAAAAAATTTGCAATGGTAAGATTTTACAAGTCTGGCTACTAGGCTCTTTTTGTACCTTTATGTTAAATTTTCCCTACATATACCATTTACAATTGCTAATAGAAATGCTCTTAATATCAAAACTTCTATTTTTTTATCATTTAATTTAAATATTCTTTCTTTATTATTTTTTATTCTTCCTCTCTCTTCCTTTGTCTCTCTCCCACAGCAGGAAAAAAATAAAAAATAAAAATAAAAAATTATAACCTCTTGCTACAGTGCACTCTCAAAAATGAGAGCGCATTGTAGCAAGATGTCAATTTTTTTAGCATATGGCATCTTTGATAGAGTGGGTTTTTATGGTTTCAGATGCTAAAATTTACATTTTAGCATTTATACAACCCTTAATAAGAATGCTAAGCAAAAATGGCAGAACTTAGCTTGGCATTCATAGCGTTGAAAGTCAATGGGAAATTCACAAAATCCCCCCTTTCCCGTGGGCCACGTTATTTCGTCCTTCATTATTTTATTTATTTTTTGCCTTTTGCTTGCTTTTCCATTTATATTTGAGAAGTGAGAACACCCATTCTGAAAACACAATTTGGAAGTTATGGCTATTGGGTAGGACCGTAGCAGCTGCAAGCATATGAAGTTATAAACGCTTGTAACAATTAATGTGATCAAAGAATTTTTTATAGATGGTTGCTGAGATGGGATTGAACCGTGAGAATGAAGAGGAAAAGAGACATGTATCATTGGTGATTGGGCTATTAAGCCCGATGGTAATGTGCTGGAGTGATTTGGCACTGTTTTGAGACCTAGGTTTTTGCATTAAGAGTTTTCTTGGGATGCAAACCATATGAGGAATGAGAATCAAGCAGAGTGTGAGGATCTTGTCAAGGACCTGGCTTAGGTCTAGTGTTTCTGTACACTAGACCTAGCTACTGGAATGCAGAGATGTATTAAATACTTGCTATGTATCCATATCTTAATGGGTCTAGTACATAGGAGTTTTTGATCCAATCCATGCCCCTTTCCCAATCTTACATAGTATAACAATGTAAAAAATCCAAACCTTAAGCATAAACACAAAGCAATGATATATCCAATTCTTAAATACAGAATATTAGTTTAGAGCAATTAACTACTAAATATTAGCAATGTCATGCTGAAGTCATGGATCAATCAGGTTGAATAACGAGTCTTATTGAGGTAAATTCTTTTTCCACTTTTTATTTTCCAACTAAATGGTTCAAGTTTAGGAAAGATTGCTAAGGTAAAACTGTTTCATCATTAATAACAATTTTTTTTTCTCAAATAATTAAAAAAGGTTCAAAAAACGAAATAGAAAAATTAGTAGAATAACATTTCAAATTCATCACACACTAGCAAAGAGATAGCTCAATACTAAGCCCCATTTATCGAGCCTTGGACAGAGTTGCTCTTAGATTGATCTGATTCTATCACCTTTAAATCATGCTCCCATTGCGAGGAAAGGTTTGATTCAATATTGTTGTGTATAAAAAATGCAGGTTCCGAAGTAATTGGTAGAGTAATAGAGAAGCTATTAAGCATATGAATAACTGAGGCCATAGTTGGTCTATCAGCTACATTTCTTTGAACACACAGTAATCTTGTGTGGATGCATCTCATTATTTTAGTAATTGAATCTGCCTTCAATTTGGGATCAACAAGATTTAAAGCTGTACCTTGTTTCCAATTTGTCCATGCCAAAAAAATAATTTAATTAAGCTAACAAACTCAATATTTGAGAGAACACTATATTGTTGTGTTTTAAATAGAAAAAAGGGCTATTCAATATGAGATAGTTCATTCCTTCCTTTAAACTACACATTCTTCATGTTGATCCCAACTGATTATACTAGCTACTTAGATATTATGTTCAGTGTCATACTAGTAGGCACAAGAGCCATATAGCCAAAAATAATCTCAAAAGATAGCGTAGTCCACATCATAAAGCTAAGGGTATTTGGTTGACATTTCCTTTTACTTTCAAATACCAACCCCCCCCCCCCCAACACACGAGAGAGAGAGAGAGAGAGAGAGAGAGAGGCATTCTATCAAAATATATAATTAACTAACACATCTGATGAGATTTGAACCTATAAGCTTACCTACTACTCCATACTTGGTGTATGCAACATTAGAGGAAAAAAAAAAAGTTATACTTACATAGCGTAGGAGGTCCTCAATACTTGCTCCATTTCGGAAGCAACTATTCCTCTGTCCACTTATTATCTCTAGAATTAGTACACCAAAACCAAAGACATCAGACTTCAATGAAAATTGTCCATGCCTTGCATACTCTAGAGACATATATCCACTGCATATTCATAAATTTTCAACAATACTTGTTAGGACTTTCATGTTGTTTATTTTGTACAAAGTAAACATCAAGCATACCTAACAAGGGTACTTACTAGGTCCCAAAAATTCTACTTGTAGTTTCTTCACTTTGATCAAGTGCAAAAAATTTTGCTATATCAAAATCTGAAATTTTTGGATTTATTTCAGAATCTAGTAGGATATTTCTCGCTTTGAGATCACGATGAATAATATGAAGCTGAGAATCTTCATGAAGATATAAAAGCCCTTGAGCAATGCCTTCAATGATTTTGAAGCGTCTTGCCTAATCTAGATGTGCATGCTTGATAGGATCTACGTATTCATTCAAATATATTATATGGTACTAAGATGTGAGGGAGTCTATACAGAAAAGACGTACAAATCATAATGATATTACAATGCATATAATTTGAAATGAAGGTAGAGGTAAACCCATACCAAAAATGAAGTGATCAAGGCTTTTATTTGGCACAAACTCATAAATTAGAAGTATTCCATTTCCTTCCAAGCAAAATCTAAGGATTCTAACTAAATTTCGATGTCGAAGCTTGGCCACCACCATTTCTTCATTCTTAAATTCAAGATCTCCTTGTCCATAATTTTTTGAAAGCTTTTTCACAGCAATGTCTTGTACATTATAGAGCTTACCCTAAAAAATGTATTATAGATTAAAATATATTTAACCCTTAGGAAAATATACTTTTTGGATTTAACATGTTGTGCACTGTGACAACAAACTTTTTCAAATAATACACTTTTTATTTTTTGGATAATAGATCTTGACTCCATTAATTGAAGAATGAAAGTTTGAACCAATTGTCTCTACTGGATTTAACATGTTGGGCATTGTGACAACTAACTTTTTCAAATAATAGACTTTTTTTTTTTTGGGACAATAGATCTTGATTCCTTTAATTGAAAAGGGAAAGTTTGAACAGTTGTCTTTACTTGGTGAGACTAGTTCCATTTCATGTTTCAGATTAAAATATAATAAATTTAATTATGTATACCATGAACTGCGATGTTATTATATATAGATCTAACAAATAATAATAATAATAAGTTTGAAATAAAATTTCTTCATTCCAAGTAAAATGAAGTAGATAATACCGTTTAAGGTTAATGAAATGTCACGTTACCTTGTAAACAACACCAAATCCACCTTGTCCAAGCTTATTTGCATCAGAAAAGTCATTTGTTGCAAATTTAATAGTTAAAATCTATCTGCTAGTATTCCACACTTCTAAACTCATCCACCGCATTGCCTAAACAAGACGTTATTAGGGCATTATTTAGAGAGCAGAACAATTTGAAATACATGCATGCAATAGCAAAGACCTCTAAAAGAAACTAATTATTTATCAAAGTCTTAGACGACAAATAGATCTGTATAATTTTATTTATTTATTTATTTATTTATTTTGTTGAGAATAGGAAACAATAATTTTTTATTTGTTTTAATGGTAGTCATTTCTTGCCCGAACATGTTGAATGATAATTGGTGGAAGCTAAGTTTCATTTGATAAGAATTATGCCATGTTTTAATAATAATTGTTGGGAAAATATTCCTCTTAATTAATACGCCAAATAACAAATAACTCTACAAATGACAATAGAGTGATGCATAGAATACTAAATATTTTAATACATAAATTTTACAGACTGATATATCATAAATTACAAAAAAGTAATTTAACATTTTATTAAAGTGACACAAATTATATTCATTTTCACATTGTATAAGTTTTTTCTTTTTTAAAAAATTCGTAATACATCAATAACAATAAAATAATTAATTAACTTACTTTTTGGTTTCTCCCTTCGCTTCCTAGCTCTTAGGTAGATGCAGTAGCTTATTATTATTACCACAACAGCAATAATGGGCACAACTATGATGACAGTGTGAGATTTGTTACCATCTTTCTCTGCAAAAACCAGAAATATTTTCACATAAAAATTTCAAGTGTTATGAAATTTGTATTAGTTTCAAAACTTGAAAAACTATGCAGGGAAAGTAAAAAGGAAACCCCTGTTCCCCTTTCACTTTCTTCCCACTTTATGTAAACTAGGAGAATTAGATCTGAAACCCTAATCACTTAATGGGCTTAGTGAGCTATTGGGCCAAAATAAAAATCTGCAGAAACACATCTTGATTGGTCGAACCACAGTCTCGATCGGTCGAACCTGACATATTTCGAAATCTTAAACTTGCAGCTTTTTTTTTCTTTTTTCTTTTATTCTGGCTTATAACACCTTGAGCATTGTCTAATATACCTTATAGATTCTAAGATCTATATCTAGACAAGTTTATGTTCACAGTTTGCCAATTGTTCTAAAACTTATCTCTCAAAGACAGCTTTAAAATAATTATTAAGAAAAATGTTATCATGCAAAAGGGATAGAATAAATACAAACATCTTTTAAAAAATGGCTTTAAGCGATTTCATAACAATCAAAAAAAATTTGAAGTGTCAAGGGATCCTTAATAACTGTGCTCCAAGAAATTGGAACCAGTACACCACAAGGCAACAATAGTTTTAACTAAAAAGTACCAAAATTGAAAAACCATAAAAGGGTAATGAGTTATATCAAGATCATTTGCCTCAAAAAAAATTAAATGTACCTGTACCATTCCAATCTCATCTAACTTTCATCAAATGAGGTCACTTACTAAATAAAATGATAAAACATTAAAGTTATGTGGGCAATTTAGTCATATTGTATTTGATGCCTAATGTATAAATAATAGTAGTATGGATATTTAGTTTTTAACCCTAAGCCAGTTATTAAATTACAAGATCCATGTAAAAAACAAAGGAATAAAAAGAGTACGTCAACATCCAACCATTTTTTCTATGTCAAAAAAAAAAAAAAAATGCAGGAATACTTTAGTTGAGCATTCTTAAAACTCTCAACTGGGTGACTAAACAAAATTGCATACCAGTGGAAGAGGATCCATTGAAGATTTGAACGTCAAAAGGCTGTCCTCCATGAAAATCAATGCAGCAATGGTGAAATAAAAGGTTGTTCAACTATGAGAACTTCGGTAATCATCTAAGAAATGGTAGTGCTCTTTCTGAAAATGGAAAACTAACAAACATATTACCAAATTATTGGCCAATAGTAACTTACAGTTGTGTGTAAATTTAAATATGAGAACAAAGCCAAAATAAAAGGAAAAAAAAAAAAAATATATATATATATATATATATGTATGTATGTATATCTTAAGAGTGATATTTTCATGAAATAATGAATTTAATGATATCCAACTTCAGAAAGCAGCTTTCCCAACGTATATCTACACAAAATTGCATGTTGATGTAAATACACAGCAGAAAAAATTAATATAATAAAAAGGTCGCAGCCAGTGCACTAATCTCCCACTAATGCGGGGTTTGGGAGAAATCATGGTAGGCAAACTTATCTCCAATTTATTTCAGAGGTTGATTCCCATACTTGAACTGGCGAAATATCACATTTGGCGGAAGGCACTTGCCATCGCACCAAAGCTCGACCTCAAGAAAATTAATATAATAAAAAATAAAAAATAAAAAGTTTCCAAACTGAATCTGAAGTAATAAAACTAACCCAGATGTCATTTCCCAGAAAACACTCAAGGTATGGTGAATAGCCACTTTAAACTGCAAATACAAATAAATCATGCCATAAGTGAAACTAATTGAATTCAAAAGAACAGTTAATAGAAGATGTGGTCTGTCACCTCTGAGTATGACTTCAAATTTGTAAAAATCTTCCTACAATAGCAACCAATAATAGAAAATAATCATGGATTCCAATAAAGTTTAGATAGACGAGTATATAGATGCTGCAAAAAAGCCTCAGGGAACATGAAGAGGGTTGAACTCAATCAAAAAGAAAGAAGGGGGAAAAAAGGTACAGGTTTGAATTTCAAATTCACTTAAGTTGGAAGAATGCAAGGCATGATCATGAACATTAGACCAATAGAGGGTGCTAGTACCACTCTGTATCACTTTCTCACCAGAATTGCAGGTAAAATTACCAATATACAAAATGAAGAGGTAATATTTTCAATTGAAAATAGGAAGCAAAAGGAGGTAGATAATAAAGGATGATTGACAAGGTGATCGTATTAGAATATGGAAACCATCAATAACAAGAATATTGTGTGAATGAAGAGATTCAAGCAAGGCCCAATTGACATGGTTTGATATCATGTAAAAATTTGTGATAATGTGACAGAAAAGAGAAACAAGAAGAGAGAAAACATGAGTTTATGTGGTTTGGGCTTGTGGCCAACATCCATGGGACAAGAGGCCTAAAGTGCTTCATATCTCATTCAATTTTATTAAAGAGTTCATTATAATGGAATCCATATTTATAAGGGATATTACATACAAAAGCCAAAGATAATTTGAATTTGAATTGCATACTGATTGCTCCAATCCCACAATTGTCTTAAGCAATCAATCCCTTGATTTATTAACCAATCCCAGGAATTTTTGGTAATCAAAGTCTCAATTTGGTCTTCAATGAAATAGAAAATGAATTATACTTTCCAACAAGCCTCAAAACAAAACAATAAATACAATAATTACAACAGGAGAGGGTGAACTTAAACCCTAGATGTCTCCTTTGGAAACACTAGTAGGTTCCAACTAAATAAGTTTCAAGGCTCTTGGCAAAGCATAAAAATAAATTAAACAAAAAAGTGGGAGGAAAAAGTGTTCTGGGATCTAAAATGAAAAAGTTGCTTATCCAAAGATGTAAAATTATGGTCAGCTCTTCACTTGTCTCCCAAGATACCATGTGATAAATTACAACTCATCCCAAAAGCATAAATTGCTAGGCAATTGTGAATTTAGTCATTTAACTATTATTCTAACAATCTCCCATGCGTGTGTGTGGGATTTTATACTCTTTTTTTTTTTTTTTTTTTTTAAATGAGGTAGAGTGGAGGCAGATACCATGATAAATTGGCACTTGTCCTAACAACATAAGCTAATAGGAAATGAAATGGTGAGATTAATTAACTATTATTCCAATAGCATGAATGTGGTCATCAAAAAAATTCTATAAATAAACAGAAATTATTAGCACCTTCGGTAGGAGGGACATCATAATTTTTTTTTTTTTTTTAAACATACAAAATTTCTGCAATAATTGTACCGAGGCCAATCCTATTTTATAATATTCCAAGATGTTGGCTGGTATTTCAGCCATACATATTTGATTCATAATGCATTCTCTTTTTGAAGTCATGATGCACAAAACAGACTCCCAAGTGTCATTCTAGCAAGATTTAAAAGATCAGTGATTAAAATGGAATTGAAGAAGATCACTGAAGCCATAGGAACTGTCCTCAAACTAGCAAGATTTTCGATTTCTATTCTTTGCTGCACATCTTTGGGGAAGGAGTAAAAAGACACATGGTGAAGACATTACTCTATGTCATTTCCTTTATTCTCAGGACACCCCACAAAATTGATTTGAATGGGGATGGTTCTGTAGGAACTCATATGGATATCCACACCCATGTCATAGACATAATTTTGTAACAAGATAAATGTGTGCTGTAATACAAACAAGGTCAACTTTTGTTGCAAACATCAAAACATAGAAATGGTATTCAACAATAATCCAGAGATTAACAAATTGGCTCAATGACAGTAGTAAGAATATTGATAGCAACAGAAGAAGAATCCAGTATTAAAGCAAACTGCATCAAAGATTAAAGAAAGAAGTCAACAAACAAGGTAGAAACCACGTCCACTCTCCCTCTTTCTCTCTCTCAACAAAAGTGTCCTCATCTCCATGCTTTCTTAAGAGGGGAGGAGGTGTCATTTGAGCTACAACTAACAGACAACATACATCACACTCTTTATAACAAAGAAATAGATACTAGTAAATGATACATTATCTTTCAAGAATGGATTATATGAAAAATGATAACTATAAAATTTAAAAGATGACAACTAAGTAACAATTCCCAAATGCAACAAGCACTTTTCACTGAACTTCTAATGTAAGACTCACGGTTCAACTCAATTGGAGGTAACTAACACCATGTGCAATACAATTTAAATAGTGTTAATCTTTGGGAAGTGTGCAGGATTAAAAATTAATTACCCCAAAACCACACATCTATTTATATAATATTTTCTAATTTGTCCCTCACAGTTATATTACTCATAACAAGTGGCAACCAGTCAAATCGGGCTATGGTCTAAGTGGGAAAAAAATTATATAATCTCCAAATGACAAGTTTATTTATAACCTGGTAGTACATTATTGCAAAAGTTTGGGCTTAACTATTAAAAAAAGGAAAACTGAAGTAGCATTCCAGGTATTTTAGAGTGCTAATGAAACCTCAGATCTTTTGAATCAGACTAGCTACCACCCTGACTTTATGCAAAGACCAAGGATTAGAAGTTTCAAACTGTGGATTATTAATGAGGTCAGATAACATAGTAGTATCATATACTTCATAATGCCCTAAAATTGTGACTAGTCAAGCAAGTTACTTTAGACCTCATATTGATTCATTAAGTCATATTCAGACCTCAAACAATAAGCTTTATCACAGTACTAGTAGCAACAGGCTTAGATACAACTTGATATGGGCAATACATGAATAATAGACTCCACATACAAATTGCCCAAAATATCCCTTTACAACAACCATATATGAGAAAACTATTTAATATAAACTTGTAAGTCCTAAGCTCCTAATACAAAGATGTCATGTTTATGTTTATAAAGACATGTTTAAGAAGGAAAAAATGGATATAAAATGTTACAATTCCACACCGAAAATATTGCATTTTCAAGTTGTACTGAAAAAATCTGAATGCACAAAAAAAAAAGCCATCTTGGTTTAATGACGTACCTTACTGTGTAACCCACCCACTATTTTTCAGATTTATCAACTGCCAAACACGAGCTGAAAGTTTTGCATCAAATACTTCTTCCAATTCTCCACTGGAATAGACAAGCAAATGGGCCTAATGAGATACACAATTCTCTCCTGAAAGCTATAATCGTAATCAGCAATAAAAATTTAACCTGAAGCCAGAAATTTGGTAAGTTTTAAGAATGGCAGCAACAATATGCACTATCCAAGCAAGTTTGACTTCAGCCAAAGAGAGTTGAATGTCATCTGCACTGAATTGGAGGGTCGCACCATCCTATACAAAGCAAATTACACGTCATTTCAAATTATTGCAGAAAGGAAGAGAAATTGGGAAAGGGAGTATTCAATCAAGTACCATATACAATTGCAAGATAGGCTCCATAATCTCCATTACAAACATACGAAAACTTTCATATTGCAATTCAAGCAAGAAAAGATGGTGTTAAAGTCATATTCATCAGCAATTTTTGAGAAAATTGCATAGTTTCTTCATAAAAAAAATTTCAAAGGTTATGGGGGATAAATGAACCTGCCAGGAATGAAGAGATTCAACGTGAAGTTTGCTATTAAGCGTATCCAATCAGTATAACCATCAGCATTAGCAAAAAAAAAAAAAATAGAGAACATGGACAATAATATAATTGAAGTCAGAAGCCCCCCACGTAGAACTCTAACCCCCCAATGCCCCACACACAAATTGAAATGGATTTGGAAGTTTCCATGTTCAGTTTGAAACTCTGTCGTGACCTGTTGTCTATGATTTCAGGTTGGGGGAGCTTTATTTCCTCTAGGTGTGCTTCCAATTATAGGGTTATTTCTACTACTGTTGTGAACTATGGTCATATAAGAAACGTAGGCAACAATCGATTGTTTGACCAATGTGTACAGGCTGCCCTTCAAAGGAATATCCACCAATGCATTGTATAACATAAAGTAGAGAACTCCAAAACAGCTCACAACATTTAAGACAACCATATCTCTCACTAGGAAATCTCAATGCAATAAAATGTCCCCCCAATGTCAGTGCATTAAATATTCTCGAATATGACTTGTCTATTCCCATTACAACTCATAAATGAGAACTCTTACCCTATTTCTACTTTCCCCACATCATCATTCAGTTTATACACCCTTGTAACTACCCAAGTAAAACCATCCTCAATCTTTGAACGAACGAGAAATAGAATCAGCTTCATATCCTCCTTCAAGCTTTACCCCCTCATCCCATGACAAAAGCACCCTTCCAAATGTTCGATAGTATAAAATACATCCAGCCCAAAAACAGAGTTCCCCATAAGCTTTGGATGAATAATTGATTAATGGACTAACCATATCCTTCACTTTGAGTAAAAGTGAACCGCAAATATTAACTGCATTATCAATCACTCTAAAAGTCATTGTGGCAACATCCCCAACGAAATACTCCTACGGCAACTAAAGGGCTCATTTCTTATGACTCGCTACCCAGCCCTTCCTTTGTTTCTGTTGCATAAAACATTATGACCAACAACTTCCTTTGATAGTTTTAAATCAGCGCCAACTTCATAATTACCTCTGGCAACAAAGAATGCAGACTGCTATGAATATGTATAAGTGAGGAATAAATTTGTAATATTGAAATTACTCACCTCTAAAATATATGTATTTGTGCGAGTGACCTTTAGGTCAAATAGCATATCCTAGTGTTTTACAAAGACATTCAGGGTTCGAATCTCCCCTCCCACTTAAAATGTATCCAAAAAAATTAATATGTATGTGTGTTTGGGTAATTAATTACACCTAAACACATTTCCCAAAGTACAACATTGTATCAGAGAACTAAAGCCCCCTTTCACAGCCAATGCCATAACTTTGCAGCAACTTCAGTGTTAACCAACTCCAGCAACAACATCATTCCTCTTCCTAGGCGTCAGTGACCACACCCACACGCAGACCAAGACATTTAGACCCTCTCTAAAGTCAACGTCACAACCACCACTCACATGACCCAAGCAAAGTCAAATTCAAACAAGATTGGTAGGACGACTAAATTGTGACTATCCCTACACCTCAGATCACTGTCAACAGTGTTAACAAACCCCAAAACAGGCACCCACTTCTGCCAAAAGGGCACCAAAGTTCTAGGAACATCATTCCAGTTCTTTTATAGGTAAGAAACACATACACACCCAATCAGTCTTAAATCCACACTCATTTCTCCTTCTACAATTAACACAATTATAAAATTTTCTCACAACTAACATTGTTCCACTGATTTTAATTCAAGAAAGCTTGAAAACAAGAATTAGGTTCCACAACCACCCTTTAAACTGAAAAGGTTACTACAATGTCGGGTGTAGAATTGTCTCAGTGAAAATTTTAGAAAGGAAGTAGAGACCAAATACAGGCAACATGGTTCTGATAAAGTCCATCCAATAGACATAACAAGAAGCCCCACCATAGTATAGGCAGTCCATCAAGAAAATTTATAATAACTCACATAACATTGTCCATCCAGCTAGGCATTTCGAGTAAACATTTCAGAAATCCATATACTTATATATTATCTTAAAAAGAGAATTTTGCACCAAAACGAAGATACATATGCATTGCCATAAGTTCCTTTTCATGATAACACTTTTCTTATACTTCCTCCAAACAATTTTCAAAAGAAGACACAAATATATGTCCATAAAAAACAGCATCTAGAATAAAAAATGTTCTTGTCCTACAAGAGAACAAAGCCTTGATGTGATGAAGGTGGAGCTTTTCAAATTTTTTTTAGCCGGGTAGTTAAAATGGATATTATAAAGACAAGCATCTTATAGTTATATATTATTTTCAGATTAAGAAAATTACCAATCAACAGGAAGGAATTAAGCCAAATGGATGACATAAGGCTCGAAAAAAGCAGTTGAATGCATATATTGAGTGAGCATATAGTCAAAGTCACCTGATAATTCACTTTAAAGTGGCCAAGCAGACAACAAAATGCATGATGATTATCATCATCAGCAAGACCTGCCTCCAAACCAAAAAGGAACAAATTTCAGCAGGGATAAAATGATCCATAAATAAATATAATCAATATATATATATACACACACACTATTATTTTAGCATACAGATGGGCAATAAATGTTAAATATTTACACAAATTTTAAAATGACCGAAAACAACCCAAGTTTTAAAGTAATCAATGCATTCCAGTTATGTAAATGAATTCTCCGGAATCCCCCCAACAGTACAAGTTAAATATCATTATACTTAATGCGGACATCATCATTTGGTTCACAATGTGAAAAAACTTTGACAATTACAATTTTCAAGATGATAATTATTGAGAGTTACAGAAAACATATAATTTTTCTTTAAATTTTTTTGGGTTAGCTTTCCCAAGGCTCCTATTGCTTTGCTAGATAAAAACTCCAGAAATATATCTTTGGGAAAAGATCACTGGCTCAATAGTCTTGGCTTATGTCTATGAATCTTTAAGTAAATTCATCACATATTTTCCATTAGCTACAAAAAGGAAAATAACTAAGGAATTTATTCTTAAGAAAAAAAATTTCCACCAAATAAATAGTAGGGAAATAAAACATATCCTAAAAGAAACAACAATCAAAACATCATGGTTATTGTTGGAATCGTTTGTTTGCAAGTATACAGTAAGAATGAATTCTCTAATGAAATCAACAAGCATCTCCTCACAAGTGACAAGCCAACATCCCCCTCCCCCTGCTACCCTTTCCATCCCTTCCCATGAGAGTTTACATGTTGGTTTTAAAACATCACGAGTCTAAACTATATAATTTTTATGCTAACTAGTTTTTTTAAAACAACATATGGAATCTTTCTAAGGAAGAACCCCTTGGACTCCATCAACATGAAAACAAAGACAAGGAAAAAGCACCAGCGTGTTGGAGGTGCATCTAAATTATGTAAAAGTAGAACAATCAAGAAGATCCAACAAACCAGAGAAGGAATGACCACCCATAGTAGCCATCCAATTGTACAAAATGCGCAGAAAAATCAACTTCACTACCACCATAGGTTGTTCAATGCCTTTGAATGTCCATTAATTCCTTTCCTTCCAAATGAACCATTTGACACAAAAATGGAAAAGTTGGAAATGCACTTTCATCAAAAAACCAACTTGTCATGCTTAAGCAAAATTAAAAGGATTCAAAAATTGTGACAAGCCAATAGAATGAAGAAAAAAAAAACGCTGTCAATTTTTTCCTTGAATGCCGCTGCTCCTTCTATATATTTAAGTTTGAAATCTGTGGCTTTTCTTCACTTATTAACTGATTTGATTAAAAGTGATCTAATATATGATATTCTTTGTAGATAAGTAGGAGATACAATTACTAGAAATGACGAATATTAAATATTTTTTATTTGCTTGTTTTCCCTATTTACATCATAGTCAAGCAAGAACTAGCACATACTCAGTTACAACTCCTCTTCCTCAAGGGGGGACAATACAGAAGACATGGATAATCCTGCTGCCCATAATCATTTTGCTATAGTAAAAACTTACCTTAGCCTAGGGATACATGTTAGAAAAAAATAAAAAATAGCAACATCTCACCCAACATTTTATTTCTTTTTCTTTTTCTTCTCTCCTTTTTTTCAGTTTTTTTTTTGGAGGGGGGGAGGGGTGTTGGTATTACAGGTCTAACTATGACAAGGTTATTAATAAGAAATTAATTATTAGAGGAAAAATGTTAATAGCTTTAAATAAAGGGGTGTTCACATTATGATCGAAGTAAATTTGCAGTAATCCAATTTTAGACAGCATTAAAAATAATATTACATGGTTTATGGTGTTTTGCTGTGTAGTAATTCTATATTTCATTATGTTTTTCAGATGTCTTAATGCTGCTGTTTTGTATTTAGTTGCAACCTAATGAATTTATTTTTGGCATATGACCAATACTATTCAATCTCAATATAGTAGGAGAATAAAACTTGTGATTTTGGGTATCAAAGCATCTCTAAGTTCCAAGTTTGATTTTAAATTATAAAATAAAATATTTAAAACTGATGCAACATAATATAGAGAAAAAGAAAACAATAATTAATTGGTCCAGATACAAGAGATCTTCAACCTTTTCGTGTAATTGAATCAATACTGGTTATTTCACTTAAAAAATTCAATTATCTTAGATTTACCAAGTTGCAAAGTTGATTTTATAAATTTAAAAAAGTTCAAAAAATTTATCGCATAGTAGCATTCACACATAACATTGAAAAAATGAAGTTAACACAAATATAATCCAGTTTATCAACTCCACATTGCAGGATTTCTTTGGTACCTGTCATTAAATGTGACAAAAACTTCAATCGTGTGGCATCATTCATAAAAAATGATCGCCTTATAGAGGCTAGCCATAACAAGCACTCCAAAACCTGGAATTAAACATTAGGGAAGTGCTAAGAGTTAGTAAGGCAAAAAAAAAAAATCAACTTTTGAGCAGAAAAGTTACTTTGCAGGATTTCTTTGGTGCCTGTAACTCAACCTCAAATAAATAATTTCTCAAGACAAATTGGTGAAACAAACGAAAAAAAAAAAAGGGGTCTGCAAACAGTTTAACATTTGACATGTTGAAAATTAGAATGAAAGATCATGGTCTATGGTGTTTACCTTGTCTGGCATTCACTAGGTTATATCTTTTTTTTAGTCCAAGATTTTATGGACTTTTGTACTTTATGCACTTGATTTGTACTTTGTCCCTAATGTATACTTCATGTACACTCAGGTCAAGTGACACCCTTCTTCTCCCTTCATCTTTTTATAAAATATTTTTATTATTTATAAATAAAATAAAATAAAATAAGTTAAGTTTGATCCCAAAAATAACAAAAGATTAAATCATAATAAAATTATTTTGACTAAAAAATATAAATAGTCAAATATGGTCCCAAAACAAAACAAAACAAAACAAATTAGTTTAAAAACAAATGTCAATTTGATCACTCCACAAGAATTTCAAAGACAAGAACCAACTTTAGGTTATACTACACAAAATAATAAAGATGTGCTTATATGAACAGATCCATTTCTAAAGCTTTTAGAGCAGGAGGGAAACTATTCTGTTAAAATTTTACTCCAAAAAACCAGCCCAAAAATTGCAATCATTATGCTGATAAAACTTGTATGGAATTCTTATAGAAAGTATTATTTAATAAAGGGATAAAATGATAAAACAACAAGGGCAGAAATTCTTCATCATACTATATGGCAGACAGTAATAAACACGTTAGTGAATACAGAAAAAAGAGGGCACATGGACAGATTGTTAGCAGCATGAGAAAAGCATGAATAGAAGTATTCACAATTAGAAATGAGAGGTGTTCACCTATGGTGTTCAGATCTGGATGGTTTCACTACAGCATTCTTTCAAGCTCATTGGAGCATAGTGAAAAATGACATTATGGAAGTCTCAGTGAGCAGTGTGAGTGAGCCCTCTCAATGCGAGATTCCAGAGGAGAACGCCCACAAGAAGACTCAAGGTGAGTGGCCAGTGGTCAAATCAGAGCCAACCAGTGAGGAGTATGCAGTAGTGTCGATAGGAAGAGATCCAGCAGAAGAAGAGGTGGAGCCTCGCTTGTGATGATCCACCACAAATTTGTGCCCAAGTGGCTGCCTCAGAACAAGCAACACATCAAGCCCGTGGTCCCTAGGGTTTGTACTCGTCCTAGCTTTGGCAGTGGTTGGATGCCTCCCTTGATGGTAGGAGGGTAGTTCAAGGGCAAGTGGTCAGAGGGCAGATGGCTTGATGGGGATGATGACGTGGCTAATGGAGTAACTGTAGAGGAGGAAGTTTATAATAAAAAAACCTGTTGTGGCTAGTGTTAGAGGTTACCCTTTGAGCACCAACTGTGGATCTGAGGAGTAATCAGCCACCTCTCACGAGGAACCCTCAGAGAGGGTAATGAGAAGCATTAAGTGGTTTAAATTTAATAAAACCCCTGGGTTGTCCTATGATGGCTACAAGTAAGAAGTTAATGAGGTTTGCGGCAATCGAGTGAAGGTGGTGAGCAACTGGGACAAAAAGAGGTCCCCCATAGCAACACCAAAGAGGTGGGGTGAGACGAGTAAGGGAGTTGAAAAATAAGAAGTGGTCAGCGAGCTATGATTCTAAGACAGGAAGCAACAGAGATAATGGTAGGACTGAGAGGGCTCTACGGTCAACCTTATTAAACTTGAAATCTTGTCTTGGAATGTTCAAGGATTAAAAGATTATGATCAAAGGTTGAGGGTCAAAAACTCCATGAAGAAGTGGAAAGGTGACGAAGTGTGCTTGCAAGAAACAAAGTTGGAGGTAGTTGTCAGAGCTATGGTGAGAAGTGTATGGGGTAGTCCTTTTGTTGATTGGCCGTGTTAGAGGCAGAAGGATTTGGTGCCTAATATCCATGTCCAGATTCAATAGGTCAGTACATGGCCCAATAACCATTAGAGAACGTCCATGTCCAGAGGGGTTTGTAGATAGGGTGAGGAAATGATGGAGAGTTATAGCCCAAAAACTTTGAGCTTTGAAGGAAGATTTGAACTGGAATAGGGAGAAGTTGGGGGACGTTGGATACAGAAAGAAAGAGCTACAAGAAATATGGGCTGGAGCCTGGAGGCACAGGAGGAGAATAATTGAAACTTAGTCCCAAAAATGCAAAATTTAGTAATTTGGAAGAACCCTAGTAATTTCATTTTAATCCATATTTTAGGAGTCAAAATGTAACAATTAAAAGTTCATTGACATATCCCCCCACACATGAAACATCTTAGAATACCTTATTTAGGCATACCACTATGCAATAGTAAATGGGATTTATAATGTCTAAAAGATTAGTCCCAACAAATTAACAAAAAAAAGTATTATAACGAAAGTAAATTTAGATACTGCAACAAAATACAATGTAAAGAAGTTATCTCTCCATGGCAGCTTTAAAATAATTATTAAGAAAAAGGTTATATTACAAAAGGGATATGATAAATACAAACCTCTTTCAAAAAATGGCTTTAAGCGATTGCATAATAAGCAAAAAATATTTGTAGTTTCAAGGGATCCTGAATAACTGGCCTCCAAGAAATTGGAATCTGTACACCATAATGCAACAATAGTTTAAATTAAAAGTACCAAAATAGAAAAACCATAAAAGGCTAATGGGTTATCTCGAGATAGTTTGCCTAAAAAAAAAAAGTTAAATGTACCTGTACCATACCAATCTCATTTGATCATCAAATGATGTCCCCATTAAATCAAATGTATAACATTAAAGGAGAGTGAAAGAGCCCGTTCCTGCAACTTGCTGCCAACTTTTTTTTGGTGGGGGGGAGAATAAAACCTCTTAAAGAAAAAAAAAATGCAAAGATACCATTCTATTATAAAAATCAGCGTATTCCATCATTTTTAAGTTAGTGCAGTGAAGTTAGAGATATCTGGAAAACTTGAAAAACTGACAAATCCTTGAAATAAATAGCTATCTTACATTGAAGCATAGAAGGCAATCCAGAATTGGGCTGATAATTGACGAACCAAGATGACATATTTGTAATCAAAACATTGATTACAAGAAAAGCACAAGCTGCTTGTTCACACAGAAAGATAACAAAAAGAAACGTTTAGAGTCAAATAGTCAACCATGAATTAGTTGGGATTAAGACTTAGTCAAGTTGAGTTGAACTGAATTACAACAAAACGATATCTGTCAAGTGGTATAAGCAGAATATCAAGAATTAAATTGTCAAAGTACAGCCCAGCTATCACCTCAACACATTCATTTTACAAACTGGCTACAATTAAATTCCCAATTCTAGACCAAAAATTATCAAATAACAGAATATAGAACATAATTAGTTCTTTCGAAATTCAAGCATTCCTCCACTCCCAAACAGTCGAGAACAGCCAACCAGCCGAAAAGACAAGGACCCAATAAATATCAGATAAGATGCAGATTGGATTGTCCAAGAAGAATCGGCCAAAAGTGGATCTGACATAAAACCAACTCCTTTCAATAAATTTACATTGCTCAAAGCAACCAGCTTCCTCAATTAAAAGATCACAGCATACTATCTATAAAAGTGGTAAAACAAGAAATAAAGAGTTTACATTCTATCCTAGAAAAATAACGTTCACTACAAAATTTTAGGAGTAAGGCTTTGTTGTTGTAATAATATTAATGGTAGTTTCTATGTGCAATCATATTATGCCGCTGATACACGTTTCCCTTATAAAAGTATTTATGTGCTAAGGCTTCTAAAAGGATTGCATTCTTTGTGCTGACAGCAAATTACAAGAAGCTTCTAATTTGTGATAATCTCATGAAAATATGAAACGATTTAGTAGACTGGTGTTGCATGTATAGAGAAGCTTTGACATAGTGGATCACTCATTATTGCACTGTGACATTGCATGTGCACTGTGACATTACACAGTGGATCATTCTAACAAGATTTAAATTATCAGTGGTTAAAATGGAAGTGAAGAAGATCACCAAAGCCACAGGAACTGGCCACAAAAAAGCAAGGTTTTCGATTCTATTCTTTGTTGCACGTCTTTGGGGAGGGTATCAAAAGACTTGTGGTAAAGACATTAGTCTGAGTCATTTCCTTTAATCTAAGGATACGCCACAAAATTAATTGGGATGGGGATGCTTCTGTCGGAACTCTTATGGATATCCACACCCATGTCATAGATAATTTTGTAACAAGATATATGTGTGATTTAATACAAACAAGGTCAGCTTTTGTTGCAAACATCAAAACTTAGAAATGGCATTGAATAATAATCCAGAGATTAACAAATTGGCACAATGATAGTAGCAATAATATTAATAGCAGCAGGAGAATAATCCAGTAGTAAAGCATACTGCATTAAGAATTAAAAGAAGAAGACAACTGACAAGGTAGAAATCACATCCTCTCTCTCTCTCTCTCTCTCTCTCAACAAAAACGTCCTCACCTTCACGCTTTCTCAAGAGGGGAGGAAGTGCCACTTAAGCTACAACTCAGCCACAACATACATCACACTCTTCATAAAAAAAGAAATAGATACTAGTAAATGATACATGTACTTTTCTCTAAACTTCTTTCACATGTAAGACTCACAGTTGGTTCAACTCAATTGGAGGTAACTAACACCAAGTGCAATACAATTTAATTAGTGTTAATCTTTGGGAAGTGTGTAGGATTAAAAATTGATTACCCCAAAACAACACATACTATTTATATAATATTTTCTAATTTGTCCCTCACATTTAAATTACTCATAACAAGTGGTAACCAGTCAAATCAGGCTATAGTCTAAGTGGGAAAACAATTATATAAATCTCGAAATGTCAAGTCCAAATCCGACTCTAGTCAGTCTGTACCCAAGAAGTTTATTTACAACCTGGTAGTACATTATTGTAAAAGTTTGGGCTTAACTATTCCAAAAAGGAAAACTGAAGTAGCATTCCAGGAATTTTACAATGCTAATGAAACCTCAGATCTTTTGAGTCAGACTGGCTACCACCCTGACTTTATGCAAAGACCGAGGATTAGAAGTTTCAAAAATGTGGATTATTAATGAGGTGAGATAAAAAAGTGGTAACATATACTTCATAATGTCCTACAATTGTGACTGGTCAAGCAAGTTACATTAGACCTCATATTGATTCCTGAACTCATATTCAGACCTCAAACAATAATCTTTATCACAGTACTAGTACCAACAGGCTTAGATACAACTTGATATGGGCAACACATGATTAATAGACTCCACTTATGAATTGCCCGAGGTATCCCTTTACAACAACCATATATAAGATAACTATTTAATATAAACTTGTAACTCCTAAGCTCCTAATACAAAGATATCATGTTAATGTTTATAAAAACATGTTTAAGGAAAAAAAAATGGATATAAAATGTAACAATTCCACACCATAAATATTGCATTCTTAAGTTGTACTGAAAATATCAAAATGCAAAAGAAAAAAAAAAGTCAACTCAGTTTAATGACATACCTGACTGTGTAACACACCCACTGTCAACTGCCAAACATGAGCTGAAAGTTCTGCATCAAATACTTCTTGCAATTCTCCACTGGAATAGAGAAGCAAAAGGGCCTGATGAGATACACAATTCTCCCCTGTATGCTATAATTGTAATCAGCAATGAAAACGTAACTTGTGGCCAGAAATTTGCTTAGTCTTAAGAATGGCAGCAACAATATACACTATCCAAGCAAGTTTGACTTCAGCCAAAGAGAGTTGAATGTTATCTGCACCGCATTGAAGGTTTGCTCCATCCCATACAAAGCAAACTACATGTAATATCAAATTATTGCAGAAAGAAAGAAAAAGTGGGGAAAGGGAGTATTCAATAGAGTACCACATACAATTGCAAGATAGGCTCCAAAATCTTCATTATATACATACCACAACTTTCATACTGCAACACACGCAAGAAAAGATGGTGTTAAAATCAAATTCATCAGCAATTTCTGAGAAAATTGAAGGATTGTTTAGTTCAACCAATAATGAAACATAAAACTTTTCAAAAGTATTCCTGATGCATGTTTTCCAAACCTGATTATAACCATACATATCGCGTATCGTACAACACTGATAACCATGATTATAACTATTATTCTTTGTAATTCTTTAGGCTATCTATATATACACCATATATATACATAAGGAGGTTTCTATGCTTTAATTCAATTTTATTACTTACCATAAAAGGGCTGTAGGCAATTGTCCAAAACTTGAATTTGGGTTCAAATGTGCCGTTTAGCCCAAGTCTGCCCTAGTAGTTTAGACCAAGAGAAAATGCGATTACCAATTACCTAGATAATTGGTATCAACACAGAAGACCTAAACAAATCAACGCATACAATTATTTATGACGATGATGATGACGACAAAATACCACTATAATGTAACCAAAATGTTATATTATATAAAAAGTCCAGTGCTAACAACCTAACACGATAAGAAAACAAATATGCCACAGAAGAAGATAATGATATATATTTCCTAGAAATCATTTTAAAAAATAAGGAGGAAAAGAAAAACAAAAAAAAAACAAAAACAAAAACAAAACAAAAAATTAAAAAAGAAAAAAAGTTCATCACCTGGCTTAAACAAACATGAATTCTATGATTAGACTTAATGCAAATGCGTTGCAAACAAATATTAATAATAAATATAAGAAAAAAAAAACTTTTGATACACTGAACCCAAAAAAAAACCATGTTGTCACCAACTAACCTGACATTCTAAATCCATCATTAATAGAATTAAAGATTGGCCAATCAACTGCAAAGGGGGAGGTTTCTCAAAAAAAAAAAAAATTGCAAAGGGGGAGAGATTATTATCAGAAGCTATTTAAGTGTTGTCCCTCTTTCTAAAATGGGATGCTCAATTTATTTGTAATCGTTTTTTTTTTTTTTTTTTGATAAGTAATTTATTTGTAATCTTCATCTGCTTTGAACATAGATCATAATTTTCTCAAAGACCTAAAAATGTAATGATTCGCAAACACAAATTGACTAATGGAATTGTAATGATTCATTTATACTTATTTTCAGCCTCCTTGAAGCTTCCAATATACATTCTCTGTGGACAAATGAACTTACTAAAATGTACCTCAAAGAAGTCATACCTCAAAAATGTACCTCTCTGAACCTTCAATTTAAAATATAAACCCAAATAAGTCATACCTCGAAAATGTACCTCTCTGAACCTTCAATCCAAGTGACGCATATGCATAAACAATTATTTAAGATTTAATTCAATAATTAGCATGCATTCATATGAAATCAATGAATCAGTGCTTTACTCAAATAGCAAACTATCAATATCACATCCATTGTTTATTTGTAAGAAAGACAAACATTTTAATAACAAAATAAATAAACAGTTGGTATATCTGAGAGTTAGAATTTTTATTAGACTTAGAATGTGCAAAAGTGTAAGTATCCAATAGTATTACACTCAAATGTGAAAATTGCCTACTCACTATCCATTTGTATTAGAGGAGGAAGACCTCATTGGCAGAAGAGTAGAAAAATACTAAAGAAGTACACATCTATCTCAATTTGATAGGAAACCACAAACCCAAGATTCACCTTTCAATCAAAAATATGAACATAAACAAAATAAATAAATAAAAGTATGTATATTGGAGTTCATCTTAGCACCAATTGACATGGTCAAAGGTAGTTGGGCAAGTGATGTTGTAAGAACTAAGAAGAGATGATAGATGCCCTAAAAGAACATATTATGAAGATCTAAATTTCTAATCCCTTCCACTCGTTTATCCTGGTAACCAATCAAAAATAAAATTAAATAAAATACTTTGACTGAGTACGATTAGACATGCATCACTTCCAATGCTTTATCATCAAATTTGAAGATTAAATTGAAATAAACATAAAATCAACGCAGAGCAAAAGTAATAGCAAAATCAAACGCCAAACCCAGCATACCATATCGTCTCCCTAACGGCAAGATGATTATGGCAAAAACCCATTAAGAAAAACAACTGTAGCCTCTCTCCAATGGAACTGTCTTAGTCCCAGAAAATTGATCAGTCCCAATGTCCCATTTGTTCTCTTGCCGAAAAGGGAGAACACAAACGCTATGCAAACATTGTAAACACCAACCCAAACCTTGTAAATGCATTGAGAGGTGGTCTCTTGGATCTGAGTGGGGATTTCTATGGATTCAAAGTGTTTATTTGAGATTTGTGCAAAGAAGAAGAAATATGGGTTTTAAGCAACAGTTAGAGATTATAATGGTGTTTGAAGCAGTGAATTGGTACGAATGCTTCTAATGGAATTCATTTAACTTTTATTGAAGCGTTGTTAGTTTAGGCGGTGTCTTTTGGGATGACATCTTATGTTGGTATGGTATTTAATCTATCCGTTGGATATTACATGCTTCAATTTTACAGTGGGTCTGAAATGGTGAGTAGATATGTTTCATTTTATATTTACTGAAATTGTTCGTCTAATCGACAAAACAAACAGGCACATTTGTTCAGTATTTTTAAAAGTATATGTAGCCTAAATTGTATGGCCATATGGCACAATAAGAAGTGGTCAAAGAAAAGTCAAAAGTTTCACTTTTGTATTATATATATTGATTATTGCAGAAAGGAAGAGAAAATGCGTAAAGGGACTGTTCAATAGAGTACCACAAACAATTGCAAAATAGGGTCCATAATCTTCATTATATACATACCACAATTTACGTACTGCAATTCACACAAGAAAAGATGGTGTTAAAGTCAAATTCATCAGCAATTTTGGAGAAATTTGAAGGGTTGTTTAGTTTAACCAAAAATGAAATGTAAAACTTTTCAAAAGTATTCATGATTTGAGCGTGTTTTCCAAACCTGAAATCTGCAAAGCTAAGGAACAAAATCAAGTTGATCCTGAATGAGTTCAGCATTATCAAGTGGATCCTCAGAGAGTTCATCAGAAAATTCAGACGGTAGCAGCTAAATGAAACAAAAAGTAACGTAAAAATTTACTTACTGAAAATGAAAGCATTGCATCACTGCTAAAATTATAGCTGCTATCTCACCCGCAAAGAATCAAATCTTGAAGAAATGAAACCATCTACAATATTGGGCGCATATTCATCCAGCAGGTTTGTTGTGTCAGTATTCAAAAATGGTACAGATGTGACCAATCTTGACCACAACCTTTAAGGTAATAAACACTTCTGCCAGCCCACTGGTAAAAGATATCAAATTCATCAATTCAGACGAGGAATTTCATTACATCTATCCATAATAAAATCAATTTCCATAATTTCTTCATAAAAAATACTCAAAAGTTATGGGAGATAAATGAACCTGCCAGGAATGAAGAGATTTCAACATGAAGTCTGCTATTAAGTGTACCAAATCAGTATAGCCATCAGCATTAACAAGTACAGCATTAACAAGTACGGGTACCCATCAGTGACTGTGCTCCCCAAAACATTAGAGAAAATAGACAAAAATATAATAGAAGTAAGAAGTACCCCTTATAGAAATCTGAACCCACAATGCCCCACACCCCCCCGCTCTCCCTTTTGTTCCAAAATTTTGAGCGATTCTAATTGTCCCCCACTGAAATGGATTTGGAAGATTTTTTGTTCAGTTTGAAACTCCGTCATGACCCCTTGTCTATGATTTCAGGTTGTGGGAGCTTTATTTTCTCTAGGTGTGCTTCCTATTAGAGAGAAATTTCTAGTGTTGTTCTAAACTATAGTCATATGAGAAAAGTAAGGTGACAACTGATTGTGGGACCAATCTTTACAGGATTCCCTTCAAAGGAATATCCACCAATGCATTGTTTAATATAAAAGTAGAGAACTCCAAAATAGCTAACAGCATTTAAGACAACCATATCTTTCACTAGGAAAATCTCAATGCAATAAAATGACAATTGAAGTGTGAATAGACTTGTCATATGGGGGGGGGGGGGGGGGGGGGGGTGGGGCATATTATTGCATTGAGATTTCCTAGTGAGAGATATGGTTGTCTTAAATGCTGTTAGCTATTTTGGAGTTTATACACCCTTGTAACTACCCAAGAAAAACAAACCTCAATCTTGAACAAACAAGAAATAGAATCAGCTTCATATCCTCCTTCACGCTCTACCCCCTCATCCCATGACAAAAGCACCCTTCAAAAAGTTCAATAGCATCCAGCCCCAAAAACAGAGCTACCCATAAGCTCAGGAGTAATAATTGGTTAATGGAATAACCATATCCCCCACTTTGAGTAACATGTGAACCCTAAAAATTACCTGCATTATCAGTCACTCTAAAAATCCACATTGTGGCAACATCTCCAACGAAATCCTCCTCCAGCAACTAAAGGGCACATTTCTTATGACTCGCTACCCAGCCCGCCCTTTGTTTCTGTTGCAATAATCTTTATGGCCAACAACTTCCTTTGATGTCTGTAAATCAGCACCAACTTCATAATTACACCAGCAACAAACAATGCAGACTGCTATGAATATGTATAAATGAGGAATAATTTGTAATATTGAAATTACTCACCTCTAAAATATATATGTAATTGTGCGAGTGACCTTTAGGTCAAATGACTCAAATAGCATTTTCTAGTGCTTTACACAAACATTCAAGGTTCGAATCGCCCATCTTCACTTAAAATGTATCCAAAAAAATTAATACGTATGTGTGTTTGGGTAATTTAATTAAACCTAAACACATTTCTCAAAGAATAACATTGTATCAAAGAACTAAAGCACCCTTTCACAACCAACACCATAACTTCGCTGCAACTTTAGTGCTATCCAACTCCAGCAACGAAATCATTCCTTTTCCTAGGCTTCGGTGACCACACTCACACACAGACCAAGATATTTATACCCTCTCTATATTCAACGTCACAACCACCACTCACATAACCCACACAAAGTCAAATTCGACCAAGATTGGTAGGACGACTAAATTGTGACTTAACCTACACCTCAGATCACTATCAACAGTGTGAAGAACAATGGCGGTGCCATGTTAAGGCTAGGGTGGTCCCAAGACCACCCTAAACTGAAAATATATATATATATATATAATTTAAAATTTTTTATTTTTCTACCCTTTAAAAAAATTTGGGAACACCCTCAGTTTTTTTTTATGCCAATAAAAGTAAATTTTGCTCCATTATTTATTCTACTTTCAAGCAAAAAGAAAAAGCCCAAAAAAAAAAAAATTTAACATAGCAAGCCCACTCCAAGGAAAAAAAGCCCAACATCAATCCTAAACAAAACTAACCCAAACGGATTCTCAAAAAAAAATTAGTTAAATTTTTATTAATTAAATACCCAACCAGACCAACCCAAACAGATTCTCAAAACAAAAAAAAAAAAAAAAAAAAAAAAAAAAAAACCCAACCAAAACCCAATACGTTTCCGCCGATTGATCAAAATCATCAAATGGTAAAGCAAAACTAAAATCAGAACTCCTAACCTAAACGAAAAAAAACCTCATCAACGACCAAGCTCCAAGCACATCGGCGCCTCCGCTTGGACCGCCTCAAACTCGAGCAACAACGACAGCGAGATCAGAGATCGGATCAGAGATTGCTTGGCTTGGCCTCATCACCTCGACCCTTGAGTCCTCGCCTCGAAGTGCTACCACGGCACCGCCCCTTAGGCCTCAAGGTATTTCAGTTCTTTACTTCAGTCTCTTTTTCTCTATCAGTCTATCTCATCTTACATCTTTAGCTTTGCTGTGCTCTGATCTGAGAATGAGAGCGGAGCTCTCTCTCTCTCTCTCTCTTTGAACTGAAATGAAATTCTCTCTCTCTGTTTCTCTATATCTAAATGTCTAATTGCCTTTACTTTATAACTTTATTTGACATTTTGACTTTATTAATTTGTGAGTTTGACGTTTTGTGTATTGTGAATTTTGTGTGTTGTGAATGTTTTATATGTTTAACGTTTTGTGGAATGTTGATTGGCTCTTGTGACTCGTCTGTTAAGTAGGGGGTGGACGGGGGCCATGGGGCCGTGGGATGGGATATTTTAATTGGGGAAGTGGACAAGTAGAGGCAGTAAAGGCTAACTGACCAATACATTATAAAAGACAAAAAATTAAATTATGTTAAGCACTAGGCAACGGGTTGAGCTGTAGATAATGCACATGGAGTGTGTTTTTTTATTGTTGTTGTTGTCAATATATGAATTTCTCTTTTTTATTAGATTGTGAAATTTATACTCCTTAAGGGCTTAAGGAACACCCTAAGAAAAATTCTTGGAACCGCCACTGGCAAAGAAACCCCCAAAATAGGCACTAACTTCTGCCAACTGGCCAAAAGGGCACTGAAGTTTTAGGAACATTCCAATTCTTTTATTTGTAAGAAACACATACACACCCAATCTGTCTTAAATCCACACTCATTTTTCCTTCTACAATTAACACTGTTATAAAATTTTCTTACAACTAACATTTTCCCCCAGATTTTCATTCTAGAAAGCTTGAAAACAAGAATTAGGTTCTACAACCACCCTTTAAACTGAAAACGTTAATACAATGCTGGGTCTAGAATTGTCTCAGGGAAAATTTTAGAAAGGAAACTAGGTCAATTGAAGAGACCAGATATAGGCCATACGGTTCTGATAAAGTACACCCAATAGACATAACAATAAGCCCCACCCTAGCATAGGCTGTCAATCAAGCAAATTTATAATAACTCACATAACACCGTCTGTCCAGCTAGGCATTTCGAGCGAAACATTTAGGAAATCTATATACTTACATTTTATCTTAAAAAGAAAATGACGCACCAAAACGAAGATAGATATGCATTGCCACAAGTTCCTTTACATGATTACACTATTATACTTCCTCCAAAAAATTTTCAAAAACTAACACAAATATATGTCCACGAAATACAACATCTAGAATAAATAATGTTCTTGTCCTATGTGAAAACTCTTGATGTGGAAAAAGCAAAGCTTTTCAATTTTACTTCAGCCGAATAGTTAAAATGAATATTATAAACACAAGCATCTTATAGTTATATATTATTTTGAGATTAAGAAAATTACCAATCAACAGGAAGCAATTAAGCCAAACAGATGACATAAGGCACAACAGAAGCAGTTAAATGCATAAATTGAGTGAGGACATAGTCAAAGTCACCTGATAATTCACTTTAAAGCAGCCAAGCAGACAACAAAATGCATGATAATTATCATCATCAGGAAGACCTGCCTCCAAACCAAAAAGGAACAAGCTTCAGTGGGGATAAAATGATCCATAAATATATATAATCAATTAACTAGTATTTTAGTATATAAACGGGCAATAAATGTTAAATATTTAAGTAAATTTTAAAATGACCAAGAACAGCCTATGTTTTAAAGGTATCAACAGATTCCAGTTATGTAAATGAATTCTCCCAACTCCCCATCATGATTTGGTTCTAAATGTGCAAAAACTTTGACAATTAAAATTTTCAAGATGATAATTATTGAGTTACAGAAAACATATAATTTTTCTTTAAATTTTTTATGGGTTAGCTTTCCCAAGGCTCATGTTGTTTTGCTGTATAAAATTTCCAGAAATATTTTTTTTGGGAAGAGATCACTGGTTCAATAGTCGACCTATGTTTATGAAGCTTTAAATAAATTCATCACATATTTTCCATTAGCCATAAAAAGGAATATAACTAAGTAATTTAATCTTAAGAAAGAAATTTCCACCAAATAAATAGCAAGGTAACAAAACATATCCTAAAAGAAACAACAATCAAAACATCATGGTGATTGTTGAAATGGTTTGTTTGCAAGCATACAGTAAGAATGGCTTCTCTAATGAAATCAACAAGTATCTCCTCACAAGCGACAAGCCTACAACCCCCTCGCCCATTTCTCATTTCCCATGAGAGTTTACATGTTAGTTTTAAATCATCACATTTAAAGAAAGTCTAAACCAGACAATTTTTAAGCTAACTAGTTTTTTTTTTAAATAACATAATGATATCTTTCTAAGGAAGAACCCCTTGAACTTGCTCATCAACATGAAAAAAAAAAAAGGGGAAACAGCACCAGTGTGCTGGAGGTGCATCTAAATTATGTAAAAGTATAACAATCAAGAAGATCCAACAAACTAGAGAAGGAATGACCACCCATAGTAGCCATCCAATCACACAAAGTGCACAGAAAAATTCAAATTCACCACCATAGGCAGTTCAATGCCTTTGAATGTCCGGTAATTCCTTTCCTTCCAAATGATCCATTTATCACAAAGATGGAAAAGTTGGAAATGCACTTTCGTCAAAAAGCCAACTTGTCAAGCTTCAAAATAATTAAAAGGATTCAAAAATTGTGACAAGCCAATAGTATGATTAAAAACATTGTGGTCAATTCAAAATGGGATTTAAATTAAGACATGAATCATCTGTGAATAACTCATTCAGGCATATTACTATGTAATAGAAATGGGATTTAAAATGTGTAAAATATTACTTCCAACAAATTAATGAACTTAGATACCGCAACAGGATACAGCATAAAGAACTTATCTCTCCAGGACAGCTTTAAAATAATTATTAAGAAAAAGGTTATCTTAAAAAAGGGATATAATAAATACAAACCTCTTCCAAAAAATGGCTTTAACTGATTGCATAATAATCAAAAATTATTTTAAGTGTCGAGGGATCCTGAAGAACTTGCCTTCAAAAAATTGGAATCTATACACCACAAGGCAACAATAGTTTAAACAAAAAAGTACCAAAATAGAAAAATCATACAATGCAAATGAGTTATATCAAGATCGTTTGCCTCAAAAAAAGTTAAATGTACCTGTACCATACCAATCTCATCTAACTTTCATTAAATGATGTCCCCGTTAAATCAAATACAAAGATACCATTCTAACATAAAAATCAATGTATTAGCATCATTTCTAAGTTGGTGTAGTGAAGTTAGAGATATCTGGAAAACTTGAAAAACTGACTGATATCTTACGTTGAAGCATAGAAGGCAATCCAAAATTGGGCTGACAATTGACGAACTAAGATGACATATTTGTAATCAAAACATTGACAAAGAATCATTATCTATTATGGAAAAAAGAAGAAAAATTTAACTAAAAGAATTTATATTAAAAACCTGATCAGCAATTACACCCGTGACCCTAGATAAATAGAAACACAAGCTACTTGTTCACACAGAAAGATAACAAGGAGAAACATTCAGGGTCAAATGGAACTCGGCCTGTGTGATGCTTAGTGTCCTAATCTTTATATACAACTAGTACCAAGCCCAAAGAAAAGTGGTGGGTGTTGCAAATTGATAGCTAGCATAAAACTTAGTCACAACTAAAAATGCATGAACGAGAATCCTTGCACAAATGAGAGAGTGATTTAACTCAGGTTAACAAGAGAGCATACCCTTTGATACGACATAATGATAGGAAAAGATACATATAGTCAACCATGAATTAGTTGGGATTAAGACTTAGTCAAGTTGAGTTCAATTGAAATTACAATAAAATGACATCTGTCAAGTGGTATAAGCAAGTAAGAAACCAAAATTTATCTTCATTATTATTTTAAGTAATATTAAGAACAAACCTGTCAAAGTACAGCCCAATTATCACCTCAACACATTCATTTTACAAACTGGCTACAACTGAAAATAGAGGACATTAAGTTGCCAATTCTAGACGAAAAATTATCGCATAACAGAAAATAGAATGGAATTAGTCATTTGGAAATTCAAGCATTCCTCCAATCCCAATCAGTCAAGAACAGCCAACCAGTCAAAAAGACAAGGACCCAATAAATATCAGATAACATGCAGACTGGATTGTCAAAGAAGAATCGGCCAAAAGAGGATTTGACATAAAACCAACTACTTTCAATAATTTTACATTGCTCAAAGCAACCTGCCTCCTCAATTAAAAGATCACAAGCAAACTATTTATGAAGGTTGTAAAACAGGAAATAAAGAGTTTACATTCTATCCTAGAAAAATAGCCTTCACTACAAAATCCAAGACACAGGAAAATATATATATATATATATATAATAAGGCTACTGCCTCAGCACAAATGACATCATGAGATGTCAGAAAGAAATTCTCCATGTTTCAGAATTTGTGCTCTTTTAGGATAGCATAATTAAGTTCACACTAGAAGATCTTAATCAGACATTTACACTACTAACCTGACTCATCTCTGAAACAGGTTGATTCAATATCTTCAAACCAATGGCACAATGATATGGTGCCTGATGAAAGCATATAATTTGTAAGCAAGCATATATTAATCATATATTAATCTAGATTGACCACAAGCATTCTTCTTCACCATTCTATACACCAGATATATACATGAGGAGCTTCCTATGCTTTAATATAATTTTATTACTTATCATAGTAGGCAATTGTCCACTTGAATTCGGGTTCAAATATGCCTTTTAGCCCAAGTCAGCCCTGGTAGTTTAGACCAAGAGACAATGTGATTACCAATTACATAGATAATTGGTATCAACCCAAAAGACAAACAAATCAATGCATACAATAATTTATGACGATGATGATAATGACAAAATACCACAATAATAATGTAACCAAAATGTTATCGTATAAAAAGTCCAATACAAACAACCTAACACAATGAGAAAACAAATATGCCATAGGAGAAGACAATAGTATAGGAGGAAAGAAAAAATAATAATAAAACAAAACCCAAAAAAAAAAAAAACAAATAAAAATCTAGAAAGGAAAAAAAATCATCACCTGGCTTAAAACATTCATCGCCTCTTTAATTGCCTTTTTGAATCTATCATCCTCAAGCCACCCAAACTTTGTAACACGACAGAGTAGTTGGATTAGGAATCCAACCACAAAAGACTCCAAGTCAGGCCCTCTGGTTGCCAGATAGTTTATAAGATAGTTTCCTTCACAGAAAGTGCAGTTCTTTCAAGTTTGGAAATAATCAAGAGATGTGGTTGACAGAAACAATTTATAAAAACGGTGACTGTCAAAGTTAGTCGAAAGTCATCCACTCTCACAAATATTAAAGGTGAAACCCAAAAACTAACCAAATTTCTGCTTCTGCATCATTTATTACTATTTTTGGTAAGATTAACCCTTAATGAGGTTTTGAATCTATAAAATACAGCAATTAATATTGTGAATTGTAAAATTAACCGATAGACATCATTATTTCATAAACTTAATAGAACGGAGACAAGAAAAATCTCGTCTAGAGGATAACTCAGAATATCCATGTTCCATAATTCCATAGGCATAGCCAACACCAAGTAATCTCACCATCTATTTTCTGATTTTTTTTCCCGACCTTATGGAAACTATTTAAAAGCACAAAAGCTAAAACAAAGTAATCTTTTATCTAAAAGTACCACTAAAAGAGAAAAGTAACTATATTACCAGTTATAGAGCCAGAAAAACTAAGCACATTCCACTAGATGAAATCCCTATAGATAACTTCCCTTATATAGTCTTCATCCACTTTTGTTTTTTTTTTTTTTCTTCATTATCTAAATTTATCACACTTGTAAATTTTTTCTTAACAGTAAATGTTCATTTCATTAGTGACGAGATACAAGATATTGTAATAAGTTAAAATCTCCACATCAATACCCAAACACTCCAGGCTGAAAACTAATCTCACCAGCAGATTCCATAAACATCAAAACAGTCTATTTACTCAGGAAAATCTCATACAAGCATCTACTCCTACTAATAAAAAAAACCTCTGCTAAAAATATATTATCAAGAAACAAATTCAACGTAGAGGAAAAAATATTCCGAAGATTGCATTAATCCAGTCAGTGGCATAAACTATTTACGTAGCAAATATATTAACACATACAATCTCTAATTAAAATTCAAAATAGGCATTAACTTCTGCACAAAAAAACCAATGAATCTTAAATCAACTATAGATCTTTAACTGACAAATCAAGATTGACCATATGTATTCTTCTTCACCATTCTATCCTATATGGTTGGGTTTATCAACCGTAATGTCAATTTTCATTAACCAACAACAAAAATCAATAATACAGTCAACAAACCCAACCATATAGTTTATTGATTAATGAAACCACATGATTGAATTTAATCAAGTAAATACCCTAATTTTATCCTCACAAATCTGTATTGTGCCCTAAGTGAGAATCATATAATGAAATTGACATAGAAGAGTGTATAAACTTTTTATCAACACTATCATTATCTCGAATCGAAACTTTACATAGATGCCACCTACCTTCGATCTTAATCTTCACCGGCTTCTCTTTCTCTACAAACCCACTCAATAAAATAAAAAAATCAACCACATAGTAAAACAACAAATTTCACTCCGACATTATTCATACAGAAATTTATTCATACACATGGCGTACAAGATATAAAAGGGGAAAATAAATAAATACCGAGTTGAGATCAGAAGTATTATCATCGTCTTTGCTGACTATCGATGGCTTTGCTTCACCTACTTCTATACATTAAACTAATCAACATTTACTACAAAACATTTCAATAATATTTACGGAAAAAAGATAAAGAATTTTAAATAATAAAAAAAAGTGAGGAGAGAGAAAGAGGAGTACCAAGTGGAGGAGAATCTAAATTGGTGATCCCCGAAAATTGGGAATACCATCATCGTCTGCGAGAGACACGATATTCAATAATCATTGTGGTTAATTCAAAATGGGATTTAAATTGTGACATGAATCATCTATGAATACCATCATCGTTTGCAAGAGACACGATATTCAATAATCATCGTGGTTAATTCAAAATGGGATTTAAATTGTGACAATAATCATCTGTGAATACCTTACTCAGGCATGTCCCTATGTAATAGTAAATGGGATTTAAAATGTCTAAAAGATTAGTCCCAACAAATTAACAACCAAAGTTTAATTGCATATAAAAAAGGTATTATAATGAAAGTAAATTTAGATACTGCAATAGGATACAGCATAAAGAACTTATCTCTCCAGGATATCTTTAAAATAATTATTAAGAAAAAGTTTATCTTACAAAAGGGATATAACAAATACAAACCTCTATCAAAAAATGGCTTTAAGTGATTGCATAATAATCAAAAAATACTTGAAGTGTCAAAGGATCCTGAATAACTGGCCTTCAAGAAATTGGAATCTGTACACCACAAGGCAACAATAGTTTTAACAAAAAAGTACCAAAATAGAAAAAACATAAAAGGCTAATGAGTTATATCAAAATCATTTGCCTCAAAAAAAGTTAAATGTACCTGTACCATACCAATCTCATTTAACTTTCATTAAATGATGTCCCCATTAAATCAAATGATAAAACATTAAAGGACATTGAAAGCGCCAGCTCCTGCAACTTGCTGACAATTGACGAAGTAAGATGACATATTTGTAATCAAAACATTGACCAAGAATCTTTATCTATTATGGAAAAAAGAAGAAAAATTTAACTAAAAGAATTTATATTAGAAACCCGATCAGCAAGCAATTACACCTGTGACCCCTAATTAAATAGAAACACTTGCTACTTGTTCACACAAAAAGATAACAAGAAGAAACGTTCAGGGTCAAATGGAACTCTGCCTGTGTGATGCTTAGTGTCCTAATATTTATATACAGCTAGTACCAAGCCCAAAGAAAAGTGGGGGGGGGGGTTGCTGTAAATTGATAGCTAGCATAAAACTTAGTCACAACTCACAATGCATGAATGAGAATCCTTGCAAAAACAAGTGATTTAACTCGGGTTAACAAGAGAGTATAACCTTCGATACAATATTATCATAGGAAAAGATAAATATAGTGAACCATAATTTAGTTGGGATTAAGACTTAGTCAAGTTGAACTGAAATTACAATAAAATGAAATCTATCAAGTGATATAAGCAAAATATCAAAGTACAGCCCAGCTATCACTTCAACATTCATTTTACAAACTAGCTACAACCAAAAGTAGAGGACATTAAGTGCCCAATTCAAGAAGAAACATTATCGCATAACAGAAGATAGAACAGAATTAGTTCTTTGGAAATTCAAGCATTCCTCCTCTCCCAATCAGTCAAGAACAGCCAACCTGCAGCAAAGATAAGGACCCAACAAATATCAAATAAGATGCAGATTGGATTGTCGAAGAAGAATCAGCCAAAAGAGGATCTGACATAAAACCAATCCTTTCAATAATTTTACATTGCTCAAAGCAACCTGCTTCCCCATTTAAAATATCACAAGCATAGTATCTATAAAGGTTGTAAGAAAAGAAATAGAGTTTACATTCTATCCTAGAAAAATAATCTTCACTACAAAATCCAGGACACAGGAAAAAGAAAATATATATATATATATATATAAAGGCTACTGCCTCAGCACAAATGACATTATGAGATGTCAGAAAGAACTTCTCCGTGTTTCAGAATTTGTGCTCTTTCAGGATAGCATAATTAAGTTCCCACTAAAAGATCTTAATCAGATATTTACGCTACTAACCTGATTCATCTCAGAAACAAGCTGATTCAATATCTTCAAACCAATGGCACAATGATACGGTGCCTGGTTAAAGCATATAATTTGTAACTTGTAAGCAAGCATATCTTAATCATATATTAATCGAGATTGACCAAATGTATTCTTCTTCACCATTCTATACACCTTTTATATACATGAGGAGGTCCCTATGTTTTAATATAATTTTATTACTTTTCATAAAAGGGCTATAGGCCTTGAATTTGGGTTTGAATATGCCTTTTAGCCCAAGTCAGCCTTAGCAGTTTAGACCAAGAGACAATGTGATTACCAATTACCTAGATAATTGGTATCAACCCAAAAAACATAAACAAATCAATGCATACAATTATTTATGACGATGTTGATGATGACAAAATACCACTATAATAATGTAACCAAAATGTTATTATATAAAAAGTCTTATACTAACAACCTAACAGAATGAGAAAACAAATGTGCCACATGAAAAGATAATGGTATATATTTCCTCAAAGCAATCATTTTAAAAAAATAAAGAGGAAAGAAAAAAAAAATAACAAAACCAAACAAACAAAAATAAAGAAAGAAAAAACAATCATCACCTGGCTTAAAAAGTTCATCGCCTCTTTAATCACCTCTTTGAATCTATCTTCATCAAGCCACCCAAACTTTGTAACAAGACAAAGAAGTTGGATTAGGGATCCAACCACAAAAGGCTCCAAGTTAGGTCCTCTGGTTGCCAGATAGTTTCCTTCAAACAAAGTGCAATTCGGTCAAATTTGGAAATAATCAAAAGATGTGGTTGAAAGAAACAATTTATGAAAATGGTGACTGTCAATGTTAGCTGAAAGTCATCCACTCTCACAAATATTAAAGGTGAAACCCAAAAACTTCCCAAATTTCTGCTTTTGCCTCATTTATTACTATTTTTGGTAATATTAACCTTTAATGAGGTTTTGAATTAATAAATACAGCAGTTAACATTGTGAATTGTAAAATTAACCGACATCTCTTGCAGTCAGCTATTCTAACTTGTTTAGATTTTGTAGGAATAAGGAGGCTAGTGTGGCTGAGCTTATGAAGTCCACCAATGGCGTCCTCTTTTGGGATGTAAGTAATAAAACTAAAGATGTCAAGAAAAGTCTCTTCTAGAGGATAACTCAAACTATCCATGTTCCATAATTCCATAGGCATAGCCAACACTGAAGTAATCCCACCATCCATTTTCTGATCTTTTTTTTCCCAACCTTATAAAGAAACTATCAAAGTATTTTTTTTTTACTATCCAAAAGTACCACAAAAAGAGAAAAGTAGCCATATTACCAGTTATAGAGCCAGAAAATCTAATCACATTCCACTAGATGAAATCCAAATAGATAACTCCCGATATATAGTCTTCATCCACTTTTTTTTTTTCTTTTTTTCTTCATTATCTAAATTTATAAAACTTGTAAACTTTTTTCATAACAGTAAATGTTCACATCATTTATGACGAGATACGAGATATTATTCTAAGTTAAAATCTCCACATCAATAGTCAAACACTCCAGGAAGAAAACTAATCTCACCAGCAGATTCTATAAACATCTAAACAGTCTCTTTACTCCAAAAACCCACTCAATAAAAATAAAAATCAACCACATAATAAAACAATAAAAACACTGCCATTCAAACAGAAATTTATACATACACATGGCGTGCAAGATATAAAAGGGGAAAATAAAGAATTACCAAGCTAAGAATCAGAACCATCGGGAATATTATCATCGTCTTTGTTGATAATCGACAGCTTCGCTTCTCCTACCTCAAAACAGTAAAGTAATCAACATTTCCTCTAAAACATTTCAAAAATATTTATGGAAAAAAGAAGTGAGGAGAGAGAAAGAGAGGAGTATCAAGTGGAGGAGAATCAAAATCGGTGATCCGTGAGAATTGGGGAATACCATCATCGTCTACAGGAGACACAATATTCAATAATCAGTGTAAATTTTGAATAATTTCTTAGAGAGAGAGAAAGATGGAGTGAGTACCGAAAGAGTGCTTGGAGGAGCGAAAAGGTCTTGGAGAAGACAGTAATGGCAATTGTTGAGGCTCAGTGGTGTCTTCCTACTACCCCTTCTATCCACCATTTTTGAAGCAAAGAAGAGAGGGAAGGAGTATAAAAGCAAATTCTATGTTTTTGAGAATGGACTTTTGTACCTTGAAAAAAATTGAAAAAGTGAAAAAAGCGAGAAAAAGTGAAGTTTTAAAAAGCTCTACATAAAAGCTAAAAGTTGAGAAGCTCTTCTATTTTCTATACTTCACCAAAAAACCTAAAAGCTAAATGATGTATTCTTTTTCTATACTTCACCAAAAAACCAAAAAAAGATAGGACGTGCTCAGAAGAGCCTGCTACATTTTCCAATCACAAAAATATTCATCCAGCCCTTCCTTTGTTTTTGTTGCATGAGACATTATGACCAACAACTTCCTTTGATGGATGTAAATCAACACCAACTTCATAATTACCTCTGGCAACAAAGAATGCAGACCATAATGAATGTGTATAAGTGAAGAATAAAATTGTAATATTGAAATTACTCACCTCTAAAAAATATGTATTTGCGCAAGTGACCATTAGGTCAGATAACATTTCCTAGTATTTTACAAAAACATTCAAGGTTCGAATCTCCCCTCCCCACTTAAAATGTATCTAAAAAATTAATACGTATGTGTGTTCGGGTAAATTAATTAAACCTAAACACATTTCCCAAAGCACAACATTGTATCAGAGAACTAAAGCCCCCTTTCACAGCCAATGCCATAACTTCGCTGCAACTTCAGTGTTATCCAACTCCGGCAACGACATCATTGCTCTTCCTAGGCTTCGGTGACCACACTCACACACAGACCAAGATATTTATACCCTCTCTAACGTGAACATCACAGCCACCACTCACATGACCCAAGCAGAGTCGAATTTGATCAAGATTGGTAGGACGACTAAATTGTGACTATCCTTACAAACTGGCTACAACTGAAAACAGATGATATTAAGTTCCCAATTCTAGACAAAAAAATTATCACATAACGAAAGATAGAACAGAATTAGTTCTTTGGAAATTCAAGCATTCCTCCACTCCCAATCAGTCAAGAATGGCCAACCAGCCGAAAAGACAATGACCCAATAAATATCAGACAAGAGGCAGACAGGATTGTCGAAGAAGAATCAGCCAAAATAGGATCTAATATAAAACCAACTCCTTTCAAGAAATTTACATTGCTCAAAGCAACCTGCTTCCTCAATTAAAAGATCACAAGCATACTATCTATAAAGGTTGTAAAACAAGAAATAAAGAGTTTACATTCTATCCTAGAAAAATAACCTTCACTACAAAATGCAGGTCACCGGGAAAAAAAAAAATATATATATATATATATATAATAAGGCTATTGCCTCAGCACAAATGACATCATGAGATGTCAGGAAGAACTTCTCCATGTTTCAGAATTTGTGCTCTTTTAGTATGGCATCCACTAGAAGATCTTAATCAGAAATTTACGCTACTAACCTAATTCATCTCAGAAACAATGGCACAATGATATGGTGCCTGATGAAAGCATGTAATTTGTAAGAAAGCATATAATTTGTAAGCAAGCATATCTTAATCATATATTAATCGAGATTGACCACATGTATTCCTCTTCACCATTCTATACACCACATATATACATGAGGAGGTTCCTATGCTTTAATATAATTTAATTACTTATCATAAAAGGGCTGTAGGCAATTGTCCAAAACTTGAATTTGGGTTCGAATAGGCCTTTTAGCCCAAGTCAGCACTAGTAGTTTAGACCAAGAGACAATGTGATTACCGATTACCTAGATAATTGGTATCAACCCAAAAGACATAAACAAATCAGTGCATACAATTATTTATGACGATGATGATAATGTCAAAATACCACTATAATAATGTAACCAAAATGTTATTATATACTATGTCCTATACTAACAACCTAACACAACAAGAAAACAAATATGACACAGGAGAAGACAATTGTATATATTTCCTAGAAGCAATCATTAAAAAATAAGGAGGAAAAGAAAAAAAACAAAACAAAAAACAAAAACAAAATAAAACAAAACCAAAAAAAAATCATCACCTTGCTTAAAAAGTTCATCGCCTCTTTAAATCTATCATCATCAAGCCACCCAAACTTTGTAACAGGACAAAGTAGTTGGATTAGGGATCCAACCGCAAAAGGCTCCAAGTCAGGCCCTCTGGTTGCCAGATAGTTTCCTTCAGACAAAGTACAGTTTGGTCAAGTTTGGAAATAGTAAAGAGATGTGGTTGAAAGAAACAATTTATGAAAACGGTGACTGTCAATGTTAGCTGAAAGTCATCCATTCTCACAAATATTAAAGGTGAAACCCCAAAAACTTACCAAATTTCTGCTTCTGCCTCATTTATTACTATTTTTGGTAAGATTAACCCTTAATGAGGTTTTGAATCTATAAATACAGCAGTTAATATTGTAAATTGTAAAATTAACCGATAGACATCATTATTTCATAAACTTAATAGAACAGAGACGAGCAAAGTCTTGTCTAGAGGATGACTCAGAATATCCATGTTCCATAATTCCATAGGCATAGCTAACACTGAAGTAATCTCACCATCTATTTTCTGATTTTTTTTTATCCCGACCTTATAAAGAAACTATTTAAAAGCACAGAAGCAAAAAAAAAAAAAGTAATGTTTTATCTAAAAGTACCACTAAAAGTGAAAAACAACTATATTACCAGTTATAGAGCCAGAAAATCTAATCACATTCCACTAGATGAAATCCAAATAGATAACTCCCCTTATATAGTCTGCATCCACTTTCGTTTTTTTTTTTTTTTTTTTTTTTCTTCTTCATTATGTAAATTTATCTAACTTGTAAACTTTTTTTCTTAACAGTAAATGTTCATTTCATTTGTGACGAGATACAAGATATAATATTAAGTTAAAATCTCCACATCAATAGCCAAACACTCCAAGATGAAAACTAATATCACCAGCAGATTCTATATACATCTAAACAGTCCCTTTACTAGGGAAAATCTCATACAAGCATCTACTCCCGCTAATAAAAAAAAGCCTCTGCAAAAAATATATTATCCAGAAACAAATTCAACGCAGAGAAAAAATATTCCAAACATTCCATTAATCCAGTTTGCAGCATAAACTATTTATGTAGGCATAAAATTCAAAATAGGTATTAACTTCTGCACAAAAAAACCAATGAATCTTAAATCAACTATAGATCTTTAACCGACTAATCGAGATTGACCATATGTATTCTTCTTCACCATTCTATCCTATATAGTTGGGTTAATCGACTGTAACGTCGACTTTCATTAACCAACAACGAAAATCGACAATACGGTCGATAAACCCAACCATATAATGAAATTGACATGGAAGAGTGTATAAAATTTTTTATCAGCACTATCGTTATCTCGAGTCGAAACTGAACATAGACGCCGCATACCTTCACCGGCTTCTCTTTCTCTACAAACCCACTCAAAATGAACCACATAATTAAACAACAAAAACACAGAAATTTATACATGCACATGGCGTACAAGATATAAAAGGGGAAAAATAAATAAAGAAATACCGAGCAAAGAATCAGAATCATCGTCTTCGTTGACAATCGATGGCTTCGCTTCTCCTACTTCTACACAGTAAAGTAATCAACATTTACTCTAAGGCATTTCAAGAATATTTATGGAAAAGAGAGTGAGGAGAGAGAGACACACACACAATATTCAATAATTAGGGTAAATTTTGAATAATTTCTTAGAGAGAGAGATATGAAGGAGTGAAGTACCAAAAGAGTGCTTGGAGGAGCGGAGAGGTCTTGGAGAAGACGGTAATGGCGATCGTTGAGGCTCTGTGGTGTCTGCCCCTTCTGTCCGCCATTTTTGAAAGCAGAGAAGAGAGGGAAGGAATATAAAAAGCAAACTAGTATATGTGTCTTTCGAAAATGGACTTGACGAGTGTTGCTTTTATAGTCAAGCTAAAAACTAATAAGCTTTCTAAGAATACTTGTACCTTGAAAAAACTTTTTGCTGCTAAGAGTACTTGTACCTTTATTAAACTAGTCCCTTGTTAAAATTTTAAAAAGTGGAAAAAGCGGGAGAAAAAGAAGTTCACGGAAAAACAAAAAAGATAGTGGGTACTTAAAAGAGTACACTTGAATGATGTACGTTTTCAATAACTTTAAAATATTTTTATAATAAATTATAGGTAGTTAATTGTTATTGGTTTAAATTTGAAATTAACACTAAAATTATTTTTTTGCCCCAACAATAACAACCTGTCACTTAGGATTTATTGTAAAAATGTTGTAAACATATCATTCCTCTTTTTTTAATAATAAAAATACCTAGAGGTGTGATGAAATTTATATTTAAAAAAATATTTCATCCATAAATGTATAAATCTTATCATCCTTCTAAATATTTTTGTAATTGGAAAATGTAGCAATTTCAAATAATGATTAATGAAAATTATTAAACTTTACAAAATAAAAATTAAAACAGTGGTTGAGCATGCACTGTCTTTTTTTTTTTCTTTTTTTTTTTGTAAAGTGTAGAAAAATAATAAATCATTTAAAATGATTCATGTGTCCAAATTTTTATTTGCACCTCTTTCCTTTATTAGTTGTTAATTTTTTTTTTAAAAGCTAATTCTGATTTATTTATGAAAGTTATCAACTTACTTCTAATCCTAAAATTTAGCCACTTACTACACATTTATAAAATTTAAAAAAAAAAGCTTAAATTTTTTAGATTTAGCAACTACCTTTAAAATAAATAAATAAAAAGTGTACGTAACATTTTTGATGTGGTAGTAAATTAGTAATTATCAAAAAATAGAAAATTGAATCCTACATAGAATTACACAAATGATAAATATAGTTTCTTTTACAAAATAAATCTTTAATAACAATTTCTTAGATAACAATCACTTCATGTGAGGCTTAAATCATACAATAATTTTTGTAAAGTCTCTTACCTGGACTGATCCAATAGTCCAATGTGCCCTAGCCTCTATGCAATCCAAAATAATTGTGGATGTGTCAACCTAAAAAAAAAAAGTTCAAGAGTTAAAAATAAGGGTCTCATTATTTAAAATATTTATAAAAATAAAAATAAAAAAGAAAAGAGCAAACTTAAATGGAAACATGTTGGTAATTGCAAACTTTGTGTTTGAATGAAATGTTAAGACTTTATATATATATATATATATAGGGTTAGGTTCAAGTTATACCTGATGTAACTCTAAGTAATATTACACCACCCAATAATTTGCTATTAAATTCATATTTTTGAAAATCCAACCGTTGAATTATATGTTCTATATGTTCTTAACATGCATACCAATTTTCATGCTAATCGGATGTAATTTACCATTCGATCCATAAACTCATCTTTTATGCATTGTTTTAAACTACAAAAACTTGAATTTAAACAATTGATTGATGACATGCTATTGATTTTTTATCATCTTTAAATTTTGTAAGCATAGAGAATATGTGAAGATAATGTAATCTAGCGGTGGATTTATCAAAATTCACATCTGATTAAAAAATATTGAGTGGTGTATTATTACTTAAAGTTACATCAGATGTAACTTGAACCTAACCCATATATATATATATATATATACACACACACACACATATATATGTATAAAATTTTTGTATATATGTGTATATATATATATTTTTTTTTGATATCATATCATATCATATTATATATAATAAAAGTTGAACTTAGACGCCGTGATTGCGCCACGTGACTTCATTTTGTCAAGTATGATTTATTCATGTTGTTCCCTTTTTACTTTTTATTTTTATTTTGAATATCAGCATTTATTTATGTAAAGTGTGCATAGAATTATGTATCCGTTTGCAACATTAATTTTTTTTTTTTGCGCTAATTATTAGTATAATTTTCTATTCCCAACAAATTCTTTATTAATCTTTTTATTTTTTTGGTTTTAAATTACAAAGTTTTGGACCATCATTATAGAATATGTTTTTTTTTCTTTCGATTATGGAACTTATTTGACTAAAGTAGTAAAATCAAAGTGGAAAGATAGCTCTTTATAGAAAAAAATTTATTTTAAAGCTTGGTATTAAATGGTTATAGACTCATATGCAATTTTACAATCTATATGGTTCAATTTTACCCAAAATTTCAATAAATTTTAGTAAAGCATGCATAGGTGTGCTGCAATCTCTTGATTTAAAGGATTGGAGATATATATGTATTGAGATAACATTACCTACAACTAAAATGAAGGTATTGGATGATCATTAGTTAAGGCCAATAGAACCAACAAAATAATCTGGTAGCATTTAGAAGTTCTCATGTAATCCAAATACAATACCATAATTATCTATAATAACATAGTTATCTTTTGTCTTTTATCTTATAAAACAAATCTTCTCTATATACTTTTGAATATAAATTGTGTAAGCCAAACACGAGACTACTGTAGCTAAATTCGCTTGGGCTCACAATTTATTTGTGTGGTGGGCCTGGATTTCCTACACTGGGTCGTCCTTGTGCTGAGACCAATGGAGACCCTTTTTCCACTTCTTTTTCCTGTTAGCTCTCTCCCTTTCCTCCTTCTTCCCTCCGTTTTTTCAACAACCCCCTTCCTCTCACAAGCTCCTTGTATTTATAGTTAGGAGCCAGTGGGATAGTGATGATTGTCTCTGACGCTAGTGTGTTTGGGGGTCCAATGCAGTTGGTTATAAGTGGGTGTTTAGGTGGGAGTGGCCTTGGAATTGGTTCCCACTCTGGGACGCTAAGCAGATGCAATTCTTGGTCGCAATTGTTCAGTTGTTGATTCCCCAGGCATAACTCCACTTCTCGGGGAAGTATCCTCGGGAGATAATGTAGGTTCGGACAGCCCGCACGGGTGGGCAAGATCTAAATGTCGTCCCCTGAGCATGCTAAGAACGTAAGGTCTTGTTGGGCCTTAATGGTCCAGTAGGCCCAAGGAGCTTGGTTCCGCACATTAGCCCCTTCTTGATTCGTCCCCCGTTCTCGGGGGTGAATCAAGGAATCCGAGGGGTCGTCGGCACGAGAAGTGAGTTTTCGCCGATCATTAACACACTTCTTAAAAGACGCATTAAGTCTGATAGGCTGTCATTATTACCTGACGCTTCGCGAACCGAGGCGTTGCGCGTGTGGCAGTTGACACGACAGTTCGTTGGGCTTCCCACCAACGGCTTTATTAATTGCCATTTACTCCCCTCCCATCCCCTATAAATATCTCCTTCAGGCACTTTTCTTCACTTTCGCATCTTTCAATCTCAAACCTTTCATTTGGCTAAGCATTTCTCCCTGTGCGTTTTCTCTTCTAGTCTAGGACCTCTCTCCTTCTTAGAGCCCTAAGTAAGTTCTCCCCTCTCCTCTCTGATTACTCTGTTTCATTCTATTCGACTCGCAAATCGTAGCTTTCCCTCTCTTTTTTTTGGATCCTAGTTTAGGAAATGGGTTACTCTTACCTCCTTTCATCTGAAGCCGCTTTGGCTACCTTTAGGGCTGCTTTCAATGTCCCCGAGGACGTGGATATTGCATATTGCCCCGAGGGCGATATAGACATTCAACGGCGCCAGGGCGTCAATACTGTTTTTTTCCCATTAATGGCTATCTTAGAGGGCGGGGTTAGATTCCCGGTTGACCCCCTGATCTTGAGCACCCTTAGGTTTTACGGTCTTTGCCCCGACCAACTCTCTCCCAACTTTTACCAGGTGGTGAGCTGTGTCAATAGGTTGAACCGGTTATACGGTTTAGAATTGAATCATCACGATATTAATTTTATGTACAGTCTGTGTGGCAATATCAATTCGGATTATTATCTGAAAACTAGGGACATGAGGGTACGACTAATCTCATGCCTGCCTGATTCCAATAGAAATTCAGCGGGGGAATTTGTACAGGTGAGCGGTAACTAGTTTGCCGAGAAGCTCCACTGCGCGTTTTCACCGTGCGATGTTGGTCGGTACCGAGCGTCTTTACTTTACCTTATGTTTGATTTTGATCAGTGAGCAATTCCTGACCATTTTTGTGTGGTTTTCGTGCAGAAAGCAGAAGGTTCAAGCCAAACCGAAGAGTGGTGCACGTCCGCGACTTGAATTTTGTGCTCAAGTCAGAGATCTTCGTTCATTCGGACGGGCAACTCGTGCATCACACTTAATTCTCGGCATTGACCCCGTGTACTCTACCTAGCAAGCTTTCAGCCAGGCCTTGCTAGTCGATAGTCCCCTCCTCTCCTACATAGACGTGCGCCACGTGAACTTCCTTCCCCCAAAGTTTACGGTAGGCGAGGCACGTGACTGTGGCCCCCGGTTCATCTATTCGGACGAGCGTTAGCCTCTTCGTGACAAGTCAGCCGAGAGAGTGTCACGAGCGCTCCGAGAAAGGGCGTATGAACAGATCCAACCCCAAGCCCCCGTTCAGCCTGAAGCTCCTGTGGAACCAAAGGCTCCCGTTCAGGTAGCCGAGGGTATAGTCGCCGAGCACGTCAGCTCTTCAGAAATAGAATCAGACCATAGTCGCGAAATGGTGACAAGGAGGTCGATGTCAATAAGCCGCTTCGTGCCGGGCGCCCAGCCAGCAGCTCAGCAACAAAGAGATCCGAACCAAGCCCCTCCTCCTCCTCCAGCTCCCCCGGTCCGATCACGCAAAAGGCAGCGCAATGTCGAATAGACGCAGCCTAGTCCGATCATCATGCCGACCAATTCGCCACCCCACCCCTCCTCAGGCATCGTTATCCGCGAGTCGACGACCCAGACTGGGCCGGACGTGGCGTCCTCCTCCCGATCCAACGTGAGCTGGCAACCCTCCTTCCAGCTAGACGGTTAACCTCTCCCAGAGTCCGCCAGTGTTCGAGTTTGGGACAAGGGTCAGGGAGGCCGCGTTGCCCAGACTTTGGCGCGCGGTCTACTCTTGCCCGAGGACGTGCAAGCTTTTTCAGAGGGGACGGATGAGTCGTTGGGGAGGCGGTTGGTATGGCTCACCGTGGCAGTATGTTTTTCTAAAAATTTAACTCAGGTTATTAATTTGGTTTTTGCATTGACTTGTACAAAGGGTTCCGTCATATTTCTTCTTTATTGTCATCTGTCCAAGCCGCTCAGTTATCTCACATAGTTGACGGGAGGATAAAAGACCTCGCCAAGGATGCTGGTCGAGAGAAAGCTTTGAAGGATGTTGCTGAAGCTAACGCTACGGAGAAGCTGAGGGTTGCCGAGGATATGGAGAAGAGGGCTTCCTCGGCAGAGGAGGCTAGGGCCCGAGCGGAAGGGAAATCTGCCGAACTAGAGGTGCAGCTGGGGGGCACCGAGTTGAAACTGGCTGAGGCTCAAAGTCTGAATATTGCCTTAGGAGAGGAATTGGCTGATCTGAAGGCGGCGTTGGACGCTTGCGAGAGCAAGTGGTAGAATGAGGGGTTCGCCGATGCCGAGAACTCTGCGGAGCCGGTCGTGCTCCAGGCCCATCGGCTCGTAGCACCCACACAGAACGCCCCCCATGTTATCAATGAGGAGGAAACTTCCAGCATGAGGGAATTAGTGGAGGCCATTGATTCCCATGTTGAGCCAACCGGTTTGGAGGCTACAAGCAATCCTTGGACCGAGGATCCATTGAATTAATTGCCGAGCTGTTTTATCTACCTTTAATACAGTAACTAGTCTGTTTTTCTTTCTTTTTATTTACGGAAGATTTGCTTAGGTCGTCGGGTTGTGGTGACAAGATATTTATTTTTCTCGGTTCCTGATCCTTGGTTGTGTTTTGAACATTTGGGTTGTTTTTCAAACGGTTTTAGTTGTTATTCTATTATTTTGTTCCCATTTTATCGTTGCATGTTTGTGCATTGTTTATTAAATCTGCAGCTCGTGCTTGTGACCCAGGTGACAGGTTTGCTTTTTCCCAAAGCACATTAGTTCACTTTGGGCGCGTAGTCGTCCCGTTCGGCAGGTTTCTTTCCTAAGGAAAAAAATGGATCGAACCGAGAGCAAGGTTTCCGCCCTTACAATATTTTTTAGACTTTAGGTTTCCACTTGCTCGGTGAGTACAATCTGTCTGGGAGTAAGGGTTCTGTCCTTAGGATATTTATTAGATTTAAGGTTTCCACCTGCTCGGTGAGTACAATCGAATCGGGAGCAAAGTTTTTGTCCTTAGGATATTTTTTAGACTTAAGGTTTCCACCTGCTCGGTGAGTACAATCGAACCGGGAGCAAGGTTTCTGTCCTTAGGATATTTATTGGATTTAAGGTTTCCACCTGCTCGGTGAGTATAATCGAACCGGGAGCAAGGTTTCTGTCCTAAAGATATTTATTAGATTTAAGGTTTCCACCTGCTTGGTGAGTACAATCGAACCGGGAGCAAGGTTTCTGTTCTTAGGATATTCGTGCGCGTATATTTATTCGACCGGGAGCTGAATTCAGACAAAGATGCAATGACAACAAGAAAACTTTCCGCGGGCAAATGGCATCATTTTCATTGGTTAAATCGATTCAGAGTTACACAACCCATTGTTTGCAATGCTATTACTGGTAGAATCTTTTGAGATTATGGACGTTCCACGGCCGGGGCAACGATCTCTCATGTAGGTCTTCCAAGTAGTATGCCCCGGCGCCGGCAATGGCAGTGACTCGGTAAGGTCCTTCCCACGTCGGTGCCAACTTTCCGGCGCTTGTGTCTCGCATGTTCCCTACAGCTTTCCTCAGAACCAGGTCTCCAGTGCTGAACTCCCTCGTCTTTACATTCCGGTCATACCTCCGAGCGAGTTTTCCCTGATACTTGGCTAGTCGTATGGTCACCACGTCGCGGTATTTTTCCAACCTGTCCAACCATTCCACCATCATCTCGTCGTTATGCGCGGGGTTGAATCCCACAACTCGGGCGCTGCATAGATCCACTTCGGTTGGTATCACAGTTTCCGCGCCGTAAGTGAGGGAGAATGGGGTTTCCCCGGTGGATCTCCTCGGAGTTGTTCGGTAAGCCCATAATACTTTGGGCAGCTCTTCCGCCCAGTTCCCTTTGGCACCTTCCAACCTCCTCTTCAACCCATTTACGATTGCCTTATTCACAGCCTCAGCCTGACCATTGCCCTAGGGGTAAGCAGGAGTGGAATATCCGTTCTTGATGCCGAGGTCACCATAGAATGTTCGGAATGCTCGGCTGTAGAATTGCAACCCATTGTCCGATATAAGGGAGTTCGGCACACCAAATCTTATGACAATGTTCTTCCATACAAATTTCTTCACATCCACGTCTCGGATGTTTGCCAAAGCTTTTGCCTCCGCCCATTTGGTGAAATAGTCGACGGCTACAAACACGAACTTTCTATTGCCCGTTGCTCGGGGGAACGGGCCAATGATATCCAGTCTCCACTGGGCGAAAGGCCAGGGACTACTGATCGGGTTCAAATGGCCGGCTGGCTGATGGATCAGGTTCGCGTGCTTCTGACACTGTTCACACTTACGTGCATACTCAGCAGCATCTCTTTGCATTTGAGGCCACTAAAACCCTTGAGTCATTGCCCGGTGTGCCAATGATCGACCCCCAACGTGACTGCCGCATATCCCCTCATGAAGCTTGGCCAGGAGTTTGCTCGCCTTTAGTGGGTGTAAGCACAATAGGTACGGTCCCCCATACGATCTCCGATACAACTTTCGATCCTCGAACAACCAATACCGCGGCGCCATCCTCCGGATCCTGTTTCCTTCCTTCTCGTCGCTTGGGAGCTTATCCTCCGCAAGAAAATCAATAATGGGGTCCATCCAGCATAGGCCAAGTGTTGTGATTGCCGCGATACTCTTTTCTGCCATTCCCGGGTCGTCAGTTATATCTATGCTCGGCCTTGTCACGAGTTCAACTTTGATCAGCCGAGGTATCTCTTCGGCTACCGAGGATGCCAGCGTGGCGAGCGAGTCGGCATGTTTGTTCTGCATTCGGGCCACTTGGAAAACCTTTACCGTGCTAAAGCTGGTTATTTCTTGCTTCACCTTCTCCAGGTAGGCCTTCATCCGGAGATCTTTGGCTTCGAAACTGCCTCGTACCTGACTGACTACGAGGCGTGAATCTGAATATACCTCCACATCTCAGACTCCTAAACATAGAGCTGTGGCCAACAAGGCTTCATATTCTGCTTCGTTATTGGTGGCCCTGAAGCCTAACCTGAATGAATGTTCTATCCGTATTCCGTCCAGGGAGACAACAACGATCCCTGCATCAGACCCCGCGGAGCTAGAAGCCCTGTCTACGACTACCTTCCACGGGCGGATCTCCACATGGCAAATTGCTTCCCCACTTCTCCTTGGGGAAAATTCTGCGACAAAGTCCGCAAGGATCTGGCCCTTCACCGAGCTTCGCGGCCGGTAACGAATGTCAAAAGAACCAAGCCGCGTACCCTATTTTGCTATTTTGCCTGTGAAGTCTGACCTTTTTAGTAACGATTGCAGGGGATACTCAGTCAAGACGTAAACCGTATGAGCCTGAAAGTAGTGCGGCAGCTTTCTTGTAGCATGGATGAGGGCCAGGACAAGCTTCTCGAGTGGCAAGTACCTAGTCTCGGCGTCTACCAGGGTCTTGCTGATGTAGTACACGGGTTGCTGGATTCCATAATCCCTCACCAGTATGGCGCTCACGGCATGTTCAGATATGGCCAAGTACATGAACAAATCTTCCCTCGGCTCTGCTGCTGTCAGCATTGGGGCCCATGCCAAGTAGTCCTTTAGCTCTACAAAGGCTCTGTCACATTCTTCATTCCATTGAAAGCCTGTCCACTTCTTCAGAAGCTGATAAAATGGCCGGCAGCGGTCTGCGAATTTGGAGATGAACCGATTAAGGGCAGCCAGCATCCCGGTTAGAAGCTGCACTTCTCGTGGATTGCTAGGTGGCTTCAGCCTTTTGACTGCTTCAATTTGATCGGGGTCGACCTCAATCCCCCGCTTAGTAATCAAATATCCAAGGAACTTTCCGGCCCCGACGCCAAATGCACATTTCTCGGCATTAAGCAGCAACTTGTGCCGTCGAAGAACCTCGAAAATGCCCTGAAGTTCCTCTGCATGCCGCGCCCCTTGTTTGCTCTTCACCACCATGTCATCAATATATACTTCAACTGTTCGCCTGATTTTGTCTCGAAACATCCTTGTCATCATTCGCTGGTACGTGGCCCCGGCGTTCTTCAGGCCGAAGGGCATCATAGTGTAATGATAGTTGGCTTCTGGGGATATAAACGCCGTTTTCTCTTAATCCTTGGGGGCCAGGGCGATCTGGTGATACCCCTGAAAAGCATCTAGGAAGCTCATTCTCGGGTGCCCGTACGTAGCATCCACCAGTTGGTCAATCTTTGGTACGGGGAACGGGTTCTTTGGGCATGCTCGGTTCAGGTCAGTGAAGTCCACGCAAACTCTCCACTTGCCATTCTTCTTCTTCACTACCACGGTATTCGCCAGCCACTCCAGAAAGAAAATTTCCCTTATTGCCCCAGCATCCTTCAGCCTAAGGACTTTTGCTTTTACAGCCTCAACGTGCTCTTTGGCGGACCTTCTAGGTCTCTACTTCTTAGGGGGGAATGACGGATCAACTCTAAGCCTATGGACGATGAACTCGGGGTCCACCCCGGGCACCTCATATGGACTCCATGCAAAAACATCCGCGTTCCGTATAAAGAGTAACAACATTTCCACTTTTCCTTGCTCACCCATGCCTGCCTCTATATGGAAAAACTTGTCGGCATCCGGGAGTATCCTCACCTTCACCATTTCCTCGCCACAACCGCCCTTCATCTTCTCTCGGTCTTTCTGTAATTGCTATAATGGGCTCCTCTGCTGCGGGTCCTCCTGGTGAGCACATACCTCCTGATCGGTTGTCTCTTTCTTTTGGTTAATCATAGCTATTAAGCACTGCCTTGCCGTCTGCTGGCTCCCTCTTACCACGGCAACACCATTCTCGGTTGGAAACTTCACTTTCACATGCAGGGTTGATGGTACGGCCTCCATTGCATGGATCTACGGTCTGCCGAGTATCGCTGTATACGGGGAGAAAGAATTCACTACTATAAACATTACTACTTTCTCCTTACCGCCCATGTTCACGGGTAGAGATATTTTCCCCTCGGGCATTACTATCTTCCCATCGAACTCGACCAGAGGCGTGCCGTATTCTGTAAGGTCCCTATTTTTTAGCCCGAGCCCCCGATACAAATCCAGGTACATCACGTCCGCCCCGCTCCCTTGGTTTATCATCATTCTCTTCACCAGGAATCCACCTATCCAGGCGGAGACTATCAACGCATCATCGTGCGGTTAGATTGTTCCCTCCAAATCATGTCACCAAAAGCGATAAGCTCCTTGGTAAGCTTCAACCTCTTTGCCGACAGTTGCACTTCCGAGCCTTCCTCCACCGGTTCCACCCTTAACACCCCCTTTCTTCCTACCGCGGTGAGGCTTCTTGAGGATGCGTGGATGACTTTAATTACCCCGAGCGGGGGGGGGGGGGGAAGATGGTTGCCTCCCTGCACAGCCCCTTGCCTCGTCCCCTTGTCCCTTGCGTCCACCACGAACTCTTTTAGATGCCCGGCCTTAGCCAGCTACCCGAGGTGGTCTTTCAGCACCCTGCACTGCTCGGTCGTATGGCCCTTGTCTTTATGATAGGTACAGTACAGGTTCTGATTTCTTCGGGAGGGGTCACCCTCCATCCTGTTCGGCCATCTGAAATACGTCTTGTGTTTAATCTTGTTGAGAATTTTATGTACTGGATCCTTGAACATCACGTTCACCTCCCCTACTAATGTCCCTGGCTCTTGTATCCTCAAATCCCCCCGAGTCCTCGGTTGAAAAACACTTGAACGGGGGTGATTTATCATCAGCACCTTGCCCTTGCTCTATATCCGGTCATCTTCCAGCCTCTTGTATTCTTCGATGCGCCTCATTAACTGTCTCATATCCTCGGGGGGCCTCCTCGTCAACGATTCCCTCAGCCCAGAATCCTCGGGAAATCCAATCCTGAAAGTACTCGCGGCGATCTTCTCGTTCCCTCTGCCGATCTCATTGTTGAGCTCCCAGTATCGGCTAGCATAACTACGAAGGGTTTCCCCAGCTTTCATCTTCATAGATAGCAATGCATCCACCAGTTGGGGCACCCAGCTGCACGTCACAAACCGAGTTCCGAATTCTTGTATCAGTTCCGCGAAGTTGTGGAGCGAACCTTTTCGTAGCCCGTTGAACCATCTCAAAGCGATGGGGCCGAGGCTTGATGGAAAGACTTTACACATCAGGGCGTCATTACGGGTTTGCAAAGACATCATTTGAATGTAATGGCTTACATGCTCCACCGGGTCCGTTTTACCGTCGTAGGAGTCAAAAGGCGGGCGAGTAAACCTGTTCGGCATCGGGGCTCGCTCAATATCAGCCGAGAAAGGAGATTGGGCAGCCCTGCGTAACGCGCAGCTCATTGCGACCATAGCCGCTTTATGGGGTCGTTTTTCCTCCAGGCCATCTGAATCCTGGTCTGCGTAGCCCTGCGATCGTGAGCGGTCTCGGTGAGGGCTGGATTCGAGAGAACAAGTACGTTCCCGGTGCCGACGGCCTTCTCGTGAATGGGAACGCCCTTGTCTATAATAGTGTTCGAATTGGTAGGAACCTGCCTTGCGATGATCGCTCTGAGCGTTAGGCCTCCTCTCGCGGTCATTCCTATCCCTCCTACGGCGCCTGCTTCCAGCCTCCAATTCCAGGTCACTCACTAGTACGCGTAACCTTTCAAGCTTTTCGTCTCTTTCATCATATTGCCCGTGGCCTGGGGCGTTTGAAATTCTGCTCTGCGTTTGATAAGACCCTTCCTCGAGTCTAGACCGCTCCTCTCTTTCGTGGTCCCTGTCCTCACGTCTCTTTTACCTTCTTTCTCGCCATGCGGATCCCTGAAAAGACCCCACCGAACCGCTTTTCGCGTCACTCCCTGACCGTCGCCTAGATATCTCAATCCCCGGGATTAAGTCCTAGCAGAACCACGGTGTTGTAGGAGATTCCCATAGACGGCGCCAATTGTGTAAGCCAAACACGAGATTGCTGTGGCTAAATTCGCTTGGGCTCACAATTTATTTGTGTGGTGGGCTTGGATTTCCTACACTGGGTCGTCCTTGTGCTGAAATCAACGAAGACCCTTTTTCCACTTCTTTTTCCTGTTAGCTCTCTCCCTTTCCTCCTTCTTCCCTCCGTTTTTTCAACAACCCCTTCCTCTCACAAGCTGCTTGTATTTATAGTTAGGAGCCAGTGGGATAGTGATGATTGTCTCTGACGCTAGTGCATTTGGGGGTCCAATGCAGTTGGTTATAAGTGGGTGTTTAGGTGGGAGTGGCCTTGGAATTGATTCCCACTCTGGGACACTAAGCAGATGCAATTCCTGGTCGCAATTGTTCGGTTGTTGATTCCCCAGGCATAACTCCACTTCTCGAGGAAGTATCCTCTGGAAATGATGTAGGTTCGGACAGCTCGCGCAGGTGGGTCAGATCTAAATGCCGTCCTCCGAGCATGCTAAGAACATAAGGTCCTGTTGGGCCTTAATGGTCCAGTAGGCCCAGGGAGCTTGGTTCCGCACATAAATACAAGTAAAAATTAATACAAATCTTCTCTAAATACTATTTGAATATAAATAAAAGTAGTAGCTCCTAAAACATTTCCAAGGAAGCTAAATCAAAATACAAAATCTTATTTATTCTTTTATTTTATTAGAGCCATAGACTCCCTTATAATTCAAACTATTCATTTTCTTTTTGTTTCTCAAATTAATTTGTATTATATGAATTTATATATAAAATCGTGCAACCTACAATAAGCAAAAATTATGATAGGTTCTATAATTAGAACAAATTGAAGGTTATTATTCTTCGAATAGTTCTATCTCTTAAAAGTAGCCAATTTTTATAATACTATGTATAAAGATTTTAATAAAGAACACTATAAAAACATAGTGTACAAATAATTTGTATTATATGAATTTATATATAAAATCGTGCAACCTATAATAAGCAAAAATTATGATAGGTTCTATAATTAGATCAAATTAAAGGTTATTATTCTTCGAATAGTTCTATCTCTTAAAAGTGGCCAATTTTTATAATACTATGTCTAAAGATTTTGTAAGCCAAATACGAAACTGCTGTGCCAAGATTCGCTTGAGCTCACAATTTACTTATGTAGTGGGCCTGGATTTCCTACATTGGGTCGTCCTTGTGCTGAGACCAATGAAGGTCCTTTTTTCACCGTTTTTCTGCTAGCTCTCCCTCTCTCTCTTTTTTCCCCTCCTCCCTTCCGTTTTTTTCAACAACCCCCTTCCTCCCACAAGCTCCTTGTATTTATAGCTAGATGTTAGTGGGATAGTGATGATTGTCTCTGACGCTAGTGCGTGTGGAGGTCCAATGCAGTTGGTCATAAGTGGGTGTTTTAGGTGGGAGTGGCCTTGGAATTGGTTCCCACTCTGGGACGCTAGGCGGATGCAGTTCCCGGCCACGATTGCTTGGTTGTTAACTTCTCGTGCACAACTCCATTTCTCCGGGAAGTACCCTTGGGAGATGATGTAGGTTCGGACGGCTCGCACGGATGGGCGAGATTAAAATGCCGTCCTCCGAGCAATCTAAGAATGTAAGGTTCTATTGGGCCTTAATGATACAGCAAGCCCAGAGCTTATTGCTGCACAGGTTCCATTGGGCCTTAATGATCCAGCAGGCCTAGGGAGCTTGGTGCTGCACATTAGCCCCTCCTTGATTCCTCCCCCGTTCTCGGGGGTGAATCGAGGAATCCGAGGGGTCGTCGGCCCGGTCAGTGAGCTCTAGTCGGTCATTAACGCGCTTCTCAAAAGACGCATTAAGTCTGATAGGCTGTCATTATTACCTGACGCTTCGCTAACCGAGACGTCGTGCGTGTGACAGTTGACACGATGGTTCGTTGGGCTTCTCGCCAACGGCTTATTAATTGCCATTTACTCTCCCCCCATCCCTTATAAATACCTCCTTCAGGCACTTTTCTTCACTTTTGCATCTTTCATTCTCCCACCTTTCATTTGGCTGAGCATTCCTCCTTGTGCGTTTCCTCTTCTAGTTTAGGACCTCTCTCTTTCTTAGAGCCCCAAGTAAGTTTTCTCTCCTCTCTGATTACTCTATTTCATTCGATTGGCCTCGCAGATCGTAGCTTTTCTTTTTGGGGATCCTAGATTAGGAAATGGGTTATTCTTACCTCCTTTCTTCTGAAGCCGCTTTGGCTACCTTTAGGGCTGCTTTCGATGTCCCCGGGGACGTAGATATTGCATATTGCCCCGAGGGTGATATAGACATTCAATGGCGCCAGGGCGTTAATACTGTCTTCTTTCTATTAATGGCTATCTCAGAGGGCGGGGTTAGATTCCCGGTTGATCCCCTGATCCTGAGCACCCTTAGGTTTTACAGATTTTGCCCAGACCAACTCTCTCCCAACTTTTACCGAGTGGTGAGCTATGTCAATAGGTTGAACCGGTTGTTCGGTTTAGAATTAAATCATCACGATATTAACTTCATGTACAGTCTGTGTGGCAATATCAATTCGGATTATTATCTAAAAACTAGGGATATGAGGGTACGGCTAATCTCATGCCTGCCTGATTCCAATAGAAATTCAGCGGGGGAATTTGTACGGGTGAGCGGTAACTGGTTTGTCGAGGAGCTCCTCTGCACGTTTTCACCGAGCAACGTTGGTCGGTACCGAGCGTCTTTACTTTACGTTCGATTTTGATCAGCGAGTAATTCCTAACCGATTTTGTGTGGTTTTTGTGCAGAAAGCACAAGGTTCAAGCCGGACCGAAGAGTGGTGCACATCCGCGACTTGAATTTTGTGCTCAGGTCGAAAATCTTCGTTCATTCGGACGGGCAACTCCGTGCATCGCACCTGATTCTCAGTGTTGACCCCGTGTACTCCACCTGGCAAGCTTTTAGCCAGGCCTTGCTAGTCGACAGTCCCTTTCTTTCTTACATAGACGTGCGTCACGCGAACTTCCTTCCCCCAAAGTTCACCATAGGCGAGGCACGTGACTGTGGCCCCCGGTTCATCTGTTCGGACGAGCGCCAGCCCCTTCGTGACGAGTCAGCCGAGAGAGTGTCACGAGCGCTCCGAGAAAGGGCGCACGAACATATCCACCCCCAAGACCCCGTTCAACCTGAAGCTCCCGTGGAACAAGAGGCTCCCGTTCAAGTAGCCGAAGGTATAGTCGCTGAGCACATCAGCTCTTCAGAAACAGAATCTGACCATAGTCGTGAGATGGTGACGAGGAGGTCAATGTCAATAAGCCGTTTCATGCCAGGCGCTCGGCCGGCAGCTCAGCAGTAAGGAGATCCAAGCCAAGCCCCTCCTCCTCCTCCTCCAGCTCCCTTGGTCCGATCACGCAAAAGGCAACGCATTGCCGAACAGGCGCAGCATGGTCCGATCGTCTTGCCGGCCAATTCGCCACCTCGCCCCTCCTCTGGCATCGTTATTCGCGAGCCGACGACCCAAACTGGGCTGGACGTGGCGTCCTCTTCCCGATCCAACGTGGGCTGGCAACCCTCCTTCCAGCTGGATGGTCAACCTCTCCCAGAGTCTGCCAGTGTTCGAATCTGGGACAAGGGTCAGAGAGGCCGTATTGCACAGACTTTAGCGCGCGGCCTGCTTTTGCCCGAGGACGTGCATGCTTTTTCGGAGGGGACAGAAGAGTCCTTGGGGAGGCAGTTGGTATGGCTTACCGTGGCGGTATGTTTTTCTGAAAATTTGACCCATAGGTCATTAATTTGGTTTTTACACTAACTCGCGCAAAGGATTCTGTCATATTTCTTCTTTATTGTCATCTGTCCAAGCCACTCAATTATCCCAAATAGTTGATGGGAGGATAAAAGATCTCGCCGAGGATGCTGGCCGGGAGAAAGCTTTGAAGGACGTTGCTGAAGCTAACGCCACAGAGAAGCTGAGGGCTGCCGAGGAAGCGGAGAAGAGGGCTTCCTCGGCAGAGGAGGCTAGGGCCCGAGCGAAAGGGAAATCTGCCTAGTTGGAGGTGTAGCTGGGGGGCACCGACCTGAAACTGACTGAAGCTCAAAGTCTGAACATTGCTTTAGGAGAGGAGTTGGCCGATCTGAAGGCGACGTTGGACGCTTGCGAGAGCAAGTGGTACAATGAGGGGTTCGCCTGCCGAGAACTCCGCAGAGCCGGTCGTGCGCTAGGCCCATTGGCTCGGATTCGAGGAGGGATGGCTGGCTGCTCTTCGAGCAGCGGGAGTCCCCGAGGAGTCTCCTCTGAGGAACCCAAGTGAGATCCCCTTCCTGCCCCCCATAGCACCCGCACAGAACGCCCCCCACGTTATCGATGAGGAGGAAACTTCTAGCATGAGGGAATTAGTGGAGGCCATCGATACCCATACCGAGCCAACTGGCCTGGAGGCTATAAGCAATCCTCAGACCGAGGATCCTTCGAATTAACTGCCAAGCCGTTTTATCTGCTTTTAATTCAGCAATTAGTTTGTTTCCTTTCTTTATTTACGGAAGTTTTGCTCAGGTCACCGGGCTGTGGTGACAAGACATTTATTTTTCTCGGTTCTTAGTTTTTAGTCGGTTGTGTTTTGAACATTTGGCGTTGTTCTCAAACAGTTTTAGCTGTTACTCTATTATTTTGTTCCCATTTTTCCGTTGCATGTTAGCGCATTGTTTATTAAATATGCAGCCCGTGCTTGTGCCCCAGATGACAGGTTGCTTTTTCCTGAGGCACGTTAGTTCACTTTGGGTGCGCAGTCGTCCCGTTAGGTTCTTGTCCTTAGGATGTTCTTTAGTATTAAGATTAGAATATTTTTTAGACTTAAGGTTTCCACCTGCTTGGTGAATACAGTTTAACCGGGAGCAAGGTTTCTATCCTTAGAATATTTTTTAGATTCAAGGTTTTCACTTGCTCAGTGAATACAATCGAACCGGGAGCAAGGTTTCTGTCCTTAGAATGTTTTTTAGACTTAAGGTTTCCACCTGCTCGATGAATACAATCGAACCGAGAGCAAGGTTTTCGTCCTTAGTACGTTTTTTAGACTTAAGGTTTCCACCTGCTCAGTGAATACAATCGAACCGGGAGCAAGGTTTCTGTCCTTAGAATATTTTTTAGACTTAAGGTTTCCACCTGCTCGGTGAATACAATCGAACCGGGAGCAAGGTTTCTGTCCTTAGAATATATATTTTTTTTAGACTCAAGGTTTTCACCTGCTCGGTGAATACAATCGAACCGGGAGTCAGATTTCTGTCCTTAGAATATTTTTTAGACTTAAGGTTTCCACCTGCGCGGTGAATACAATCGAACCGGGAGCAAGGTTTCTGTCCTTAGAATATTTTTTTAGATTCAAGGTTTTCACTTGCTCGGTGAATACAATCGAACCGGGAGTAAGGTTTCTGTCCTTAGAACGTTTTTTAGACTTAAGGTTTCCACCTGCTCGGTGAATACAATCGAACCGGGAGCAAGGTTTCTGTCCTTAGAATATTTTTTAGACTTTAGGTTTCCACCTGCTCGATGAATACAATCGAACCGGGAGCAAGGTTTCTGTCCTTAGAATATATATATTTTTTTTTGACTCAAGGTTTTCACCTGCTCGGTGAATACAATCGAACCGGGAGCCAGGTTTCTGTCCTTAGAATATTTTTTAGACTTAAGGTTTCCACCTGCTCGGTGAATACAATCGAACTGGGAGTAAGGTTTCTGTCCTTAGAATATTTTTTAGATTCAAGGTTTTCACCTGCTCGGTGAATATAATCGAACCGGGAGCAAGGTTTCTGTCCTTGGGATATTCGTATGCATATGTTTATTCGACTGGGAACTCAACTCAGACAAAGAAGCAATGACAACAAAAAAGCTTTCCGCAGGCAAAAGGCATCATTTTCATTGGTGAAATCGATTCAGTGTTACACAACTCATTGTTTGCAACGCTATTACTGGTAGAATCTTTTGAGGTTATGGACATTCCACGGCCGGGGCAACGATCTCTCGTGTAGGTCCTCCAAGTAGTATGCCCCGGCACCGGCGACGGCGGTGACTCTGTAAGGTCCTTCCCACGTCTGTGCCAATTTCCCGGCACTCGCATCCCGTATGTTCCCCACAGGTTTTCTCAGAACCAAGTCTCCAGCGCTGAACTCCCTCGTCTTTACGTTCTGGTCATACCTCCAAGCGAGCTTCTGCTGATATTCAGCCAGCCGTATAGTCACCACTTCGCGGTATTCTTCCAACCTGTCCAAACATTCCACTATCATATCGTCGTTGTGCGCGGGGTTGAATCCCGCAACTCGGGCGCTGCACAGATCCACTTCGGCTGGTATTACAGCTTTCGCACCGTAAGTGAGGGAGAATGGGGTTTCCCCGGTGGATCTCCTCAGAGTTATCCGGTAAGCCCATAATACTTTGGGCAGCTCTTCCGCCCAGTTTCCTTTGGCACCTTCCAACCTCCTCTTCAGCCCATTTACGATTGCCTTATTCACAGCCTCGGCCTGGCCATTGCCCTGGGGGTAAGCCAAAGTGGAGTATCCGTTCTTAATGCCGAGGTCACCACAGAATGTTTAGAATGCCCGGCTATCGAATTGCAACCCGTTGTCCGATATAAGGGAGTTTGGCACACCAAATCTTGTGACAATGTTCTTCCATACGAACTTCTTCACATCTACGGCTCGGATGTTTGCCAAAGCTTCCGCCTCCGCCCATTTGGTGAAATAGTCAACGGCTACCAGCACAAACTTTCTGTTGCCCGTTGCTCGGGGGAATGGGCCAATGATATCCAGCCCCCACTGGGCGAAAGGCCAGGGACTGCTGATTGGGTTCAAACAACCGGCTGGCTGATGGATCAGGTTCGCGTGCTTCTGACACTGTTCACACTTACGTGCATACTCAGCAGCATCTCTTTGCATTTGAGGCCACCAAAACCCTTGAGTCATTGCCCGGCGCGCCAATGATCGACCCCCAACATAACTGCCGCATATCCCCTCATGAAGCTCGGCCAGGAGTCTGCCCGCCTTTACTGGGTGCAAGTACAATAGGTACGGTCCCCCATACGATCTACGATACAACTTTCGGTCCTCGGACAACCAATACCGCGGCGCCATCCTCCGGATCCTGTTTCCCTCCTTCTCGTGGCTCTGGAGCTTATCCTCCGCAAGAAAATCAATAATGGGGTCCATCCAGCATGGGTTAAGTGTTGTGATTGCCGCGATACTCTTTTCTGCCATTCTCGGATTGTCAGTTATATCTATGCTTGGCCTTGTCACGAGTTCAATTTTGATCAGCCGAGGTATCTCTTTGGCTACCGAGGATGCCAGTGTGGCGAGCAAGTCGGCGTGTCTGTTCTGCCTTCGGGCCATTTGGAAAACCTTTACCGTGCTAAAGTTGGTTATTTCTTGCTTCACCTTCTCCAGGTAGGCCTTCATCCGGAGATCTCTGGCTTCGAAACTGCCTCGTACTTGACTGACTACGAGGCGTGAATCCGAATACACCTCCACATCTCGGACTCCTAAACATAGAGCTGTCCTCAATTCGGCCAACAAGGCTTAATATTCTGCTTCATTATTGGTGGTCCTGAAGCCCAACCTGAACGAGTGTTCTATCCGTATTCTGTCCGGGGAGACGATAACGATCCTTGCACCGGACCCCGTGGAGCTAGAAGCCCCGTCTACAAATACCTTCCGCGGGCGGTTCTCCACATGGCAAATCGCTTCCTCACTTCTCCCTGGGGAGAATTCTGCGACAAAGTCCGCTAGGATCTGGCCCTTCACCAAGCTTCGCGGCCGGTAACAAATGTCAAAAGAGCCGAGCCGCGTACCCCACTTTGCTATTATGCCCGTGAAGTCTGATCTTTTTAGTAACGATTGCAGGGGATACTCAGTCAAGACGTAAATCGTATGAGCCTGAAAGTAGTGCGGCAGCTTTCTTGTAGCATAGACGAAGGCCAGGACAAGCTTTTCGAGTGGCAAGTACCTAGTCTCGGCGTCCACCAGGGTCTTGCTGATGTAGTACACGGGTTGTTGGATTCCACGATACCTCAGCAGCACAGCACTCACGGCATGTTCAGATACGGCCAAGTACATGAACAAATCTTCCCCCGGCTTTGGTGCTGTCAGCATTGGGGCCCGTGCCAAATAGTCTTTTAGCTCCACAAAGGCTCTGTCACATTCTTCGTTCCACTGAAAGCCTGTCCACTTCCTCAAAAGCTGATAAAATGGCCGGCAGCGGTCTACGAATTTGGAGATGAACCGATTAAGGGCGGCCAGCATCCCGGTTAGCACTTGCACCTCTCGTGGATTGCTCGGTGGCTTTAGGCTTTTGACTGCTTCAATTTGATCGGGGTCGACCTCAATCCCTCGCTTAGTAATCAAATATCCAAGGAACTTTCCGGCCCCGATGCCAAAGGCGCATTTCTCGGCATTAAGCCGCAACTTGTACCGCCGAAGAACCTTGAAAGCTCCCTGAAGTTCTTCTGTATGCCGCGCCACTTGCTTGCTCTTCACCACCATGTCATCAATATATACTTCAACTGTTCGCCCTATTTTGTCTCGGAACATCCTTGTCATCATTCGCTGGTACGTGGCCCAGGCGTTCTTCAGGCCGAAAGGCATCACGGTGTAATGATAGTTGGCTTCTAGGGATATAAACGCCGTTTTCTCTTGATCCTTGGGGGCCAAGGTGATCTGGTGGTACCTCTAAAAAGCATCCAAGAAGCTCATTCTTGGGTGCCCGTACGTAGCATCCACCAGTTGGTCGATCTTAGGCACAGGGAACGGGTCTTTTGGGCATGCTTGGTTTAGGTCGGTGAAGTCCACGCAAACTCTCCACTTGCCATTCTTTTTCTTCACTACCACGGTATTCGCCAGCCACTCCGGGAAGAAAATTTCCCTTATTGCCCCAACATCCTTCAGCCTAAGGACTTCTGCTTTTATAGCCTCAACGTGCTTTTTAGCGGACCTTCTAGGTTTCTGCTTCTTAGGGGGGAACGAAGGATCAACTTTAAGCCTATGGACGATGAACTCAGGGTCCACCCCGGGCACCTCATATGGACTCCATGCAAAAACATCTGCATTCCGTATAAGGAGCAACAACATTTCCACTTTTTCTTGCTCACCCATGCCTGCCCCTAGGTGGAAAAACTTGTCGGTGTCCGGGAGTATCCTCACCTTCACCATTTCCTCGGCACAACCGTCGTTCATCTTCTCTTGGTCTTTCTGTAATTGCTATAATGGGCTCCCTGCTGCGGGTCCTCCTGTTGGGCATACACCTCCTGATCGGTTGTCTCTTTCTTTTGGTTAACCATAGCTATTAAGCACTGCCTCGCCGTCTGCTGGCTCCCCCTCACCACAGCAACACCGTTCTCAGTTGGAAACTTCACTTTCACATGCAGGGTTGATGGTACGGCCTCCATTGCATGGATCCAAGGTCTGCCGAGTATCGCCGTGTACGGGGAGAAAGAATTCACTACTATAAACATTACCACCTTCTCCTTGCCCCCCATGTTCACGGGTAGAGATATTTTCCCCTCGGGCATTACTATCTTCCCATCGAACCTGACCAGGGGCGTGCCGTATTCTGTAAGGTCCCTGTTTTTAAGCCTGAGCCCCCGGTACAAATCCGGGTACATCACGTCCGCCCCGTTCCCTTAGTCTATCATCACTCTCTTCACCAGGAACCCACCTATCCGAGCGGAGACTATTAACGCGTCCTCGTGCGGTTGGATTGTTCCTTCCAAATCGTCGTCGCCGAAAGCGATGGGCTCCTTGGTAAACTTTAGCCTTTTTGCCGATAGTTGAACTTCCGAGCTTTCCTCCACCGATTCCACCCTTAATACCCTTTTTCTTCTTGCCGAGGTGAGGCTTCTTGAAGGCGCGTGGATGACTTCAATTACCCCGAGCGGGGGGGGAAGGGGGTTGTTCCCCTGCACAGCCCCTTGCCCGTCCCGTTGTCCCTCGCGTCCACCACGAACTCCTTTAGATGCCCGGCCTTGGCCAGCTGTCTGAGGTGATCTTTCAACACCCTGCACTGCTCGGTCGTATGGCCCTTGTCTTTATGATAGGTACAGTACAGTACAGGTTCTGATTTCTTCGGGAGGGGTCACCCCCCATCCTATTCGGCCACCTGAAATACAGCTCGTGTTTAATCTTGTCCAGAATTTTGTGTACTGGATCCTTGAACATAACGTTCACCTCCCCTACCAGTGCCCCCGGCTCTTGTATCCTCAAATTCCCCCGGGTCCTTGGTTGAAAAACATTTGGACGGGGGTGATTTATCATCGGCGCCTTGCCCTTGCTCTGTATTTGGTCATCTTCCAACCTCTTGTATTCTTCGATGCGCCTCATTAACTGCCTCATATCCTCGGGGGGCTTCCTCGTCAACGATTCCCTCAGCCCAGAATCCTCGGGCAATCCAATCCTGAAAGTACTCACGGCGATCTTCTCGTTTCCTCTGACGATCTCGTTGTAAAGCTCCCAGTATCTGCTAGCATAGCTACGAAGGGTTTCCCCAGCTCTCATCTTCATAGATAGCAGTGCATCCACCGGTTGGGGCACCCTGCTGCACGTCACAAATCGGGTTTCGAATTCTTGTATCAGTTCCGCGAAGCTGTGGAGGGAGTCTTTTCGTAGCGCGTTAAACCATCTCAAAGCGGTTGGGCCGAGGCTCAATGGAAAAACTTTACACATCAGGGCGTCATTACGGGTGTGCAAGGATATCATTTGAATGTAGTGGCTTACATGCTCCACCGGGTCCGTTTTACTGTCGTAGAAGTCAAAAGGGGGGCGGGTAAACCTGTCCGGCATCGGGGCCCGCTCAATGTCAGCCGAGAAAGGAGATTGGGCGGCCCTGCGCAACGCGCTGCTCATCGCGTCCATAGCTGCGTTATGTGGCCATTTTTCTTCTGGGCCATCTGAATCCTGGTCTGCGTAGCCTTGCAATCGCGAGTGGTCTCGGTGCTGGCTGGACTCGAGAGAGCGAGTACGTTCCCAGCGCCTACGACCCTCTCATGAGTGGGAACGCCCTCGCCTACGATGACGTTCGGATTGGTAGGAACCTGTCTCGCGATGACCACTCTCAGTGTTAGGTCTCCTCTTGCGGTCGTTCCCATCCCTCCTACGGCGCCTGCTTTCAGCCTCCAATTCCAGGTCTCTCACTAGTACGCATAATCGTTCAAGCTCTTCGTCTCTTTCATCATATTGCCCGTGGCCTGAGGCATTAGAAATTCTGTTCTGCGTTTGATAAGACCCCTCCCCAAGTCCGGACCGCTCCTCTCTTTCACGGTCCCTGTCCTCACGTCTCTTTTGCCTTCTTTCTCGCCATGAGGATCCCTGAGAAGACCCCACTGAACCGTTTTCCGCGTCACTCCCTAACCGTCGCCTAGACATCTCAGTCCCCAAGATTGAGTCCCAGCAGAATCACGGCGTTGTAGGAGATTCCCACAGACGGCGCCAATTGTGTAAGCCAAATACGAAACTGCTGTGCCAAGGTTCGCTTGAGCTCACAATTTACTTATGCAGTGGGCCTGAATTTCTTACACTGGGTCGTCCTTGTGCTGAGACCAATGAAGGTCCTTTTTTCACCGTTTTTCTGCTAGCTCTCCCTTTCTCTCTTTTTTCCCCTCCTTCCCTCCGTTTTTTTCAACAACCCCCTTCCTCCCACAAGCTCCTTGTATTTATAGCTAGATGTTAGTGGGATAGCGATGATTGTATATGACACTAGTGCGTGTGGAGGTCCAATACAGTTGGTTATAAGTGGATGTTTTAGGTGGGAGTGGCCTTGGAATTGGTTCCCGCTCTGGGACGCTAGGCGGATGCAATTCCTGGCCGCGATTGCTCGGTCGTTAACTTCCCGTGCACAACTCCATTTCTCTGGGAAGCACCCTCGGGAGATGATGTAGGTTTGGACGGCCCGCATGGATGGGCGAGATTAAAATGCCGTCCTCCGAGCAATCTAAGAATGTAAGGTTCTATTGGGCCTTAATGATACAGCAGGCCCAGAGCTTGTTGCCGCACAGGTTCCATTGGGCCTTAATGATCCAGCAGGCCCAGGGAGCTTGGTGCCGCACAGATTTTAATAAAGAACACTATAAAAACATAGTGTACAAATAAGTATTCAAAGATTTTCCAAAGGAAAAAAATACTTCTAACATTTTTTAATCATTGATATTATTTTTAGCAATACTTCAAGTCACTAACAAATTAGTACTTATTTTGTTATAATAATTATTAAAATATATAATTATTTTTATATATATATTTTATAAGTGTTTCATAAAACCGTGTAATACACGGGCCTATAACTAGTATATATATATATATATATAATTTTTGTTTGAATGAAAAATTTGTACTTTTATTTTTCTAAAAAATATCCACAAAAAAAAAAAGAAAAAAAAAAAGAGGAAAAGAGCAAACTTTTGGAAACACATTGGTGCAAAATATGTGTTTGAATGAAAAGTTTGTGTTTGATTGTAGGTATAAGATTATTGTTATTTTTTTTTTTTTTAAATGTAAAAGATGGAAACAGGTTGGTGAGAGTTTGTGTTTGAATTCCTATTATAAAAAAAATATATTAAAAAAAAGGGAGAGAGTTTGTTTTTGGATAAAAAGTTTGAAATATCGACACAAAAAAATAAGAGGAAAAGATAAATAGGGTGCAAAGGATTCTTCTTTTTTTTTCTTTTTTCTTTTTTTGGCTAAGGGTGCAAAGGATTCTAGAGATATGAAAGAATCATAACAAAAATTATATAAGATTGAATGGGTGAAGTCATTAAAATTATTTAAAAGAATTGCAGCAAGGTTAAACTAGTGGATATATATGAAATTTAAAACTAAGTTTACTTGATTAAGCAAAAAAATAATAATAATAACAATACCAAATAAATTCACAAAGAGAGAAAACCCATATATATTAAATTGAAAATTAAGTTTACTTAAGAAACACAAAGGTGAAAATAAAAATATGTTGGTGCAAAGGTGTTAGAATTATTTGCCCTCAAAAACAATACTATGCAATTTTTATTTGATAATAAAAATTTATTTTCACATTCATAATTTTATAGGTATATTTCATTGTTTAAATGTGGCATGTGATGTCACCTCTGTAGAAAAATCATGTTAATGGTTAAGGAACCAAAGACAGGGAGTGATGATTTTTCATAGATTATTAAATTGTTCTAGGCTGTGGATATTAATTGAATATTACCACTAAAGCCTATACTTGTTGTGCTGCTATATGATAGGATGATTTACTCCATCATTGAGGTAGTGACTTTAAGCAGACAAGTGGGTGTAATGTAACAAGTACATACATTGAATTGGATCCGATCAAGGACACCTTATGGAGCGATCACTGTTAATTAAAAGGTTGTCCTATCACAATTTTTCTATTGTCCTTAAACATGAGGGGTTTGTGTATATTTATTTATTATGCACATAACTTTGACAATGTCAACTGGTGATGCCAATTTTTAAAGGCTATATACAGACACGTTGGGTTATGTGTGTAATGAGTAAAATATATAAATGCTTAACAATGAATCCACCAGTCTCTAAAGAAGATAGTATATTCAGTTGATTTTCATATTGAAGTTGGACTCAAAACAAAACTGGCCGGTGACATTTTTCGAAAATGTTTTTCATATATATAATATTGTATATATATATTTAAAGAGTTTTTAAAGATATTTTGGAGTCTAATAGAAATTATGAAATCAAGAAATTAAGGGTTACATAAGCTAGGGACATGACAGTGATATTAATCCAGTCCTAGTAGCTTGTGGGAATATAGTATGGTGGAAGGACATAGATATAAAATTGTAAGTAATGGGACCTCATTTGTAATTCTCTAATCTTCAGGGGTCAATTGCAATGTGTTGATGGACATTATTGCAATTTGTAGAAGTTCAAATATTTTCTTGATATGATTGAGAAAATTAAGGAATATTTTTGGAAAGAGTTTCAAGAAAAGTCAATAACGTTCAAAAATGTTATTGATAAAATCCTACGGCTGAAGATTAGGATCCCTAAGGATCCCACGTCCAATCTCTCTCTAGGGTTTTAGAAGTCTACTATAAAATAAGATTTTACAATATCATATTTAGTGGTTGGCCATGTTAGAAATAGACTTTGCAGCGGAATTTAAATAATCGGTTTTTTCGGCATACCTCTCTTGGCCTAAGCCGATGATCGCACAGGAGCTTTGAGATTGTTCTACGTTGTCTAGAGCTAGCCTCCACACAGACCAGCTATCCAAACACGTTTTGAATTCCAGTTTGAGCTACCCACGAACCAAAAACGTTTCTCCGACGGTGTTGCACACTACTAGAGTGATGCAAACATAACCCACAACCTAAGAGCCTCACAACACTCAATAAACACTATGAGAAATGCAGAATTCGTCCACACTCTAATGGTTATCATTCTTTGTGTTTATATACACTCAACTCCATTAATGTTGAGTGGGATAATGGATTAGTGGGGTAGTGTAACGGTTTAATACCATTACTCCTAGATGTTACAATCTGAAGCAAATAGAGGGACATGCTCACATTGGGTGACTGTCCAAATTCTTTCAGTTTCTAACATCTCCCACTCATCCACTGTGGGCATGGCCCTATTATCCATCTCTCAATGTGTTTCTCAGTGCGTTCATACTGGCAAATAGGTTGTGCGACCGCCGAGCACACTTGAAAAACATATTTGGGAGCACTAAGCTAAATCTTATACCAAGACCAGCATAGCAACATCCCTAAAGTGTCTCGTTATGCCCTAGACATATATTAACACATCAAATCAAGCATCTCTAACCCCTCTTGAGTTTCATACTCAGACTTATACTTGATCCATCATGACTATCTAAATGTACTCACGATTATTTCGCTACCATAAGCGCTATAACCTGTCGACAGTGAGCACAAATATAAGGATGTGTTACAAAAATAGTCTTCCCTTTGCACTCATGTCCTTTAACTTTGGTCCAATTGCTTTCCCAGCAATGTCCCTTTAGACCGAATCAAACATGGCCATAGGTAACATGCCAAAGTAGCAGACATCAAAACCTTAGCTTCAAGACATAGTCAAAAGTAATAAGGGCACAAGTAGGATCTTAATGAAAAGATCCATGGGACTCACACGGTGAAGAAGCAGGGATTTATTCTCTCACCTCCGCTTTTGGTCGAGCAAGCACATGTAGTATGAAATACATGCTACGGTGGAGTTCTCTTAAGTAAGAGCGTATGTCTTAACTCAAAACACCGTACAAAACTTAGTCTAGACACTACTTAAGCGCCTAACTCGAGTCCTTTATTCACTTGCCACCTCAGGCATCAAATACGGTCTCGCATTTGGCTAACCACAGGCTACATGGATCATGGGCTATCCATGTACGGTCTAATCAAGATAAATATATTATAAACCTCATCTTAGTCCCAACTAAGGCGACATCTGTTTGTGTCAACTATCTATATATGCTACATAAGCATTGAATGACACAATTGTCTCATCTCTGCTCACTACTCAAGTGCCAGAGGCGATCGCTCGGGTGAGTGAGACGACCTAAGCCTGTCGACATACCTTTCATACCACAGAACTCATCATATGGTATATGTGTGTGTAAACATACATATTATTATTAACTGAATAACATCATATGTATTTAAAACAAAATATCCCAAAAGAGTACAATAAATGGTAACTAAAAACAACATATCATCATATTCTACGTAGCCCTAAACTCCTAACATGAGCCTGAAAGACATCCCTTCCTATAGGCTTTGTAAGAGGATCAGCAATCATTAGGCTTGTAGAAATGTGTTTTAGAACCACTTCATTGTGAGCAACCATATCTCGAATGTAGTGATATCGTATATCAATATGTTTGGTTCTACCATGATACTTAGAATCTTTAGCATAGGCAAGTGCTGCCATGCTATCACAATGTACCGTAATGGGATCCGAGGCATCCTTGACAACCTCAAGATTTTGAAAGAACCTTCTCAACCAAACTGCTTCCTGAACAGCTGCTGAACATGCTACATACTCTGCTTCCATAGTTGATAATGCTACACAGGGTTGTTTCTTGCTACTCCAAGTGATGGCGCCATTATTTAGCAAGAAAGCATATCCAGATGTAGATTTGCGTTCATCTAGGTCACTACCCCAATCAGCATCACTATAGCCAATCATACGCAAATCTAAACCCTGATAACAAAGGATGTAGTCCGCTGTCCCTTTAAGATATCTTAATATCCTCTTGACAGCTTTCCAATGAGCAAGTCCTGGATTAGACTGAAATCTGCTGACTAATCCAACAGCATAACATATATCGGGCCGAGTACACATCATTGCATACATCAAGCTTCCAACTGCATTAGCATAAGGAACACGAGCCATCTTTTCTTTTTCATCTTGAGTCTTAGGACACATATCAAGGCTTAAGCTCTCATTTTTGGCAACTGGAGTATCTATGGGTTTGCAATTATGCATTTGGAAACGCTCAAGAACTTTCTTAATGTAGGTTTGTTGTGATAAACCTAAAAGTTTCTTTGAGCGATCCCTAAGGATTTTAACCCCTAGAATATAATCTGCCTCACCCATGTCCTTCATCTCAAAGTTAGAGGACAACCACCCTTTTGTGGCGATAATCATCTCCATATCATTACCGGCCAATAATATGTCATCGACATACAATGACAAAATAATGAAACTTCCCTTGGATCGTTTTACATAGACACAGTGATCTTCTTCGATCATCGTAAACCCATTCGATAGAACAGCTCGATGAAATCTCAGATACCACTGTCTAGATGACTGTTTTAAACCATATATAGATCGCTTAAGTTTGCACACTTTGTGCTCTTGACCTTTGGTCACAAAGCCAATAGGTTGATCCATATAGATTTCTTCATCTAGTTCTCCATTGAGAAAAGCTGTCTTAACGTCCATTTGGTATAATTCCAAATTCAAGTTTGCAACAATGGCCAGAATGAGTCGAACAGAGGCAAACCTCACAACTGGAGAAAAGGTTTCCTCATAGTCAACACCCTCCTTTTGAGTGTATCCTTTGGCCACTAATCGAGCTTTATACCTTTCTATTGACCCATCCGCCTTGCGTTTGACTTTAAGAACCCATTTGTTCCCAATTGCTTTACGCCCTGACGGTAGGTCTACCAGATCCCAGACCTGATTAGTCCTCATAGACTCCATTTCATCATTCATTGCTTTCATCCATTCATCACTAACAGAAGATGAGAGGGCCTCTTGCACAGTTCTTGGCTCATCATCATCCTGTGAAGCAATCATGAAAGCTTCCCCCTCAATCTCAAAACGACGACGAGGAATATTTCCACGGTTGCTTCTACGTGGCTGAGGTTGTTGTGGACTAGCTTCTAGTGGTGTGCTCCCACTAGGTTGTGAGTCGCTCCCACTGTTTCTAGGAGTTTTAGGAATTTCTTCCTTGTCCTCTACTAGTCTACTTGGGGCGCCTACCTCTTGATCCATCATTTCATAAAGAGTCAAGTTCTTTTCAACCTCACCTATGTTAGGGAATTCACTTTCAATGAAATCAACATCACGTGACTCCAATTCAGTTATACTTCCATCAGGTTGTTCACCTATCAACACATAGCCTTTGGAATGCTCAGAATACCTTATAAAGATACACTTCTTTCCTCTAGGCCCCAACTTCCCATATCTATGAGAAGTATTGTGAACATAACCTATTGAACCCCATGGCCGCAAGTTATTCAAGTCAGGTTTCTTGCCGGTCCATAGTTCATAAGGTGTGGAAGATACTGATTTAGAGGGCACTCGGTTAAGTATATAGGCTGCAGTCAAAAGTGCATCCCCCCAATACGAAATCGGGAGGTTAGCTTGCGCCATCATTGACCTAACCATCTCTAGTAGTGTTCGATTTCTCCTTTCCGCCACACCATTTTGTTGCGGTGTATAAGGCATCGTTAACTGCCTTGCAATTCCCTTTTCATCACAGAGCTCCTTAAATTGCTCAGATAGATACTCACGCCCACGATCAGTTCTAAGAGCCTTAATGCTCTTGTCTAATTGATTCTCAACCAATATCATGTATCGTCTAAAGCAATCTAAAGCCTCAGACTTATGAGAAATCAAATAGACATGACCGTAACGTGTAAAGTCATCTATAAATGTGATGAAGTAGAAACTTCCATGCCTTGCCCTCACATTCATTGGACCACATATGTCAGAGTGGATTAGTTGCAATGGAAAAGATGCCCTTGTGGCTTTTCCAAATGGTTTTCTTTTTGACTTTCCCACAAGACAATGTTCGCATGTGGACAAAGTGACCTTAGCGAGATTGCCCATAAGGCCTTCTCTAGCTAACCTAGTCATCCGCTCTTGCCCTATATGACCAAGCCTAGCATGCCATATAATTGAATTATCAGAAGCATTATCAGATGAAGTCAAAAAAACTGAACTATCATTATTATAATATTCAATATCCAAGATTAAAAAACCATTTGAAATAAAACCACGACCATAATAAACTGTTCCCAAATGCAATAAAACATAATTATTCTCAAAAATAAACCGGAAACCAAGTCTTAACAAAGTAACTACGGAAAGTAAGTTCCTCCGGATCTCTGGAGCATACAACACGTCATGGAGCAACAGAGTGCGACCACCTCGCAATTCTAGCTTGTAAGTACCAATTCCAAGTACCTCCACGCTAGCTCCGTTTCCCACCTTGATGTCTCTACACCCAACAGGAATCCGGCGGTACTCCACAAATCCCGCTCTATCTCTCGCTACATGTTCTGTTGCTGCTGAGTCTACAGTCCACATAGGAGCAGAATTAGCAACAAGGACATGACTAGTTACAAAAACATGGTGAGATATAGGATTAGTTGTTACCTTTTTGGGCTCAGTGCATTCACGAGCAAAATGTCCTTTCTTTCCGCAATTATAACAAGTCAACTTAGACTTATCCTTCTTTGCGCGCTTTCCTCTAGTATTGCGCTTGACAAACTTAGCCTTTTTAGGCGGTGGCCCATTAGGTCTCTCTTGTCCAGGAGCGTAATCTGGTTGCTTGCGTTTAGGCCTAGATGCCTTACGCGAGCTAGTCTCAGCCATGTGCACAGAACTAATCGGCTTGGCTGCTTCAAGGCGCTCAGCTTCAAGTTCCAAGTGACGAGCCACATCATCAAATGTTTTGATGTTCTCATTATGTGTCAAGTTTTGACACATCGTCTCCCATGAACTTGGTAGTGAACGAATCACTGCCTGGACTTGTTGTTCATCAGTAAGATTGTTTCCAGCAGATTTGAGCTCTCGAATCATGGAGGACATCGCCCTAAGATGCTGCTTCATTGTATGTTCAGAGCGCATCTTATATGAATCAAATTTCATTGTTAAGCCACGCAGTCTAGTGGCTGATGTCCCTCCATATCTTAGTTTTAGAGCTTTCCACATGTCTTGTGCAGTTGTATATTGCTCAAACTCACCAATCAAGTCATTGTGCATGCTGCTTAACATTGTAAAGCGCGCACACAAATCCTTCTTGCGCCAGCTTTCATAGGCAGCAAGATCACGTTGGTGTTGCTCAGTGCTTCCCTCATCGGGTTTACTCAACGAATGAGTTAGAGTCTCTAGGACTTCTTGCTCATTCAGCACATACTGGATTTTGCGGTGCCAAATATTGTAATTTTCACCATCCAATTTCTCTCCTTTATTGAGATCAGCAACTATACCTTTAGAAGCCATTTCACTACAAAATTTCACAAATGGGACATTATACACACATCTCAAAAATTTTGACGTTCGATCAAAAATAAACTTAGATAATTAACACACGTCGCAAGATCGAAAATTTGCTAAGCTTCCTAATCATCTCTTGCGCCACTAGTGTTTATTACTAAGCTTAATTTTAATCTATTCGTGCAAAATTATGTATGGGAGATAACACAACTCAACCATACTCCCACTATTCCATATTTCAATTCTAAACATATTTACAAAATATATGTATTAAAAATAATTCACCAATATTATCAATTAACTATTAAGCCAAACAAGCTATCACAATTTAAACTCATGAGAACAATTCATATAGGCATTTCATTATTTCACTAAGAAATAATTATTTCTTTGTCGCGTTAAATATAATATTTAACGTTGTGTTAATATTTTTAATACCATATTTCACTAAGAAATAATAATGAAATTAAATAATTTGCAAAATTAAATCAATTCCATATCATTGAAGCATATACCTTTTATGTTTTAAAAATAAATGCTAAGTTGAATAATACATTTCACCTAAAGAAACTCATTCATCAATAGGCTTAATATGTATATAATAGGAAAATCTCGCAAAAGACAAAAAGACCCAAACGTGGCAGATGGGCTTATCTTTCCAATATATACCAATAATAATAGAGTAAATACATAGGAATCTATTGTGTGACCATTCCTTTTTATATTTAATAACGGTAAAACATGTAACAGCCTTTTTATTTTTATTTTTAATAATAGGCATAAACGTTTCACCTCTTTAATAGGCATAAACGGGCCCATTGTACAGTATACGTAAAAAGAATCTGAGCAAATAAACACTATTTAAGTAACAAAATATTGTGGGACCTCTTTTGGTTTTTTTTTTTTTTTTTTTATTGGCTGTCACTTTAAGCCTTAATGCAAGTGGAGCTGCCACAAGCCCACGTGGTTGTCTTCAACCTCCAGCATCAATTACCTTTCGGTAAAATACGAGTTTCAAATATATACTTCAAAGTCTTATATCTTCTTCATTTTAAGTCCATTTTTAACGTACCATATATCAATTTAAAGCTTATAACACATAGATCCATAATATGAAATCATATTTTGTAAACAGAAATCATATAAGAGCAGTTTTGTCCTTAAAGTTTCGGTGTTCTAAGTTTTGTTAAGCTATATCTCATGGCACACTTAGAGATTTGCTACAAAACTTAAGGTAGATATTAATACATGTAATATAAACAACATATATTAATTTCAAGGCACGAAATGCTCAGAATCAAAACTTGCCATTGAAGGCCATGTGAGGTGCAAAAAAATTCATAGCATATCACAGCAACATAAAACGCATTAGGAGCTAATCATATATGCCTATGACATCGAGAACAACCTATAAACGCTCTGATACCAATGTTAGAAATAGACTTTGCAGCGGAATTTAAATAATCGGTTTTTTCGGCATACCTCTCTTGGCCTAAGCCGATGATCGCACAGGAGCTTTGAGATTGTTCTACGTTGTCTAGAGCTAGCCTCCACACAGACCAGCTATCCAAACACGTTTTGAATTCCAGTTTGAGCTACCCACGAACCAAAAACGTTTCTCCGACGGTGTTGCACACTACTAGAGTGATGCAAACATAACCCACAACCTAAGAGCCTCACAACACTCAATAAACACTATGAGAAATGCAGAATTCGTCCACACTCTAATGGTTATCATTCTTTGTGTTTATATACACTCAACTCCATTAATGTTGAGTGGGATAATGGATTAGTGGGGTAGTGTAACGGTTTAATACCATTACTCCTAGATGTTACAATCTGAAGCAAATAGAGGGACATGCTCACATTGGGTGACTGTCCAAATTCTTTCAGTTTCTAACAGGCCATCAGAACTACTGAGTGATACTGCAGTCTTCTGAAAACTCAAAAGAAATAGAGAGAGAGACGTGAATACCTTGGGAGGCAACACGCTTGGGTTGCTAAGAGAGGTACGCAATGTTTATTCTATTTAGAATCCATGGTTGTGTGGTACAACGACCTTTAAAAAGAAAATATAGATTTTTGTTCTATATTGCTTCCGCAAAACTTTCAAAAGGAGTGTTTGGAAACATGTTGGTGAGAATTTGTCTTTGAGACACGATGATGTCCAAGTCAGCCACGGGTAATGAACAATCTTCAAACACCATTGAATTCCTATAAAAATCTCATTCACTCATAGGTAAGTACTCAAACTTTGAATCCTTGGTAGCCATGGCAGGTAAGAACTCAAACAAAAGTCAATGATGAAAAAAAAAAGAAGAAAAAGAAAAAGAAAAACTTGCAATTTAGATTAGAGAAGTAAAAGATAGCACTTGAAAAGTCATTGGAATTGTGTAAAAGAAAGAATAGGATATAGAGCTGATACTAATTCTATACATTTTGAAAAAGAACGAGAGATAGACGTTGTTAGGTTGTAAACTGGCAAAACATACGTGGGTTGTGGGTTGCTAAAGTATAGGAGTTTTATTTTATGTGTTTATCCCCATTAGTTGAAAATTTGTAAGTGAATAGGATGGAGATATTCTATAACCATGTGAGTGATGGTACACTACCCAAGCTCCTGAAGCATTATAAAGGGTAGTGGGGCGCTCTTTCTATCCGATGTGGGACTCGACGAGTACAAGTCCAAGCTAGGCGCTTGCTTGCTCGTGCCTGCACTCGGGGACGAAGGACAAAAACCGCATCGCGCCAGGCACCGCGTCGGACAACAATTAGATGTGGGGGGAAACAAATTCCTACCTTACAATAACTAATGAAACAAATAAGATTACTTTTCTCTCCATATAGCCAATCTCTAGTGCAAACCAATGCCTCAACAGTGTCCAGCCTCAATGAACTCCTAAATTGATCAATCACTCTCCCACCAACACTAAAAGTAGACTCTGAGGCAACAGTAGAAATAGGAACACTCAAAACATCACGAGCCATGGAAGCTAATTCAGGGAATCGAAACTGATTTGCTTTCCAAAATGAGAGAATATCTAAGTTTGTACTCCTGTCCACTCTTGGCTCATCCAAATAGAGTTCTAATTGACTTTTTTGTGAATGGGCAGACTTTTCATCAATTTCAAATGAATCAAATTCCTAAATAAACAACAATGTTAATAAATATCACTCTTACAAAATAGCAAATAACTTATTAAATTAAAATAAAAAATAGCAATATAAAATAACATATTAAATTAAAATAATTTTTTACCTACATAACTGCTCTAGTCTCTTTGCTAAAAGATTGAATTGGGCTCACATGAACAGCCTTTCCACCACGTTTTCCAATAGCTGCTGATGTTGTAGGAGCATTACTTGCATATTCCAAGGAAAGAGAAAATAATTTCTCACGCACATTCAAATATGCAGGGGAACCACCATATCCATTAAGCTTCTTATAGCAAAAATCCACAAACTGAAGCTTATAACGAGGGTCCAACATAACTGCTATAGCTAGTAGTACATTGAAGTCCAACCAATACTTCTCAAACTTGGCAAGCATTTGGATTGCCATTCTTCTCATGTACTCATCTTCATTCTCCATTTGTTGCCTCAAGGTTAAATAAATCATAAACACTGATGGAAAGTACAAATTGGCAGCAAGATATTTGGTTCTAGAAAATGCACAAGTAGCATCATAAAAAACAGCCAAAAATTTGTCAATCTTTTCTACCCTACTCCACTCATCAATAGTGGGACAATTCTTATAATTAGAATCCGTCAATTCTAAGTGACAAAAAGCACGCCTGTAGTAAAGAGCATTCTCAATCATAAGAAATGTAGAATTCCACCTAGTGGGAACATCTTGTCTTAAGCCTCTCTTACCATCTAAAGACATTTGATTTACCGACTCTAAAAATTTTTGCTTCCTCACTTGTGAACCTTTCACATATTTAACACTTTTTCAAATTTTTTGGATAGCAATATCAATCTCCTTTAAGCCATCTTGTACTATTAAATTAAGAATATGAGCACAACAACGAAGATGAAAAAAATCACCATTACAAACAAGTGCTTTCCTAATACTCAACTGAGTTCTCAAGATGTCAACAGAAACATCATTAGAGGAGGCATTATCTAATGTCACAGAGAATACCTTGTTCTCAATTTCCCACTCACAAAGCAAATTATACATTTTCTCAGACAAAGAAACTCCATTGTGTGGTGGAGGCATAAAGCAAAAATTCAACACCCTTTTTTGTAAAACCCAGTTTCTATCAATGAAATGTGCAGTAATGCACATATATCCATCAATGATTACAGAAGTCCACAAATCAGATGTTAAACTAATTCTACTTGGAGCATCTTTTAACATGAATTTAATCTTTTCTTTCTCCTTTCCATGCATCTTAATCAAATCAGCCCTAGCAGTATTTCTAGTAATAATGGGAACTTCAGGGCATAAATAAGCAAATATAGCTCTTATGGCAGTATACTCAACAAAACGAAATGGTAAGTCATGCATAACAATAGCAATAACTAGCAACTCCCTAAATTTATCAGGTTCAAATTTAGATACAGCCCTACCATTTTTACTTAAAAGTAATTGACCCACATCTCGTGTATCTCTTCTCACACAATTTTCCAAATGACGCTTTAAGTTTCCAGTTCCGTAATTACCTGGAACCAAGTAAACAAGTCCACATCTCTTACATTTGCATCTTGGCTTCTTGTCTGGCCCAGGAGAAACCATTTCAATGTGTGGCCAAACTAGTGAAGTTTTCCTACGCCTTTTCTTTTTTTGACCCTCCGTTAGAACTATTACATCTTCCAAGTCATCAACTTCTTCCTCAGTTATAATCTCCACATCATTTGTATTTTCCACGTTATTGCTATTGGTTTCCTCCATCTATACCTACACAGTTCACAAAATGCAAATAAATAACACATTACAATACAAATATAAACACTATTCTTGACGTTTTATTATTATTTTCCGTCACAAGCACTTGTTAATTCTATAATCTGCAACATATGAAACACACTTCAAAAAATAATATACGAATCCAAGGGAATTACACATGTTTATAAGATGGCCAACAAGCATATATCTCTCTTATTATAATGTCAAGTTGTCTTATTATCATCCAAAGAAACTAAAACAAGTATTGTACAAAAGAGAGATAGTACGACTGAAATGTTTATTGTACAAAAAGAGATAGTAGGGCTGAAAAGTTTATTGTACAAAAGAGATAGTACGGCTGAAAACTAAAACAAGCCACATGGGTGCAAACTTCAAAGTTTATTGTACAAAAGCTGAAATGCAGAAAAAATAAACACACTAGAGAGAAAGAGAGATAACCGGTTCAGAGAGATAGTAGGGCTGAAAACTAAAACAAGCCACATGGGTGCAAACTTTAAAGTTTATTGTACAAAAGCTAAAATGCAGAAAAAATAAACACACTAGAGAGAGAGAGAGAGAGATTACCGGTTCAAAGTTACCACTGGAGCCTGAGAATTAGTGTGAGAAGATAGTACGGCTGAAATAATAAAAAAATTAGATATTTATAAGAAGGTTTAGAAGTTTAGGGTTGGTAGGGTTTAGAAATTTAGGGTTTATAAAATTTTAATTTTCAATTATATCCCTTATAAATTTTTATAATTACTCATTTTTCTTTTTAAATTTAAAATATATGTTGGATATAAAAGGTATTTGACAAATCTAAAATAAAATAAATATTTATTTGTTATACGAGTTAAACAGGTTGTGTTAAGTGGGTTATTTTGGGTTTGACCCAAATAAATTGACGTGTTAAACGTGTCTATTGCGGGTTACGCAGGTTGACCCACTTATGACACGTTTCTTATTGTGTCATTTTCGGGTCGACCCGTTTATGACCCAAACCCATTAAGGCCTAACCCTAACCCGAAAAAACCCGTGTCGGGTTCGTGTCGTGTTTGCGGGTTGGGTCGAACATTGACACCCCTATCTATGTGTATATATAATGTTTCTAATAAATAATAGCATTTTGAATAATCAAATATATATATTTTTGTTTTATTGTGAATGTAGATAAAATAGAAGTACTCTTTTTTTCTTATTGTGATAGTAGACATAAATAGAATTTCTTTTTTGTGTGCGCATTGGAATTTATTCTTAAAAAATCTCATTTATTTCTCTCTTTCTTCCATTATTTTTCATGGTAAAAAAGTGATGATAGACAAGTGGATGATAAGAATAAAAATCAGTTAACCACTTGTTTAAAAGAAAGAAAAGTTTTACTTTTGTGATCATTCATTGTGCCATTCCTTTTTTTTCCTTCGGAAATTGAGCCAGCTTGGTCCCCATTAATTGGACAAGTTTGTCGACTAGAAGAAAGCAAGTTCATCATATGCTCATCAATTCATCATCGACCTTGTTTGGGGCCCTAGTGTTTAATACCGTTTTTTTATTTTTTTATTTTTATTTTTTTATATATATATATACACGCCTAGTGTTTAATAGTTAATATTCTATCAAGTAACTACAATATGAATATCATACTTATCAACAAACCAAAAAAAAAAAAGTAAGTACAATGTCAAACTTTGTTATTTTTGCTTGCATATGAGGATGGGCCTTGATTAATTACTCATTACCAGAGGAAATGATAATTGTTAGATTGTTTTTGTTTTTGTTTTCAATAATATCTATTATGTGCTAATTGCTTATCATTTTTGTGCAGTATGGCTGCTCTGGACGGATTAACTATGCAGAGCCTGGAACCATTGACACGTCAGTGTTGACACAGTAGGCCAACCATCAGTTTGAAGCTATTTGGAATGGGCAGGTTAAATGCAACACTAAATCTTTAACCAATGTACATGCGTTTAATTCATACAATGTACACGCTGTAGCTGTCATATATTAATCCATGGTTCTGTTCTGTGCAAGATCTAGGGACCCTTACCTGCCGCAGCCGTAGTTCAGAGTTCTCCAATCGAGAGCCAATGGTGGATGACCGAGTCGTTAACATTATTAAGGCACTTGGTTTGGAGGGACTCCTCTGGGTCCCGGGTAGAGAGATTGACCATGGCCTGATATCGACCTTAGTGGAGCGATGGCGGCCTGAGACTCACACCTTCCACATGCCACATGGTGAGGTCAGCATCACATTGCAGGATGTGGAGGTTCTTCTCGGGCTTCTTGTTGATGGTGACGCTATAACAGGGAGCACACAGAAAACCTGGACAGGGGTATGCTGGGACTTCCTTGGGTTTTAACCTACAAATCAAGAGCCGCATAAGCAACTCACTGGCCAGAGGATTCTCATCAGCCGACTTTTGGAGCAAGTTGCTAGTCCATTGCTGCATAATGCTGAAAAGGATGAGCTACATAAATACGCACGATGCTACATTCTAGCGTTGCTGGGGGACACAATATTTGGGGACAAATCCGGCGATAGGGTGCATCTAATGTGGGTACAGCAGTTGGAAGGCCTTCGCAACCCACAAATATATAGTTGGGGAAGTGCTTGCCTTGCATGGTTGTACCGAGAGTTATGCAGGGCAAACGATAGGGGCACCAGTCAGATCGGTGGGTGCTTACTGTTGGTCCAGTATTGGGCATGGGCCAAGTTCCCCTATTTGTGCCCGGCAATTGAGTGTGGCTCGCCAGTGGGTGCTTACGGTCCTCCAGTGCGTGATCCACTGTCCCTGAAGTAAGTCTCTCTTGAATCCCATCCCATGCCCTTTATTTTGGACAAACTACATCCTCTCTCCCAAAACCCATTCCACCCTGTTTTTAACTAATTATTATTGTTTGGTGAATTTTTTTTTTTGGTGGACTGGGCAACTAATTGTTTTTTATAAAGGCATTTTTGGGCAACCCTTGATGAATTGAAAAATGTTTGAACAGGTTTGGATGCTGTGAAAATGTGCTTGGCTGTGAAAAAATAGTATTTTTAATATTTGTTTAGTGATAACTCATAACTTCTACAACTTTGTTTGAATTTTATAGGGCATTGTATAGGAACATTGCACAACTGGTCTACTATGTATTGTTACAGATGTGGCGGTAAAATTATGGAATTAAAGCAATATACTTCCTCCTTGATAAACCCAATTTTCTCCCAATGTTGCAACATCATCCAAAATATTGGTTCTGTGTATACATAACATACTCTACATATTGTTTGCCAAGTCAAGTTGATTTGAGTGTTATTCCAGATTGGTAATTCTGTCAAAATGAAGTTTTATGAATATTCTAACACAATCTCATGTCTACAAGGTTTCATGCATGCACCCTTGGTTCTTCTCAATGGGTTTTCCACACTTTGAACATGGCTTGGTATTGATTACCATCCATGCTGTATTATGAGCCTCAGAAGTATTCTTCAATTGCCACTTAGCCATAGTCTCACAATTCACTGGCCTATGCGCATCATCCATACAATTCCAACAAAACCCATTGATTCTATTTATTTATTTTAAAGGCTTCTAGGAATTCCAAATGTCAACATAAATAAATTTTAAATAGAGGTTGAATATATATGGACTTAAATATACTCTAATTTTGTGACTATCATGTGGCTTGTATGTGCTCTGTTTTTTATAAGGACTGTTTCTTATTCTAGTGATATTATTAATTGAGTAAATATCTATAAGATTATCTTAGTTGTTATATGTGATTACATTATAGATTTAATCATAACATTATCTTAGTAGGAAAGTTCTAGATATCGATCCCTTGTTCTTGATTGTTGTAGGTGGTTGTGGGTCCCACACAAGAAAAATAGGCCCGCTCACATCTTCGGGGACAGGTATCGTGAGCAAATAGCTTTAATGTTGCCAGACCAGGTATGAAAATGCCCTGTTTTACATGTTTAGGAACAATCTTATAGGTTTGGTTAATTTTGAAATATAAACATTGTTGCCTAATGTGTTATGTACTTGTTTTTTGGCTGTTGTAGGTGGTGTGGCAGCCATATGAAGCTGAATTAGAGGACCTTCCACTGTGGTGCGTCGTGTGGTCGCCAACGATGCTGCTTGTATGTTTCCACATAATAGAGAAACATACACCAGATCGTGTCGTTCGTCAATTTGGGATGATCCAAGAAATTTCCCATGATGTTGACACTGATGAGGTCCTTTATAAAATTGATTTGAGGGGGAAGGTCAGTGTTAATTGGATGCGGAGACATGCTGTGCATATACTCGACTGGGGTAATCGCCTTCAACGGCGTTTTGAAGTAGTGCTTGTTGATATGTGTCCATAGCACGAGTACTTTGATTGGTTCAACAGGGTAACTCGGAGGTTCATCGATAGGCCCGATGCTAAATTGACTATGATGGTAAGTTCTCCATGTCTTCTACATCTTACCGTACTTTTTAGCATGAAACCATTGTTTACAGAACATTATATATGTTACTACATTTTCTGCTTAGCACTTGCTCTCCTTATAATTTGCAATTATTACTTGCAGAACCAATTCAGAACTAACATTTATTTTATCATTGATTGGCATTGTTGATGATTTAGGCATTATTAATATATGTGGGTTTTCCATGTGTAGGTTTCACTTCTCAACCGTTTGTTAAGGCATCACCCAGTGGGCATAGAGGACCACAAGGACATTACTGATGTGCTGACGGCAGTGCACCTCCTTGATTGTGTACAACCTCCCATCCTTGAGGCCCCGAATGAGGAGGCAGCTACTCCTGCGAGCCCAAGCACTACTGAGGGCCTAAGCACGAGCACAGCTCCGGCTGGATGTCCCTCTCGTCCGTCTGTTGCTACCCCTCGGATTGTCCCTACCCCTGATCCCTCTCCACCCACCCCACATCCATCCCTAGCCTACCATCCCTTCATCCACCCCACATCCATCCCCTAGCCCCACCATCCCTTCACCCATCCTACATCCATCCCCTATCCCTACCATCCCTTCACCCATCCCATATCCATCTCCTCGCCCCACAATCCCTCCACCCACTCAACATCCTTGTCCTAGGTCTGACATTCGTCCACCCACCCCACGGTCATTTCCCGAGCTGTCACCCATTCCATCCTTTGACCTAGGTATTGTCCAACCCCACCTGACATGCAGCAGGAGCCACCCTCCCACAGTATGTCTATTGGCCCTTCTTCAGCCATCGACCCACCCCATGTTTAGGTTGAGCAGACTGTTGGGTTACTTGCAGTGGCAGAAGGTCGGCCGAAACGCATATCAAAGGCACCTCCTTGTGGGACAGGGGGGCACAAACATGGACACAATGCTGGGCCTAAGGCATCTGACGAAGACATGCAAAACCCCCTCTGTATTATACGAGACGGCATGAGGTCCAAAAAAGGTAACTCAAATGATACCTAGTTTATTTTACAATATATGAGTATACCTAGTTTATTTTACAATATATGAGTAGCTAAAAAGCATTCTTTGTTCTAATGGTTAGTTCATTATCATGGTTTGTTCACTTGTTACTTTCATCAAGATGATGATGCTATGAAAAGGCTGGAAGCACTGAAAAGAGAGGATGGCACAATAAAAGCAGCAACAAATAACTTTTCTAATGCCAATAAGCTCGGAGAGGGCGGATTTGGTTGATTTTGAAGTGGCTAGTAATGATTTTCGAGTGGCTGGTAATCCTCTCTTCATAATAAAGAAATATAAATTTTCGTTCAAGCTGTTAAGCATTGAATATGTTATATAGACATACGAAATTAGTGCAGCTACTTTTTGTATTTTACACTTATGCTACACATTCTTTTGTTTTCTTTTAGATGATCTCTAATGGGGTTTCTACGATTTTGATTTGCAATATTATTGTTCTTCAATTTTTCTTTCTTATTGGCAATTACTCATGTATTATTATAAAAAAAATGATTTTGACCCGAACTAATTGATCCTTCTTACTTAAACAGAAGTTGCAGAGCGCTTCCATGGACAATGTACATGATGACTATGAGGAGTACTTTGTTAGAGAAATGAATACTGTAGAAGAACCTAAAGCTCGTGTTTCAAGATTGCTTCAGGAGTTCGAGTTATCCATTGGTGCTGAGACTAACCATGTAGGTTATTTTGCTATCATTTCTTGTAGCTTCTTGTTTGGTTGTCGAGAAGACTGAGGAAAGAAAAAGAAACTGGTTGTGTCATGTGTGGGGTTCTTGGTTTTGATTACTGTGTTCCAAATGAGAAATAAGAGAGAATAAGTATTAAATGTCTTTTTCTTTTCATACCCAATATTTTCTTAGTAAACAAACAGATCATAAAGGAAGCACCTTTTTCCAATTTTTACATTCATGCAAGACTTTCTTTTCTTTTCTTTTGGATTATCTATTATGGGGTTTCTATGATTTCTGTTCTGGACATGAATTGTTCTTCAATTCTTTCTTTCTTATCGGCAACTAATTAATCCTTTCTTACATAAACAGGAGTTACAAAATACTCCTGTGGACCGTGTTGGCTGGGTGAAGCTCTTGGTTAGAGAAATGAAGAATGCCTCCAATGAAGATGATGCTATTGCTCGTGTTTCAAGACTGTTGGAGGCTTTTGAGTCATCCATCCGTGCAAATGCAAACACTGAGATTAACCAGGTTGTTTAGTTTGCTATCAATTTTCTGTTACTGCAATGTATCATAATTTATCTTCTTGTGGTTTAGTCATTTCACAATTTTATTGCACAAATTTTCAATTGTTACATTGACTCCTTAAAATTTGGACTAAAACAAAATCTTTATAATTCCATCCAACATAACCCTAATGATTTCATTTCAGTTCAAACCTTAGGAGTTAAAACATAACAATTAAAAATGCCTGTGATACTGAATTGTGAGTAGTGGGTCAAATCATAAGGGGGTAAATTACTTACCCACAAAATGAAAAATCCATTAATTTGGATGTAATCCTAACAATTTTATTTTAATTCAAAATTTAGTGGTTCAAATGTTTCAATTAAAAGTTTGTGTATCAAATTTTTATAAAGTCAAATTAGGAAGTAAACTGTATTTTACCCATAAATCTAACAAGGGCTTGTTTTTTCTCTTATTAAGGCTTATTGTGAATTTTACTATTCTAGACAAAATGTGAATTTGATTGAAGGCTATCTTTATTAGGAAAAAAATATGTGACCAGTTTATATAGAGTTTATTTTAATTATTTAATTTCTTCCACTTTTTCGTATTCTCACAGGTGGTGGAACTAGGACAAACACTCTTGCAGGAATGTATAATTCTCAGGCAGTCATTGGCTATCCAACAAGAACTTCAGAAAAAGTGTGAAGAACGGAAATTGGAGTTGCAACATGTGAAGCAACTGGTGACTCAGTACCAAATTGGGCAGAGAACATTAAAGGTTTAGCTCACAGATCCCGTAATTTGAATAAAAATGTTCATAAAAATTGCGCACTTAAGCTTCCTGCATCCGTCATTGTGATTGGATCCTTGATACTTTACAGTCATTGCATGACTTCAATTAACCATATGTCTACTCTCTTTTTTATAAAAATCTTTCTAAATTTTCTCCAGTCTGATGATTATTGTTTGATTTTATGATGCAGTACCAGAAGGAGAATGTTATATCGGCAAGAAAATATCTACATATGAAGACTTTTGCAATGCAAGGAGAATGTTTCATTATGTTATATTGACATTGTTCATTGTGATACCCAGGTCTCTATTGCATCATTTGAGGCTGGGGATATGAGGATTTGACTGCAGGCTGTTGGTTTGGATCGTTCAGTAAGCTCCCTTAGCTTCCTTTTTTAATTTGTGATGTATTTAACTACGGCCAGTTAGAGGGGCTGAGCTGAATGAAGTTGGGGAGTTTGAAAATGTGCTCTATGATTACATTTTTTATCAGGAGCTTATCTATTTTTGAACTTTGCTCAATATGTAGGGTCCAAGAAAACTGATGAAAAGGCTAATGAGGTTCTAAAGTTGGATATTTTGGATTGTTGGACTCTAGAAAATCACTATCGATGGTCTAAATCTAAATGTTTAACATTTGTAGATTTAGACCATCAATAGTGATTTTCTGGAGTCCAACAATCCAAAATATCCAACTTTAGAACCTCATCAGCCTTTTCATCAGTTTCCCTGGACACTACCTCTGAGGTCCACGAAAATGGAGCTTGAAGAATCAGTTTCTGAAGATGTTGGAGCTAATATGAATGAAGATTTTGATACCTTTATTGAAAAAAAAAGGTATGCTTGTTTCCCAAATATATGCAACCTTGAATTAGCATAACCAGATTTCTATTTGAAAAAAATTGAAAATTTTATCTTTATATATGCATTTATTTTTGGGTATACTGGATGTGGCTGATGTAAGAAGACAACTCTTCCCTCCCCCCCCCCCCCCCCCCCCTCTCTCTCTAAACCGGATTTGGGCTTTGAAACCTTCATTGGTGATCTTCTTGGTTGCATAAGAGACAAAAATATTCCACTTCAAAACATGCATTTTGTGGTATGAATGCATTGACCAAGTTTGGCCAACAAATTCAAACTCACGGGTGCCAGGTATGGCATTCTTATTTACTGTTTATTACGTTGCTGTGACTTAGGTTGTTGAAATCGAATTGTCAAAAATGAAAAGAAGTTAACAATTCTTTCAAATTATTTAAGTGAATTTTTCTCCCTTTGTTGAATATGTTTGCTGTGTTTGCATCTTATTTTTGGATAAAGTTTTACAGGAAAATTTGAACTACCAAGTTCTTAATCTCCTCTCCCTCTTCTTTAAAAAAAAAAAAAAAAAATTCTCCTCTCCCTCTTGGTTCTTCTTGTGGGCCTCTGTTATAATTGCATAGTACTGCTTATTTTTGGGGTGAAACCTAGATGTACTCACTTGCCACTCCATTTATGCACCAACTGGACTAAGGGTGAAGCTCAATCACAAGTTAGGGAAGTAGTGAAGAAAGTAAAACGTTTATATGGCTAGTTTATATCCAAATTACGGTTTTTGTTTGGATATTCTTGAACCAGAATTGTGATGAATTTCATGTGGCCTCAACTCTTTCAATATGTAGTCAGCAGAGTCTTCAGGCATTTTCGATTTTAGTTGATTTAATTATATTAGGTTGCATATATTACTCCACTTATACTCACCTTAAAGACTCTGATAACGTGAAAATAAATTTGTGACAGTGGATCATTTTGCTCTTGATGTGTTGGTTATATCTTGAAACTGTATCTATAACTGCAACTTTTGGTATCATACAGAATCTTTTTAACTGCTTTTTTTCCTCCTCTTCCCACTTCTAAGTATTAAGCCTAGGCCTTAATGATCGACCAGGGAAACATGTTTTCAAGCTTGATGTGCTATATAGTTTTAAGGTTATATATTTAAGTGTGATCTACAATAGAGTGTTCAAAGCAAACATCTATGACAAAGGCAAGGATGCTTGGATTTTGAATTTTCTTTTTGGCCTCTTGTCATGTGTCTAATATCTATGCATATCAAGCAATGTTGTATATGGTCTGATATATCTCATCTGGCTTTAATTTCAAGCTGGTGCACTGATGCTTGCCTCTACATATTTGTTGCATTGATGAATTTGACAAGATGTTCAAGAGATCAGGTAATTATTTTATTGATTTATTTAAAACAAATTGGCATTTTATGCATAGAGCAATTTCAGATGTCTAATATGTAAATGGACTTGAAGGTGGCAATTCATGAAGCCATGGAGCAACAGACAATAAGCATCACAAAAGCAGGTATACAAGCAACAGTAAATGCTTGGACATCAATTATTGCTGCCGCCAACCCCGCCAGGGGGCGATATGACAAGTCTAAACCACTTAAGGTAAGAATATTGTTATAGCTGATAGGGGCACTGTGTAAGTGTTCTCAAAAGTGCATGGGTTTTTGTCCTAGTCTTTCACGCTTTTTATATTTTCTATTGTTGCATGAGAAACGTGAGTCCTAGTCTTTACAGCCTTGACTGATTACATTTGAGGTTTTTATTTATGAGGGTTAATCTCTTTAATTTATGTTTTCTCAGTATAATGTGGCTTTCCCCCTGCTATTCTTTCAAGATTTGATCTGGTATATGTTATGATTGATGATCCAAATGATCAACTGACTATCACATTGCCCACCATATGTGAGAGTACATCAGAAGCGTGAAGATGCACTCGTTCCTGCCTTCACAACTGCAGAGCTGAAACGTTATATTGCTTATGCAAAAACTCTGAAACCCAAGGTCTGCTGTTTACAGTTTTCTCACTCATCAGGCTTTTTTTTGTCAGGAGAAGCTTCTTTAGCCAATGTGCTCTGCTTCTGACAGTGTTTAAACTAATGCAGCTAACCTCAGAAGCTAGGAAACTGTTGGTGGACTCTTATGTTGCTCTCAGTAGAGGTGATACAGCTCCAGGGATTTTACTTGATTATCGCATGACAGTAAGGCAGCTGGAGGCACTGATCAGACTGTCAGAAGCCATTGCTCGAAGTCATTTGGAAACACAGGTGTTTTTAAGTTTGGCAACTTATTAATCTGCATTGTGATTGTAATACATTCTGCATTACACTTAAAAGAGATTTTCTTTTGCAGATACATCCACGTCATGTTAATGTAGCGGTGAAATTGCTAAAAAAATCCATAATCAGGCAAGAAAATAATGAAAATTTGTTGAAGATCCTCTCGTCTCTCTCTCATGTAGTTTTTAGGCTATAATGTGTATTCTATTTTGCCATATAGTGTGGAGTCTGGTGAGATTGATTTGTCAGAGTTTCAAGACGAAATTCATGATAATGGCAATGTTGGTCGTGATGGGAGATGGAAATGACGGCACTGGTCAAGATGATGCTCAACCAAGCAACTCTATATGAAAGTGACAGATAATGGTTGTCATTAGAGTTCATCATGTGTTTTCACAATTTGTTTTATGGCAGGTTCAAAACCAAAACTATATTGTTCATTTGACTTTTTATGCCTCTTCTAAATAAATGTTTTATAGTTTATGATCAGTTGTGCATTAGACTACCTGATGATGGACCCTGTTGAAATGGAAAAATATAAATTTGAAGACCGGCTTATGGAGCGTTCATCTCACAAAATGTGACTCTCACAAGTGTGTGGAGCACACCAGTGGTGAGAGGAACATTCTATAAGTTGGTCTAATGAGATATTTTTTTGTTCAAATGCATCTTGTTCAGCTGTTCTTATTTATGATCTAAATGTCATTTTGTTCTTATTGACCTAAACGGCAACTTTTTATTGAAACTTATAATTGGTCAACATTGTTACTGAATTCCTAATTGAACGACACAGTCTCAATGTACTCATCAATGAAATATTGACCCAAAGGGCTAAAGTGAAAAACAAGAAACCAAAAAAAAAAAAATAAAAAAAAATCAAGATTTAGACATATAACGTGAGTTCTTCCAAAAGTCGAACAAGTGTTAGGCTTAGAAGTTTGTTTTGAGCAATTGAGGGTTCAACGTGGAATTCCTAGGAAGATTATTGATTTGTGTTGAGCTAACTTATCTCTTTGGTTTATCTTAAAATAAATAAATAAATAAATAAAATAAAATAAAATAAAACTTATCTCTTCGGCTAATAATATTAAGATGCAAAAAGTTTTATAAATCCATAAAGCCTAAAGCCTCTATGCTTGAATACCTCATTAAAGGCGATATTCAACTAAACATGTGTTGCTTTAGAAGTTGTTCATGGTTTATTAATTCTTCATCATTGTAATCCATGGCCTTGAAACATTTTGTGGGCTTCATTTTTGTAGGGACTGGGCTGGCTGGAATGAGACAGAGGAACTTGATTCAATGGTATGTGGCTCAGCAGAATGAGAGAAATAACTACAGCTCCATGGAGGAGGCAGCAACTGAAGTTTCCAAACTCAAAGCTATGATACAAGTAAATCAACAGCAATCTTGCATCCTACCAAGTATTATAGGATCAAATGAATTAAAAAAATGGTATCTGTTAATTTTACATAACAAGTGCTTTGTATTGCGAAGGTTGGTACGAAGGGAAGGCCATTTGATAGTGGTGTATGATGGTAGGCAAGCAGCGGAGGGTGAAGCTGCAGCGCAGCCCACATCTGTATCTAGAAATGACAGAATTTTAGCTGTTAATCCAAATTATGTCATCGATTGAGGAGGCAAAGCTTTTAAGACTATGAAACCACCTCATCTATGGTCTCGAAACTTCGTAGTTTTCTTCATGTAACTTAGCCATGTGTTCTGCAGCAAGTTAGGCTCTACAATTCTATGGTGGATATGGTACAGATGAAAGTTTGGTGCCATCAACAGCCTAGTGCGTCTTAGACGGTTTACTAATGCGAGGAAGTATGGTTGACTGACTGATTATTTTTCGATTTTTCGATGTTATCTAAAGTACAGCTGGCTGCTGCTGCAAGAGGTGAATTTTTCTAGTAATTTGTTGTAACTTATGTCAGTGGTGCATCTCCTTGAATCTTAATCTATTTCATTGTGAAATTGTTGAGTTTCAAGCTGTTAATTGTAACATTTTTTTTGTTTTGTTTGCTGAAGTGTTAATCGTAACAGTTTCTTCTGTGTGTGTGTCTTGTGATTCAATGTCCTTCGAGGGCCATTCTAAAGTTGTGCATCTATGTAATTATTTAATAGAAGTATAAAGATTAATGGAAGTTTAATTTTGATGTCGATATGAATAACAAAATTCTAAAAAGCTTTGTGCAAAATATTTGCTTGGTGGGATTTAATTACAGATATCTGATATGGATGAAATTGACTTGGATGTGGTATGCAAAGCTGAAAAATCAGAAACTTTATTGCTACCTACATTTTGACTGGATCCAATTCTGTAGGCTCTCTTGCAAGGGCCCTGCAAGATTAGACTATGATTTTTTTTCAATTGTACAAATAAAAACTGTGGGTTTTTGTAGTAACATCAAATTATTTTTCCACCTTCCCAACAGCCATGATCATGGATGCATTTCTCTTTAATTTGGTTATACTTGAAGTCTGGATATTATTGAAGCTCAAAGAAGCAGCATAATAGGCTAACCAAACCAAGACATAGTATTTGCAATATTTTGATTGATGGCTACAAGCTTCCGCAGAGTCATGAGCATTTGTGATTTCCAACCAAAGATTTAAGTGGTGTTGAACATTCACTTGAAACTGTTGTTATGCATGCTACTTCTAATTGCCAACATCACATTAAAAAAAAAAAAAAAAAAAAATCCAGTGGAACTCGAGTATATAATACTCGAGTTTCCCCAAGAGTAAATCGAGCATTAGACACTCGATTTCTTCACAGTACTCGAGCTCACTATCTGCGAGTACGCCAGGCTGAGAGTTCTTCAATATTTACTGCGAAATACCACTGACATTACGCCTAGTGGAAATCGAGTCTCTTAAACTCGATTTCCATTTGAGTGGCATGATGGTAAATAATTGATCATAAATCGACCATTTGAAACATGATTTTTACTGGTAGTTATTTACCATTATGCCAGCCAAATGGAAATTGAGTCTCTCGATTTCCACTGGGAATTTTTTTTTTTTTTTCCTTCCCCCACCTACATTAAACCAGATCCACAACACGAACTAGGAACTTTTTTTTTCCTTCCCCCACGAGCATAATATATATATATATTATTTTGCTACCACCAGTCAAAGGGAGAGTACATGAGATATAAAAAAAACTAGATTAAGCCAGTTACTTTTCATGGGCATTGCAATTGCCCTATGACCTACAGAGCAGAAAGATTTAAGCACTACATGAGGCACACAAAACACATTACTAGCTATCATTGAACTTGCCAAAGTACTATCATCGCCAGCATTATAGGCAAATGCTGCACAACACAACTAATGTAAAGAGTACAATAGATAATGAATAGTTCAATTACAACATTGTTCAGCCATGAACAAAATAACAACTGAGTGGATACAACATAGTCTACATAGTCGCCTAGCACTTGTCCATACCGAAGATAACCACAAGTCCCACGTACAATGCCATTCCAAAATCGAGTCTCCGCTCACCTGACAAACATTGTTGTACGATCGTTAGTTCCCAAATGCAAAGAGTAAAAGCCAAATGAAATTCTGAGCATATTATATAAAAACAGTGACAGCACTTGCCTAGTTTGTAGCATTACCACTTGTCGAAGCCCCACGGGAATCGCTTGTCGAAGCCCCACGGGAATTAGGACATCTTTTGCGGTTATGCCCCTCTTCATGACACACTTCGCATCGCTACCTCGGTTGAATCTCAATCAAGTCCAAATCTTCCCTTCGGCTTCCCTGTTCTCACCGTACCCCATCCATTTCATTCCTTAATCTTGACTTCACAAGACGACCTTTAGCCCGCAACAGCTGTGGGTCAGGCACCCATCGTGGTCTGCGAATGTCCCTCCACAATGACTTTGACTTTGGCACCACAAATTCATGTGCATATGTGTTAATGGCATTCTCCAAACTGTAACATAAGTCAATATAGCTGGTGGCATTGAGGTGCAGACCTTGAAGAACTTTAATTGCATGTGAACAAGGGATCTTAATGTTTTGCCACTTTTCACAACCACATGTTCTAGCAAATACGCGCACATCATGACTGTGGTTTCCCCCTCCACCTTTATGGTCATTGTACGGGGTAACCACTTGATATACACCAAGTTCATGATTAAAATTCCTCAGAGCGTGTCCTGAAATTTTTTGCTCATTTTTGGTATAGATCCCCATTGCATAATCACTATAGACCTTACCTTGAGAAAGATCAGAAGTAATTAGTTTGCATCGATCGTGGAAATATGCAACAAGTTTGGCCCAAGTGAACTCAACCATTGCAACAATGGGTAAACCACGGGCACCTTTAAGTACCCCATTAAAGCACTCAGAGATATTAGTTGTCATTGCCCCGTAACGTCTTCCACCATCATGTGCCTGGGTCCATTTGTCCAGATCCAAACTCATTAGATATATGTATGTCATATAGCGGGAAATATTGGGATCATTAGGATCTACACCCTTTAGTGCATTAATCTCGACATCCTTAATGGTTTTCATTATGGACAAAATTTTGCTTCATGAGTCGCATTTCCAGCTTTCAAGGCCAATGCCTTTAGAGTCGGGTCATCAAAGTGTGTATTAAAGTTGTTAGCAACATGTCGAAGGCAATATCGGTGAAATACCTGTGGGCTTTCGTCATCGTTGGTAGGCCACTCTGCAATGGTGCATTTGATACCTTTATGTTGGTTAGAAATAATGCAAATGCCCTCGTCAGGTATCACATGCCCTATCGAACTCCTGAGACACTCTAAAAACCACCCCCAACTAGGCTCTGACTCCTTGTCCACAACAGTAAAGGCGAGAGGCAAAACCTTTTGGTTAGCATCGGTTGCCATTGCAATCATCAACACTCCTCGATATTTACCATACAAATAAGTCCCATCAATACTGATCACTGGCCTGCAATATCTGAATGTAGCAATGCATGGAGCAAATGTCCAAAATACATAGCCAGTAACATAGTACCATCTATGCCCCTAGGTATAGTGTAATAACTGTAATGGGTACTCGAATCCTGATCCAAGTATGCCAACAACAACTTTTGCAACCTTTGGTAGGACTCCTCCTAATCTCCATATATCTTAGCAATTGCTTTTTGTTTTGTGTCCCATACCTTATAGTAAGAAAGCTCATGCTTATACTTAGTATGTATGATCTCCTAGAGCTTATGGATACGAGCAATGTGATTTTGTCACAATTTTTCCACAATTTCTGATGCAACAAAATTAGAATCCATCATTTTACCGTCTCTTCGCAGGCCAAAGGGTATACAACTGTGTGGACCCACGAAAGATGTGACCATCTATAGACCATTAAGTTTAGCCTTCTTGAATGCCCCAACATACCACTTGCAGTCGGTGTCAATGCATGCGGCGCACAATTTAATTTTGGTCGACCTCCGGATAATAAAATTTCTATTATCATTTGCTGCATATATCATCAATGCAAGCATCACCGCCTCTTTATTAGCAAAAGTCAACCCTTTACTAAAATGCATCCCATCTTCCCAAGTTGAAACAAATGGTATCTGAAGACGTGAAGGATCAATCATATTTTTCCAAGTATTTGCGTAGAATGACTCGCCACGAGGTGTGTAGGCAGTGGTCATATTTGTATCATACTAGACGCCAATATCATCGTCTGCATCACCTTCATCATGGCACTCCATATTTTCCTCTTCAAAATTGGGAACGAGTTCATGGTCATCCATATCAGCGTCAAAGTCGCCTCGCTCAATCCTCTTTTCGTACTCATCCATTTCATCAATATTTTCACCATTATTCGCAGCATGATCTTAAGATGGGAGCGTATAACTTCCCATTGTATAGCCTCCCATTGTAGTGCATTCACCATAATAAAAGCAAAGCATTATCCAAAACATAATACCATAACCATAAACATAAAATAAGACTGAACAATAAGCTAGATAAACACTGTTTTTGGCTATTCCCCCTCAAAATGACACTCCCTCTCAAGAGCTGCTTCTCAAAAATTTTCCCCCTTTTTGATCGGAATGGCCACAAGGTCACTGCTGGGAGTTGATGCTATCAAACTTGGCTGAAAGTATGTTGAGTTGCTCCTGAATTGCTGCCATCTTGTCAGAATGCTCATTTTAGACCTCTCGGAGTCCATTAATCCTCTCCAGGATGATTTGAAATGCATTTGGAGGTACAGCTAATGATGTTGAAGCTTTGCTCCTCTTGCCTCTGCTTTTGGATGTGGAAGTCTGTCCTGCAGCCTTTGCTTCAGTTTCCATTGGATCACCTTCTCCTTGGTCATCCTCCTCTTCATCACCTGGAAGAAGAACTTGTATCCTGATGATGGTCATCTTGTTGATGGCTGAAGGTGTAGTCATGGGGCTGATATCTTGAGGGATTGTAACTCCTTTTGCTCTGAAGATCCTTATGAGAAGGCTAGGAAAGATCAGCTTGGGCCTAGAGGTGGTTCTAGTCTCATCCACAATTATGTCAAATATGTGTGAGCTGATGTCAATGAAGGTTTTCTCCTTGAGCTCCATGAGGAAGATAGCTCTAGCATTGTTGATTGTAGTCAGCTTCCTTACTGGATACAAGTTGAACATCATTATGGTGGTGAGGCACCTCATGTCAACTGGAAATGCTGTAGTGTTGAGACATCTTCCCTCTCTCTGTCCACCATTGCGATTCTGGATAGTTTCTATAGATAGCATCCTGTCCTTGTAATTGGTGAATTCATGATCCTCTAAACCCTCAAGCCCTAGAACCTCATCAATATCATGTGCATCTAGGGTGAACTCATGCCCTCTGATCCAGCAATTTAACTCATCCTCCCTTATAATAGCATTTGCATAGAATTCCCTTATTAAGGGCTCATAAACTGCAGGTAGGTCACTCAACAACTTGGCCCATCCTCTGCCCTCAAAACAATCTGGAATGAAGGTGTCCTTCAAGTCTCCTAAACCTACAAACCTTTTCCTGAATAATGGTTCCCTTCAAGAAAGAATCTTTGTATCTCTCAAAGTGTTGGACAGACCTAAACAGGTTATGGTCCATTTTTAGCCTTTAATCAGCCTTCTTAGCAGGAGTCTTCTTCTTTGTATGTGTGGGAGCCATCTGTAAACATGCAGAAGAGGCCACAACAATAGTAGAACACAATAGGTGGAAATACACACGAATTAGTAACAAGCTAGTTACATAGGGAGTACCAGAGTGTCAAGATAGCATATAGACCAAACATAGTTGAGAACTAGAGAAAAATTAGCTCAAATCAAAACCCAACAACTCAATCAAGTACAATTTGTATTGATGCAGACTACAACAAGCACTAATTAGCCATCTTTTGATAGGGTAAACCACACTCAGTCAAAAGTAAGCGTATGTCTATAAGACATATCTTAATAAATATGAAATGTTCAAGTCATACTCTCAAGACATAAACACACACATGATATGGCAATACAAGATCAAAGCATTATTAGCCACACATTCAAAAACCTCAGTCATTCTGAAACAACCATACTCACGCTCAGAGTAAATCACAGATAACCCAAACACATATATCTTATGGGTATGAAATATTTCAAACAACAAATCTCAGATTACAGTCTGGCTCAAAGTAACTTAATCATGATAGCAAACATATTCAGCAGTCTATCAACAAAAATAACTAACCCCAAATAACCAAACTCAACATTTTAAGCAAACCCATGTTCGACCATTGCAAAGTGCACAAACTCAACAAAATCTCACAAAATGAAGAAATACACTTATAAACATGTAAAATAGAGTGAGAAAATAGAAACCCATACCTTTTTCTTGGAGAATTAGCTTGGAGAGATGATCAACAAAGGAGGTTTGGGTTGAGAGCATGGTGTGTTTGGGAGAGTAGAAATGGGGAAGACAATGAACAATCACAAAAGTTTGAGGGAAAAACTAAAAAGTTAAAAAAAAACTGTCTTTAAAATGCAAAACACTCGTTTTTCGTGACTGAGTCAAGTCACGTGCAAGTTGCCAGGGCCAACCGCCAGAACACTTAAAACCAAAATTTTGAAAAAATTTTCTAAGTGTTTTTCGTGACTGGAAGGTCTACCCGCGAGGAAGTAGCGAGGTGAGCCGCGAAAATCTCTGTGTATCCCTCGTGACTGGACCTTCCACCTGCGAACAAGTCGCCACAGTGAGTCGTGAGAATCATGAAAATTCAAAATTTGAAAAATATTCTAAGTATTTTTCACGACTGGGACATTGACTCGCCAATGAGCTGCGAAAAATCTTTGTGTGGGCTCGCGACTAGGGCATGCGGCTGGATGAACCTGCGACTGAGTCGCCAAAATAGGGCAACACTGTTTTTGAAATTTTGAAAATTTTTGTAAAAACAAAATACTTTCCAAAAAAAAAAACAAAAATTCAAAAATCTTTTTGTGTTTGATCAACAAAGATTAAGCATGTGAAAACACATTTAATTAAGTACAATCACACAAATGAATATGGCATTCATTGATTATAAACATGTGTGATGTGTGTGGGTATCAACAATGAGATAGTCCTTAGTCTAATGTGAGGCTTCAATGATCAATTCAAACAAGACATACACAACTAGTACTAGACAGAGTGATCCATCTCAATTATAGAAATATGCATATATGACCTCCCACATAACTTGATAACATAACTTTAAAGCTTTTCATTTGGCTTCATATACATCATATCATTTGTTCTTTTTGAATCTATACATCTCATTGTGAGATCAATGCTTGAAATTTTTTATATCAATTGATGAGTTAGCCTTTGGCTTTTTGGGCATTATACGTTTTATTTTTTGTTGTTTTTCCTTTTTCCTAGTCAAATACTAGTATGTGCAACAGACTTTTGCAGCTCAATATCTCTTTTCATTTGGAGATTTACATTTGGTGAGCTCTTTAAGCAAAACAATAAAATAAAGAGTGGGAAGATATATAGGCATAAGTCTATGCATGTCTTAAGATCAACAAAACCATTCACTAATCATTCATGACAAGGTTGAAGATCTATTTACAATAGTCACATAGATTTCAAGATTTCTCCTACAATGATATGAGTGCATTGGAAACAAGCTAAGCTCATAGATGCACAAAGCCATTAGTACAAAGGTACAAGGCAAAACATGCTTTGAGACAAAACTCAACAAAGTCGATCAAACTTTTTGGATTTTCTTTTTTTTATGTGTTTTTGGATTTTTGACACACATGCAAGAAAAGATTGATCAAAAACAAAAATGTAAAAACATTTAAAACAAAAACAAACAAACAGACAATTTTTCAACTCAAGCTCGCAAAAAGCACACAACCAAGCATATTCACAAAACATGGGAAGTATTAATGCATGGACATGTTGTAATGCTTATGCATGCGTACCCTTCTTCACCGACACATCACGTGCGTTTGAGGTGATATCCTTGAAGGACTGGGTACTAGAGTTAGGACTTTCAAACCTTCTAGTGAAGTTTTCCAAGCAAGTGGTGAAAGTACCAATCATTTTTATCATGTCCATCATGCTTGGATCACCATTTCAACCTCTTGATGACTCAAAAGCCCAAGTTCTCTTGTCATTTCTTGGTCCTCTTGGCCTTTGATCAGTAGCATTCTTCAATGTTCTCAGCTTATGACAATTGGGTCGGGTGTGTCCTTGAAGACCACAACGATGACAAAAGTGGTTTGTTCTAGGACCTCTTTATGCTCATGCAAGAGATCTCCCTCTTGCTTCAGTCCTGACCACGGATTGGTTTCGAGGCTTATTCAACACCCTTTGGTCAGTCACAATTTTCTTCTTTTCAACTTTTGCCTTCTCCATAGTGGGGCAACTACAACCGGCTCTTTGGCCTTCACAAACTTCACTTCTTTGGAGATGTTCACAGCTGCACTGCTTTCTCTAGTGTATTCTTATCTAGATTTATCTGAGAATTGCTTTTGAGAGGAAATGATATCATCTAGCTTCTTGGTGGAGACCCTCTCTACCTTGGCATTTGCTTGAACCACCTTAAGCTCCGAGAATCTAATTTTTAAGTAAGTTTCTGACAGCTCACCATTCAGCTTTTCTATTTCACATTTGGTATCCTTATGTCGGACTAGGAGACTTCAGTAGTCCTCCTCTGCTTTCTTCATTTTCCTCACAGCCGCCTTCGCCACCCTTGCATACTCTCTCGATTTCTCAAGAAGTAAGGCGTAATTCTCTTGAAGACCAGCTGTATCTTTATCCTCTTCAGCATCTAATTCTTGAACAATCCCTATGGATTCTTCATCACTGTGTTCTCCAAGTTCTTGTACAAGTTGATTCAAGTCCTCCGATGACTCAACATGTTCAATAGCCATAAATGCGGAGTAATTCCCTTCTCCGTTACAGCTTTCCTCAGAATCAGAATTGGATGAATCCGAGTCACTTAGAGTTGTGGCATATACCTTGCCCTTCGATTTCAAATAATTGGGACATTCTTTCTTGAAATGTCCATGTCCATTACACTTGAAGCACGTGATTCCTTGTGAAGATTGGGATTCTCTACCATCTTTCCTTCTGAATTCCTTTTTCTCCTTCCCAAAACTCAGTAATTTACCTTGGTCACTAGATTTCCCACTGTTCTTGAATTTCAAGAATTTCCTGAAATTTTTTACAAGGAAAGCCACATCTTTATTGATCACATCCTCATCCGATGAGTCATGAGTTACTACCCTTTCATCAATTTTCTTAAAAGTAAGAGATTTGCTCTTCCTCTGTGTGGGTAGTGACAATTCATATGTCTGCAGTGAACCAATCAACTCTTAGACTTTGATGTCGTCAAGATCCTTACTTTCTTTAATAGCTGTTACTTTGGCACGAAAGCATTCTGGCAGTGCCCGAATGATCTTCCTTACTATTTTAGAATCCTCCATCTTTTCCCCCAAATTGAACTTGCCGACGACCACCTCGTTTAGCTTACTATAAAAAGAGTCAAAGGACTCATCCTCACTCATTTTGAGCTCCTCAAAGCGAGTGGTTAGCATCTGTAGTTTGGTATCTTTCACTTTCTTTGTTCCTTTATAAGTAGTCTCTAGAATCTCCCATGCTTCCTTAGCAATAATGATATGTGAAATCCTGTGAAATTCTTCTGGAGAGACACCATAGAAAATAGCATTCAAGGCTTTACTATTAGCATTAGCTACCGCAAGAGCTGCCTTATCCCAAGTGGATTTGGCAGCCTCCAGCCTAATCCAACCTACTTCAACTACATCCCACACAGCATCATCAATAGAACACAAAAATGCCCTCATTCGGACTTTTCAAAATGCATAATTATTACCATAAAAAAATTGTGGCACATTTAGAGATTGAGACCTATCCATCTCAATATGAGGTCAGGGATCGCACTAAGGTGTTTAAACCACAAAGAGTGCACCCGCTCTGATACCAATTGAATGTTCAATATATGTGTAAAACACAATGAACCTTTAGACCTCAAATTACAAATTACCAATTCAAGCTTAATATCAAACAATAGATGTGCGAAAAATGAACATAAACTTAAAACAGAATTGATAATCAATCTAAACAAAATAAAATCACATTCACAGCAGAAATTAAATGGCAAAGATTAAGGGAAGAGAGATGCAAACATAAAAACAATACACGATGTGTTATTGAAGAAGAAACCGAAGCCCTCGGCATAAAACCACTTAGTCGCATTAAAATGCTCTGTTTTTCAAAAATCTATGTTTTCCAGATTTTCGATCGATTGAACTTGTTGCTCGACCGATTGAAATTTTGATAAAAATTTTGGTTTGAATTTGTTTGGAACGATTGGTATTCGATCGATGCTTGACCGATCGAAACTGAAAAATTTTCAGTTTTTAGAGTTTTGACCAAATATTTTTTCATGTATCATTTATGTTTAGGATTCACATGCATTGCACTGTTTTTTTGTATCCATCTTGCAGTTTTGCAGTCATATCTCTTATTGTTCTCACACATAACATGCATACACTTTACTAAATTGGATATTCAACTTGATCTAAAAATTGATTGATTAATTTTTAAGTCCTTTGTACATTTTAGTATATGCTATTTTTTCTGTGTGAATTACCGAAAATATTTTTCTTAAGAGATATGATGGATAATCAATGTGCAAATATTTTCTCTTCTCATGCAATTGTTTATGGGTCACACAGTGTTCAATTTGCATTCATTGAAAGAAAGAATATTTTTCTTCCAGTGAATCCTCAAATTTTTTGAAGGTTTGTGTGTTTTTATTTATCCCTACCTCCTGAATTTTCCCTAAACTGTTTTTTCCCAAAACTTATTTTGTTTTTCCTATTTTTATAGGAGGAGAAGCTTGTTTTTAACCTTTGTTGTTTATAGGGGGAGTTATCTCTATTTTCTACAAAGTTGAATGGTTTTGTGTTCCCTTGATTCTCTTATCCTTTGTTGCATGTTTTTACTATTTACTCTTTGTTTGAATTATCTTTGTCAATACGTGACAAAAAGGGGGAGAAATAGATGAAATGTGGGAATCCTATTTGAATCATGTTTCTTTTGTTTAGGGGGAGTTGAAATTGTTTTTGAAATGGGGAGAAAATAATTTTTTTATGTATCTAACTTAAGGGGAGAGTTAGTTTGCATATTTGTTATTTGCTTTGGTTTGTTTATTTTGGTTTACTTGTATTTTCCACATATGCATTTATGTGTTTGTTGAGTGTTTCAAGAATATACAGGTTAATTCATTTGAAACTGCCGTCTACTTTTGCAACTGATAGATAGTAGTTAGGTTGAACTTGTTATGTTCGGCTATGTTTATGTAATGGGCTGTTTTTATGTAAACTTTGAGCATTTTGTTAAGTTTATGTTTTGTCACGGATTGCCAAATGGAGAGTTTGTTATGTTCTAAGACTTTAGGAACTAATGTTTAGAACTTCAATTTATATTATGTTGGCAAATCATGATCAAAACATTGAGTCTAGGTTTAGGTTTGCTCAAAGTATGTTTATTTGTAAAATTGGAATCGAGTGATTGCAGAATTTATTGGACTAAATTTGCAAGGCTCGGTCGATTAAAAATTAGGATCGATTAATCGAACCATGTGCAGATTTATTTTTCTACAGAATTCCAATTCAACCCAAACTCTACTAAACGTATTGGGTTTCAAGTAAAACAATCCTAATATATAAAGGAAACCCTAAAATGTTTTTATAAGTTTTTAGAGAGATTAGAGTGCATTTTGTGCCTCTTATATAGATCTAGGGTTTTGTACCCCAAAGCTCTCTAAGGTTGCTTTTTATGCTATGTGTGTAAATCTTTTGTGAGATCTAGAGGTGTTTGCCTTCACACATACTTAAGGTTTCCAAGATTCAAGATTATGTCAAGAACTTGGTGATCATTCAGTTGCTAATTCAAGAGCTTAAAGATACACAAACGAGAGTGCTTGTATTTGCTGGGAATCCAAGAAAAAAGTAGTTCATGGACTCGGAGCTATCATGGGGTTGTGGTAGTAAGTTTCCTACTTGAGGTAGCAATAGGATGTTAGTGGTCTAAGTCGCTATAGTGTAAACTTCAATTCTTTCATAATGGATTTAGTTTACTTTAAGGATAGTTAGGTTAAATTCTCTCCAGATTTTTTTCCCCTTTTAAAAAAAAAAAAAAAAAAAACAAACAAACAAACACACACACTCACAAGGGAAAGGAAAAGGGGTTCTAACATAAAGGCACACCACAACTCCACTCAAAAGCTATGCTGATCCTTTACTTATTTATTGTATCCTTCAATTGGACAAACTTGTGATCTGTGAATTTTAGCTGAAAATGTTTTCTGACTACTGTCTTGCCACTGTCTCAAATAGCATGAAAATTACCTGTTTTACCTTTTTGCTAATGAAAAACATTTTCAAGATTGCATTTGGGGTCGAGGATTTAGAATAAATGCATTCAAAAGTATATTAATATAAATCCCTTGATATAAATTTCATCAGCACATGAAGATTTTCTTGTCAGAAAGAGAAAAAAAAAATGAATATTTTGTGTTGTAAGAGAGAAAAAAGAAAAGAAAAAAAAAAAAAGAGAGGTTACTTTAACAAATCACTTATGATATTAAATAACATATATTTAATTATTTCGAATTGGTAATATTCATAACAAAAAATTGTACTTTTTTAATGGGAAAATTTGTATATTTTTTAATGCTTCCTTCGAATTTCTGGTCAAATATGCAATGGCCTAATGCCTATGGGCAGTCCTAAATTTCACCCACCATAATGGTTATTGTCAAATAAAAGAACCCTAATTGTACTTCAATTTTGCCACAGTTCACGCTGATAACTTTTGAACAGCTTGTATACCGAAATCATTTTCTACTACAAGGGACCACTAGAAATTTCAGGATGATAGAAACAGAGATAAATTGGTTTTGTTTTCTTTATCAAACTCCAAAATTCGTACTTATTTAAATAAAACAAAACTTTAGGGAGGACGAGTCTTAGTTGCCCTACTTCCACTTTGCACCCCCTAATGGATGGGGACTTACGGGAGAGACTTTTCTGCAAACTTTAAAAATGGTAGTCAACTATACAGGTGCAGTGGTCTTAGTGGACTCTCATCCCATTGAACACGTATGGCACATGGAATGGAATCTAAATGAGGTAATTTTAGAAGTACACAATATTTTCCACAATATTTTTGGGCAAATTGTTATTAATTTTTAAGTAGGCTCACAACTTATACTATCAATTATTGTAACAATTCATCTAAATGAAGTAATTTTAGAAGTACACAATATTTTCCACAATATTTTTGTGCAAATTGTTATTAATTTTTAAGTAGGCTCACAACTTATACTATCAATTATTGTAACAATTCTATGGAAAAAAATTGTTTCTCTAGAATTATTGCATCCAAGACAATAAAATACAATAAAAAAGGCAACAAGCTAGAAAAGAAAAATAGAATAGTATTCCATTTTCTCTTTACTTTCTTTTCTTTTCCCCTCCTCTCCATGTTTCCACACTTCAAATCTTATACAAAATCAATGATCCAACATTACTAACCTATTATTTTTAGAATCACCAAAATTACTAACTTAGAATTTCAATCCAGTAATACGGATTCATGAAGAAAAAAAAAAAAAAGGCCATTACCATCATATATAAATAAAATATTACCTGACATCAACTAATTAACAATATCTTTAATATATATAAAATTAATTTTATATCAAATCCATTTTCATTTACATTTAAATTTTATATCATATGATTCAAATCCAACAGCACCATTATCGACAATCAAATGAAAATTTTAAATAGAAAACCTGAAACTGGAGATAAAGTGAGATTGGTATATCGTAATGTGGCTTCCTGTTTGCATGAATATATAATAAGACTAGTGCTAGGGAAGGAACAGATGGATAAATTGCACCAATCTTCTTTGATGTTGATCAAAACGATACTCCTCCCAAACGTGTTATAAATGACGCCTCACAATATTAGTTACCTAATGGAATATTTATTTTTAATTTTAAAAAAATATTTCTCATTTTTACAAACAATTTGAGGTTAAGTTTTATTTATACAAACCTCATGGGAGGGAGATCTTATTTTGTCCATCGTTTTGAAAGTCAAACATTGACATATATTTTTCATTTATATAAACCTTGAACGAGGAGTGTCATTTCGTCCGATGTTTAGTGGGATTTTTATTCGGTGAAATCTCAGAGAAGATTGGTTTAATACCCAAAAATAAAAGACAAACAGAGAAAGGTGAAACGATGGAGAGAAATGGATGGCAGTCTTAAACCTCACCCACCATTGATTTGGCCATAAACAACCTATCTTTCTATTTTTATGTGTTGCCCTACATTTTCACCACCAGCCTTTTATTTTTGATAGGTTGAGCAGCGTTCTATATATGTGGCAACTCCATCAGTTAAAACTTAAAAATTATATTCCAACTTGCTTTCAAGTTTTTTCAAAGATTCTTCTGTTCGTGTATAAATAGTCCATATGGGAAACGAGATGGCAATTGGCTAGGTTGGAGCTAGTTTGGACTTAGGGTGAGAAAGGGATACCCGGCACAACATCTGATGTTTTCAAGTAACAAAATTAATTATTTTTCCTAAAAGAAGATTATCGTGGGGAGGAAGAGAAAGAACATAAATGAATAAGGATAAAACACATTGTGTTTTCATAATTGCAAACGTGAGTTTATAGATAAAACACACAGTGTTGTGTCACATTGTATGTAACAACACTCCAATGAATAATTTCTTTTTACTAATAAAATTAGACATGGAGCCTACAACCACCCTTTTTTTTTTTTTTGAAGGAAAAATGGGTAAGGGAGCATGAAGTTATTTTTCAAGTGCTTTATATTGCGGGAATTGAACCTGAAACCTCTGACCTCTATCTCCCAGGCCCTTAGAAATGAGTCCATGACCACTAGGCCAAATACCCTGGTAGTCACAACTACCCATTTCTTTTACAAAGGGAGGAGATACAATATCTAAGCATGACATTAACAAAATCGAGTTACAGGTGGAACTCAATATTAGCAATATCAAGTTCTATGAATATTTAATGTTGAGTTCTATTTAAAAATATACATAAATCTTGATTTTGAAGATATCGAGTTCTTCACCAAACTCAATTTTGTTGAAATTGAGTTCCAATTAAAACAAAAGCATTTTACTAAATAATTTCAAAACATGAGCATTTTGCTCATAATTTTCAAATTAGGGATAAATACCCTTTTTCCCCTTCATTTTGTTGAACATAAAGTTTTGATTAGGATATCAATAAAAATAAAATAAAATAAAATAAAAAAGGTTAGCTCTTGTTGAAGTGGGCCTGCATGTGTGGCTTGAATTGCCACCAGCCCATAAGGCCCAAACAAGCCCTATATATATATATATATGGAGTCCTAGCGCCACTTGATAAAGTAATATATATATATATATATATATATGTGTGTGTGTGTGCGCGCGCGCGCGTGCGTGTGCTCACTTTTATGATATGCGGCAGCAAGAGTAATTCCAAAAAGTCTTAGTACTGTATAACTGTATAAGAATAAAATAGGAAGAGAAGTACAACAACATTAGAGAAAAAATTGTGGGTTCTTCATTCTTGTGTTCTTCTAGTGAGAAAAGGCTAGGGAGTAATTGAGATTTGGGTATCTTGAAAGTAATCTTGTGTACTATTGTATCTCTCTATTTTTGTAGTGAAATTTCTCTGTCATCGCTGTGGAGATAGGCAGTTTTCCAAACCACGTAAATTCTTGTACGCTTTATGTGCGCTTGTTATTTAATTTTCGCTTATTTACTATTATTGATTTGAGTCTTGGGGTGCTATTTGCACAACGGCTTTGAAATATTTGCTCATAAAAAATTTTCTTTATATATAGGACTTGCATGGTTGACCTATTACCATAGTTTTGAAATCATGACTGTTCATTGAATCATAAAAGGAAGAGGTTCAAAGTTTTTGAGGTTGAATCGAGATTGAACCGGAGTCGAACCGTGATGACGTCATAATTAATTTAAATATATATAAAAATATTAAATTAAGAAAATTTGAATAATTAACTAAAATAGTGTAATTAAAATAAAAATCCAAATTTCAAATATATTTTTCATATCATAATTTTTACAAAATAAAAAAAAAATCAAATCTTACGCAAATATAGATACAGTATTTATTTATTTATATGTTAATTAGTAAAACTTTGATAATAATAATAATAATAATAATAATAATAGTATAATAATTATTATAATGTAAGAACTTGTGGGCTTGTGGCAAATTGGCAATTCACGTACATTGTCACGTCACATCACGTTGGGCTGAAGATTGCTCAAAGCTGAAAAAGAAGTCTTGACTGGAACATTCAGCTCATTTAAGTTAATCTTTTGTTATGCCCAACAGGCTAAGTCCATTTAAATGGTCAACTATGTATTAAATTTCAAAAAAATAAACCGTAAAACTAGAAGAGTGGCCGACGTGCCCGTTAAAAATTTAGTTAAATAATAACTATTAATACAAGGCCTAAGTATATGGTTGGCAGCCAAGGACCTGGTACAAGTAAAAGAAGAAATGGTTGATACTTTACACTTTGACAGCCAAGCATTTACTAATTACTAACTTGTGAAGACTGACAGAAAAAAAAGTAAAAAGTTCATCTTCATCATCGGCAAACGGGCGAATAATAGCAGACTTTAGAAAGAGAAAAAATGCAGATACCGCAAAAACGCAAAAAAACATAAAGAAAGAAAGAGAGACAAAGAAGAAAAAGAAAAAGAAAATTGAAGAAGAAGAAATGGAGATGTAAGCTCAAGGTCTGACAATATCTCACTATGGTTGAGAAGCTTCAACAATGACAGTAAGTATCAAAAAAAAAAAATTTCTGACTTGAAGTTAAACCTTTGAGAACCGTCCACGGTTCTTAAAATCGGCAGGTTCAACAGCGGTTCATTCGTTCTGTTGCTCTTTCTACATATGCCGGTTTTGGAAGCTAAAAGAACCGTTTTGATGAACGGTTTCTAATTAACCCGGTCGGACCGTACGGTCAGATTCGAGTTTTAAAACCATGCCTATTACAGAGCGCAACCATTATATTGGTCTCTTTTGTGCTTATGTTTTTATTTATTATTTATTTTTATAATTTTATAATTGAGGGTAGTTTGATTTCAACGTCATGACTACAGGAGGTAAATTGAACTAAAAGACTCCTATCATTTTAGTCTTACCTTTACTAAATAGCAACAATTATCACATATAATCAATATATGCATTATACTTTTCATATCAGATTGGTTTATAATGATGGAGATAAATCAGTAAATACTAGTTTATCAAAATTTTAGGAAAGCCAACTCTTACTTCACCTTTACACCGCCAGTGGATGGGGACAGCGGACAGGCCGTAAAAGTTGAACATGACTCCAACGATTGATGCACGTTCTTCTGAGTAGTGGGAGACACTTTTCTGTTAACTTTAAAAATGGTAATCAACGTACAGGTGCAGTGGTCTTAGTGGACTCCCATCCCATTCAACACGTAATGGCATCTAAATGGAGTGCGCAAATTGTCATTGATTTTATTTAATTTTTCTTTGTTGACTGAAGATGACAGAGTTATTGATTTTTAAGTAGGCTAACAATAACTTATTCTTTATTTAATTTAATTTTTTAATTGTTTGTCAATAACAGTTTGTTACTTCAATTATTTTGATAATTTTTTAAAAAATAAAAACTTTTCCTTTAGAATTATTTCATCTAAAGCAACAAAATTCAATAAAAAATGGGGACAACAAAATTCAATAAAAAAGTACTCCACTTTTTCCCCCTTTCTTTAGTTTTCCCTCTTGTTGCCAAACTTTAAGCCTTATGCAAAATCAATCTTCCAACATTACCATTTTTTTTTATTATTTTTTTTTTAAGAATCACCAAAATTACTAACTTTGAATTTCAATCGAGTAATACGGAATCATGAAAAAGGCCATTACCATCCTATATAAGTAAAATATTACAAGACATCACATGACAATATGTTTAATAAAATTAATTTTATATCAAATCCTTCTTTTTTTATAATTAAATTTTATATCATATGATTCAAATAGAAAAATTGAAATTGAAGACAGTAAGATTGGTATATCATAATGTGGCTTTCTGTTTTCTTGAATAAGACTAGAGTTAGAGAAAGAACAAATGGATAAATTACACCAATTTTCTTTTGGGTCTCTAAATAGTTCGGGTTTTGAAAAGAATGCTACGTTGTTAATGTATCATCAATAACTCATACATTGTGTATTCATCAATTAAAATAAATAAAGAAAGAAAATAGTAGTATAACATTTCAAATTCATTAAACACTAGCGAGGAGATAGCTCTGTAATTGACACCTCATTTATTGAAGCTTGGACAGAGCTACTTTTAGATTGATCTGACTCTGTCACCCTTGAATCATGCTCACCTTGCAAGCAAATGTTTAATTCAGTACCACTGTTCATAAAAAATGCAGGTTTTGAAGGTATTGGTAGAGTAATAGAGACGCTATTAAGCATGAGAACAACAGATGCCATAGTTGGTCTATCAACTACGTTTTCTTGAACACATAGTAATCCAATGTGAATACATCTCATTATTTCGGTTGTCGAACCTGCCTTCAATGTGGGATCTACAAGATTTGAAACTATACCCTGTTTCCAATTTTTCCAAGCCTGCAAGATAATTTGAACTGAGTAATTTAGTATTCATCAAGAAAACATTATTTTATTGTGTTTTAAAAAAGAAATATATTTTGGTACACAACTTGATGTATTTCTTCATTTCCTTTAACCTCCTCATCCTTCATTTGTGCTAGATTCCTATGTATTTGGTATAAAGCCAACTAGCTATACAAGCTACATTAATAATTTGTAACTATATGGACAATATTAGTGACATACTATGGGTAGAATACTTGATACTACACATCCTAAAGATAAAAGGGTATTGTTTCAAATTTTTTCCACTCCCATTGAGCCATTTAATCCTGTCACCCCCACCCCACCACATGGTGGGATTTGAACATGCAGTCCGACCTACCACTCCATACTTATGGGGTGTATGTGCCATTAGACTCAAAAATAAAAATACTTACATAGCTTAGAAGGTCCTCAAAATTCTCCCCATTTCGAAAGGAGCTATTCTTTCGTCCACTTATTATCTCTAATATTAGCACTCCAAAACTAAAGACATCAGACTTTACTGAGAATTGTCCATGCATTACATACTCTGGAGACATATATCCACTGCATATTCACAATTATTTTCAAAAATACTATTAGCCTTTGATATTGTTTCTTTTGGTACAATGTAAACATAAAGTATACCTATGTAAGATACATACTAGATTGTCCCAAAAAAAAAGTTTGATACTTACTAGGTCCCCACAATTCTACTAGTATTGCCTTCGCTTTGATCAAGTTCAAACAATCTTGCCATACCAAAATCTGAAATTTTTGGATTCATTTCAGAATCTAATAGGATATTGCTTGCTTTAAGATCCCGATGAATAATACGAAGTCGAGAGTCTTCATGAAGGTAGAGAAGACCTCGTGCAATGCCTCCTATGATTTTGTAGCGTCTTGCCCAATCCAATTGTACACGCTTGATTGGATCTACATAGTCAATCAAATATATTATATTGGACTAAAATGTGAAGGAAATCTATCTACAAAAGACCTGTAATAAAAATAAATTACAATGAATATAATTTTGAAATAAAGGCAAAGTAAAATCATACCAAAAATGAAGTTATCAAGACTTCCATTGGGCACAAACTCATAAATTAGAAGCCTTTCAATTCCTTCCAAGCAAAATCCTAGGAGTCTAACTAAATTTCGGTGTTGAAGCTTGGCCACTAACAAAACTTCATTCTTAAATTCAAGATCTCCTTGACTAGAATTTTTTGAAAGCCTTTTCACAGCAATAACTTGTCCATCGGAGAGTTTACCCTGAAACCGTATTAGATTAGAACATATTTAACCCTTTGGACTTAACATGTGCATCCTGACTACAAACTTTTCCCATTTGGGGTGGGGGTGGTAGGGAAAGTGTTTGAATCAATAGCCCACTTCAATCATGTGGCAGGTCCTGCCCATTAAATTATCCTTTTTAAGGCTATTGATAATGTTAGGTTTACCTTGTAAACAACACCAAATCCACCTTGTCCAAGCGTATTTGCATCAGAAAAGTCATCTGTTGCAACTTTAATAGTGCCAAAGCCTAACTGCAAAGATTCCACACTTCTAATCTCATCTGCAGATTCACCTGAACAAGACGTTAGTGCATTATTTGAAACTAACACAATTTAAAATATGCGCATGCAACAGCAATGACCTCTAAAAACTAGTTATTTATCAAAACCTTCTAGATAGGAAACTCATGTCCATTAGTAGATAATAACTTTTTGTTTGCTTTAGTGCAAGTCAATTTATTGACGGAACACATTGATTATTATTAATTTCTAGTATAGTATCATTTTATGAAAAATTAAAAAATTAAAAAAAAAAATCCCCAAATTATGTCGTGTTTTACGTTAATAGTTGCGGGGAAATTTGTCCTCATAAGCTCAAAATATAAGTGGAATTTTTTACTCCCACAAATATCACCCATACCTGAGAACTTTAGGAAGCACATCTATGTAAACAAGCACATAATTTCTAACTTTGTTTGTTATTATCTTTGCAATAATTCAAATTTTTGGATAAGAAAAAAGAAATTAATTAACGAATTATTTTAGTTACCATGTGGTTTCTCCCTTGGTTTCCTGACTCTTAAGCTGATGCAGAAGGAGATTATTATTAGTACCACAAAAGAAATAATGGGTACAACTATGATCATGACAGTTCGAGATTTGTTACTCTCCTTTCCTGCAAAAACCAGAAATATGTTTACATAAAAAATTCTGACAGATGTATGTTAAAATTTTCAAGTGGATACACAAGAAAGTAACAAGGACCCCTTTATAATTCAGCCAAAAAAAAAAAAAGACACGTTTATAAAGGGTTGTAAGCTTTTGACCTTATTTGCTTCTATACAAATTTCTAATGTCATTTTTTTTTTAAAGATATAACTATACTTCAATCAACATTCAGCAAAGCAAGTAATTCATTGGTACCTTTTGCAGCTGTGGTATTGTTCAATGGTGGAGGAGATACGGATGGTACTAGTGGTGGTGATGGAGGCGGTGATGGTGAAGATGCATTATCAGCTTTGGCGACATAGAAGAGGTAGACCTCAAACCTAAAATAACAGCTGGGTGTAATATATCTCCCTCCTTGCTTGCCTCCACAACATTTCGGAATATTTCCAAAAGCCCAAGCCAAACAATCACTGCAATCTTGCTCGGACAAATCAGGTGTGCATTGCACAAGTGAATATAGTGTTTGATTATTTGGTGCTGTTGCATTTCCCGCCGCAAACTTACGAAGAGAACCACCTGCTGCAGCTTGAACTCTTTTGCTATCCAACAAGGTCCTCAGGTCCTGATTGAACTGATCCAAATTGGCTGATACGTTATTTTTGTTCCACATATAGAAAGAAGGACTAGTTTCCTTGATGTTAAATATGTCGCGGAATGAGTAGCGTAACATGCAATAGTCATACCATCCTATTGCTTCCTTCTGATTGGGACAAAGCAGAGGGAGAAGATTTGTAGCATTATTGAGGCAACTACGGCAAATATCTGGCTGAACATCTCCTCTACAAAGTCCAAGTGAATATACTTTGTCAGGGTTTTGGCCATAAGAAAAATTGTAGAACCCATAGTCTATTTCAGTGTTGGAAGAGAGGGAGGAGAGTGCGTTATTGAGGTTTGCATTGTAGGTACTTTTGCTTGTGTAGTTACCATTGTCTAAACAGAAATGGTATAGGAAGTTTGGCTGAGCAAAGGCTTGAGCAATGAATATGCAAATGGCAGACAGGAAGAGAAGTATTGAAGAAACCATTGCCATGCGTTTAGGGCAAGACTTGGGTGAAGAAACTTATATATCGTTTAGGCTTTTAGAGAGAGGGATGAGCTAGTGGGCCGCGTAAAGACTTTTGAGGAACAGGAAGTCCATGATTTTGAAACATTCAACAAGGGCTGCGCCACCTTAAGCTCAGGGTGGTGACCTGAATTTTTTTTTTTTAATATAATAATTTTAAAAAATTTATTTGTCTATTCTTCAAAAAAAAAAAAAAAAAGAGAAAACTTAGTTTTTTTTATGCAATAAAATTAAATTTTGCTCCATAATTTGTTCTACATTCAGTGAATGAATGATTGCTTAGTTATGTACATTAAAAGAGATGTAACTTGTAGCATTGATATAAGATTATTATGCAATAATTTCAAAATATGAAAACTCGTAAAAGACAATTGTAAATTTAATGTATTTGCATGTTTTTTTTTATTGTTGTTATTGTCAATATATGAATTTATCTTTTTATTAGATTATATAATTTATGTTTCTTAAGGAACAACTTCAAAAAAATTCTTGGAGCCACCACTGCATTCAACCATTTGTTTCTCGATTGCTTTTCTTCCAAACTAACGTGTCCAATTTTTATATGCAAAAATATACTTCCTGTTTGGTGAGTGCAAGACTATAAGGGCATAAGCGGAATTGTCCAATTTTTTAATTGTTAATAATGAACAATATTCCACAGCTAGATAGGTACTAGAAGAAAACTATTTTTTTTCCCTTAATATATATCCTAAGCAAAACCTTTTCTTCAACAAAATGATGATGTTGTATTATATTATACTTATGGTCCCCCTATTACCATATGATCTGGGGAAAAATAGCTGTATAGTCTTATTTCTATATTGTAAAGTTGTGATTTACAACTATGTTTATGTTGGCTTTATACCATGACAAAAAGTGTTGTAATTGCTTTAATTTATTTCCTTGTATTTTGCGAGATTTTATTGTATTGGGTATGGTATTAAGTTGGTGAAGACTCAAGCTTAAATGAAGAGTCAGTGGATTTCGCAAGAAGCTTGTGAAAAGCTAACCCGCGAAAGAGCCACATGAGGAGCACATGACTAGAAGCTGAAAAGTCATGCAAGTCTGTCGTTTTCGCGAGTGTCTCGCAAGTAAGGCCTTCCCGTGAGACAGTCGCGAAACATTCTGCTTAGAGAATTTTTAAGTGTAACTTTCTTATCCTTCGCCCATACTATATATACCTTCATTACCCATAAATGCAAATGAGGCCATTCAGAGAGAAAAACCCTAGATAGGTTTTCTACAACACACACCCATCTTTTTGAGAGTTAACTACTCATCCTTAGTGAGAAATCATTATATTCTCTTATCTATCCCTCTCCCATTGTTATACCTTGAGAAGAGATTTGTACCCAAACACAACCTACACCTATTTAGAGTGTAAAGAGTGTTTTGGAGCTTGGGAAGCTTTGGGGAATTGCCAAAAGAAGCCGGTGAGGCTTGGCGAATGTAATCGGGTGGATTACGGGATCCGGAGAGTTAGACAAGACACGGTTCCGAGAAGTCTTGTTGGAGTAGGAGCTTGGAGGGCTTAGATACATCGGGTAGATTAGGCTTGGAGAGTCTCTTGCTAACCCATGTATCCCAACTGATTGTCTAATGAATCGATTACCGCTTGGAAGGCGGCGGAGAGGTTTTTCGCCAAGTTTTTCGATTTCCTCTTCGATAACATATCGGCGTGTTATCTTGTGTTTACATTTTCTCTTCCCTTAATCTTATGCTTTACTTTTAATGTTTGTTGTTCATATTTATGCACTAGAGTAGTATCGGTTTATTGCGCTTCATTTACTCTTGTTTCTGCACTTAGATAAGTTAGAGTAAAAGCAATCTAGTCGTAATTTTAATTGGGGGTCTAAATAGCTCTTGTGTTTTTAACAAATTTTTGAGCTTTCATATATAAACAAACTAATGCCTCAAGTGGAGCGTAAGTGATGCACAAAACTTCTACTATTTTGGGGTTTAGGAAAGGTGATTGATAGGTAGCCACCCTTACCCTCTTTTTTTTTTTTTTTTTTTTGGTGTGAAGCTGATTCCCAAATCTGAACTCTTGACCTATCGCTTCTAATGAAAGGCACTTGTGATCACACTAAGGCCTAACCTCTATGACAATATATGACAAGATGAAAGCAAGAATTTTTTTCATGTAAAGCAGTGTGGAAAGAGGCGTGTAGTTAATAGTACTCAATAAAATAGAATGAATACACAATCATATAATATATTTATATAGATATAGTAAAAAAATATTAAGGGAAAATTACACATACCCTATGGTGTACCCTTAAAATATGGAATTGTTATGTAGTTTATTTTATGACACTTATTCCATTTGTGGTTTGTTTAATGAGACCTTTACCTCCCTTATAATTTGCTTTATGAGGCCTTTGTGTTAATTTTAACGGGATTGATAATGTAGCAAGTACCAACATCACACATAAAAATTATTTTAAAAAACTGAAGAAAAAAAAAATATTATTCTATCATCACATTTTTGGATATCTCTCTAGCTTTCTCATTCAACCCTCATTTGAGCTTGTACTAAGAGTCACTGAAAAGTTCACAATCCATGGTCCTACTCAATAGCCCATCCACCCATCGGCTAATAGGTAGCTGAGCTTGATACTATTGAGTCTTATGGGTAGGACACTAGATTGGTGGGACAAGTTGTGGACATATTATTCTGCCTATCGGCACTCGTTGGGCTGGCCTACTAGCTCGACCCATCAACTTGTAATTTATTAGAAAACTTTTTAGGATGGGTTGAACCTGTGATACGAGGGAGGAGAACCCACTAAAGGCCTAATGGGCATACCATGGGTTGGGCCACGGGCTTGGATTTTTCTCTTGGGTTGGGCTCATTGCTAATTGACATCCTGCCATGCTCAGCACATCTAACCCATGGGCATAGTAAAAATGGGCTGGTCCGACTTATTACCAACCCTTAGTTTTTGTGAGTTTACAAGACATTAGATTTAAAGTAAAACAATATTTTTCTTTAATGCTTTCCAAGGGGTATTATTTGCACTTGCCACACCATCAAATTCTATAAATTAACAGAAATGTCTTATAAAGCAAATTAGCAAATTACAAGGGAGATAAATGCTTCAAAAAAAAAATTACAAGAGAGGTAAGTGTCTTAAAATAGAACATATCATAGTTCCATATTTTAAGGGTATACCACAAATATAGTGGTATTTGTAATTTACCCAAATATTAACTATCTAATCTTTTGACACTAGTGACAGCCTAGAAGATTGGGAAAAAAAAATTAAGTAAAAATTTTTTGAATTTCATTTTATATCTGCTTTGTAGTAAGAAAATTATTCTTCAATTTCTTTCTCAATTTAAAAAAAAAAAGTGAACAACTTGCAGGGGCCAATAATAAGGGAGGCCAATGTTTGATTTGGTATAAGGGAATAAAACTTTACATGTTTTCTTTACATGATGATTGCAAAATTTTCAAGGCAAGATTTTTCCCTCATTGCTCATTCATGGAAGCAAAAGAATCGACAACTGGTTCCTATGCTTGGAAAAGCATCTTGAAAGGGAGAGAGGTAATACAAATGGGTTCAAGATTCCGGGTGGGCAATGGAAAAAGCATCAAAATATGACAGCACCACTGGCTGCCCATAAAGCACCCTCCATTAGTCACCTCACCATTCATAGAGTCTATGGAGAATGCTACTGTGGACTGCCTCATTGACAAGAACACAGGCAAATGGGATGTTGAAATGCTTGAAGGAGTTCTTATACTAGCTGAAGCAGAAATTGCAAAAAAGATACCTCTGCCATGAAGCACAGAGGATGTCTTGTACTGGCCTTTCACTGCAAGTGGACAGTACAATTGCAAGTCCGGGTATAAATTTCTCATGGATTTGGAGATGGATTCTGAGGTAATTATTCAACCGGAGGTGGACAAGAAGTTTTGGAAGAGTATTTGGTCCCTAGAATTTCCAAACAAGTTCAAGAATTTGGTGTGGCGTGCATGTAGGAACTCCCTTCCAACAAAACAATATCTAACCCGAAGAACATTAATAGACAACCCCATCTATGACCGATGCTCTCTACATGCAGAGGATTCATTGCATGCACTTTGGAGTTGTTTGGGTTTGGATGAGGTATGGGAAGGTGACAGATGGAACTTTAGGCAAAGGGAAGTATTTGCTGATTTTAAGGAATTATGCAGATGGATGGTTGAGGATGGGAAGTCAATGGAGCTCTTTGCTATTCTGGTATGAAGTATATGGCATCAGAGAAATAAAACTAGGATGAACCAAGCTTGAGAAATAAAACTAGGATGAACCAAGCTTGTTGCCTTACCAAGGACCTGCAACAGAATGCAAAAGAACGCTAGAATGAGATCAAAAGGTGTAAACTCACACCAGGACAAGTCAGATCAAAGCCTCAAGTTGACCAGCAGTAGTCTTTCATTATTATTATTTTTTTTTCTTTTTACTTTGTATATTATAAACTTTTGTTCATTTGAGAGAACAATATTTATTCTTTCCGTCACCCCTGTTTTTGGGCTTCTATAAACACTTGCCTTTCGTAGGCTTTTTATTTATCATTTCTTGCTTTGTCCATTTATTTGAATATATATTTTGCACACCAATTTAGTTATCTTGATGTTTCCGTCTGTTCCATGGGATGAAGTCCTTAGTTGGACCCGTCCATTTTTGGACTTTAATGCACCTATGGAATTTGATTTATTAATCTTGAATTACCCCTTGGGGTTCATCTACCCATGTACGGACTAAATATGAACTTGTTCACTTAACAATTTTCGGCTCACCCGTCCATGTATGGACTTAATATGAACCCGTTCATTTAACAATTTTCAACTTACCCCCTTGAGATGAACCCGTCCACACATGGACTTAATAATTTTCAGCTCACCCCTTGAGATGAACTCATCCATGTATGGCTTAATAATTTTCAGTTCACCCCTTGAGATGAACCCGTTGACATATGGACTTAATAATTTCCAGCTCACCCCTTGAGATGAACCCGTTCACGTATGGACTTAATAATTTTTTGCAGAAATGTAAATAGCATACACATGGTATTTTGAATAACTCCTCTTATTATGATAGATGTGCATATAGAAATTGTTTTTGGAAAACAAAAAAACTGCCATTTGGGCTTAACCAAAAAAAAAAAAAAAAAAACCACTATAGATTATAAAAGTTAAACTAAAAAGCAATAAACTGGAAATGAGGAGTCTTGTTGTCCATGCTTTTGCCTATTGGTAGTACTTTTTCAGGTGCTCCATGTTTTAGGGGTGGTGCAATCTTTGCCTGTCTAGTGTCTCCAGGTGGTAAGTTCCCTTCCTATGCCACGACGCGATCCTGTATAGTCCTTCCCAATTAAGTCCTAGCTTCCCCTAGGAGGAGTCTTTTGTGGCACCTATCACTTTTCTCAAGACCAAATCTCTAACTTGGAAGTCTCTGTGTCTAACTTTGGAGTTGTAGTGTTTAGCCATGAGGTCCTAGTATCGTGCTAACCTTTGCTTAGCCGTTGCTTTGACCTCGTCTACTAAATCGAGTTGTAGGTGCATGGCTTCATGATTCCTACTCTTGTCGTAGTTTCCCACTCTATAGCTTGGGAGTCCCACTTCAGTCGGGATGACTGCCTTGCTTCCATATGCTAGTCAGAACGGTGTTTCTCCTATAGAATTTCTTACTGTTGTCCTATATGCCTATAAAACACTTGACAATTCTTACGGCCACATACCCTTTGCCCCCCTCAAGCCGAGTCTTGTTGATCTTTAGCAAGGATCGGTTTGTGACCTCAACTTGTCCATTAGCCTAAGGGTGGGTTGGCGATAAGTAGTGATTCTTGATCTCTAGTTATGAGCAAGTCTCTAAATGCGTCGTTGTTAAACTACTTCCCATTGTTTGAGACTAGTACTCTGGGTATACCGTACCTGCAGATGACATTCCTCTATAAAAAGTTTACACATTCTTCTTCGTGATGGTAGCCAGAGATTTGGCTTTTACCTATTTGGTGAAATAGTTTATACAGACCACCAAGAATTTTAGTTGTCGAATTGCTATTGGGAACGGACCCATGATGTCTAATCCCTATTAAGCAAAAGGCCATGGAGCTGTCATAAGTGTGAGTTGGCTGTCGGATGAGATTACCAAACCTCTAACACTTGTCACAAGCTTTAACATATGTAATGGCGTCCTTCTGCATGGTTAGCCAATAGTATCCTGCCCGAATTAGTTTGTGCACTAAGGACTATGATCCATAATGATTTCTGTAGACCACTTCGTGGACCTTTTGCATGACATAGTCTGCCTTCACAGGGACAAAACACCTCAGTTATGGGCATGAGAAGCCCCTTTTGTATAAGATGTCTTTAATTAGCATGAACCGTGTTGCTTTAACCTTCAACCTCCTTGTAGCCTCTTTGCTATTAGGCAATACACCATCCTTCAGGTAGGAGATTATTGGCATCGTCCAATTGTTCTTGGAACCTATCCCTTGTACATTAATACTTTCTATTAATGGTGAAGTGTGAACAAAGGATAGTACCTAACTAGGAATAATCATATGCCCCGCCGATGCAGCTTTGGCGAGATGGTCGGCATGCTCGTTCTCCTCCCTTGGGATTTGTACAAATTTTACTTAAAAGTCATTTACTTAAATCTTCACTTGCTTGAGGTATTTTTTTATTCGTTCGCCTTTGCATTCATAGTCGTCGTTAATCTGATTGGTGACTACTTGAGAGTCGAAGTATAGGACCACATTTGCAGCTCCCGCTGCTTTAGTGAGATCTAGTCCTGCTATTTAGGTCTCGTACTTTGCCTCATTGTTGGTCGTGGGGAAATCAAGTTGAATCACGCATTCAACCTCATCCCCTTCTAGACTATGGAGTACCACACCAGCTCTGCCTGCCAGTCTATTGGATGATCTGTCCGTGTGGACACTCCATTGGGGATTCACTTCTGCCCCCTGATCTTCCATGTTGGTAAATTCTGCGATGAAGTTAGCAATAACTTGTCCCTTTATGGCCATATGTGGATGATACTGTACATTGAATTCACTCAACTCAATTGCCAATAGCGCCATCCATCCAGCAGCTCTAAGGCTGTTCATTGCTCTCTATAAGGGCTTGTCCGTTAGAATGATCATTGTGTGCACCTGGAAGTAAGGTTTGAGCTTACGAGCTGCGGTTACCAGGGAAAAGGCTAGCTCTTCCATCGGAGGGTACCTTTCTTCTACACCTCGTAGTGCTCGGCTCATGAAGTATATAGGTCTTTACACCCCGTCTTCCTCTCTGACTAAAGCTACGCTGACAACGGCTGCGGAAACGGCTAGGTAGAGAAACAACACTTCTCCAGACTTGGATGGGCTCAGCAACGGGGGGGGGGGGAAGAAAGGTATGCCTTGAGGCCCTCAAAAGCTTGCTAACACTCGGTTGTCCACTCAAAGGATTTTTTCAACACACGAAAGAAAGGTAGGCATTTATCTGTTGCTTTTGAGATGAACCTGTTCAGTGTAGCTATCTTACTGTTCAAGCTTTGAACCTCCTTGGTGCTTTTTGGTGAAGTTAGCATCATTATAGCTTGTATCTTATCTGGGTTGACCTCTATACCTCTCTAGGATACCATGAACCCTAGGAATTTTTCTACCGTCACCCCGAATGCACATTTGTCTGGATTCAACTTCATGTTATAGGAACGAATGGTATTGAAGGTTTCCTTGAGTTCATTTAGATGGTCCTCTTCCCAGACGCTTTTCACTAACATGCCGTCTACGTAAACTTGAACGTTTCTCCCGATTTGATGTGCAAACATCTTGTTCATCAGCCATTGATACGTGGTGCCTGCGTTCTTGAGTCCGAACAGCATTACTTTGTAACAAAAGAGACCCTGGCTAGTGACGAATGAGGTCTTCTCTTAATCAGCCTCATCTAACTTGATCTAGTTGTAACTAGAGAATACATCCATGAAACTCAGCAACTGGTGTCTTGCTATCGAATCCACCAAGAAGTCGATTCGCGAGAGTAAGTAGCTATCTTTAGGGCATGCCTTGTTCAAGTCCATGAAGTCCACGCACATTCTCCACTTCTCGTTGGCCTTTTTGACCATCACTATGTTGGCCAACCAATCGGGGTAGTACACTTCTCTTATGAATTTTGCTTCTTATGGCTTGTGAACTTCCTCTACTATGGCCTTGTCTCGCTCCTGTGGAAATACACGCTTCTTATGATGGATGGGGGGAAAAAAGGACAATACATTCAACTTGTGGACAATAACCGAAGGATCAATTCCAGGCATGTCTTCATGGCTCCAGGCGAAGACATCTTAGTTCTCCCTTAGGAATGCAGTGAGTGCTTGTCTTACTAGTGGGCTGGTAAGAGTGCCGATCTAGGTCATTCGCTCAGGCCTAGAATCATCAAGGAGTACCTCTTTCAATCCTTCCATGGGTTCTGCCATCGTTCGCTGCTCCTCTATACACATTGTTTGTAAATGATCATCTATCTCCAGCATGGCAATGTAGCACTTGCGAGTCACTACTTGATCTCCATGTACCTCTCACAATTCGTATTCAGTGCAGAATTTAATCATTAAGTGATAAATTGATGTTACGGCCTTTCACGAGTTATGGGTAGGCCGACTTAAGATGGCGTTGTAGGCAGATGAGCAGTTGATAACCAGGAAGGTGACATCCTTGGTAATTTGCTGAGGGTAATCACCGATCGTCACGGGCAAGTTGACTGAACCCTGGGGGTATACTTTTGTTCCTCTGAATCCGACGAGCGATGCATTCGTTGGAACTAATTGTTATCTTTCTATCTTCATTTGTTGGAATGCCGGGTAGTAGAAGATATTGGCAAAGCTCACATTGTCCACAAGGACTCGGTGGGTGTTGTAGTCCCCTAACCATATGCTAACTATGAGCGCGTCGTCATATTGGTGGTGGAGACACTGGGCATCTTCCTCTGTGAACTGAATTGCAAAGTTGTCGATCCATGGAATCTTTGGGACGAAACTCGTCAGCTACTCTGCACTATCCGTAGGTAGGTTTTGTGCCCCTTCTTGGATGAACCGGTAATTGTGGTTCCCCCTACAATCATCCTTATGTCTCCTAGGGGGGGCTTAGGACGCTCGTTTTAATTCCGGGTAGCCTGCTCTTATGGTGGGCCTGTCCTCTCCTTGCTAATGAACCTTTGCAGCTTTCCTTGTCTAATGAGAGCTTTTATCTGCTGCTTTAAGTCGTAACAATTGGACGTATCATGACTGTGATCACGGTGGAAACAGCAGTACTTATCCCTAGACCTTTTGCTAGGATCTCTCTTCAACTTTCCTAAGAATGTCAAAGCTCTTTTGTCCTTGATCTGCATCAGGACTTAGTCGATCGGGGCAGTTAGCGGGGTGAAACTAGTGAACCTTCTAGTGGGGGGTTTAGAGTGCCTTTCCTCTCGTCGGTCTCTGGTCCTAGCCATCTTCCAACCTTTATCTTTCCATGCATCCTCTAGTCACTCCCTTTTCCTAGGCTTCTCTTCTCGGGCTAGTAACACGTCTTCCGCGTTCATGTACTTGGTGGCCTTGTAAAGCACATTCGACATGGTTTTTAAGCCGTTTTTGTATAGTGAAAACAGGAACTTACCCTTCTGTAACCCATTGGTAAATGCAGCAACTAGTATCTTGTCGTCAGTCTCATCAATCGAGAGGGTCTTCTTGTTAAAACGAGTTATGTAGGATCTCAGTGTTTCTTCCACTCGCTGCTTGATATTCATTAGGCATGTAGTGAACTTCTTATACCTGTGCCACCTATAAAATGCAAAGCAAACTGTGTGCTCAGTTCCTTGAAGGTACTGATAAAGTTGGGCGTCAGCCTGCTGAACCATACCCTCGCAGGACCATTCAACATAGTCAGGAAAGCCTGGCACATAATTTTATCCACCACGCCTTGCAAGTGCATTAGGGTTTTGAAAAATTCTAGATAATCCAAGGGATCCTTTGACCCGTCATTTGATACCTATCCTCTGAGGGCATTCATCATGAAGTCCATCCTATCTTTCATCATCTACATCTCCGTGACCATGTGCAGTGGAACAGTATCTGCGGCGAATGGACGGCTTGTATCTTGTCACTCTTGTCTACTTAGGACGTTGCTGCCTTCTGGCCCCTCCTAGTTCCTCCTTTCAATGCTGGTATCTTCCTGGTCTTCCTCTTGGGTGTTAAATGCCGCGTTCTTTTGGCACAGCTACTCTTCTAAGTTATGATTTTGCTTGGTGAGGCATTCTATAGCTGCAGCGAGAGTTTGAACCTATCTTTTAAGGGCGGTGGTGTGCGGTTTGTCCCCTTGATGGTTATTGGTGGTTGCAATCGAACGAGTAAGTACCATGCAACATTTTGTCTGGGAAGTGGTAGTATGGCTTACTTCCAATCGACCATTCCCACAGACGGCGCCAATTGATGAAGTTGAAAATCGTCAGTAAGTTGCACAGTCCTCACGTGCTCTAGACAAAATCCTGCACAACACAGAAAAAGAAGAAGACCTTATAGAGAGTACCAGTGAGTACTAGTGTGGTACCGGCCAAATACCTTCCAAAGGTTAGAGAATTCTTCACAACTCTACGATATCAGAATTGGGGAAAATTATGCGTACCTTGTTTTTGAAAGCTTGGGGTTTTATAGTAGTATAGAACTGACTCCTGTTTCTTGGGCCAAAAGAACTTTCCTTCTAGAAAAGATCCTCTTTAATGTACGTAATTTGCGAGATTCTTCCCATATGGGGACTCTGTTATCCAGGGGCTATCGTAAGGCGCAAGATATTTCCATTTAAGATTCCTTGGAGTTTACTTAAGCCATATGGGTGCCACATGGCCTTGGTATTAGTCGGCCTGAGGCCCATGTACCTAGAACCCGTCCATATAAGAGGACCATTCGTCATGTGATCTCTTCGTCCAGTACCTTAATTCGTCATCTTATTTTGATAACTTGTTAATTTAGTATCGTCAAGTTCATTTGAACTGGTCCATCAACCTTAAATTTTACCCTCTTCAGACCCAAAAATAAAAATACTTACATAGCATAGAAGGTCCTCAATATTCTCTCCATTTTGGAAGGAGCTATTCTTTCGTCCACTAATTATCTCTAACACTAGCACGCAAGAACTAAAAACATCAGACTTTACTGAGAATTGCCCATGCATTGTATACTCCGGAGACATAAATCCATTGCACATTCACAATTATTTTCAACGATATTTATTAGCACTTTCATATTGTTTCTTTTGGTACAATGTAATCATCAAGTATACCTATGTAAGATAGATACTAGATTGTCAAAAAAAAAAAAAAGTACAATACTTACTAGGTCCCCACAATTCTACTTGTATTGCCTACGCTTTGATCAAGTTCAAACAATCTTGCCATGCCAAAATTTGAAATTTTTGCATTCATTTTAGAATCTAATAGGATATTGCTTGCTTTGAGATTTCAATGAATAATACGAAGTCGAGAATCTTCGTGAAGGTAGAGAAGACCTCGAGCAATGCCTCCAATTATTTTGTAGCGTCTTGCCCAATCCAGTTGTGCACGCTTGATTGGATCTACACAAAGTCAATCAAATATATTATATTGGACTAAAATGTGAGGGAAATCTATCCACAAAAGACATGTGATCAAAATAAATTACAATGAATATAATTTGAAATAAAGGTAGAAATTAAATCATGCCAAAAATGAAGTGGTCAAGACTTCCATTGGGCACAAACTCGTAAATTAAAAGCCTTTCAATTCCTTCCAAGCAAATTCCTAAGAGTCTAACTAAATTTCAGTGTTGAAGCTTAGCCACTAACAAAACTTCATTCTTAAATTCAAGATCTCCTTGTCCTCAATTTTTTGAAAGCCTTTTCATAGCAATAACTTGTCCATAAGAGAGTTTACCCTAAAAACGTATTAGAATAAAACATATTTAACCCTTTGGACTTAACATGTACATCCTGACTACAAACTTTTACAATTTGGGGTTGGGATGGGAGGGAAACTGCTTCAATCAATAGTCATCTGTTGCATCACAATAATTTTAGGTTTACCTTGTAAACAACACCAAATCCACCCTGCCCAAGCTTATTTGCATCAGAAAAGTCATCTATTGCTACTTTAATAGTGCCAAAGCCTAAATGCAAAGATTCCACCCTTTTAATCTCATCCACAGATTCGCCTGAACAAGACATTAGTACATTATTTAAAAAGCAACACAATTTATAATATGTGCATGCAACAGCAATGACCTTTCAAAAACTAATTATTTATTAAAATCTTCTAGATAGGAAAGTCATGTCTATTAGTATATAACAACATTTTGTTTGTTTTAGTGCAAGTCAATTTATTGATGGAACACACTGACTATTGTTAATTTGTAGTAGCTAAGTATCATTTATGAAAAACAAAATAGTAAAAAATAATCCCCAAATTATGTCGTGGTGGGAAATAGTATAGGAACACACTGACTAGTGGTGGTGGTGGCAGGGCCAACCCTAGGCCTAGGCCTAGGCCACTTAGGCCACCGCCTAGGGTCCCCTACTAGAGGAAGGCCCCAAATTTTGGGGGGAAAATTGATATATATATATATATATATATTTAAATGGAGATATAGAAAAAAAATAATAAACTAATGTTACAGTTACAAACTATTTTACAACATTTTTACAACTTGTTGTTATAGCCAACTTCTTACTGGTTCTCATCTAAACCCACCGATAACATCGTTTTTTTATTATTTATAATGATTTACCACATCATCAGTTTGTAAAAGTTTTTGTAAAAGAATTTGTATTTCTTTCATTTTTCCTTACAAATATATGTTTCACTAATCACAAGAAATAATTCAAATAAGAAAATGTTAGAAATATTATTAATTTTACTTGAAAACTTTACAAATTGATGTGACAATTAATATGATATGTAGACATCAATAACCTATTAAATGCATTTTTGAATTATTTTTTGTGATTAGTGATACATCTGTGTAAGTCTCATGTTATAAAATTTATAATATCCCTAACATCATTCATTCAAATGCTTGTTTATTATCATCTTGAGGTGTCATTAATCGCATTTATTTCTACATCGTTTGAAATTTTTTTAGTAAAATTTGTTATAGCTTTAGCATTTCCCCCCCCCCCCCCCCCAAAAAAAGCATATTACAAAATGAAAGGAATAGATTTTTGTTATAAAAAAAATTATGATATTAAATACTAATTAAATATTATTTAAGTGATAACAAAAAAGCCCCATTTAATTATATCATCTTAGGCCTCCAAATTTGTTGGGCCGCCCCTGGGTGGTGGAGCCAGTGATGGTGATGATGCATTATCAGCTTTGGCATCATAGAAGAGGTAGACCGCAAACCTAAAATAACAGCTGGCTGTAATAACTCTCCCTCCCTGCTTGCCTCCACAACATTGCAGAATATTTCCAAAAGCCCCAGCCAAACAATCATTGCAATCTTGATCGGACAAATCAGGTGTGCAGTGCACAAGTGAATATAGTGTTTGATTGTTTGGTGCTGTTGCATTTCCCGCCGCAAACTTACGAAGAGAACCAAAGCAGAGGGAGAAGATTTGTAGCGTTATTGAGGCAACTACGGCAAATATCTAGCTTGGCATCTCCTCTACAAGGTCCAAGTGAATATACTTTGTCAGGGCTTTTGCCATAAGAAAAATTGTAGAACCCATATTCAATTTCTGTGTTGGAGGAGAGGGAGGAGAGGACTTGATTGAGGTTTGTATTGTAGGTACTGTTGCTTGTGTAGTTACCCTTGTCTAAGCAGGAATAGTATAGGAAGTTCGGCTGAGCAATGGCTTGAGAAATCAGTATGCAAATGGAAAAGAGGAAGACAAGTCTTGAAGAAACCATTGCCATGTGTTTAAGGTAAGACTTGGGTTAAGAAACTTATCATTTAGGCTTTTAGAGAGAGGGTTGAACTAGTGAGCTGAGTAAAGACTTTGAATAACAGGAAGTCCCATGATTTTTTTGAAACACTAAACCATTTGTCTAATATTTCTATGTAAATATGAGTGCAAGACTGTAAGGGCATAAGAAGATATAAAAGATTTTATTTTTCATCGTAAGTGTTTGATTGGAGATAGAAAAGTAGAAGGATGATTAAAATCAACTCACCTTGTTTAGTTGAGAAGAAAAATGAGAAGATAAAAAAAGTTGATTTGTAAGAATTTACACTTCTACTCTGTGTAAAAGAGAAAGAAGAAAATTAAGTGAGAAGAGAGAGAATGGACATAAATTTTGTGCTGTGTTCATTCGCTATCGACAAACAAATCTTTGGTCTTCAATTTCAGGTTAGTATTTTCATTCTAATTAAGTTGTTCAAAATTTTAATTCTTTTAATTATTTTTTTCAAAAACATTATGTCCTCTCTCTCTCTCTCTCTCTCTCTCTCTCTCTCTCTCTCTCTCTCTCTCTCTCTCTCTCTCTCTCTCTCTCTCTCTCTCTCTCTCTCTCTCTCTCTCGTTGAGATACACTCATGTTGGCTAATGCACTCAGGTTGATATCCAAGAAACATTATGGAGGTAGAATGGATAAATGGAGTTAGCAATTATCCTCAAATAGCTTGTTCTTTTTTTCTTCTATTTTTTGTTTCTTTGTTTGGATAATCCGCTTATTTTGCTGAAATTGAAAATTTTTTATTCAAAATATTGTAAATAAAGGTAAATGTACTGAAATAGTACAATGAGACCCATGAATAGTACTAAAAAGTGTAATAGAACCTAGAAATAATAACAAAAATAAATTGAATAACGAAATATGTTAACTTTTTAATTTGGAGTCAAACTCGTGGTCAACTTTTTTCAAAGATGCCAAAGGACCATCAACCATTAGGAAGGTGCGTTGGTGCCTCTAGCTCTTGGGCCTAAGCTCTTTGACTGTGTCTAATCAATATGCTAGTACCCAATTTCCAAGTGACCCTCACCCACTTACTTAGCCCTGTCATTTTTTTTTTTTTTTTTTTTTTGCCCTAAGATTAGGTCACTTCTTGGAAATAGGGCTCGACAGTTGGCACTAGGCATGGATAGCTTGAAGCCACTCCATCCTTTAACATGTGAAATTCAGTTTGTTAAGTAGGTTTTAATCGGTGGATAAAAATATTATGGGAAAGGTCATGACTTCCTCATTACCAACTTATGATATATGACAATAACACTTGATATGAGCAAGGCCTACGATAGGGTGGAGTGACACTATCTGGAATCAATTATGGTGAAGATGGGTTTCTCAAAGCATTGGATTAAATTTCTCATGCTTTGTGTGACAACAGTATCCTACTTGATCCTGGTAAATGGAGAACCTAAAGGCATGATCACACCATCTAGAGGCATTCGTCAAGGAGACCCCCTCTCACCCTTCCTATTCCTATTGTGCACAGAAGGTCTTCATGGGCTCATAAGCCAAGCTGCAAATTAGGGAAAAATTAAGGGTTATTCACTTTGCAAATATAGCTTAGGATTAACTCACCCTTTATTTGCAGACAATAGCCTTTTGTTTTGTAGGGCTACTATTCAAGAGTGCCAAAAAATCATGGACATTTTGGAGGTTTATGGAAAATGCTCGGGCCAACTGATTAACCACAGTAAGACAACAATTTTCTTCAGCAAAGCAACTTGTGAAGACACCAGAAATCATATAAAGACAGCCTTGGGAGTACCAGAAATTATACAATATGAGAAGTATCTAAGTCTACCTTCCCTTGTGAGGAGAAATAAAAAAGCTAGCTTTAATTACATCAAGGAGAGAGTGTGGAAGAAAATGCAAGGTTGGAAGGAAAAGCTCTTGTTACAAGCAGGGAGAGAGGTTTTGATAAAGGCGGTGGTCCAAGCAATTCCCACATATACTATGAGTTGTTTCAAACTCCCACTAGGCCTTTGTGTAGAAATTGAAAGTCTTACTAGAAGATTTTGGTGGGGCCAAAATGGAGATTAAAGAAAAATTCATTGGGTTAAGTGGTCCACAATTTGCCAATCTAAGAATGAGGGTGGGATTGGCTTCAAAGACCTTGCAAATTTTAATGATGTACTCTTGGCAAAGCAAGCATGGAGATTGCTACATAATAAAAACTCTCTATTCTATAGGGTTTTTAAACCAAGGTTTTTTCCGGACTACTCTGTTTTGGAAGCCACAAATTCTACTTCGGGATCACATGCCTAGCGAAGTATTTTAAAAGGAAGGGATGTTCTTCTCCAAGGTGCTAGATGGAGGGTTAGGAGTGGAGAATCTATTAGTGTATGGAATGATGCCTAGCTGCCTTCCATTGATCATCCAAAAATACTCTCATAGGTTGTACCAGGGTTCGAAGATGCTAAGGTTTCAGACCTTATAAACCCGATTCAAAGAAGGTGGGAGTCTAATCTAATCCATGGGCTTTTTCTACCAAAAGAAGCGAAGCTAATTTTAAGCATTCCACTCAGTCATCACCCCAAGGAAGACAAGGTTATTTGGCCTTATAACTCTTTAGGTGCCTATTCAGTGAAATCGGGCACAAAGTTTTTAGCTAAAGAGAACAATATTTCAACCCCATGGATTGATCACGAGCATGACGAAGACATTTGGAAGCGGATTTGGCACCTCTCTACTTCCAATAAAGTCAGGAATTTTCCTTCACGAGCATGTCACAATGCAATCCTTGTTAAGCAAAATCTTTGGAAATGGAAAATCCTAATAGAGGACTTATGCGAGCACTGTCATTCAACCTCTGAAATAGTATGTCATGCCCTTTGGGAATGCCCGAAGATTAATGAAGTTTGGGAGGGTTTGCAAGGCTTCGAATTCCGACAGCTTCAAAACTTCCAATCCTTTAAAGACTTGATTGCTTTCGTGCACACGGAAGGGGAGAATTTGGAGTTGATGGCAATGGTAATGTGGACAATTTGGCACAGAAGAAATCAAATCAAAGTGAGTTCATGTGATTTTCCTATCTCACAAGTGCTTCCTTAAGCCATGCAAGCCTTCATAGATTTCAAGCACATAAATGTTTCACTTCCACCCCAACGACTTGTTGCCGAGAACTCACAAGCTCGCTCTCATTGGTCTCCCCCTCCAAGAGATTGTTTTAAGATAAATTTTGATGGGGCTACATTCCCTGAACTAGGCGAGGTAGGACTGGGTTTAGTGGTCAGAGATTGCAATGGTAGTGTGGTGGCATCCCTATCAGAACAAGCCCCTCTTCCGTTCTCACCTGAAATTGTGGAAGCCATGGCTACAGCTAGAGCAATCCGATTTGCCCAGGAGCTCAATATCAATCCCTATATCCTTGAGGGAGATGCAGAGGTTGTGATCAACACCCTCAAATCTAATGAAGAACCCTACTATTCCTTTAGGCACATTATTTCTTTGGCCAAATCCTCCTTAGTTACCAACAGTTGTATTTCTTTCTCTTATGTACGTAAGGCTAGTAATAAAATTGCTCATAACCTAACTCGACATGTTAAAGGTGTGTTCCTCCATGTCTTTATTCTATTCTCTTCGCCGATTCTGGCTAATAATATTTGACCATCTTCTTTCTCAAAAAAATAAAAAAAAAATTTATGATATATGATATATTTCTACTGAACGTACTGTTTTAATTAGTCAATACTTTCCATTATTACTTTTGAGTTAGTAGGTTTTTTTTTATTTTTTTTATTTTTTTTTTTAAATTTGGTGGGGAGTGGTTGGGATTTGTGTTGTGACTCTAAACTTATTATTATTTTTTGGGTGGAGAGGGGATTTAATATTAAACACTTCCAATTAAATATTAAGTAGTGTTAATTGAATTACAAGATTATTGACGCAACTTTAAACTTATTGGTGCAGTTAGTTGAGAACCACAACTAATTGGAGTCATCGACTGTTAGGAGCAGCCCTGTTTTGTATATACAATAAACTGAACAAAATAATAATAATAATAATAATAATAATAATAATAATAATAATAATAATAATAATAATAATAATAAAGTATATACAATAATTTCCTTAGATGAAACTAGACATGGCAAAACGGGCGAGTCAAGTTGGGTTCGGGTCGGGCCAATCGAGTTGCAGGTCAAACAGATCACGAGTCAGAAACGGGTCATTTTAAGCGGGTTAAAATTGAGTACGGGTCAATCGAGTTACGGGTCGGATTAGGTTGACCCATATTTTTCACATGAATTTTTTTTTTTTTTTTTTTGATAAAAAAAACATGTATTTGCCATTTGAAAAGTTATGCAACAAATTACTTGATGTGAAATACATTATTTTAAATTCACCACTTATATCAAAAATGAACTCAATTAAACTTATTAATACTTATTCAATAATTTTAAAATTATACAAAACCTAATATTGCTATCTAAAACAAAATAACACAAAAATAAGTAAAACAAATACACAAGTTTTATTTTTACACAGTATCAGCATTTCAAAATATAAAACAATATTACAAATGACTCATTGGATAACTCATTTGATAAAGAATAAAAACATATAATAAATTTACAATCTTGAAAATTAATTTTATAATCTATTATCAATTGTGATTGACACTCTATTTCAATTTGAAATATACTTTAAAATTTGATTGCTTACTTATTTATACATGGTATCTTTTATGAATATCATATTATTATTAAGTAACACACACTCTAGAAAGTATCATAATTTATTTTGAAAAATCGTTTATTTTGGACATAAATTATTAAAAAATAGGTCTAAGTATTCATAATTTATATTAAGTTGATACTTTAGCTTCACTATTTTCACACTTGTGAATGTTTCTAACACATGTTTATAATTTTAAATCTATGTTTTTAACTCTACTGTAACCAGATTATCTTGGCATATACTTTACTATTTGATATATAAAAATCTTTACTCATTACAAATTGTTCAATCATTTGTCTTTCAATTAATTTGCATGTAGTTATGTAAATGTATCAATTGTTTCCTTAAAGTTCACAATAAACAATTAAATCAATATTATCTTAGTTTTACTATTTTTTTTACCCAAAAAAAAAAAGTTTTAAAAAATGGTTCAGGTTCGGGTCGGGTCGCATGTCGGATCAAGTAGGGTCGGGTTAGAAAATTCTAACCCGTTTTGCCATGTCTAGATGAAACTCCCATTCAAGTAGGAGAAACTTATTGGAAACATTGAATTTGGTACCTGGTAGACTTGGTAGTCAACTACATGGTTATTTGGACTCCCTTCCTTGACCCGAATTTGTGTTAAAAATATTAATATAAAATCTCTACCACTACGATTGATGGCATAAAATTTTCCCTTGTGGTCCAAGTATGGTCACTCGCTCTAAACGTCTATGCTTCCCAATAATGATCAATATTGTAATGTGATCAGACATCCAAGTAGGACTTGATGATGAAGACACCTTACTAATGAGAGTTTAACCTGTATTTTGAAGACTTTTTTAGGAAATAGTAAGACAAATTTATAATACATTACATAACTAGAATACCACTACAAAACAGCATAATTAAGTTGAAACTAGAAGATCTTAATCAGACATTTATGCTACTAACCTGACTCATCTCTGAAACAAGCTGATTCAATATCTTCAAACCAATGGCACAATGATATGGTGCCTGATGAAAGCATATAATTTGTAACTTGTAAGCAAGAATATCTTAATCATATATTAATCGAGATTGACCACATGTATTCTTCTTTATCATTCTATACACCATATATATACGAATAAGTCTTGTGCCACATAAAGTGGCACAACAAATGCTACAACTCACCCATGTGGCGAGTTGTGGTTGATGAAAGGGTGGTGGTGGGTCCATGTGGAGACACCCCTCCAATAGGTCTAATTTGGTTGATGCCCATTTAACCCAACTAATAATTGGGTGGGTTTGAGTTCAATTAGAGTGGGTGGGTTTAAGTGGGCAAATAGGTTTGGGCTTACTTTGCAACCTCTACACAAGACTTGCTCTATATATACATGAGGAGGTCCCTATGTTTTAATATGATTTTATTACTTATCATAAAAGGGCTATAGGCAATTGTCCAAAACTGGAATTTGGGTTTGAATAATGCCTTTTAGCCCAAGTCAGCCCTAGTAGTTTAGACCAACAGACAATGTGATTACCAATTACCTAGATAATTGGTATCAACCCAAAAAACATAAACAATGATGATGACAAAATACCACTATAATAATGTAACCAAAATGTTATTATATAAAAAGTCCTATTCTAACAACCTAACAGAATGAGAAAACAAATGTGCCACATGAGAAGATAATGGTATATATTTCCTCGAAGCAATCATTTTAAAAAAAATAAAGAGGAAAGAAAAAAAAAAAAAAAACTAAACTAAACAAACAAAAATCAAGAAAGAAAAAACAATCATCACCTGGCTTAAAAAGTTCATCACCTCTTTGAATCTATCTTCATCAAGCCACCCAAACAATGTAACACGACAAAGCAGTTGGATTAGGGATCCAACCACAAAAGGCTCCAAGTTAGGTCCTCTAGTTGCCAGATAGTTTATAAGATAGTTTCCTTCAGACAAAGTGCAATTAAGCCAAGTTTGGAAATAATCAAGAGATGTGGTTGAAGGAAACAATTTATGAAAACGGTTTCTGTCAATGTTAGCTAAAAGACATCCACTCTCACAAATATTAAAGGTGAAACCCAAAAACTTCCCAAATTTCTACTTTTGCCCCCATTTATTACTATTTTTGGTAATATTAACCTTTAATGAGGTTTTGAATCAATAAAATACAGCAATTAATATTGTGAATTGTTAAATTAACCGACATCTCTTGCAGTCGGCTATCCTGACTTGTTTAGATTTTGCAGGAATAAGAAGGCTAGTGTGGCTGAGCTTATGAAGTCCACCAACAGCGTCCTCTTTTGGAATGTAAGTAATAAAACTAACCTAGATGTCAAGAAAAGTCTCTTCCAGAGGATAACTCAAAATATATATGTACCATAATTTCTTAGGCATAGCCAACACTGAAGTAATCTCACCATCTATTTTCTGATTTTTTTTCCAACCTTATAAAGAAACTATCAAAGTAACGTTTTACTATCCAAAAGTACCACAAAAGGAGAAAAGTAACTATATTACCAGTTATAGAGCCAGAAAATCTAATCACATTCCACTAGATGAAATCCATACAGATAACTAAATGTAATCACATTTCACTTTCTTCTTCTTTTTTTTCCTCATTATCTAAATTTATAAAACTTGTAAACTTTTTTCATAACAGTAAATGTTCATTTCATTTATGATGAGATACGGGATATTATTCAAGTTAAAATCTCCACATCAATAGCCAAACACTCCAGGAAGAAAACTAATCGCACCAGCAAATTCTATAAACATCTAAACAGTCTCTTTACTCTACAAACCTGCTCAATAAAAATAAAAATCAACCACATAATAAAACAACAAAAACACTGCCATTCATACAGAAATTTATACATACACATGGCATACAAGATATAAATGGGGAAAATAAAAAATACCAAGCAGAGAATCAAAACCATCGGGAATATTATCATTGTCTTTGTTGATAATCAACGGCTTCGCTTCTCCTAATTCAATACAGTAAAGTACTCAACATTCCCTCTAAAACATTTCAAAAATATTGATGGAAAAAAGAAGTGAGGAGAGAGAAAGAGAGAAGTACCAAGTGGAGGAGAATCAAAATCAGTGATCCCTGAGATTGGGGAATACCATCATCGTCTACAGGAAACACAATATTCAATAATCAATGTAAATTTTGAATAATTTCTTCGAGAGAGAGAGCGAGATGAAGGAATGAGTACCGAAAGAGTGCTTGGAGGAGCAGAGAGGTCTTGGAGAAGACAGTAATGGTGATTGTTGAGGCTCAGTGATGTCTTCCTGCTACCCCTTCTGTCCGCCATTTTGAAGCAAAGAAGAGAAGGAAGGAATATAAAAGCAAATTCTGTGTGTCTTTTGAAGATGGATTTTGTACCTTGAAAAAAATTGAAAAAGTGAAAAAAGCGAGAAAAAGTGAAGTTTTAAAAAACTCTACATAAAAGCTAAAAGTTGAGAAGCTCTTCTATTTTCTATACTTCACCCAAAAAGCTAAAACCAAAATGATGTATTCTTTTTCTATACTTTACCAAAAAACTAAAAAAAGATAGTGCATGCTCAAAAGAGCCTGCTACGTTTTCCAATCACAAAAATATCCACCCAGCCCTTCCTTTGTTTTTGTTGCATAAGAAATTATGACCAACAACTTCCTTTGATGGATATAAATCAACACCAACTTCATAATTACCTCTGGCAACAAAGAATGCAGACCATAATAAATGTGTATAAGCGAAGAATAAATTTGTAATATTGTTACTCACCTCTAAAAAATATGTACTTGTGCAAGTGACCTTTAGGTCAAATAGCATTTCTTAGTGTTTACCAAAATATTCAGGGTTCAAATCTCCCCTTCTCACTTAAAATGTATCCAAAAAATTAATACGTATTTATGTTTGGATAAATTAATTAAACCTAAACACATTTTCCAAAGCACAACATTGTATCAGAGAACTAAAGCCCCCTTTCACAGCCAATGCCATAACTTCTCTGCAACTTCGGTGTTATCCAACTCCATCCAACTCCAGCATTGACATCATTCCTCTTCCTAGGCTTCAGTGACCACACTCACACACAGACCAAGATATTTATACCCTCTCTAACGTCAACATCACAGCCACCACTCACATGACCCAAGCAGAGTCGAATTTCATCAAGATTGGTAGGACGACTAAATTGTGACTATCCCTACACCTCAGATCACTGTCAACAGTGTGAAAAAACCACCAAAACAGGCACCAACTTCCACCAACTGGCCAAAAGGGCATTGAAGTTTTAGAAACATCATTTCAATTCTTTTATTTTTAAGAAACACATACACACCCAATGAGTCTTAAATCCACACTCATTTTTCCTTCTACAATTAACACTGTTATAAAATTTTATTCCAACTAACATTGTTCCACTGATTTTCATTCAAGAAAGCTTGAAAACAAGAAGTAGGTTCTACAACCACCCTTTAAATTGAAAAGGTTACTACAATGCTGGGTCTAGAATTGTCTCAGGGAAAATTTTAGAAAGGAAACTAGATCAATTGTAGAGACTGGAAATAGGCAACATGGTTCTAATAAAGTCCATCCAATAGACATAACAATAAGCCCCACCACAGTATAGGCTGTCCATAAAATTTATAATAACTCACATAACACTGTTCGTCCTGCTAGGCATTTTGAGCAAAACAGTTAGGAAATCTATATACTTACATTTTTTTTTTTTTATAAGTGTAATCTATATACTTGCATTTCATCTTAAAAAGAAAATTTTGCACCAAAACAAAGATAGATATGCATTGCCATAAGTTCCTTTTCATGATTACACTTCTCTTATACTTCAAACAATTTTCAAAAAATAGCATAAATATATGCCCACGAAATACAACATCTAGAATAAAAAAATGTTCTACAAGAGAACAAACTCTTGATTTGAAAAAGCATTGCTTTTCAATTTTTTTTCAGCCAAATAATTAAAATGGATATTATAAACAACGGCATCTTATAATTATATATTATTTTGAGATTAAGCAAATTACCAATCAACAGGATGCAATTAAGCCAAACAGACGACATAAGGCACAACAGAAGCAGTTGAATGCATCTATTGAGTGAGCATATGGTCAAAGTCACCTGATAATTCCCTTTAAAGTGGCCAAGCAGATGACAAAATGCATGATAATTATCATCATTAGCAAGACCTGCCTCCAAACCAAAAAGAAAAAAATTTCAATGAGAATAAAATGATCCATAAATAAATATAATCAATATACTATTATTTTAGTATATAGACAGGCAATAAATGTTAAATATTTAAGAAAATTTTAAAATGAACAAGAACAGCCTAAGTTTTAAAGTAATCAACACATTCCACTTATGTAAATGAATTCTCCCAACTCCCCATCATGATCGGCTTACAATGTGCAAAAAAATTACAATTTTCAAGATGATAAGTATTGAGAGTTACAGAAAACAAATAATTTTTCTTTAAATTTTTATGAGTTAGCTTTCCCAAGGCTCCCCTTGCTTTGCTGGATAAAATTTCCAGAAAGGGAAAAGATCACTGGTTCAATAATCTTGACTTATGTTTATGAATCTTTAAGTCAATTCATCACAGATTTTCCATTAGCTACAAAAAGGAAAATAACCAAGGAATTTATTCTTAAGAAAGAAATTTCCATCAAATAAATAGCAAGGAAACAGAACATATCCTAAAAGAAACAACAATCAAAACATCATGGTGATTGTTGGAATGGTTTGTTTCGCAAGCATACCAAAAGAAAGACTTCTCTAATGAAATCAACAAGCATCTCCTCACAAGAGACAAGCCGACATCCCCCTCCCCCTACTACCTGTCCATCTCATCCCATGACTTTACAGTTTGGTTTTAGCTCATCACAAGTCTAAACTATATAATTTTTATGCTAACTAGATTTTTTTTTTTTTTTTTTTTTTAAATAACACATGGATTCTTTCAAAGGAAGAACCCCTTGGACTTGCCCATCAACACGAAAAGAAAGACAAGGAAACAGCACCAGTGTGCTGGAGGTGCATCTAAATTATGTAAAAGTGTTCAATCAAGAAGATCCAACAAACTAGAGAAGGATTTACCACCCATAGTAGCCATCCAATTGTACAAAGTGCGCAGAAAAATCAACTTCACTACCACCATAGGTTGTTAGGGCCTTTGAATGTCCGGTAATTCCTTTCCTTCCAAAAGAACCATTTGACACAAGATGGAAAAGTTGGAAATGCATTTTTGTCAAAAAGCCAACTTGTCAAGCGATCAGCAAAATTAAAAGGATTCAAAAATTGTGACAAGCCAATAGCATGATTAAAAACATTGTGGTCAATTCAACATGGGATATAAATTGTAACATTAATCATCTATGAATACTTTATTCAACCATACCACTATATAATAGTAAATGGGATTTAAAATGTCTAGGAGATTAGTCCCAACAAATTAACAACCAAAGTTTAATTGCATATCAAAAAAAGTATTATAACGAAAGTAAATTTAGATACTGCAACAGGATACAACGTAAAGAACATATCTCTCCAGGACAGCTTTAAAATAATTAATAAGAAAAAGGTTAATTTACAAAAGGGATATAATAAATACAAACCTCTTTCAAAAAATGGCTTTAAGTGATTGCATACCAATCAAAAAATATTTGAAGTGTCAAGGGATCCTAAATAATTGGCCTCCAAGATATTGGAATCTATACACCACAAGGCAACAATAGTTTTAACTAAAAAGTACCAAAATAGAAAAAACATAAAAGGCTAATAAGTTATACCAAGATTGTTTACCTAAAAAAAAAAGTTAAAGGTACCTGTACCATACCAATCTCATCTGACTTTCATCAAACAGTGTTTGCCATCATTTTTAAGTTTGTGTAGTGAAGTTAGGATATCTGGAAAACTTGAAAAACTAACTGACTCTTGAAATAAATAGCTATCTTATGTTGAAGTGTAGAAGGCAATCCATAATTGGGCTAACAATTGATGAACCAAGATAGCTAGCATAAAACTTAGTCACAACTCACAATGCATGAATGAGAATCCTAGCACAAATGAGAGAGTGATTCAACTTAGGTTAACAAGAGAGTATAACCTTTGATACGATATAATGATAGGGAAAGATACATATAGTCAACCATGAATTAGTTGGGATTAAGACTTAGTCAAGTTGAGTTGAACTGAAATTACAATAAAACAATCTGTCAAGTGGTATAAGCAGAATATCAAGACTGTAAGCAAGCAACCAAAATTTATCTTCATTATTATTGTCAGTAATATTAAGAACAAACTTGTTGAAGTACAGCCCAACTATCACCGCAACACATTCATTTTACAAACTGGCTACAACTGAAAATAGAGGATATTAAGTTCCCAATTCTAGACAAAAAATTATCACATAACAAAAGATAGAACAGAATTAGTTCTTTGGAAATTCAAGCATTCCTCCACTCCCAATCAGTCAAGAATGGCCAACCAGCCAAAAAGACAAGGACCCAATAAATATCAAACAAGACGCAGTCAGGATTGTTGAAGAAGAATCAGCCAAAAGAGGATCTGACATAAAACCAACTCCTTTCAATAAATTTACATTGCTCAAAGCAACCGGCTTCCTCAATTAAAAGATCACAAGCATACTATCTATAAAGGTTGTAAAACAAGAAACAAATAGTTTACATTCTATCCTAGAAAAATAACCTTCACTAAAAAATGCAAGACACAGGAAAAAAAAAATATATATATATATATATATATACATACAAATGACATCATGAGATGTCAGGAAGAACTCCTTGATGTTTCAGAATTTGTGCTCTTTTAGTATAGCATCCACTAGAAGATCTTAATCAGAAATTTAAGCTACTAACCTAATTCATCTCAGAAACAATGGCACAATGATATGGTGCCTGATGAAAGCATAAAATTTGTAAGCAAACATATCTTAATCATATATTAATCGAGATTGACTACATGTATTCTTCTTCACCATTCTATACACCATATATATACATGAGGAGGTTCCTATGCTTTAATATAATTTTATTACTTATCATAAAAGGGCTGTAGGCAATTGTCCAAAACTTGAATTTGGGTTCGAATAGGCCTTTTAGCCCAAGTCAACCCTAGTAGTTTAGACCAAGAGACAACGTGATTACCAATTACCTAGATAATTGGTATCAACCCAAAAGACATAAACAAATCAGTGCATACAATCAATGACAAAATACCACTATAATAATGTAACCAAAATATTATTATATACTTAGACCTATACTAACAACCTAACACAACAATAAAACAAATATGACACAGGAGAAGACAATTGTATATATTTCCTAGAAGCAATCATTAAAAAATAAGGAGGAAAACAAAAACAAAACCAAACCAAAAAAAAAAAAAAAAAAAAAAACCAAAAAAGGAAAAAAAAAATCATCACCTTGCTTAAAAAGTTCATCGCCTCTTTAAATCTATCTATCATCAAGCCACCCAAACTTTGTAACAGGACAAAGTCGTTGGATTAGAGATCCAAACACAAAAGGCTCCAAGTCAGGCCCTCTGCTTGCCAGATAGCTTATAAGATAGTTTCCTTCAGAGAAAGTGCAGTTCAGTCAAGTTTGGAAATAGTAAAGAGATGTGGTTGACATAAACAATTTATGAAAACGGTGACTGTCAATGTTAGCTGAAAGTCATCCATTCCACAGAAATTACTATTTTTGGTAATATTAACCTTTAATGAGGTTTTGAATCTATAAAATAATAGCAGTTAATATTGTGAATTGTAAAATTAACCGATAGACATCATTATTTCATAAACTTAATAGAACAGAGACAAGAAAAGTCTCGTCTAGAGGATAACTCAAAATATCCATGTTCCATAATTCCATAGGCAAAGCTAACACTGAAGTAATAATCTTACCATCTATTTTTTTATTTTTTTTTAATCCCAACATTATAAAGAAACTATTTAAAAGCACAGAAGCAAAAAAAAAAAAAAAAAAAAAAAAAAAGCAATGTTTTATCTAAAAGTACCACTAAAAGAGAAAAATAACTATATTACCAGTTATAGAGCCAGAAAATCTAAGCACATTCCACTAGATGAAATACAAATAGATAACTCCCCTTATATAGTCTTCATCAACTTTCCTTTTTTTTTTCTTCTCCATTATCTAAATTTATCAAACTTGTAAACTTTTTTCTTAACAGTAAATGAACATTTTATTTGTGACGATATACGAGATATTATACTGAGTTAAAATTTCCACATCAACAGCCAAACACTCCAAGATGAAAACTAATATCACCAGCATATTCTATAAACATCTAAACAGTCCCTTTACTAGGGAAAATCTCATACAAGCATCTACTCCCGCTAATAAAAAAAAGCCTCTGCAAAAAATATATTATCCAGAAACAAATTCAACGCAGAGAAAAAATATTCCAAACATTCCATTAATCCAGTTTGCAGAATAAACTATTTATTTAGGCATAAAATTCAAAATAGGTATTAACTTCCGCACAAAAAAACCAATGAATCTTAAATCAACTATAGATCTTTAACCGACTAATCGAGATTGACCATATGTATTCTTCTTCACCATTCTATCCTATATAGTTGGGTTAAGCGACTGTAACGTCGATTTTCATTAACCAACAATGAAAATCGACAATACGGTTGATAAACCCAACCATATAATGAAATTGACATGGAAGAGTGTATAAAATTTTTTATTAGCGCTATCGTTATCTCGAGTCGAAACTGAACATAGACGCCGCATACCTTCGCCGGCTTCTCTTTCTCCACAAACCCACTCAAAATGAACCACATAATTAAACAACAAAAACACAGAAATTTATACATGCACATGGCGTACAAGATATAAAAGGGGAAAAATAAATAAAGAAACACCGAGCAAAGAATCAGAATCATCGTCTTCGTTGACAATCGATGGCTTCGCTTCTCCTACTTCTACACAGTAAAGTAATCAACATTTACTCTAAGGCATTTCAAAAATATTTATGGAAAAGAGAGTGAGGAGAGAGAGAGAGACACACAATATTCAATAATTAGGGTAAATTTTGAATAATTTCTTAGAGAGAGAGATATGAAGGAATGAGTACCGAAAGAGTGCTTGGAGGAGCGGAGAGGTCTTGGAGAAGACGGTAATGGCGATCGTTGAGGCTCTGTGGTGTCTGCCCCTTCTGTCCGCCATTTTTGAAAGCAGAGAAGAGAGGGAAGGAATATAAAAAGCAAACTAGTATATGTGTCTTTCGAAAATGGACTTGACGAGTGTTGCTTTTATAGTAAAGCTAAAAACTAATAAGCTTTCTAAGAATACTTGTACCTTTAAAAAAACTTGTACCTTGAAAAAACTTTTTGCTGCTAAGAGTACTTGTACCTTTATTAAACTAGTACCTTGATTAAATTTTAAAAAGTGGAAAAAGCGGGAGAAAAAGAAGTTCACGGAAAAACAAAAAAAAGATAGTGCGTACTTAAAAGAGTCTGCTATATTTTTTTAATAACAAAAATATGCAGAGATGTGATGAAATTTATATTTAAAAAAATATTTCATCCATAAATGCATAAATCTCATTATCTTTCTAGATATTTTTGTAATTGAAAAATATAGCAATTTTAAATAATAATTAATAAAAATTATTAAACTTTACAAAATAAAAATTAAAACAGTGGCTGAGCATGCACTGTCTTTTTTTTTTTTTTTTTTTTGTAAAGTGTAGAAAAATAATAAATCATTTAAAATGATTCATGTGTCCAAATTTTTATTTGCACCTCTTTCCTTTATTAGTTGATAATTTTTTTAAAAAGCTAATTCTAATTTATTTATGAGAGTTATCAACTTACTTCTAATCCTAAAATTTAGCCACTTACTCCACATTTATAAAATAAAAATAAATAAAAAAAGCTTAAATTTTTTAGATTTAGCAACTACTTTTAAAATAAATAAATAAAAAGTGTACGTAACATTTTTGATGCTGTAGTAAATTAGTAATTATCAAAAAATAGTAAATTGAATCCTACATAGAATTACACAAATGATAAATATAGTTTCTTTTACAAAATAAATCTTTAATAACAATTTCTTAGATAACAATCACTTCATGTGAGGTTTAAATCATACAATAATTTTTGTGAAGTCTCTTACCTGGACTAATCCAATATTCCAATGTGCCCTAGCCTCTGTGCAATCCAAAACAATTGTGGATGTGTCAACCTAAAAAAAAAAGTTTAAGAGTTAAAAATAAGGTTCTCATTATTTAAAATATTTATAAAAAAAAAAAAAAAAAAAAAGAGCAAACTTAAATGGAAACACGTTGGTAATTGCAAACTTTGTGTTTGAATGAAATTTTAAGACTTTTTATATATATATATGTGTGTGTGTGTGTGTGTGGGAGCTCAAGATTTTCACCATTTGCGGGCTTGACACCTTCGCACCACACTAAAAGGCTTTATCCGCTTTAGAGAGTCAGGCCTTCACGGTTTTGTCATGAAGGGGTGGGATTGTCCCACATCGCCTAAGTAACCCTCCCACTTATGGTTTATAAACTTCTGGAGTGACTATGAGGGTCCGTTTGAATACAGCTTATTGTTGCTGAAAGTTGCTGAAAACTGATTGTTACTCAAAACACTGTAGCAAAATAATTTTTAAATGTATGAATAGTATCGTGGGATCCATTTTTAATATTTTTAATGCGTAAACAGTACATGTACAGTGCATAAACAATATACGCACAGTACACACACAGTGTTTTTTGTCTCCCAAAAGTCAATAAGTCCGGCTGCTAAAAAAAAAAAAAAAAAAAAAAAACTGAAAACGCAACTTTACTTTGAGTGAAAAGTAGTGCTATCCAAACGCTCACTGAGTGTACCATGTAATTGCAAACTTTGTGTTTGAATGAAATGGAAAATACACCACTCATGGTTTAAAAGCTTCTGTCCTCTCTATTTCATGTAAATGGAGAGGATACTATTCGTTAAGGTCAATGATAATGTCGTGTTACCTTGTAAACAGCTCCAAATCCCCCTTGTCCAAGCTTGTTTGCATCAGAAAAGTTGTCTGTTGCAACTTTGATGGTCTCAAAGTCTAACTGCAAGTTTTCCACACTTCCAATCTCATCCACTGCTTCGCCTGAATATTATGTTAGTTTTTTTTATTTGAATAGCAACACAAAATACGCACATGCAAAGCATTGATCTCTCAAAAACTATTGTTATATAATAATTTTCTGTTTGTTTTAGTTGAAGTCATTTCTTGACAGATCACGTTTAATGTTAATTAATTGGTAGTAGCTAAGTATGTTTTATAAGAAATATTCTCCAAATTATGTCTTTTTTAAAGCTAATAATCGCTGAGAAAAAATCGTCCTACCGATTAACAAATAACAAACAACAATAAAAAACCAACTCTTTAACTTACTTTCTGGATTCTCCCTTGGCTTCCGGACTCTTGGGTAGATGCAGAAGGAGATTATTAGTACCACAACGGCAATAATAGGGACAACAATAGTGACAGTTCGATATTTGTTACTCTCATTTCCTGCAAAAACCCGAAATATGTTCACATAAAATTACTGTGACTGATGATGAATCTTAAAATTTTAAAGCGTAATACAATTTTCGTTAGTTTGGAAACTAGAAAAAATTTGCAGGGAAGTAATAAGGAAACAAACCGCGTCCCCCTTTCCATTTTTCTTGATAAAAAATATAAGCAAAAAAGAAAACCTGTCTTAGATACCTTTCGCAGCAGTGGTATTTGTTAAAGATTGAAGTGTATTTACTGGTGATGCTGGCGGAGGAGATGGTGTTTGTGACGGTGGTGGTGGTGGTGGTACAGTATCAGCTGTTGGATCATAAAAGGGATAGAGTTCAAACCTTAAATTACAGCTGGGTCTGACAACTCTCCCACCTTGCTTCCCATTACAACATTGCGGAATACTTCCCATAACCCCAAGCAAGCAATCACTGCAAATTTGCTGAGACAAGTCAGGGGTACACTGCATAAGTGCATATAGTGTTTGGAAGTTCGGTGCTGTTGCATTTCCTACTTCAAATTTACGAAGAGAACCACCAGCTGAAGCTTGACTTCTCAGACTATCCAACAAGGTCCTGAGGTCTTGATTGAACTCATCCACATTGGCTGATACGTTATTAGCGTTCAACATAGAGAAAGTAGGACTATCTTCCATGATGCCAAATATGTTGCGAAATGAGTAGCGTAACATGCAATAGTTATACCATATTATTGCTTCCTTCTGATTGGGACAAAGCTGTGTGAGATTTGTAGCGTTATTGAGGCAACTGTGGCAAACATCTGGCTTAACATCTCCTCTACATAGTCCAAGTGCATATACTTTGTCAGGGTCTTGGCCATAAGAAAAGTTGTAGAACCCATAGTCAATTTGAGTGTTGGAAGTGAGGAAGGAGAGGAGGTGATTGAGGTTTACTTTGTAGGTACTGTTGCTTGTATGGTTATAACCATTGTCTAAACAAACATGGTCTAGGAGGCTTTGCTGAGCAAAGGCTTGAGCAATGAATATGCAAATGGCAGATAGGAAGAGAAGTTTGGAACAAACCCTTGCCATGTTTTCCGTAAAATTAAAGCTAGATTTTGGACAAGGAGCTTATCATATAGGGTTTTAAGGAGATGGATGAAATATTATTGAATTGATTAAAAAAATTTTATTCGTGACATATCGGTTTATAAAATTTACGTAGTAAAATTTGTAATATCCTTAATTAAAATTGCTAAAGTGAATTACTCAAATTAAAAAATAAGAACAATGAAATTTAGATAAAAAAAAAAATCATAATATAAAACATTAACTAAATTAATAGTTAAAAATATAAATATTATTTAAGTGATGTTTAAATATAAAATACCCATTCAAAATTATTGTCTTAAAGGTATCAAATTGCATTGAGCTAGCCCTGTAATGTTATAAATGACTCTCATCCCTTCTAATATGAGTTTATATGAGCAAATATGGTAGAGCCAGGAATTCCTAAGCCAAACCGTCTTTTCTTCAAAATATAATTAAATTAATTATCGATAAAACTATGTTTTTATTTAAAGGTATGTTTGAAAACAGAAAAAATGAAGAAAGTGAAAAAATGTAGACAATGGAATACATATACTAAAAAATTACTATTAATTGTTTTTTATTCATTAATTTAAACTTCACTAGTTAATCATTTTTGTTGTTGAGATAATTACAATATTCTTCTAATCCTACAGTTTGAACCATTTTTTTTTCTAAACCTTCAAGCACATTGTATATGTGGAGATGTCAATTCAAAGTTAATAAATTAGTCTGAAATTTTGTGGTACTATGTCTTTTTTCTAGAGCATGATACCCACTAGTTATTGGAACTTGTAATCATGGTTAGGGTTGTCCATCCCCAACTGTGACCTGACAAACCCGTCCGACCTAGAGCCACCTAAATTCAAACTGGACCGACTCGAGGAGAGAGGTGGTAGGTGGTGGGTATGGTTTTGAAATCCGGACCGAACCGTACGACCCAATCGGGTTAACCAAAAACCGTTCATAAACACAGTTCTTTAAACCCAAGAATTGGTCTATGTGAGAAAGTCAGTGAACTGTTTCGACCACAGTTGAACCTTCTAGGTTTGAAAATTGTAAACAGTTTTCACAGGTCAGATCGTTAGAGGTTTTTTTTTTTTTGGATACTTACAGGTTTACAACCATTGTCGAAGGCTGAAGCTTAAGACGGACCCAGATGGGTGCCCAATGGGGCCTAGGACCCCTGGGTCGAATTTTTATTTTATTTTATAGTTATTATAGATTTAATTTTTATAGTTAGGCCCTTCTTCCAAAACCTTAGGCCCTCCTTCTCCTCAATAAACCTAGCTAGCCTCACCCAAATAGCAACTATCCAACCCAAAAACTTAACATGAAACAATAAAAATATTCACAATGGTGATTGTATTTTAACCAAAAAAAAAACTATTTTACCACCAAAGAACCAAAAAATAATGTGTTATTGGAGAAGTTAAAACTAAATTTTTTACAACTACAATAAACTGGTATAAATACTAATTGACTGTAGCAAATTGTTAAAAATAAAATACAATATTGTATTAAGATTATATCTCTTCCTTCAATTAAAAAACTCAAATTCTCTCTCTTCCTTTATAATTTTAATGAGTTCTTTATATTGCTTTAAATGAAGTGATAAAAAAAAAAAATAAATAGAACATTTGATATTGGGTGTATTGTATACTGAGGTGGTAAAATAGATAAAATAATTTTTTGAGATGCTAAAAACTAAAATTTTTAGAACCTCCATTGTGATTGCTCTAACTTAAAAAAAAAAAAAAAAAAAAAAAAAAAAAAAAAAAAAAACTTAGCCAACCTAATATTAAAAAAAACATTATTTTGTTTTTGTTTTTGTCTTTGTTGGTAAATAATTGCATCTTAACGTATTTAGAAATAACAATTTTGTGTATTTATAATTTTTTAATACTCTATGGATGTCTATTTGGAGTTTTTTCTTTTCTTTATATTTTGGCCCGTTAGCTTAAAATCTTGGGTCCGTCCCTACTAAAGCTTCAACCACGTGAGATGTTATCAGATGAGACCACACCGCCATCTTTCTGTTCTTATTCTCCGTCTTTCTTGCGCTCTTTCTCTCTCTGCATTTTTCATTCTTACCGATGTTGTTTCTGCATTTTTGGCCTCTGAAGTATTCAGTCTTCTTCTTCACTAATTTTGAAGTCTTCTTCTTCACTGCTTCTGAAGTCTTCTTCTTTGTTGTTGCTTGCTTTACTGTCAACCACTAATATTTGCTTCGCTGTCAACTACTAACATTTAATGTTTGTTGTCATCACTTCCTTCTTGGGTTTTGTTCTTTATTTTACTTTAACCAATTTTTAAATGCACGGACATCTTCAGATCTTCTAGCTTTGATTTTTTTTTTTTTTAATTCATAATAAATGGTGAACAGTAGACTATTCAAATGGGCTTTGAAAAAAAAAAGATCGGTAGTCAAATGGGCTTGGCCATGGGCAAACAAACTCATTTGTCTCTTAACTATTTTATTGGGTCTCATAAAATAAATAAAAAAATAAAAATTATTGGATGCTAAACTGTGCTTTGTTAGGACTTAAATTTTTTTTTTTGAGAGATAATTATAACATACTACTAACCTCGCAACTCGAACCATTTCTCTCATAGACTCTCAAGTACTTTGTGCATGGAGAGGTGTCAATTCAGCTACAAGGTCTTTGGCTGTCATGACTTAAAAATAATTTAAAAACTCAATAGCTATTTATGTTTTTTTAGAATTTAATAACTCTTATTTGTATTATGAAAGTTATGTTATAAAAAATACTATCTATGTTTGTTTTGGATTATTTTAGTCAAATTTTCAATTTTTACTAATTTAATATATTTATTTATAATTTAAATAATTATTAAATTAATTGTGACATCATCATAGTTCGATCTCGGTTTGAACCCAGTCCAACTTTAAAAACCTTGAACCTTGAACCTTTTCCTTTTACGGTTCATTGGACAGTCCGGGTTTCAAAATCATGGGTGGGTTGCTAAGTTCCACAACCGAAACCTGCGGGTCTCCTTCTACAAAAATTGAGCCACCAAATCCGACCGCCTAAGTCATTGAAATAGGGTAGATCTACCCAGATCTAGCGAAAACATAGTGGTTTTCACTCAGATCCTTTGAAGATCTTGTGATTTTGGTAAAGATCTCATCATTATTTCTACACATCTAAAGAGTATAATTCAAAATGATTAACATATTTTTACAATTTTTAAGCACATAAATTATAATAAACAAATACCTATATAAATTCTACTTTATAACATCCTCAATTAAAGTATTAATAGCTTACAATGTAAAAGTTCTTATAAATCTAAATGAATTTTAACAATACACAATCTAAGACAATTAAAATTAAATTAGATTTTTTTTGAGGGGTGAGTAAAATGGTTAGACTTTAGAGTTTCAATGAATAATTGTGATGCTCCCATATTGATTAGATATTCATTAAATGTCTGTGCATAACTATCAAAATTCCAACATGTGTTAATGTTATTTTCATCACATAAAAAATGAGAGAAATAAAAATAAAAATTCTTTTCATTCTTAAACATCATCCAAATGACAGTAGGTTCATGTATTTTATCACGTGAAATTCAAGAAAAATAATGTAAAATCGTAATGTTTTTGTTAAATTGTCAAAACATCAACAAATGAGAAAATGGGTATAGTGACATAATGAACTCCCAAAAAAAAAAAAAAAAAAAAAATTCCTCAAGAAATTACCCATAATATTGGTTGCATTTAACATTTTCATGCATTATTTAGAATTCACATCCAACTTTGCATTTGAGCATTCTCACATGGTCATTACCATTTTAATCTAATAGAATTCCCTTTAATTTTTATTCTATGCGGACAAATCTTTCTTTTGTGAGAATCTCCAATCTCTAGCATGGCTAATTTTTATTATTATTATTTTTATGTTATTTTATTTTTATCATCAATTATCTTTAAGTTGACAATTGGCCATTAATTCTTAGGATTGTTTTCCAGATCTAGCATGATATGATTTATGTTGCCATTATGATTGTTAATTTTAATAAGCTGACAATTGGCCGTTAATTCTTAGGACTGTTTTCCAGATCTAGCAAGGTGGGTGTCTAATCCTTCCCATTACTTCACTTAGCCTTTGAGATTAGATTAGATTGTTTTAGACACAAATGAAGTGATCAAGGCTTGCTTGTATTAGCCACATACTCATAAATTAAAAGTTTTTCATTTCCTTGGGAGCAAAATCCTAGAATTTTAACTAAATTTCAGTGTTGAACCTTGGCTACTAATAAGACTGTTCTTATATTCAAGATTTCCCTTGTTCATAATTTTTGAAACCCCTTTTCACAGTCCATCGGAGAGCTTACCTTAATGGTACGTTAGATTAAAACATATTTTGCTCCAGATAATTCTACTTTTATTATTTAACATTTTGTGCATCCCCACTATATAAACTTCTCCAGATACAATATTGATCTTGAGTCCAATAGGTGGGAGATTAGGAATGACAAACACTTAAACTGATAGTTTATGGTTGAATAAGAGATCTGAGGTTCAGTTCCTGCCTATCTTAGTGTGATGATAAAGAACTATTATCAGAAGCGGAAGCCATAAGTTGAAACTCTCTCAAAAAAAAAACCAATAGTCTAGTCTTTGTCCATTAAATGATCCTTTTTAAGGTCCATGATAATGTCACCAAAACCACCTTCTCCAAGTTTATTATTTGCAAAGATTTCACAGTCCACACTTCTCGTCTCATCCACAGCTTCGCCTGAAAGAGACGTTTTAGTGCCTTATTTTGAAGAGCAACGCAATTTAAAATAGGAACGTGCAGCAACAATATAATGACCCCTCAAAAACCGTTCATAAAATAAAAAAAATTAAAAAAAAAATTTAGATGCCAAATACAAACGTAATGCCTATTAGTATATAAAATAACCAGAGTACTTTTATTATTGTTAATTGTTAGCATCGTTTTATTAAAAATTATTCTCCAAATTGTGTGTTTTACATTAATAATTAGGGGTTCTAGAGAGAAAATGATCGATTCGAGTTACGGGAGGAAAATTTTTTCTCATAATATAAATGGAATCTTATTCCCATAAATATCAGCTACACCGTAGAGTCTGCTTTAGCAAAACGTCAAGTGCTCAAGTTGCAGAACACATTTCACAAAAAAAAGATAAATATATAAAAATAAAGTCTGCCTTACTCTTCTATCCGAAAACGTGTTTCAACTTTCAAACTGAAAGTTGAAGAACATATTTCACTCAAGAAAAAAAATGTTAGAGAGAGAGAGAGAGAGAGAGAGAGAGAGAGTCATACACGTTTTCATCGGAAATAGATCGAGGTGGAGGCGGCGGCAGAGATGGCATAAGTTGGTTTTTTTTTTTTTTTTTTTTTGAGAAAGCATAAGTTGGTAATTGAGTGGAGGCTGATTCGTTACTATAAATATATATAGTAACCTATAATGATTATATTTTATTTTAATTTATAGAAATAACAATTACTGTAAAATTTCATATCCACCAAAATTTGCTTATTTAACAATATTTAAAACAAAGAACGTACATAAAGAGTGCAATGATATCTTAATATATCTTTTGTTTCGTTGAAGAATGGGTCATAAAGCCTAATTTGTTTCTAATAAATAAATAAGAGAAGGTCATAAAACACCTTATTTAGTTTTTCAAACAAAAAACCTTATTTGAAGAATAAATTTGGTTAGGCCACTCGGTTTTGCATGGCAAATGCACCTTTTTATATGAAAACAGGAAGAACTTTTTGTTTGGCTTTTCTATAAGAAACTGCATTTCCTTCTAAGGCGAAGACAAGGTTTTCTAAAGACAATTGTTTCGAGTTAACCTAAAGGCATTCACAAAACATGATTTGAATTAAAACTTTTACTATAGCTTCCATGGTTTTAAAAACTAGACCAATCACCACCGCACACCCTTAATGCGATGGTCACTCCATAAGTATAAGTGCTTGTAAGGTGTGGGGGATAAGGGCCGAGGTTCAAGTCTCTAAGAGGGAGCTTTACACACATATATACTTAAATTAGGTTAGAGTAGAATTTTTATCCTGTAAAAAAAAAAAAAAAAAATGGACCAATCAAAGAATAGAAAAGGAGAATGGTAATTGATTTTTTGGTTCAAATTAGTGACGTCATAAATAAATAATTAATAATTTTAAATTTATAAAAATAAATAATAAGATAAATAATAAATTTATAACTAGTAATATTTAGTTTAAAAATGTATTTCAAAAAATTAAAAAAATAATTCACAAGACCTAATAGCAAAGTTATACTAAAGTTCATTTATTATTAAATTTATATATTAATTATTATCGTATAATTACCACTTATATATTAAAAAAACATTTATTAGATTTAAATTATATTTATGTCAATGTTTGTGTTGTATTTGTATCATTGTATGGCTATGTTTTTTCCCAAAAATAAAAAATAAAAAATGGCTATTAATTATTATTTGGTTTATTTTTTGGGTAATGCTAATGGGTGTCCTTGGGGTAATTGTTAATAAACCATTTCAAAAAAAATTTTATACCACTTTTATGGAAAATTGAAAAACTTTCAAACATTTTTTTTTTTTCATTTTTTCATAAAAAGTTTCCTAAAATGATTTACTAACAATTACCCTTAGGGCATTTGGTAACATTTTTTTTTATGAATTGTAAGCAGTAAGTGGCTTTAAGAGTTCACCAAAAAATAGAGGGAATTGTTAACCAATGCTCTAAGAACATTGGTTTAGGAGCTATTTTTAAAAATATTTTATTGGGAGAATGATAAAACAATAAATATTGTTAACAACTTTTTATATTTCCAATGAAAGTGGTGTAAAAAATTTCCTATTATGGTTTATTAACAACTACCCAAAAATAAATAATAACATTAGTCCAGGTCTCTAGGAAATTAATACTACATTGAATGGAGAAAGAGAAAGTCAGAACATTTGGAATAAAAAGAGGAAAAAAAAAAAAAAAAAACACCCTATTAGTCTTAGCCCTTAATAGTCAACACCTCCCTTTAAATACCCCCACTTACTGCCACCTACTCACTTCTTTCTTTTTATTTGGTTTGATTTTTAAAACCATGATGGTTTTAGTGACTACTTTCTTTAATAATCATCCAATAACACTTTGATAGAGAGGGGAAAAAAATAAATAAATAAGAGTTCTCTAAGGCCTAATCAAAATAAATTCATATATATAAAACTGTTAGAAATAAAGTCTGATTGAAATGTGTAAAGTTTGGGCAATTAATGAAAGGGTTATTTGGGATGTGTAAAGTCTATTGGGGAGATGTATATTCATAATTGTACTCATTATTGCAATCTTATCCCATGAACTCTACAAGCATTCTAAGGTTCTATGTATATGTGGGATTGCTTTACTATTATTGTACACATCTAAGAGATATCAAAAGGATTGTGGAGGACCAATTGAATACAAGTGTTTGTCAATATATATTTCTTGTTTTCTTCTTACTTTATTTGATCTATTTCTATTATTTCACAACACGTTATCAGCACAAGTTTCTACCCAAATTTGGAAAGGAAACTCCCATTGTTCTTCAAACATCAAAGATTATTTGTGTAGTTCTCTCAATTGACTGTAAGTTTTTTTCTTGAAGGAATTAATAATAATCCTATTTATTTGTCTTTACGTTTTATGCTCATAATTTTAGTGATTTCTAATTGATTAAAAATTTTATGAGATTCATGTTATCCTATTGTTATATATTGTTATGGGATTCATGTTATGAGATTCATGTTTATTTAGTTAAAAATATATTGTTAAAATTGGTTAGTGATAAAACAAATCAATCATACCTGTAGCTATATATTACGTGTATTCATAATCTTTAAATATGTAAGTATTGTTTCATTACAATCAAATTTGAATATATATACGTAGTAGGCTTCATTAAAATTGTGTATGATAAAATATATATATTTATATATTTAGTTATTTAATTTCTTACGTAATTATATATTTATATAAATGTTGAACCTTACAAAACTTGAATTTATTGCCCTTGAAATCTCGGGCAAGAATTACTTGTCATGGACCCTTGATGCTAAGATTCACCTAGAGGCAAAGAACCTTGGAGATACAATTAAGGTTGGCAATCAAGCATCCCCGCAGGATCATGCAAAATCAATGATTTTTATTTGCCATCATCTCCATGAAGAATTAAAATCTGAGTACCTTATAGTAAAAGACCCTCTTGTCTTATGGAATGATTTAAAGGAATGATATGAGAATCAAAAATCTATAATCCTCGCAAATGCTCGTTATAATTTGTTGAACCTGAGGTTGCAAGATTTTACAAGTGTGATGAGTACAATTTTGCACTTTTTAAAATAATCTCACTATTAAAATTATATGGGGGAAAAAATCACTGATGAAGACATGTTAGAGAAAACATTTACTACATTTCATGCCTCGAATATGCTCTTGAAGCAGTAATATCGAGAGCGTAATTTCACAAAATATTCTAAACTGATATCATGTCTTCTAGTTGCTGAACAAAATAATGAGCTTTAGTTGAAAAACCACCAATCTCGCCCTACTAGTTCTACTCCATTCCTTGAAGTGAATGGAACCTCATTTGATAAACATAGAGGAAATTATGTTCGTGGTCGTGGGCGTGCAAGGAACAATCAATATAGAGTGGATCATACATACTCATAATTCTTCAAAAAGGAATAACACACCTTACCATCAAAAGAATTAAAATGGTAAGGGTTTATAAAATAAACCATCAAAGGGTCATGAAAATAAGTGTTATAGGTGTGGAATGGAAGGTCATTGGCCATGTACCTGTCGTACTCCTAAACATTTGGTAAATCTGTACCAAACCTCCATAAAAGAAAAGGGAAAGGGAATTGAAAAAAACTTTGTTGATCATAATGATCCTGAAGATCCCATGAATTCTCTTGACTTTTCAAATGGAGTGGATATGACTCATCTTGATATCTCTGATTTCTTTGAGGACATTGATGGAAAATTTGATAATTTGAGTGGTGATGGAAATGTCCATACCAATTAATTATTTCCTTTTATTATATTATTGCATTTTAATAAGTATGATTGGTGATGGAAATGTCCATACCAATTAATTATTTTTCTTTTATTATATTATAGCATTGTAATAAGTATTTTTATTTTGATATGTTTTATTTACGTTTAAAGTAATAAAGTTTAATTTATGTTTTGCATATATGAAGATGCATAGGTCTTACTGGTAAAATCAATTCCAAGATGACTATGAAAGATTTTTGTCTAGCAAATAGTGCAACAACTCATATGATTCTTAAAGATAAAAAATATTTTCAAAATTTAAAATTATGCAAAGCCAATGTAAATACCATATTAGGTTCAATGAACTTAATTAAAGGCTCTGGAAAAGCGATTATCATGTTACTAAAGGGCACAAAACTTTGTATTGATGATGTTTTGTATTCTTCTAAATCAAGCAAAAATTTACTTAGTTTTAAGGATATACGTTATAATGGTTATCATATTGAAACCAATAACGAAGGTAATGAAGGATTTCTTTATATTACTTCAATAGTATCAGGCCAGAAGCTCATATTAGAAAAACTGTCTATTTTCTCTTTTGGGTTATATTATACTACAATGAAAATAGTTGAAACAAATATTGCAATACACCAGAAGTGTTTGGATCCAAAGGTTTTTATGCTTTGGCATGATCGTCTTGGACATCTAGGATTAACAATGATGCGACGAATTATTGAAAATCTCACGGACATCCCTTAAAGAACCAGAAGATTCTTTTACCTAGTGATTATCCATGTAGTGCATGTTCTCAAGGTAAATTAATTACCAAACCATCACATTCAAAGATTGTTGTTGAATGTCCATCTTTCTTAGAAAGAATTCAAGATGATATATGTGGACCAATACACCTACCTTGTTGTCCATTCAAGTATTTTATGGTTTTAATTGATGCATCAACTAGATGGTCACATGTATGTCTACTTTCTACTAGAAATGTTGCATTTGCTAGGCTTCTTGCTCAAATAATTAGGTTGCGAGCACAATTTCCTGATTATCCAATTAGGAAAATTCATTTAGATAATGCTGGTGAATTCACATCTCAAGTTTTTGATGACTATTGCATGTCAATTGGAATTGATGTTGAACATCCTGTTGCCCATACACATACTCAAAATGGTTTAGCTGAATCACTTATCAAGAGACTTCAAATTATTGCTCGACTTTTGCTTATGAAATCAAAATTACCAATTTCTGCTTGGGGTCATGCTATTTTACATGCTGCATCATTAGTTCGCTTTAGGCCAACTACATATCATAAATTCTCACAATTGCAACTTGTACTTGGCCAACAACCAAATATTTTTCACTTGCGCATATTTGGTTGTGCTGTATATGTACCTATTGCACCCCCACAACGCACTAAGATGGGTCCTCAACGTAGACTTGGAATTTATATGGGTTTTGATTCCCCATCTATTATTAGATATCTTGATTCTCTAACTTATGATGTTTTTAAGACAAGTTTTGAGGATTGTCATTTTAATGAAACAATCTTCCCACCATTAGGGGATCAAAGTTGTTATTTGAAGCACGAAGTGAGATTACTTGGAATGTTTCGAAGTTATCTCATCTTGATCCTCGTACAAATTAATGTGAACTGGAAGTTCAAAAGATTATTCATTTGCAAGGAATTGCAAATCAATTACTAGATGTATTCACTGACAATAAGAAAATAGTGAAATCTCACATTCCAGCTGCTAATACTGCAGCACGAATTGAAGTCCATGTAGGACAATCAGTTTATACAGTATCAAATGAATCAAAGCCACACCTAAAGCGTGGAAAACCTGTCAGTGTTAAAGATAAAATTCTCTAGAAGAGAAAAGTACAAGAAAAACAAGTTGCAGCCTATAAAGAGGCTATACCCAAGAAACAGGTCACAGAAATAATTGATTTATCCAAAACTTATGAATAAAAATCTCCTAAAAATAAACCTTTTGAAGAGTTATCCCCTGAAGAGGATCAGGTACCTAAAAATAACGAGACTTCGATACATTATGTACATATAGGAGAAATATGAGATAGAAATAAAAATATTGTTGGTAACATATTTTCATATAAAGTTGCCCTTAATATTACCAGAAGTAATGATAATGAATATAAACCACAAACCATTAATGAATGTCAACGTAGAAATGATTGGCCAATGTGGAAAGAGGCAATTCAAGTAGAATTAAATTCACTAATTAAACATTAAGTTTTTGGACCTGTAGTCCGAACACCTAAAGGTGTAATGTTTGTTAGATACAAATGGGTATTTGTACGTAAACGAAATGAGAAAAATGAAATTATAAGGTACAAAGTGCGACTTGTAGCACAAGGTTTCTCATAGAGACCTGATATTGATTATGAAGAAACATATGCTACTGTAATGGATGCAATTACATTCAAATTTTTTATTAGCTTGGTAGTAAAAGAAAATTTGGATATGTGATTAATGGATGTTGTTATAGCATATATGTATGAATCATTAGATAATGATATCTACATGAAAATCCCTGAAGGATATAAAATGCCTGAAACATATAATCCTACATTCCGAAGTATGTATTCTATCAAACTACAAAAATCCTTATATGGGTTAAAGCAATCTGGATGCATGTGGTATAATCGCCTCATGTGGTATACACGCATGTGGCAATCCAAATTTGCTATTGTTGTAGTATATGTTGATGATTTAAATCTTGTAAGGGCTCCAGAAGAGTTAACAAAAACAGCAAATTGTTTAAAGAATGAATTTGAGATGAAAGATCTTAGTAAGACAAAATTTTGTCTTGGCCTGCAAATTGAACATCTTCCAAATGGAATTCTTGTTCATCAATCAACGTACAAAGAAAAAGTTTTGAAGCAATTTTACATAGATAAAGCTCATCCTTTGAGCACTCCAATGGTGGGTCGATCACTTGATGTCAAGAAAGATCTGTTTTGACCACTAGAAGATGATGAAGAAACTCTTGGTCTTGAAGTACCATATCTTAGTGCAATTGGTGCTTTGATGTATCTTGTAACTTACACACGACTTGATATAGCATTTGCAGTTAACTTACTAGCAAGGTATAGTTTTGCATCAATTCGAAGACATTGGAATGAAATTAAGCATAAATTACGTTATCTTAGTGGGACTACTGATTTTGGATTATTTTATCCAAATAGATCAAAACCACAGTTAGTTAGATATGTTGATGCTGGTTACCTTTCTGATCCACATAAATCACAAACAAGATATTTATTTACTTATGGAAATATTGCTATTTCATGGAGATCTATTAAGCAAACAATTTCTGCCACTTCCTTAAATCATGCAGAGATTATTGCAATTCATGAAGCGAGTCGTGAATGTGTTTAGTTGAGATTAGTAATTCAACATATTCGTGAGAACTGTGGATTATCATCAATCAAAAATAGTCAAATGATATTATACGAAGATAATGCCGCTTGTATCACTCAAATTAGAGGAGACTATATCAAAGGTGATAGAACCAAGCATATTGCACAAAAATTCTTTTATACACATGAGTTCTAGAAGAGTGGCAATATTGATGTCAAGCAAATATGATCATGTGATAATTTGGCCGATATGTTCACTAAGCCATTACCAATTGCGACTTTTAAGAAGATGGTGCACAACATTAGCATGCGTCGACTTAAGGATATTTTTACCATGAACAATGGAAGTTTTATGTACTCATGAGGGGGAGTAAATTTTTTAAAGGATGTGTGCTAATTGTACTTTTTTTCCTTCGCTAAAGTTTGTTCCCCCTAGATTTCCTTTGCAAGGTTTTAATGAGGCAATCTTAAGGCACTAGAAGTTATACAAGAATATTGTATTTTTTTTCCTTAGCCAAATTTTTTTCCCACAAGGTTTTTCTTTGGTAAGGTTTTAACATGGCATATTCTTAGAAAGTGGTCATCCGAGGGGGAGTGTTAGAAATAAATTCTGATTGGAATGTGTAAAGTTTGGGCAATGAAAGGGTTATTTGGGATGTGTAAAGTCTGAAGTGTGCAAAGTCTATAGGGGAGATGTATATTCATAATTGTACTCATTATTGCAATCTTATCCCATGAACTCTACAAGCATTCTAAGGTTCTATATATATGTGAGATTGTTTTATTGTTATTGTACACATCTAAGAGATATTAAAAGGATTGTGGATGACCACTTGAATACAAGAGTTTACTAATATATATTTCTTGTTTTCTTCTTACTTTGTTTTATCTATTTCTATCAACAAAAGCTTGCTTTTTGTCATAATCATCCGAGCAAGAAGAACAACAATCTCAAAATCTACTTCAGTTCAAGAAGAACGAAGAACAATGGATATTTCAGTCAGGCTCAAAATCTACTACGTCACGGAATTGCCAAAGAGAAGATTTTTAGTTTTTAGGTTAGCATCAATGTCCATGACTATGTATCATTTACAATAACTATTATTCATGAATTTAAAAGTTTGTTGAAACAGCTCTGTTAGGTTCTAAAGGTTTAGGAATTTATGTATTTAGAACTCTAATTTGTAATGTTGGCAAACCATGATCAAAACAATGTACTTAGTCTAGTTTAGGCTTGCTCAAAGTTGGTAAAATATTGTAAAGTTGGAATCAAGTGACTGCAGATGTATTGGGACATCTCGGCCTGGCTCGATCGATCGAAGAATAGATTCGATCGATCGAAAATCGGCCCAGATGTGTTTTCTGCAGAAATTCCAACTCAGCCCTTACTCTTTAAACGTTTAGGGTTTTATGTTTTTGCCCTAGGTATATAAGGCAAAACCCTAGCCACGTTTTCTAAGTTGCACAAGTTGTATTGTTGCTCATACATTGCGGTTTTGTGTGAATCTCTTGTGAGATCTTAGAGGAACTTTCCTTTACACAAAACTTAAGGTTTTCAAGGTAGAGATGATTTCAACATCTTGAAGATCATTACAGTTGCAACCATTGGAACTTAAAGATAAACAAGCGGGGAGCTTGTAACTGATTGAGGAATTCAAGAAAGAAGTAGTCCGTGGATTCGGAGCCTGCGCGTGGTCGTGTCAGGAAGTTCTACTGGTTGGTAGCATTAGGAAGTCGAGCGGGGGAGCTTGTAGTCCTTTTGTAAGAATTTCAATTCTTTCATAGTGAATTCTGGTTTGTCTTGAGGATCGGTGGGTCAAATCCTCCCCAGGTTTTTCCATGTGGTTTCCTGGGTGATCATATCTTGTGTTCTTTATTATTTCCGCTACTTTATATGTTTTTTATACATGATATGATTATTTGATTGTTTTAACCTAGAATTGATTAATTTGACTAAGTAACAACTTGGCTAATTAACTAGGCTACGCAATCTGGTTGTGTTTAAAGGGGTCTTAAACCGTTCAAGCTCAATAAGAAATTCTATCTAGAATTTGACAGTCACTCGATCAAATCTTGATTGATCATGTTACAAATTTTGATAGATATTCAATCGATACTCAAACAATAGAAATTAACTAAGGCATTTTAAATCAATGTTTTCAATTTATTTACTAGTTTAGTTTTGATATCCCGACAGAAACATAACCTAAGGTTCTTTTTATGTTTTTAATTTATTTAACTGTAGTGATTACCATCAAATTGTGTTGGTAGGATGATGTGCTCTCATTTTAAAATGTAGATTATAGATTGTTGATTTTACTTTTAGGATCCACTTGATGAACCCAATTAATTTTGTTGTAAATAAATTAAATTATTACTCATTCCAAATGATATAGAAAAGTTTAATTTTGAATTAAATGATGATGTAACATAATTATAATATTATTTGTTATTAATATTTTCTAATGGTGACTTATACATGCCAAATCACGTTTCTAAGAAATAACATTGTGAAACAGATTTCAAAGGTTTACATGGTAATATTAGTAGAAATCTCAACCAAAAAAAGAAAAAGAAAAAAAACGTCAAAGGCTTTGATTTCATATATATTATTTGATAAATTAGCATAGCAAAATGAATTGTATATTTGTTTATACTTGAGTAATTATATATAAGCAACGTAATAATGTTAATTTTTCATAAATTAAATCATATATTTTATAGTATCTTTTCTAATAAATTTGACCACTTATTTGCTAAAAAAATAATAATTATATAAGCAACTAAGTTGTCAAAGTTATTAAAAAAGACACCATTATATATACAACTAGTTGCTAACATGTGCAATATATGGAATGTTTGATAAAAAAAAATTTATATATGATACATATTTAATTAATAAGCATTAGTAAATAAAAAATCAAATCAAAGAATTTATAAAGAAGAAATTACATGATTTAATTACAATTTGTTTAAATAATGTCAAACCTAATTTAACGAGAATTTTGGTAAGTATTGGGTTATTTTATTTTTTATTTTTTGATAACAAATATTGGGTTACTTTATCCAAAAAGGCGGTGAATTCTTTAATGATTATTTATAACTTGTATATTGTGACTTGAAATAAGCATTTTCTTGATATACAAGTTGTTTAAACAGCTTGTATATTTTGACTTGAAATAAGCATTTTCTTCCTAGAAGAAGGAAATATCAAATTAATCATATAACTAGTCAATAACTAATATTAATATTTAATCAGTAATATTAACAAATTTTTGCAAAGAGAAAAGAATATATATTTTGGAATTAAAATATAGCAGAGATGATGTGGACAAGCTAAACTTGATTTATCATAATAGCGGAGATGACAGCCATTCTAAAGACACATTTTGGAATTAAAATATTGCTACTGTACTGGGTTGCATCTGGAAGCATGTAATGCGCCTCAGTTTTGGTAATGTGGTTGAGTGATTTGATACTATGTTGAGACCTATGTTTTTGCATTAGAAGCTTCAGTGGGAAACAAATGAGGAATGCGAATCAAGCATAGTGTTTGAGGACTTTGGCAATCAAACACCATGATACGGTAAAAAAATCTCAACCTTTCTTTTTTTTTTTTTTTTTTTGTCACTAAATGGTCCAGTTTTGAAAGAATGATAAGTTTTTAATAACTGATATATTGTTTATTCTTAAATTAAGTAAATAAATAAGGAAAATAATAGTATTACATTTCAAATTCATAAAAACACTAGCGAGGAGATAGCTCAGTGATCAACTCTTCATTTATCGAAGCTTTTATAGGTAGATTTGGCTCTGTCACCCTTGAATCATGCTCCCATTGCAAAATATTGTTTGATTCAATACTACCGTGCATAAAAAATGCAAGTTTCAAAGGTGTCGGTAGAGTAATAGAGTAGCTACTAAGCATAAGAACAACGGATGCCATAGTTGGTCTATCAGCTACGTTTTCTTGAACACAAAGCAATCCAATATGAATACATCTCATTATTTCAGTTGTCAAACCTGCCTTTAATATGGGATCTACAAGATTTGAAGCTATACCTTGTTTCCGATTTTTCCATGCCTGTAAGATAATTTAAATTGACAGATTTAGTATTCAAAAGAATATTATTTTATTTTGTGTTTTAAAAAGAAAAATATTTGTGCTACACAACTAGACTCTTTTCTTTTTTTCCTTGAAGCTCCTTATATCCTTTATGTTTGCTAGAATTTTATGTATTTGCAAACTAACTATACAAGCTACACCAATAATTTGTAACTTTATGGACATTATTAGTGTCATAATAGACCGTGGTGGTTCCAGAAATTTTTTTTAAGGGATCATTAAGAAACTTAAATTAAACAAAATTTAATAAAAAAAAAACTTGAATATATTGAGTTATCGACACGTAAAACACACACACACACGCTAATAATTGAAGAATTTTCATATTTTGAAATCGTTATATGATATCATTCTCAGTTGTCATTATCTATTGTCAATATGGGTAAGTGTGACTATTTTATTTTCTTTTTTTATAACAATTTTATTTTTATGTAGTTGTCGTTATCTATTTGTCATTGTTTTTATACAAATATTTTAAACTAATGAAAAAACTCATCCATACATAAATAATACATGAATTGTCTAGTTAATCAATCAAATGCTTAAATAATCACTAACTTTATTACTGTATTTTTTTTATTAAATCACTAAATTTATAACAAAAAGTTATTATAACTTGATAACTATATATACACATATAACAAACTCTATGTATTTCCTAATTATTAAATTATGTAAATTTATATTTTGTTTATACTATATATGCACACATTCACACACATCACAATTCATACAAATAACATTATAAAAAATAAAACATAACGCACATAATTAGTATCAGACACCCGCACACATAATATATAAATTTAAAATAAAGAGAGAGATACTTACAACTCATAAATGCTTACTCTTTACTTCCAGAGTAGGATATATTGAGAGAGAGAGAGAGAGAGAGAGAGATCTATGTTGTTGTTCAATTTTAGGCTAGGCTGATATGTGATAAGGGAATGCAAGATTTAAGTTTGGGTATGCAAAAATATTTTTAAGGGTAAATTAAACTAGCAAAAAAAAAAAAAAATTTATATATATAGACACACAAAATTTTTATTTGAAGTCACCCCTACTAATGGATACATGTCTATGGATAGCATACTCCACATCATAAAGATAAAGGTATTGGTTTAGATTTTCTGTCTCCCATTGAGTTATTTAATCCCCCATTCCCCCCCGCGCCATCACATGGTGATAGTTGAACATGCAGATCTACCTACCACTCCAAACTTATGGGATGTATGTGCCATTAGACCCAAAAATAATAATACTTACATAGCTTAGAAGGTGCTCAATATTCTCTCCAATTTGGAATGAGCTATTCTTTTGTCCACTTAATATCTCTAAAACTAGCGCACTGAAACTAAAGGCATCCGATTTGACTAAGAATTGTCCATTCATTGCATACTCTAGAGACATATATCCATTGCACATTCACAATTATTTTCAACATTATTTGTTAGGACTTTAATGTTGTTTTTGGTACAAAGTAAACATCAGGTATACTAAGAATGCTTACTAGATTGTCAAAAAAAAAAAAAAAAAAGTATGATACTTACTAGGTACCCAATGTTCTATTTGTATTGTCTTTACTTTGATCAAGTTCACATAATCTTGCCATACCAAAGTCTAAAATTTTTGGATTCATTTTAGAATCTAATAGAATATTGCTTGCTTTGAGATCTCGATGAATAATTCGAAGTTGAGAATCTTCATCAAGGTAAAGAAGACCTTGAGCAATGCCTCCTATAATTTTGTAGCGACTTTCCCAATCCAGCTGTGCACGCATGATTGTATCTACATATTCAATCAAATATATTATATTGGACTAAAATGTGAGAAAATTTATTTATAGAAGACATGTAAACCATAATAAATTACAATGAATAAAAATTTGAAATGGAGGTATGAGTAAAATCATACCAAAAATGAAGTAATCATACCATGTGTGAATAGTACCGTGGGACCTATTTTTAATGAAAAAGTTGCTGAAAAGTGAAAATTGTGGGTCCGTGAACAGTAAAAGTTGTGAGAAAAGTCAAAAGTTGCGGCTACTGTTCAATGAACAGTAGCCGCAACAGTGACTGAACAGTGCGATTTTGGGCTGAACACGTGAAAAAAAAAAAAAAGCTGAAACGCGAAGCGCGCGTTTCAGCTTCATCCCAATCCAAACGGAGGCTAAATTTCAGAGTTGAAGCTTGGCCACCAACTGAACTTCATTCTTAAATTCAAGATCTCTTTGTCCAGAATTTGTTGAAAGCCTTTTCACAGCAATAACTTGACCATTAGAGAGTTTTCCTTGAAATGTATTAGATTAAAACATATTTAACCCTTAAGGCAATTCCGCTTTTTGGACTTAATATGTGAATCCTGAATGCAAACTGCTTGAATCAATAGCCTACTTGAATCATGAAGCTGGTTCTTTCTCATTAAATTATCCCTTTTAAGGTTAATAATAATGTTATGTTTACCTTGTAAACAACACCAAATCCACCTTCTCCAAGCTTATTTGCATCAGAAAAGTTATCTGTTGCAACTTTAACGGTGTCAAAGCCTAACTGCAAAGATTCCACACTTCCGATCTCATCCACAGATTCGCCTGAACAAGACGTTAGTGCATTATTTAAAGAGCAATACAATTTAAATACGTGCGCATGCAACAACAATGAAAAGTAATGTCTGTTAGTATATAATAGTTAATAATTTGGTTTGTTTTTGTGAAAGTCAATTGTTTTTTCGTTTTTATAATAGGTAGTTAAAGTTAAAGTCAATTTATTGACGGAACAAATTGATTATTGTTAATTTGTAGTAGCTAACCAACGTGCATCTTTGATGCGGTGGTCACTTTATAAGTTTAAATGCTTGTAGGGTATAGAGAGTAAGGGTCGGGGTTTAAGTTTTAAGGAGGAAACTTTATACACATATACCCTTAATTAGATTAAGTTAGAGTAGAAATTCTATCTTGTAAAAAAAAAAAAAAAAAAAAAAAAAACAAAAGTTTGTAGTAGCTAATAGATTTCTCCAATTTATGTCGTGTTTTACCTTAATAATTGCTGGGAAATTTGTCCTCATAATACACGTGGAATTTTATTCCCACAAATATCACCTATACGGCTATATATACCTGAGAACTTTAATTAGGAAGCACATATATAAATACAAGAACTTCTGAATTTGTTTGTTATTATCTTTACGACAATTCAAATTTTTGTATAACAAACCACAATAAACGAATTATTTTTTACTTACCTTTTGGTTTCTCCCTTGGTTTCCTGACTCTTACGTAGATGCAGATTGAAATCGTTATTAGTATTACAAAAGCAATAATGGGCAGAACTACAATGACAGTTCGAGATTTATGCTCTCATTTCCTGCAAAAACCAGAAATATCAAAATGTTCACACACAAAATTTGGACGGATGAATGTTAAAATTTTCAAGCAGATAAATGAAAAGTGCTTCAGATTATAGTTTCGAAAGTATAGAAATTATGTGGAAATTAATATTTGGAAGCTTTTAAGCTTATTTGCTTCTCCATACAGCTTTGTAATAGTTTTTTTTTATAAATTTTTTTTTAATTTGAAAAAATAAAAGATAACTGTTAATGCATGCTACTTGTTGGACACACTGTATGTACAATTTTGGTTTTGAACTAAAATCATGTCTTGAAGTTACGATTTCAGTTTTAAACTAAATTGTGTGTACCTTGTGTATAATAAGGTAGTATGTAATAAATATTGCTTTTAAAGATATAACTATATATTCTAATCAACTTTAAGCAAGTATTTAGCAAAAAGTTACTCCCTCCGTCCTATTTTTTTGATCCTGTTTGAAAAGTTAAACTTTTTAAGGGAATATTATTTATTGTCTTGTCTACCTTTTAAAAATGTATAAATTTCCAAAACTACTTTTAAAAAAATTTATCAAAAAATTAAATTAGTAAATTAATAGGAGTATAATAGAAACATTAGTAAATTAATGACTTTTATTTTTAGAAACAAGACAATATTTTGGGACATCTCAAAATAGAATAAAGGATAAAAAAAGTGGGACGGAGGGATTACATCCTAATCTATTATGCTTTAAGCTTAAGGTGGCACTGGTACCTATTGTAGCAGAGGTATTGTTTAATGGTGGAGAAGATACTGGTGGTCGTGATGGCGGATATAAGGTGTCATAGAAGGGGTAGACCTGAAAAATAAAATAACAGCTGGGTGTATGAAATCTCCCTCCTTGCTAGCCGCCACCACATTGCGGAATATTTCCCAAAGCCTCAACCAAGCAATCACTGCAATTTTGCTCAGACAAATCAGGTGTGCATTGCACAAGTGAAAATAGTGTTTGGAAGTTTCGTGCTGTTGTATTTCCCACTGCAAACTTACGGAGAGAACCACCAGCTGCAGCTTGAATTCTTTTGCTATCCAACAAGTTCCTCAGGACCTGATTGAACTGATCCAAATAATTGGCTGATACGCTAATGCTGTATATGCACAGAAAGGAGGACTAGTTTCCTTGATGTTAAATATGTCGCGGAATGAGTAGCGTAAAATGCAACGTTCATACCATACTATTGCTTCCGTCTGATTAGGACAAAACTGTGGGACAAGATTTGTGGCGTTATTGAGGCAACTACGGCAATTATCCGGTCTAAAATCTCCTCTACAAAGTCCAATTGAATATACTTTGTCAGGATTTTGGCCATAAGAAAAATTGTAGAACCCATGGTCAATTTCAGTGTTGGAAGAGAGGGAGGAGAGGAGTTGATTGAGGTTTGCTTTGTAGGTACTGTTGCTTGTGTAGTTACCATTGTCTAAACAATTATGGTATAGGAGGCCTTGTTGAGCAAAGGCTTGAGAAATCATTATGCAAATGGAAAAGAGGAAGACAAGTCTTGAAGAAACCATTGTCATGTGTTTAAGGCAAGACTTAGGTTAAGAAACTTAATATAGGCTTATAGCTAGGAAGAAGGGTGAACTAGGGGAGCTGAGCAAACACTTTGAAGCATTGCAAGCCCATGATCTTGAAATATTCAACCATTTGTTTCTAAAATGCTTTTTGCAGAAGTAACGAAAACATACTCCCTTGCTGAAAATCCTCATGTCCTATTTTTTAATGTCTTATTTTATATTTCACCCATTACCATTTGTTATGGTTTTTTTATTTAATTTTTTTATTTAAATTTTGATTATTTTTTAGAAAAAAGAAAAAAAGAAAGAAGAATATCTAACAAGGTTTGATTGATAAAATATATAATGAACAATATAGACACAATTTTTTTATTCAGACTGGGAGGAAATAAGAGACCAATACAATAATTGGTGGGTCCTTAAAATTAGTCAACTATGTATGCAAGTCCTATATGGTGGGAACGTTGACATGAGCAATATTGCAGAATTAGAAATTCCTAATCAGTAAAACCTTTTTTTTCCCCCGATATCCTAAGCAACAACAAATTGATGATGTTGTATTACCCTTTTACTATACTATCTGGGAAAAAATAGGTGCAAGTTCTTATTTATATGAAGAGGAGCTAAAATGCGCAACCATGAAATTGTAAACAATATAGGCGAAAATGCATTTTTGGTCTATATATTTTGGGCAAATTTTCATTTTGGTCTTTACTCTTTTGGAGCGCTTATTTTTGTCCTTGAAAATTGAAAATTGTTACTATTTTGGTATCTTTTGTCATCTTATTAAGAGAAATCGCCAATGTGGCAGACGGAGTGCATATATATATAGCTGATACACACGATGCCTACATGGACATAATAATAATAATAATAATAATAATAATAATAATAATAATAATAAATTTTGTGTCAGCATCCATCAACACCTAATTTTGAAAAATTAATTTATCAATTTTAACAAAAGAAAAAGAAAAAGAAAAACATGAATTCAAATCTGAGTTCAACTTGCACAAAAACACAAACTCAGAAACTTCATACACAAGAACACAATCCCAGATTCCAACACAAATACAAGAACCTCCAAAAACACAAAGATTGTCTTGTAGGGCTGTGGCGGCCAAAATGGACATTTGCCCATTTCTCACAAACTTTCCAGCATTTTGCCTCATTTCTCAAACTATTTAGGGATATACTCCTGTTTTGAAACTCGACATTACCATAATCGAGTTCTTCATAAAACTTGATCATTGTGGCATTTTATTATTTTTTAATCTCTACATAACTCGATTATTATAAAATCGAGTTATATACCCGACTATATAATTATCGAGTTATAAAGCAAAATTGATATCTATAGAATCGAGTTATGCTTGTGTTATAACTTTCCTTCTCCTCCCATTCAGATTGTCTTGCTTTTAGTCTGAACTGAATTCCACTGTTGCTCCATAAATCCATAGCTGCGTTCGGACTGAACTGAAATTTCTATCACCTCAGGTAAAAAACCTGTACTAGAAATTTACGGCAATGGTATTTTCATTTGATATTGTACTGAATTTTTTTTTTTTTTTGGTTGAATGAGTGTTATGTAAGTACATTGGTGTAATTTTGGTTGTTTGTTGTAGTAAATTTTAATCACAAGAGAATGAGAATTTTTACCATAGCAAGAAGTAATCAACTATATAACTTATTTTTCTTAGATTGTTATAAGATGGTTAGTGAAATGAAGGATAACACACAATTATAAGAATATGATAAGTAGCATTTATGGTCAATGCAAAAGCAATAAAAGTGTTTACTATAGATGAAATTGTATGCTGGTCTCCCTATGTATTATTTGTTAATATGCGTCCATAGGTGGTGGGACTCACATATCATGCATTAATGGATTCCATACTTTAGTTGAATGTACATAATCATCATTGACAACAACACTACCTCTTACACAGAATGTCTAGACATTAACAACAATGTCTAATTTTTGTAGGTAGGAATTTTTGAAAATTATCATTGCTTGAATTTAAGAAGTTTGAAATATCTTTATCATTGTCTAAATTAGTAATTTCATTAATAGACTTGATGGTTCACTCTTGCGCCTTCCCTGATAGATGTTTCCTAGCCTTTTGGACTGCATGAAAACGGTCTAGTCGCCTTTGCATTTAATTGTTCTCCTGTACAAGACAAGCAAATATGTTGGTAGGTTCGTCTCTAGCTAACTCAGTTGACCATGCCTTAGGAACTCGTAACCCATGCCATCGACAATACACCTCCAACTCAAACCTGTTTTCGTATAGCTCTGACCATGGTTGTTCTGCTGTGGTGAACTTTGTTGTGGTGGTATTTGTACTTAGTTGTGCAGGTCTGCCGACCATGATATGTCTGACACTTCCTAGACTCTCGTACACATATATTGAAATATTAACGAAATCTCTTTTCTTTACAACCCATTTCCCTTCATAGTGGTCTGTGTATGTCTGTAGTTATTGCTTTGTTGGAACTTATGATGATGCATTTGTTGAAGTAGATCCAAACTTGTTTCGCACCATAGGTTTTGAGCTTGAGGCATTGTGACTTATAGCTTAGTCAGTTGAAGAAGTTATTGGGATAGAAATAATCCATTCAGTATTGTGGTGCATTTATAAGCTCATCTCATGGTCCAAATATCATAAAAATTTTATATATAAGTATCAGGGCTTGTTAGGGCTTGTCATGTTAGTACAGGTTGGAAAAATGGTACATGAATGGGAGTACCCATGCTCTTATTGTTATAGTGTATTTCCACATGTGTACAGTAGTATAAGTCAATGATATTTGCATAGTTGCAGTGTGCTTGCCTAGATCCTTATCTCTGATTCACACAGTGCCATGCATTATGCATCATTGTACAATTATTCTTTTGTTTATGTTACGGGCCACATGATAGATCTAGCATGCAAAATTACATCAATTTAAAATTGTCTTAGTCGTGTACCATGTTATGCAGCTGTACATTATTTACTAATAGTTGATGAACATTGTTAACTTGATCTTTTGATGTTATTGTAGTTAGCGTCAATGGGTGACCCTTATTGTTATAGGCCACACAATGTGTTCACTGCAATGGGTCATTGCTGGGTACTAGAAGATGAATTCAACTATCCAATCAATCCCAACCTACGAAATAATGCACAAGTCCACAATACCATGAGGGCGGAGTAGGATTGGTTACTCTGTGAACATGAGATGTTTTATGATAAGATGGCCAGTTAAAAGCTGCCAGTGCCTCGGCGACTCGCATCGTAGATGCCAAGAGACACTATAGAGAAATTTCGTAGAGCATTGTGCCACATAAGAGAAGAAAATAATCGAATGAAGATACGTCTCAATCGATATTGGACCTAGGTGGAGATTTGAGAATTAGTAAAGTGTAAGTTGTATGAGCATGCACAATACATGCAATCACTTCTTGCAGCAAACATGTATCAATCAGACGTGAAGATTTTTGATGAAGAGTAATCGTGTTGTGGTCCACTCTCATTATTATCCTTAATTATGTTTTAGATGTATGTGTGTCACTATTGTTGTATTCGTACTGTGTAGGGAACAGTGTTTATGGTTAGGGGTTTACTTTATCATGGTTTGCACAAATATGCACGTTTGATATGTAATCTTGAATGACTACTTATAGCAAAGAGGTAGGCAAATTATTAGATGCATAACACATACATAAAACCTAAATTTTCCTACAAACGATGTTGGTCGATATGCATGACTTGCATATTGACCAACTAACACATACATGTATAACACATACAACGTATATATTCTTGCATAGGATACCATTAATATGCATGACATGCATATCGACCAACTGGCATTGCTAACATTGATAACATAATTCTAGAGATAGTACTCACCCCACATAGAACCTAGCTAGGTGATGTAGTACATAGATATTCATTTAGACTGGTAGTCCTTATAGCTGAGGACACTATTATGTTTCGCTTGGGCGAGATGCCTGTTGGTTGCAGCAGCTTGCTCTTCTGCAAGCTGTAGTAGGTGATACCTGCACCTACGAAGGAACATTAGGTTGTTTTCCTTTCGGATTTTGGCAACGGCCCGCCTACATTGCTCCATGTTTCCCCTTGGCATTGTTAGCGAGACTTGGTCCACCAAAGGTGCCCCGAGTAGAAGGAGATCATTATGTAGAGAGTTGGACTCGTTCATGCGGTACTCCCATTCTCACCGCAGTCCTGCATAATATTCCCTCTCATCGTTATCTCTCTCCCTCCTGTAGCTATTAGGAAAACGGGGTAGGAGCTAGTTGCGCATCAGCATTGCAGAAGGTGAATTTTTTAACTGAGGTATATCTAGATGCGATGCTTACACGACTATATACAGAAGGATTGCATGGGCAACTGTATAGTGTGGTAGTGTTGGCCATGTGCAAGTTGTTCAGTTAATAGTAATTGGTACATGAGTCAGCTTGATTGATTGATATGACTATACGTGGTGCAGTAGTTCATAATTGGTATAGGAATAAGCTTAATTGCATAATAGTAATTGGTACATGTAGGCTGTTCACTTGATATGACTAGACTTGGTGCAGCAATTCCGAGCTAATGCAGTGAAGTGAATCAGGTAACAGAAGTATACACATAAGAACAATAGTAGGGCTTGTGTTTGATCTGACTGGACAGGGCGAAACAGTGATGGGATGTCAGGATGTGCACACATAATTGAGAAAATGACTCGACTCAGTTGTAATGTTTGCTGGCTTGTGTGGTGTGTTTGATGTGGTTGACATGACTGGTCTTGGTGTAACAACGGTAGGTCCATGCTGTGTAGTGCAGAAGTGTGCATAATGAATCATGTGAATGTGTTTCTATCTTAGTGAGCATGGTGAAACTGTCAGAAGCTGTCGTGCTGCAGTGGAGAAGTTGGTCGCATTAGTCATTTGAACTGTATTCACGTGATTCGGTTTGATATGACTGGAATCAGGGCAATAGTAATGGGTTGATGAGGGTACTGTGAGAAAGTTTGCGTACATATTCACGTGAAGCCATTTGATAGGACCAGACTTGGCGTACAAGTAGCTGGCGTATCGAGTTACTCTATTTTTTTTTTTTTGGAAATGACTTGGCGCCCGTTGTAGTTATTATTACTATTGTAGTTATTATGACTATTACTGGTCGCTAACTCGTGTGATGCACGAACCAATTGAACAACACGATCAAGAAATGATAGTGAATAGCATTATAAGACACCTATAAGATTAACATTCATATGCTCCATTCTAGTAGCACGAAAGCAAAACAATCAATATTTCATAAAAAAACTGTTAGACCTAATGCGGGAGTGCATGAGGTCGTGCCAAGTGTCACTCTATTTTTTTTTTACTATTATGCAAAGCATGACCTAAACATATTTTACTATTATCTCATTAATTGTGTAAACTAACTACACTGTAAGGGTTCATCAAAAAATTTCGTAATGAAAATATGATGCATGAGGTGCAGTTCACACGGGGACCAAATTCAGAATAATATAAATGTTGATTTAAGATGGACAACAATATCCAATATTAACCCATACATAAAAAAGGAGAGGTCAATCAGTAGAAAATACATGACTGAAAAGCAAAACCTGCAATAAAAACAGTTGCCTGAAGTCAAGATATAGCTTGATCCATTGCTTTAAGGAAAATCTCCTAAGTAGTTCATCAACAATATCAAACCCTGTAAACCAATTGTGCTTTCACAAATCTTCAATTTGTATTAATAATTACTATAATCTAATAACACGTGCACGCTGTAAACAATTATGAAATAAATCTTATTTACATTTTTGGATCTACTTGATATTATATAGAATCACATAATAACATAAACAATTCTTACAATTAGAACCATTTCAATAATACTAATAATAATAATGATGGGCATGAAACTAACCATCATATTAATATATCAAATTACTTTCCACAGACTTTGCTTGATATTTCACATTCATATACTTTAGTATCTAAGCATTGATAAGTTTCTTTTGTTTGTTAGTTTGGCATATTTTTAATTATCTCAAAGAGAAAAATATAACATAATATACTATTACACATAAATAATTAATCTTAACAGACACTTAGCTTGAATAATGAGAACTCAATGAACGTACCTAATGGCAAGGGGCCTTGAGTGCACTGGCGGTAAAGGTGGCCTCGCAATTGGGCATATTCATGGGAACCTTGAATAGGCCCACAACTGCACCAACAACAGTAAAGGTGCTTGTAAAGCCAGGCCAATGCTGCACTACCCCAGCTGTACTTGTTGGGAAATTTAGACATTGGTTGATAGAATTAACAAGGTTTAAACCCAAGTTGTTAATTAGATTTATTATGAATAAATCTTGTTAAAACCAACTAACATCAATATCATGCACAACGGAAAAATAAATAAGACAAGATATGATGACTCAGGAAAATTAATGAAACAAACTAGTTTCACAGTAAAAAACCTAGAGGGAAACCTTCCTGAAAAGTAATTCACTATAGTAAAGAGAAGTTTTAGATCTAGTACAAAACCTTTGTCCCTAGACTCTACAATCCCTGTAGATGAACTTATAGCATAAACTTTCTACCACTTCAGAACCTCTGAACTCTTCAATATATGAACGCCACCCTTTTGCACGGATCTTAATACGTGACTAACTAATGATGCACGGCTCCCAATACGTGACTAACTCACCAATTTGAAGCAGATGTTGGCTGCAAAGTTCTTCACTTCATCAACAATGAAGATCAAGAAGCACTTGGTTACAAAACCCTAAAGCGCAAAGATGCAGTAGCTTCTTTCAGAGAGAATAAGGCATTTCGTCACTTTTTGCATGTGTTCTCCTTGTATTCTCATATGTGACGGTCTTTAAAATAATCCTTATGTATGTTTAGGGTTGTGAGAAAAGAAATCCTAACACATACTCACGGATTGGAGTGAAATCAGCTCTGAAAAACTGAATTTCATAAACCTCAACAGATAGGGTATCTATCAAGCCAGCTATCGAGCTTCGGGCTTCAGCAGTTTTTTAAATCTCGATAGAGATTAGCTGTTGAGTTTCAAAATCCAGCATTTCTTCACTTGTTTCTTGGATAGATTTGCATGACTTTAACACTTGAACTTGAAACCTTATTCCTTGAAGCATTAAACACATCCTAGATCTACCTAATTACAAGTAAAGTGCGTTTTGTCAAAAGATTAGCCAATTACATAAAATATTGACATATGTTCCCAACATAATTCACATATGTCCTAACAATCTCCTCTTTTGGCAATCCGTGACAAATCACAACAAACAAATGAACATATGAGAAAAGTCATAAATCACTCAACTCATACTTACTTGTTGAATACAATAAAATTTATCCTAACACAAACTCTTGAAAATTTTTGCAAGAAGAGAGTTCATGGTAAGGAAGACTTTGACAACCTGTATTTCTGAAACACTTTAAACAAAACTCATCATGGCATTTTAGTGTGAAACTAAAATAAAAGATTGCATACAAGAAATAAAAATCATGTGCTTAAAGAGAGAAAAGAAATAACATATGTAAAGATAGGTGAAGAAGACATACATAATCATCATATATATATATATATATCAAAGATAAGCACAATGCATGTAAACATGGTCACAAGACCGGTGTACAAGAAGGACGTAAGTACTTTCCCTAACAAGATGAAACACAACTCCCCTTTACAAGGGCATGTATTTCTCCCCATAACATGTAGAATCTTAAAAAGAAACCACATATTCTCCATAATTTCTCTCCCTTTTTATCATAATTGACAAATGGTACAAGAAGTTATAAAACTTCACCCAAGAAACATAAAGATGATTAAGGGGGCACAATGAATCCATATAAATGCATGAATGTAATGAAATAAGATGCTATGGATGACAAGATAAAAGAAAGATGCAAAACATGTGAAAAAAACAATGCATGCAAGAGAATTTTGACAGATTAAGAAGTTGTCGAGAAGTTATCAAGCATCCAGAAAGTTTCTCGATGGATTAAGCAGCTATCGAGAAGCTATTGATGCGCTAAAAGGCAGCTGAAGAGTCTCGATAGATGGACTAGCTGTCGAGATTGCTTAAAAACAGTTTTTCAAGAAGAGAAAAACACAGAGATGAATGCAATCACGCATGCTATACAACCAAAAATCCAAGCAACATTTTAAGCTCTCAAAATCATCTCTAAAAAAAAAAAAATGTTCAGCATTTAGATCCCAAACACACACACACACACACACACACACACACACACACTAAACAAGTCTAACCAATTTTATATTTCAAAAACAAGTCAATACAGTTTAGTAAGTATACATTAATACATGTATTCCTTGTGATGACCAAATCATATTGTACCTACACATGTATCAAAAATAGCAAAAAATATTACGTGTTGTGTGTGAAAAACATCGCAACATTGCATAAGTGTCTATATGCTATGACGATTTAGATATGAGAAAATCACTTTAACTCACACACAATCATAATTGTTTGATGGAGACTATCACCTTTGAGATACATTCTATAATTCCTACATCTCCTAGAATACACGCTTGCAATAATAAAAAAACATTTTTATTCTTTTTGCTTTTATTTTTCTTTGCATATTTTTTTTCTTTTAAGTAAACCATGCATGGGTATATAGGGGATAGAAAAGAAATAACTAATGATGTTAAGCGTTTGACATTCCACTTTTGCTATACTGAAGCATACTAATGTCATATTATGATTGGTGGGCAATAGTGGTGAGATGGTTATTTATGCCTTTCTCTTAGGATTTTCTAGTTATTCTCGTAAAAAAGAGTGATATGAGTGTTAAGTATAGGAGATAACTTAATCTTACTCATCACAAATATGAGCCACAAAGCTCACTTGCTTAGTTGTGCATAGAGATGCTCATCTAAGTTACAAATGATACAAAGTTTAGAAAACTTTGTTTCAATGGTCATCCAAAGTACACAAGTACCAATATACACAAATACACATTGTTTTTGTATTTTTTTGATTCTCCCTTTTTTTTATTTTGAAAAACAAACAAAATAAAAACTAAACAACCAAACAAAAACAGACAAACAATATGAAATCATGAAAGAAAGATGCAGATGCATGAAAGCATGATTCCAAAAGCAGATAAGAAATCAAACAAAGAGAGTCCTGTTTTAGATAGAAAGAATTAAAGTAGAGGACAACAGAAAAGACAATTAAGTCTTAGGCTCCTTTCTCACCCACACAGCACGAGTCTTTAGCTGTGAAGATGAAAAGACACATGTCCTAGTATGTTTACTAAAGGACATAAAAGAATTAAAATTCTCCTGAAATTGAGTTAAAAAGCTCAAAGTTTTTAATAACTCTCCAAACAAAGGTGTAGGTCCTTAAGAGGAAACCTATGACCGTTTGGACACTTACTTTTGAGGATACAACTTAAAGCAATTAGGACGAATATATCTAGAAACACCACAATGGTGACAAACATGATGTCTAACAAAGGATTTAGAATTAACCATATCAGTTTTGGATTTCATACCTTTATCACCTTTCTCAAATTGGAGCACAAAGATAGTCTTTGAGGAGGGGCCGAAGGAAACAACATATCCTAAGCTAGTCTTATCAGAATTAGGCTTTTGAGCACTCAATACCTCATTAAGCTTTGCACTAGACATCCTCTTTATTTGAGTTCTAGCTTGACTAAGCTCAATCTCGAGATTCTTGACCTTCTCTTCTAATGAGGTGTTCTCCATAATAAGAGTCTTAACTAACCTTGTAGTCTCATCTAGTTTAACTAACAGATTAGCTTTTTCAGTTTTTACCTCCTTAAGCTCTTTTCTACAAAGATTAGAAGTCTTTTCAGATTTTATGAATTCAGTGCATAGCTTAGCATAGGCTTCCTGAAGGGTCAACTTCTTGGATACTTCATCATCAGAAGAATCCTCACTGTCACTAGCACTCTCCACAATCACCTTATTGGTTAAGGCAGCAAAAGCCATAAAGTGACTACATTCATCCACACACTCATCAGAAGAGTCATCCTCAGTATCACTCCAGGTAGCAACCAACCCTTTACCTTTTGACTTCTTGGTCTTTTCCTTCATAAGGTAGTTTGGGCACTTTATTCTTATATGACTAAAACTTTGCACTCATGGCATTGGATGAGGGGTTTCTCATTCTTATCCTTCTTAGAGGATTTAGATTTCCTAAGAGGTTTGCCTTTACCATTTTTCCTAAATTGAAGAAGTTTGATAATCTCATCAGTTATGAAAGTTAGATCCTCACCCTCATCCTCATCTTCATCTTCATCTTCATTTTCAGAGTCCTCAATCTCTTCCTCTATACCCTTAAGAGACAAGTTTCTACTTTTTCCACATTTTCCTGTTAAACCTAATCCCATCTTATAGGTTTGAAGGTTCCCTACAAGCTCAGTCAAAATAATTTGATCAATGTCCTTCACTTCTTTAATGATAGTGATCTTGGCATGGAATCTTTCAGGTAGGGACCTAAGGATTTTCCTAACAATTTTGGATTCTACTATAGATTCTCCAAAGTTGAAGGCAAAATTCACAATATCCTTGAGTTTAGCATAGAACTCATCAAAGGTCTCATTCTCCTCCATCCTTATTTCTTCAAAACTACTAGTGAGTCGTTGAAACTTCACAGTCTTTACTGCCTTGGTACCTTCATACGTGGTCTCAAGAATGGTCCATGCTTCCTTGGCAACTCTTGTGGATGATATTCTCTTGAATTCCTCATTGGTCACCCTACAAAACAAAGCATTCAAGGCCTTACTGTTGAAATTTGCCGCTTTGATTATTGCTTCATCCCAATCCACCGGCGCTTCCTTTGACTTAATCCAGCCAACTTCAACAGCTTGCCATACCTGTTCACTTAGAGCCTGCAAAAAAACTTTCATACGAACTTTCCAGTACGCATAATTAGTGCCATCAAATAAAGGAGGAATCAAAAGAGATTGTCCACGATCCATGACAACGGAGGTTAAGGATCACACTTAAGAAATTAATCCAATCAGAGTGCACCCGCTCTGATACCACTTGTTAGGAAATTTAGACTCTGGTTAATAGAATTAACAAGGTCTAAACCCAAGTTGTTAATTATTTTTATTATGAATAAACCTTGTTAAAACAAACTAACATCAATATCATGTTAATATTATGCACAGCGGAAAAATAAATTAGACAAGATATGATGACCTAGGAAAACCAATGAAACAAACTAGTTTCACAGTAAAAAACCTGGGGGGAAACCTTCTTGAAAAGCAATTCACTATAGTAAAGAGAAGTTTCAGATCTAGTACAAAACTTTTGTTTCTAAACTTTACAATCTCCGTAGATGAACTTACAGCAGAAAACTTTTACCACTTTAAAACCTCTGAACTCTTTAATATATGAACGCCACCCTTTTGCACGGATCTCAGTACATGACTAACCAATGATGCACGGCTTCCAGTACGTGACTAACTCACTAACTTGAAGAAGATGTTGGCTGCAAAGTTTTTCACTTCATCAACAATGAAGATCAAGAAGTACTTGGTTACAAAACCTTAAGGCGCAAAGGCATAGTAGCTTCTTTCAGAGAGAATAAGACACTTAGTCACTTTTTGCATGTGTTCTCCTTGTATTCTTATATGTGACGGCCTTTAAAATAATCCTTATATATGTTTAGGGTTGTGAGAAAAGAAAGCCCAAACACATACTCACAGATTGAAGTGAAATTAGCTCTGAAAAATTGAATTTCATAAACCTCGACAGATAGGGTATCTATCGAGCTATATGTCGAGCTTCGGGCTTTAGCAGCTTTTTAAACCTCGATAGATACTAGCTGTCAAGCTAGTTGTCGAGTTTTAAAATCCAGCACTTCTTCACTTGTTTCTTGGATAGATTTGCATGACTTTAACACTTGAACTTGAAACCTTATTTCTTGAAGCATTAAACATATTCTAAATTTACCCAATTATAAGTAAAGTGTGTTTTGTCAAAGGATTAGCCAATTACATAAAATATTAATATATGTTCCTAATATGATCCATATATGTCCTAACAATATTGTCTTGCATTGTTGATTGGGTTGAGGAACTGTAGAGGCAAGAGTGAGACCCGGTCTGCCGACTTGTCCATGAATAATAGGGCCCACATCCAAACAAGTAGGTGGTAGCGGGCATGTTGCTGTACTACTTCATCACCGGCGTCCGCAGATGGGGGAGTGGCAAACTGTGCATCAAGCCAATTGTATCTTATCCTCGTCCTAGCAAGGATAGACATGTTTGAGTTGGGTATCGCAGGCAGAGGTTGATGGCCCAACAAATCTTGGCACAGATCACTCCATGTCATGTCTATCTTCCCAGTGACAGGCAACCTTTCCATCAGAATTCCCAGCATCACCTCTATATCTTACAAGGTGATACCCATTTCTCCATGGGGTAAGTGGAACGTGTGCATCTTCGGACGCCACCGCTCGACCAAGGCTGTGATCAAGGCATGGTTGACCTCCATATCAGCAACCTTGAATAACCCAGTGAAACCTGCTGCATCTATGTATTGCATGATACGTGGGTCTAGCCCACCCCGTGGTAGTACACATTTACGGCGTCGAACCTTTACAACGCCAGGCACCTCTTGCACACGGACGAGCATTGTGTTAGGTAGTGCACACGAGGTATTATAAAACGGAGATATATTAATAGTAGATGTATTAATAATACAACTACATACCTCCTCGGCGGCGCGCCTCCAATGCGGAGCTGATCGATGATCCGCCTGCCTGCTCAACTAGGTATCATTGTCGGGTCCAGGATCCATTCTATCCAGTTCCTGCATATTTGACATGACAGCAAATAGATTGTTAGCAATTATTGAGGATTAACTCTATGGCAAGATGTAATTACAATAGCAAATCATGTCGTCGAAGCATGTGATCCAATGTAATGTGAAGCGTGATAAACATCTTCACAATTAATTATTTTATGTTTTAAAATATATGACAACTATACCCGTGACTGATCTGCATTAACACAACTTGATTAATATGTGTCAATTCATGACTACAAAAACAACATGACATATAGAACTAGAAAGGATTAATGATTGTTATTAATTATAGAGAGGAAGTGTATGCTTGAGTTTTATGATTACTGGTTGAGAGAGATTATTATTAGCCAAACATTCCAATTTTCTCAACATATAAAAGGTCAATTTTGCAACTTGACCTTTTATATGTCTACTTAGCCATATAGAGAGGAAGTATATGCTTGTTTGTCTACTTAGCTATTTTTAGTTGTCTAGTAACACAAGTATTTTTTTGCAACAATTTTGTCACAACTATGAATGGTTACTTATCATTTTCTTAAAAACCATTATTTTTTTTCCATCACTCACAATCTACCATATTAGAATTGTGACAAAAGAAATTGTAGTCCTAAATTTTCTCTTAACCTTATAGTAATTTTTTATAATCATAGTCATTGCATTTAGTGGATTATAATTTAATCTGAAAATCTAGATCCTTAGGCACGTTAAAAACTATTGATTGATTCTTCAAAAGGAAGGAAGGTTGTAATTCATAAATAATACACTTTTAAGTTTTAATGTTGAAACTTCATCTTATACATAGGAAAAAAAAATATTCATCTCATTTTCTCATTGACCCCAAACACAATGACTCCATCAATGTTATGAATTTGTCAAGGTAGGCACCTAATCCTATCAAACATTGTGTCAATTAATCATATAACCATGACATGGTTGCCAATCTTGATATTGTTTTCCTAACTCACTATCAGCGTTCATAGATAATACACTTCTGAGTCTTAAAGTCAAAACTTCATCCTATACATAGGGAAAAAAAAATATTCATCTCACTTTCTCATTTTCTCATTGACCCCCAAACACAATTTACTGACTACATCACCGTTAAGAATTCGTCAAGGAGCGCACCCAGTTCTATCAAAATTCAAACATTTTGAGTTAATTAATCATATAACCACCACATGGTTACCAAACTCACTATCAGCATTTTGATATTGTTTTCCTAACTTCTACAACAAAAATAATCTAGGAAGTAGCAATTTCATTATTCATGTAGAATTGAAAAGAATATTTAGGAAACCAAAATTTCATTATTTAAGATATTAATAACTTGTTACAATTATTGTAGAAAGCAAGTTGGTGTCAAGATACTTAAGGTCAATTTTGCCTCTTCAGGTGTCAATTTTGCAACTGGCTGAGAGAAATTGTTTCCTTATTTTAGACCCTGATATGAATTCTAAAATCTTCCACAATAATGAAACAATTTGAATAGGAATATTTGAAGCCATATTACAAGCCTCTGCAAGTCAATAGAGCGGTGAAGAAGGAATAGGAATATTTTGAACAGGTGACCATGCTTGATCAGTCTTCCAATGAATAGGAATATTTTGAACATACAGAGAGGGCTTTTCACTATCCAATACGTTATAAGTTTCAATTTCTCAACGCCTAAACTAAATTACTAAACAAAACATAAGAACATTTTAAAAATGTCAAGAGCAGAAAAGAAGAAGATACCCCCACACCTTGCAAGCCAGAGCCAACAAAGAGGACGAAATCATAGAAAAATTGAGAGTCAAAAGTCACCCCACAATTTGCCTTATCGTTTTTTAAAAGAAAGAAAAGTTGTGCTTGAAGCGTTGTTTTTCACAGTGCTTTTTCGGATCTTCATGTATAACAACTGCCTGTTTTCATTTGTTACTTTTCCTAGTTGTGCATGGCCAGGAATGGTAAGGCACAACTAGTAGAAAGTGTTTGACAAACCACAAAATTGGTTTAGTCCTAATATAATCTGAACCAAAAATAAATCAATTCAAAATTGACCTGGATTTATTTATTTATTTATTTTTGCTCAATATTTTTGTTAAAATTGTTATATAATTGTGTGTGATGATTTAATGATAAGCAAAAATATGAAAAAGAAAACACACATAAAGGCTTATGTAATTCAGTCTAATGGTTTACTTTCACTTTTCACCCCCACTTAATGGGGATTTATGAGAGAGACTTTTATGAAAACTTTAAAAATGGTAGTTCATCAATACAGGTGCAGTGGTCTTAATTAGTGGACTCCCATCCCATTCAACACGTACGGCATATGGAATGGAATCTAAATGAAGTAATTTTAGTGGGATTTTTATTGGGAGAAATTTCAGATAAGATTGGTTAATTTACCCAAAAATAAAAGACAAACAAAGAAAGGTGCAACGATAGAGAGAAGTCAATGATGGGTTTTTTTTTTTTTTTGGAAAAGATCAATGGTATTTTTTTTATATTTATAACTTGTCAATTTGAGAATTGACAAGTTGAGAAAGACAGTCTTTTTGTACATGTGATGTGATTTGTCTGAATTTAGGAGGGGGGGGGGGGGGGGAGAGGGGGGAAACTTTATTTCAAAGAAAGGGATCATCAATATTTTTATTTATTTTTATTTTTTCGGTGAAAGGGAATATAAATTAATTAAATGAAGTTAAGCTGTACAAAGTCTGATTCTACTTTTACTAAAAAAAATAAAAGGATGATTCTCCCCGGGGGGGGGGGGGGGGGGGGGGGATTTGGAGTACAAAGTCTGGTACATAACAGATCGATAACACCCCCATCAACTACAAGCTGAGTCAAAATACTACAGGATTAAGGTACTAACACAAAAATATCATTAGTTGACCTCTTTGCATGAGCCAAAATAACCTCAACCCATACCTACTTTTACCCTTGGGTTGTTGATTTGAATTTTATTTTTACTAGGTTTAGCAGCAATCAATGCCATTCGGGAATTTCCTACAGATTTTGGCCGAAAAATTTGATGGATGCTCATACTTGTCTTATTTGTTGTATCCTTCTATTGGACAAGGTTGTGGTCTGTGAATTTTAGCTGAAAAGGTAATCGAGTGTCTTAGTGGATGAAAAACATATTCTTCTAATTTTAGCTGAAAAGCATTTTCTTCTAATTTTTAACGATGAAAAACATATTATTACACATTTGCTAACTACAATATTAACTTAATAGAGGCTTTTTTACTTCGAACTCACTTTCGAGGCTATCCCCCTCATAATAACCTTCTTTTCCTTTAGCCCAAAGCACAAAGTAAAGGCCAGTGAACAAGAGGAACATACCAGCAAGGCTGCATTGTAAGAGCGATTAGCAATAAGATATACATTGAAAGCAAAATTTTCCAGCATCACAAATAATATTCCGAATGAGCACTAAAATTAACTAGTTTACCTTCCAATATTTACGGTTTCTGGCCATAGAGAAAATGATTGTGCAGACTGTACTGACGGGGCTAAACGTGGACGCCAAGACCGGCCCTCCTTTTTTCATGGCCCAATTGTTGGAGCTTATACATGATCCACTTACAGCACCTGCCTATATATATATATATATATACACAAATGTTTATATGGTTTGTATTATAATATAAATGGACAATAATTAAACATTCTTTAGCTTAAAATTTTTCTTGTACCATTAGTACTAATTTTCTCGCGTTACATGGCTATCTATACATATATGATATGACCTTGCAAATTTTCTTCATCAAAAACATGTTTGGTTCAAGCGATGAATACTACCCCGAGAGAAGAGTAAAAAAACTGGTTTTATTAAACATTTAAGAAAATCAGGCCCTTTTTTTGGCATTAAATACTCTTTAGCTTAAATTTATTGTGCGTGGCACCATAAAGATGCGTTTTCTTACGTAACATATATGTGGGTGTGGCTACATTTTTTGACCTTGCAAATTTAGCATAATCATGGAGATTAATACTAGTTTATCAAAATTTTAGGGAAGCCAAGTCTTACTTGTCCTACTTCCACTTTGCACCCCCACTGGATGGGGACTTATGGGAGAGACTTTTCTGCAAACTTTAAAAATTGTAGTCAACTATACAGGTGCAGTGGTCTTAGTGGACTCCCATCCCATTCAACACCCACGGCACATGCAATGGAATCTAAATGAAGTAATTTTTGAAGTACACAATAATTTCCACAATATTTTTGTGCAAATTGTTATTAATTTTTAAGTAGGCTCTCAACTTATACTATTATATTGTTAGTTTAAATCACTTCAATTCTTGTAACAATTCTATGGGAAAAAAAATTGTTTCTCTAGAATTATTGCATCCAAGACAACAAAATACAATAAAAAAAGGCAACCAGCTAGAAAAGAAAAATAGAATAGTACTCCATTTTCTCTTTACTTTCTTTTCTTTTCCCCTCCTCTCCATGTTTCCACACTTCAAATCTTATGCAAAATCAATGATCCAACATTATTAAACCTTTTATTTTTAGAATCACCAAAATTACTAACTTAGAATTTCAATCCAGTAATGCGGATTCATGGAAAAAAAAAGGCCATTACCATCATATATAAATAAAATATTACCTGACATCACCTAATTAACAATATCTTTAATATACATAAAATTAATTTTATATCAAATCCATTTTCATTTATATTTAAATTGTATATAATATGATTCAAATCCAACAGCACCATTATCGACAATCAAATGAAAATATTAAATAGAAAACCTGAAACTGGAGATAAAGTGAGATTGGTATATCGTAATGTGGCTTCCGGTTTGCATGAATATATAATACGACTAGTGCTAGAGAAGGAACGGATGGATAAATTTCGCCAATCTTCTTTGATGTTGATCAAAACGATACTCCTCCCAAACGTGTGTATAAATGATGCCTCACAATATTACTTACCTAATGGAATATTTATTTTTAATTCTGATTTTTACAAACCATTTGAGGTTAAGTTTTATTTATACAAACCTCATGGGAGGGAGGTCTTATTTTGTCCATCGTTTTGATATGATCAGTTATATAACAAAAATGCAATATCTTTTTTGAAAGTCAAACATTGACATATATTTTTCATTTATATAAACCTTGAAGGAGGAGTGTCATTTCGTCCGATGTTTAGTGGGATTTTTATTCGGTGAAATCTCAGAGAAGATTGGATTAATACCCAAAAATAAAAGACAAACAAAGAAAGGTGAAACGATAGAGAGAAATGGATGGCAGTCTTAAACCTCACCCACCATTGATTTGGCCATAAACAGCCTATCTTTCTATTTTTATGTGTTGCCCTACATTTTCACCACCAGCCTTTTATTTTTGATAGGTTGAGCAGCGTTCTATATATGTGGCAACTCAATCAGTTAAAACTTAAAAATTATATTCCAACTTGCTTTCAAGTTTTTTCAAAGATTCCTTCTGTTCGTGTATAAATAGTCCATATGGGAAACGAGATGGCAAGGTTGGAACTAGTTTGGACTTAGGGTGAAAGGAATACCCGGCACAACATATGATGTTTTCAAGTAACACAATTAATTATTTTTCCTAAAAGAAGATTATCATGGGGAGGAAGAGAAAGAACATAAATGAATAAGGATAAAACACATTGTGTTTTCATAATTGCAAACGTGAGTTTATAGATTAAACACACAGAGAGTGTTGTGTCACACTGTATGTAACAACCACCCCCCAATGAATAATTTCTTTTTACTGATAAATTAGACATGGAGCCTACAACCACCTTTTTTTTTTTTTTTTTGAACAAAAAATGGGTAAGGGAGCATTCGGTGAGCATGAACTTATTTTTTAAGCGTTTCTATTGCAAGAATTGAACTTGAAACCTTCATTTCCCAAACCCTTAAAAATGAGTCCATGACCATTAGGCCAACTACCTCGGTAGTCACAACTACCCATTTCTTTTACAAGGGGAGGAGATACAATATATAAGCATGACATTAACAAAATCGAGCTATAGGTGAAACTCGATATTAGCAATGTCGAGATCTATGAATATCTAATGTTGAGTTTTACTTAAAAATATACATAAAACTTAATTTTGAAGATATCAAGTTTTTCACCAAACTCAATTTTGTTGAAATCGAGTTCTAATTAAAACAGGAGCATTTTACTAAATAATTTCAAAACATGAGCATTTTGCTACATAATTTTCAAATTAGGGATAAATACCCTTTTTCTCCTTCATTTTGTTGAACATAAAGTTTTGATTAGGAAATCAATATAAATAATAAAAAAAAAGGTTAGCTCTTGTTGAAGTGGGCCCGCGTGTGTGGCTTGAATTGCCACAAGCCCATAAAGCCCAACCAAGCCCTCCCTCTCTCTCTCTCTCTCTATATATATATATATAAATATATATATATTTGGAGTCCTGGAGCCGACTTGATAAAGTAACATGGGGGGGGGGGTCCGGGGCGCACTTTTATGATATGCGGCTGCAAGTGCAATTCTAAAAAGTCCTAGTACAATATAACTGTATAAGAGCATTAGCATCAGGAGATGCTAATGCCATATCTAAGAGCATTTTAGCATAAATGCACCAAATAACTACTGCATCAGGAAATGTCAAAAGGAAGTATTGCAAAAATATTTAGAATTGTGCTACGATACAATTCTAAAGGTAGAATTGTACTGTAGCATAATTCTAAAACTTATAATATTTCTTTATTCCATATTTTCTGACTTCATCTCTCACTTTGTTTCTCTTCTCATTCCTTTCTCCACAACGGTGTCTCTCTCTCTCATCACATCTCTCTATCACGGTGGGCTATTCTAGCGTGGGTCGTGGGTCCGACGTGGAGGTGAGACTGGGAAGTCAGATCGACGTGGTATGGTGGCGGCGTGGTACGTTTCTGGGTTCATGGGTATGCGGCGGCGTGGTATGGTGGTTGGTGGCAGCGTGTTCATGGGTTTTCGATGTGGTTTGCAGCGGCGAGATCGGTTTGTAGCTGGGTTTGTGTAAATTTTGACTTTATTTTTTTTGTGGGTCATTTTTTGGATTCGGAATTTGCTATTGGTTTGATTTGATTTTGGGATGAATTTTTTTTGTGGGTTCATGGTGGTGGAGTTGGGGGTTGCCGTCGTGGTGGTGGTGGTGGTGGAAGGGGGTAGGGTTTTTATTATGGGTTCATGGTGGTGAATGGGTTTTTGATGTGGCTGTGGTGCCGTGGTTGTGGTTGTTGATGGGTTGATGGTGGTAATGGGTTTTTGTTCATGGTGGTGTTGTGGGTTCATGATGGCTGTGGCTGTGGTTGTTGATGGCTTGTGTGTTGCTAGAGGTTGAGGGAGAAGCAGAGGAAAAAAAAAAAAAAAAAAAAAAAAAGACAGTTGGAAAGCCCAGGAAATAGGAGTCTGAAAAAAATGACAATTGAAAGAAATAATAAAAAAAGTTTAAAAAATAATATTTTAATAAAAATAGAGTTTTGGGATGTGGAGGTATTGTAAAATGTGGTGGTATAATAGAATTGTGGGTTTTTAGAATTGTAAAATAGAATAGCATTAGCATTTTCCAATGCTAATGCTCTAAGAATAAAATAGGAAGAGAAGTACAACCCCATCAGAGAAAAAATGGTGGGTTCTTCATTCTTGTGTTTTTTTTTTTTAGAGAAAGCTAGGGTGATTGGGACTTGAGTTTTTTGAGAGTGTTTTTGTGCATTATTGTATTTCTCTATTTTTATAGTGAAATTTCTCCATCGTCGCCATGGAGGTAGACAGTTTACCAAATTACATAAATTCTTGTATTCTTTATGTGTGCTTGTTATTTAATTTTCGTTTATTTACTGTTATTGATTTGAGTCCTAGAGTGTTATTTGCACAACAGCTCAGAAATATTTACTCATAATTTTTTTTTTATATATATAGGACTTGCATGGTTGACCTATTACAGAGAGCAACCATTATATTGGTCTCTTTTGTGTTTTTATTTAATATTTATTTTTATAATTTTATAATTGAGGGTTGTTTGATTTGATCCTCATGGCTCCAGGAGGTATTTATTGAACTAAAAGACTCCTATCATTTTGGTCTTACCTTTACTAAATAGCAACAATGATCACATATATTCCATATATGCAATATACTTCTCATATCAGATTGGTTTATAATGATGGAGATAAATAAGTAAAGGATTTTGCTAATGTATGACCTAAGGATACACAATAATTTTCATTTTTAAAAAAAAAAATTTCGAGAATTGAAAAAGTATTAATAATTTTTTCAATAATCGAAAAAAATATTTTCAAAAATAAATAGTTTAACGTCTGCCGGACACATAAGTGAATACTAGTTCATCAAAATTTTAGGGAGGCCAAGTCTTACTTCACCGACTTCAACTTTACACCGCCAGTGGATGGGGACAGCGGACAGGCCATAAAAAGTGAACATGACTCCAACGATTGATGCATGTTCTTCTGACTAGTGGGAGACACTTTTCTGTAAACTTTAAAAATGGTAATCAACATGCAGGTGTAGTGGTCTTAGTGGACTCCTATGATCCCATCCCATTCAACACGTTAGACACATGGAATGGCATCTAAATGGAGTAACGTTAGAGATACACAAATTGTTATTGATTTTATTTTATTTTTCTTTGTTGACTGAAGAGGACAGAGATATTGATTTTTAAGTAGGCTAACAATAACTTATACTTTTATTTTATTTTATTTTTCTTTATTGTTTATCATTAACAGTTTGTTACTTCAATTATTTTGATAATTTTATGAAAAATAAAAACTATTTCTTTAGAATTATTTCATCTAAGTAAGGCAACAAAATTCAATAAAAAATGGGGACAAGAAGTGAAAAATAGAAAAGTACTCCACTTTTTCCCCCTTTCTTTAGTTTTCCCTCATGTTGCCACTTTAAATCTTATGCAAAATCAATGTTCCAACATTACCATTTTTTTGTTTTAAGAATCACCAAAATTACTAACCTTGAATTTCAATCGAGTAATACGGAATCATGAAAAAAGGCCATTACCATCCTATATAAGTAAAATATTACAAGACATCACATGACAATATCTTTAATATACATAAAATTAATTTTATATCAAATCCTTTTTTTTATAATTAAATTTTATATCATATGCTTCAAATAGAAAAAATTGAAATTGGAGACAGTAAGATTGGTATATCATAATGTGGCTTTCTGTTTTCTTGAATAAGACTAGAGCTAGAGAAAGAACAAATGGATAAATTACACCAATTTTCTTTTGGGTCTCTGAATAGTTTGGGTTTTGAAAAGAATGCTACGTTGTTAATGTATCATCAATAACTCATATATTGTGTATTCATCAATTAAAATAAATAAATAAGGAAAGTAGTAGTATAACATTTCAAATTCATTAAACACTAGCGAGGATATAGCTCTGTGATTGACACCTCATTTATCGAAGCTTGGATAGAGCTACTTTTAGATTGATTTGACTCTGTCACCCTTGAATCATGCTCCCATTGCAAGCAAATGTTTGATTCAGTACCACTGTTCAGAAAAAATGCAGGTTTTGAAGGTACTGGTAGAGTCATAGAGCAGCTATTAAGCATGAGAACAACAGAAGCCATAGTTGGTCTATCAACTACGTTTTCTTGAACACATAGTAATCCAATGTGAATACATCTCATTATTTCAGTTGTCGAACCTGCCTTCAATGTGGGATCTACTAGATTTGAAACTATACCCTGTTTCCAATTTTTCCATGCCTGCAAGATAATTTAAACTGACTAATTTAGTATTCATCAAGAAAACATTATTTTATTGTGTTTTAAAAAATAAATATATTTGGGCTACCCAACTTGATGTATTTCTTCATTTCCTTTAACCTCCACATCCTTCATTTGTGTTAGATTCCTATGTATTTGGTATAAAGCCAACGAGCTATGCAAGCTACATTAATAATTTGTAACTATATGGACAATATCAGTGACATACTAATAGGTACAGGTCAACGGGTAGAATACATGATACACCACATCCTAAAGATAAAAGGGTATTGTTTCAAATTTTTTCCACTCCCATTGAGCCATTTAATCCCCTCACCCCCAACCCACCACATGCTGGGATTTGAACATGCAGTCCGACTTACCACTCCATACTTATGGGGTGTATGTGTCATTAGACCCAAAAATAAAAATACTTACATAGCTTAGAAGGTCCTCAATATTCTCTCCATTTCGGAAGGAGCTATTCTTTCGTCCACTTATTATCTCTAATACTAGCACACCGAAACTAAAGACATCAGACTTTACTGAGAATTGTCCATGCATTGCATACTCTGGAGCCATATATCCACTGCACATTCACAATTATTTTCAAAAATACTATTAGCCTTTCATATTGTTTCTTTTGGTACAATGTAAACTTGAAGTATACCCATGTAAGATACTTACTAGATTGTCAAAAAAAAAAAAGTTTGATACTTACTAGGTCCCCACAATTCTATTTGTATTTCCTTCGCTTTGATCAAGTTCAAACAATCTTGCCATACCAAAATCTGAAATTTTTGGATTCATTTCAGAATCTAATAGGATATTGCTTGCTTTAAGATCCCGATGAATAATACGAAGTCGAGAATCTTCATGAAGGTAGAGAAGACCTCGTGCAATGCCTCCTATGATTTTGTAGCGTCTTGCCCAATCCAGTAGTACACACTTGATTGGATCTACATAGTCAATCAAATATATTATATTGGACTAAAATGTGAAGGAAATCTATCCATAAAAGACATGTAATCAAAATAAATTACAATGAATATAATTTTGAAATAAAGGTAGAAGTAAAATCATACCAAAAATGAAGTTATCAAGACTTCCATTGGGCACAAACTCATAAATTAGAAGCCTTTCAATTCCTTCCAAGCAAAATCCTAGGAGTCTAACTAAATGTCGGTGTTGAAGCTTGGCCACTAACGAAACTTCATTCTTAAATTCAAGATCTCCTTGACCAGAATTTTTTGAAAGCCTTTTCACAGCAATAACTTGTCCATCGGAGAGTTTACCCTAAAACCGTGTAAGATTAGAACATATTTAACCCTTTGGACTTAACATTTGCATCATGGCTACAAACTTTTCCAATTTGGGGTGGGGGGGGGGGGGGGGGGGGGGAAGTGTTTGAATCAATATCCTATTTCAATCATGAGGCTGGTCCTGCCCATTAAATTATTCTTTTTAAGGTTATTGATAATGTTAGATTTACCTTGTAAACAACACCAAATCCACCTTGTCCAAGCTTATTTGCATCAGAAAAGTCATCTGTTGCAACTTTAATAGTGCCAAAGCCTAACTGAAAAGATTCCACACTTCTAATCTCATCCACAGATTCGCCTGAACAAGACGTTAGTGCATTATTTAAAACAACACAATTTAAAATACGTGCATGCAACAGCAATGACCTCTAAAAACTAGTTATTTATCAAAATCTTCTAGATAGGAAACTCATGTCTATTAGTATATAATTACTTTTTGTTTGCTTTAGTGCAAGTCAATTTATTGACGGATCACGTTGATTATTTTTAATTTGTAGTAGCTAAGTATCATTTTATGAAAAATAAAAAATAAATAAATAATCCCCAAACTATATCGTGCTTTACGTTAATACTTGCTGGGAAATTTGTCCTCACAGGCTCATAATATAGGTGGAATTTTTTACTCCCACAACTATCACACATACCTGAGAGCTTTAGGAAGCACATCTATGTAACCAAGCACATAATTTCTGACATTTTTTGTTATTATCTTTGCAATAATTCAAAATTTGGGATAACAAAAAGAAATAAACGAATTATTTTACTTACTTTGTGGTTTCTCCCTTGGTTTCCTAACTCTTAAGTAGATGCAGAAGGAGATTATAATTAGTACCACAAAAGAAATAATGGGTACAACTATGATGAGTGTTTGAGATTTGTTACTCTCCTTTCCTGCAAAACCAGAAATATGTTTACATAAAAAAATCTGACAGATGTATGTTAAAAGATTCAAATGGATACAAGGAAAGAGTAACAAAATTAAAATTAGTTTGGAAACTTGAGAACTTATAGGGAAAGTAATAAGGACCCCTTTATAAAAAGTTGTAAGTTTTTAACCTTATTAAATGACCGATTGTCCCAAAATTTAAGTTATTAAGAAATGATGAGTTTAATCACTTAACTATAATTCTAATAGATCTTATTTGCTTCTATACAGCTTTTTAAAGTCTATTTTTTTTTTCTTTAATCAACATCCAGCAAAGCAAATAAGTATTCACCAAAAGGTTGCATCCAAATGGATCAAATTTTAAGCTTAATGGCATTGGTACCTTTTGCAGCAGGGATATTGTTTGATGCTGGAGGAGATACTGATGGTACTCGAGGCGGTGGTGGAGACAGTGATGGTGATGATGCATTATCAGCTGTGGGGTCATAGAAGAGAGCGATCTCAAACCTTAAATAACAGCTGGGTCTGATAACTCTCCCACCTTGCTTCCCATCACAACAGTTTGGTATATCTCCCATAGCCCCAGCCAAGCAATCACTGCAATCTTGATCGGACAAATCAGGTGTGCACTGCACAAGTGAATATAGTGTTTGATTGTTTGGTGCTGTTGCATTTCCCGCCGCAAACTTACGAAGAGAACCGCCAGCAGCAGCTTGAACTCTTTTGCTATCCAACAAGGTCCTCAGGTCCTGACTGAACTGATCATAATTGGCTGATACGTTATTCATGTTCCACATAAAAAAAGCAGGGCTATCTTCCATGATGCCAAATATGTCACGGAATGAGTAGCGTAACATGCAATAGTCATACCATCCTATTGCTTCCTTCCGATTGGAACAAAGCAGAGGGAGAAGATTTGTAGCGTTATTGAGGCAACTACGGCAAATATCTGGCTTGGCATCTCCTCTACAAAGTCCAAGTGAATATACTTTGTCAGGGCTTTTGCCATAAGAAAAATTGTAGAACCCATAGTCAATTTCTGTGTTGGAGGAGAGAGAGGAGAGGACTTGTTTGAGGTTTGTATTGTAGGTACTGTTGCTTGTGTAGTTACCCTTGTCTAAACAGAAATGGTATAGGAAGTCTGGCTGAGCAATGGCTTGAGAAACCAGTATGCAAATGGAAACGAGGAAGACAAGTCTTGAAGAAACCATTGCCATGTGTTTAAGGCAAGACTTGGGTTAAGAAACTTATCATTTAGGCTTTTGGACAGGGGCGAACTATTGAGCTGAGTAAAGACTTTGAAGAACAGGAAGTCCTTGATTTTTTTGAAACATTCAACCATTTGTTTCTCGATTGCTTTTTTTCCAAACTAACGTGTCCAATTTTTCTATGTAAAAATACGAGTGCAAGACTGTAAGGGCATAAGAAGAATTGACCAACAGCGCAAGTTCTTTTGGAACGTTTAATAGTGAACAATATTCCACAGCATAGAGACGAAGATAACCTTTTTTTTTTTCCTTGATATCCTAAGCAAAAACCTTATCTTCAATAAAAAATAATTTCAAAAAAGTAAAACTTTTTTGAATTTCACTTTGTATCTTCTTTGCAGAAAGAAAATTATTCTTCGATTTCTTTCTCAATTTATAAAAGTGAATAATTTGCAGAGGCCAATAATAAGGGAGGCCAATGTTTGATTTGGTATAGGGGATAATTATTAATTACTAGTAAAACTTTACACGTTTTCTTTACATGACAATTGCAAATGTTTTCTTTGCTCTGGTAAAATAGTCAGTATTTAATAAAATAAAAATTATGAGTTGATTACAACTTTTGGGAATTCAGGTCTTGCTTGCACCACTTGGCACCTGCATTGCCACTTGACTTGGTAGGGACTGGCAAAAGAGAAAATGAAATTGACTTTCCTTGTCATGATTGGCGCGCGCTTGTGCTGGAATTAATATTGGGGAGATTTTTACGCAAATTTTCAAAGTGGCAGGTTTATGGCCCAGTGGACACCCATCCCTTTCAACACAGCCCATAGAATGTGATCTAAGAGAATCAACAAGATACAATAAATAATGGGAGCAAAAGAAAAGAGAAATAGCAAGTTAAGAAAACATTATTTAATTTAAAATATCGCACACGATGGTCACTTCATAAATATAAGTATTTGTGGGTTGTGAGAAACAAGGGTTTGGGTTTAAGTCTCCAGGAGAGAGCTTTACACATATATATACTTAGATTAAGTTAGAGTAGAATTCTATCTTGTAAAAAAAAAAAAAAAAAAAATCGCACAGAATTTCTAAAACTTTTCTAAAGGTGGATTTTGATTCATTCTTCATTTTAACACTTTGATTTCTTTATTAAAATATTATTATATGTTTTGAATTTTAAATCTTGGGTAGTATTTTCTTTCTCTGTATATTTTTCAAGATGATTCTATTTGTATAACTTAATGTTTTCCTATTTTTAGTATTTAAATCTCTCTCTCCCAACTAGAGCTATCCACAGGTTAGGTCATCAAGTTTGGGCTCAACCCCTAGATCCAACCTGATCAAGAGGAACATTTATCAACCCACCACTAATTAAAACAGTTGATTGGATTAGACAGATCAAGCCTTCAAATGGTAGCAGTTGATTTGGTTGGTGTTGTAGATTTAAAAAACGATGACAATCTGGTAAGATAAAGATGAAAATCCGGTAAAATTTCGATAGATCTAGCGAAAATATCACCAAATCCAGTGAAATATTACTAGATTCAATAGAAATAGCCGGATCTAGTTGAGATCTTGCTAGAAATGGCTGATAGCTCACTAGATTTGGCAAATCTTGCTGAAAAAAGGGCCTCCTAATCGATTAGTTTGAGTTTTTCGAGTTTTAGGGGATGAGATACTCAACCAACCCACCAGCATCGGTTTATGCAGAAAGAGACCCGCTGCCAATTGTTAGAGTCATCGGGTAGGAGTGGCAGTTGACTTGGATCCAGTCAAATTTTTTGAGTGTGTCGGGTCTGTGGGTGAATTGGACAACTCTACCCCAAACTATTTGTATTATAAAAGATAAGAAAGAAATGCCTCAAATTTTTTAAATATATTTTATAACTCATAAAAAATTCTCATAAAAAATTCTATTAGGCATGATTTTAACATTTGTATCACAATAATAACATTTATTTTTAAAATGTCGTATGAATATATAAATCAATAACTACTTTATTTAAAAAAAAAATATATATATATATATATAACTAACTAACTTATTTTTCTATAGAGTAATATTGAAGGAACAAATTTGCTTACCCTACCAAAATTTAAAAGCTAATTGATAGTATTAACCTAAATACTTGATCCCTGAACATTATATATGTAACTGATTTTGGACATTTAAAAAATTAAAAAAGATATAAATATATATATATATATATAAAGAGAGAGAGAGAGAGAGAGAGAGAGAGAGAGAGAGAGAGAGTAACATCTATATCTTGACAGATGCAATTAATAAAACTAAACTTTTATCTTTTTAATGCACACCATTAAACTTTCAAAGCCACATTTTTATCCTATTAAAATAAAATAAAATCCCTCATTACAAATATGATATGGTTATTTAATTATAATATTTATAATTATACAAAGATTACAAGTTAGTTTCTAATGAAGAAAAAACCTCGATATCCAATTTGCTAGTTTCTGATGTGAAATTCTTGTAACAAATAGAGTTGGGCGGGTTGGAGTTCGACTTATTTGGTCTTTAATGTGTCAGCTCAAGCCATTATAACTTGCATTTTTTTTTTCCGCATTAGAAAAAACAAAACCCTTGAACTACATAGGCAACCCTCATTTTCTTTATCATGTATTCCATTTTCACCTCTCTAAAAAATAAATAAAAGGTTTTGCAAGTTCCCAAACTACTACATATTCTATGGGAAGAAAATGTTCAATATATATGTGTGTGTGCGTGTGTGTGTTTGGTTAAGGTGAAGCTGGAGGAAAGCAAGGGATGGAAAAGGTAGGAAGGAAAAGAAAAATCCTTTATTTGTTTGGAGAGAAATTGAACGAGGGAAGGGAAAATGCAGAGTTCACCATAGGGCCAACATTTTCCTTTCCTCCTAAATAGGAAGGAAATAGAGAGAAGAGAGTGTGTGTGTGTGTGTGTTTGGTTAAAGGGAAGTTGGAGGGAAAGCAAGGGATGGAAAAGGTAGGAAGGAAAAGAAAAATCCTTTATTTGTTTGGAGAGATTGAACGAGGGAAGGGAAAATGCATAGTTCTCCATAGGGCCAACATTTTCCTTTCCTCCCAAATAGGAAGGAAATAGAGAGAAGAGAGAGAGTGTGTGTGTGTGTTTGGTTAAAGGGAAGCTGGAGGGAAAGCAAGGGATGGAAAAGGTAGGAAGGAAAAGAAAAATCCTTTATTTGTTTGGAGAGAAATTGAACGAGGGAAGGGAAAATGCAGAGTTCTCCATAGGGCCAACATTTTCCCTTCCTCCCAAATAGGAAGGAAATAGAGAGAAGAGAGAATATGTACTAGAGCATGATGATTTTTTTTCCTTTCCTTTCTCCCTTGCAAGCCAAACACTTTGAATGCAAGGTACTCTCATTGCCTTTTCCTTATTTTCGTTTCAACTCTTGACTTTTTTTTTTCTCCCCCCCTCCATTCTTCGAAACATTAAATCTTTAACCCCATGCAAAATAAATGTTATAAAATTACCAACTTAGAATTTCAATCTAGTAAAATGTAACAATGAAAGAGGCTACAACCATCATAAAGAAATGAAACATTACATGATATCATACAACCATATCTTGAATATACATCAAATTAATTTTATACAAAATCCAAAAGCATGGTCATCAAAAACTAAATGAACGATTGAAAAAGTGGAATTGAAATTAGAGATGGAGGGAGATTGGCATATCGTAGTGTGGCTAGAGGTTTGGTTGAGTAAGAGTAGAGGTAGAGGGAGAAAGAACAAAGGATAGATTACACCAATGGCCAACCTATGTTGAGATTTATCGAAATTATACTTCTTCCAAATGTATGTATTAATGATACTTCCCCTTGAGGTTTGTATAAATGTGACAAATAAGTGTATGCCTGGCTTTCCTAAAGAAAAATTCTATTTCAAAAAATATTCCTGCCAAAACTCTGGAGGAAAAGACACTCCACTCCCTTGGTTATTTTAAATAACACTCTGCCCCTTAAGGTTTGTAAACATGAGTGAATCTTTTTGTGAAGCCACAAGGGAGGTTGGTATAATTTACCCAACAATAAAAGACGAACTTATGAAGGTGAGGGAATAGAGAGAGACCAGAGGTGGTTATTTGAGATTTTTTTTTGGTCAATTTGAGAATTGAGATCGACAGTATTTTTGTATTTGTGATCTGTCTAATTGAGGGAAAACAAAATAAAAGGGGGATTTTTTATTTCGAAATATAGGGATCAACATGTATAACCCACATGTCAACCCAACCCAACCCAACCTGTCATTTTAGCTAAAAAAAAGTTATTGAGTGTCTTGGCACTCTCTCAATGAGCATGAAATTACATGTTTACCTTTTTTTTTTATAATAAAGAAAATTTTCAAAATTGCATTTGGAGTTGAGGATTTATAATAACTGAATTCAATATTGTTTTTAATATAAAGCCCTCTATAAATTTCATCAGTACATGAAGATTTTGAGTTATAGGAAAGAAAAAAAGAGTGAGGTCACTTATGATATTATAAATAATAAAGATTTAGAGTTATAGAAGTTGCTTGTAAGAAGTTAAAGAGAGCTTTTTGTAAGCAACACTGACTCGCATCATACCTAATAAGCCGCATCAGCTGTAAGCAATGGCGCACAAAATAAACACAAATAAGGACAAATAGGACCTTTTTGTTTGTTTAGAAGTTTTTTCAATTGGTTTTTGTTAAGAAGTTAAAGAGAGCTCACCAACATCATGAGAATGAATAATTGAAAGGCAAAATATTTCCCTCAAGCTTTATTTCAGCTTCTAGTTGCTTCAAACAGTCAATCAAAGACGTCCATATTTTTTTATACTCATTTCATTGCAATGCAAATTATGCAATAGCTATCAGCCTATCACCTCCTAGGAATTTCATGTGTGCATCAAGAGTTTCCACCAATGTAGTCATTATCTGAGCAAAAGCTTTAACATGCACCATTATGCTATCACATCAACCTTGAGAAAAAAATATAGATATGCTCAAAAGCCTAATTTCTGGAAGATGTATCTTCTTGTTGAAGCCAATGGATATCCTGCTCAAAGAAAGGAGAAATAAATAATGATAAAAAGAAGAAGAAATTATTAGACAAGTAACTAGACACCTATTTATTCTTAAACAGGTTTCACCACAATACAAGGGACAACTAAAATTTTCAGCAACACAGTTTCCGAAGTAACAGCTTCTTTTGTCTTTTCACAAAGCAAGCACAATTTATCACTTAAAACAACAAAATAGTTTTCGATGTCTCACTTTCAGTGCTACCTACTAAAACATAATTTTACTTGAAAGAGAATCATTAATATGTGGGCAATGGTAAAATTCAAGTGAGACCTTCCACCAGTGCCACAATATTAATGCATGTAATGTATACAGCTGGATGCCCCCTCAACCAAAGTGGTTTTAGCGTTCCTGAAGTAGCTTATCCTACGACAATATTATAAATATCCAAAAGTCTCCTAACCAATACTTCCCAAGAAGTTTTTCATTCTTCTTAGACTACAATCAGTTGGAAAAAAAAAAAGCAGAGGATAAATAAAGAAGAAAACAGTGGTCTCCTTACATCTATTTGCATTTATGCCAAAAATTCTATAAAGTGTCTCTCTGACCTACTAACCTCTACATGCTAAACCCAGTTTTTCCATTTACAGACCCAAAACATGCAGGATATTAAAGAACCAACATATAAACTTTCATTATTGAATTTAGTCAGGGATTTGCTCAAACCTAGATATTCTTTTTTTTTTTGGCTAAATACTCAAACCAAAATAAGTAGATAACTAAGAAGATGCAATGACAGACAGCTAGTCTCCAGTACAGCAAGAAAACCAGCTTTCATCATTCAATTCAATGTAGTTAGATATCATTATCCCACAACACAAAAGATGGCAAACAGATATTCTCCTAAAGGGTGCAATTTCATGAACCCATAATTATTCTAATGACTCAGATTTATTTTAATTTGGAGCAATTTTCTCTCATATCTTGCAAATTTTAAGTAGAAACCAATTCACAACCAAATGGATGGACACTATATATATTTGACAAAATTTTGAGAACTGACAACTTCAATAGGCAAAAACATGATTTGTTTCCATAATGTATACCAAAGCTTGAGCAAAGAAAATGTAGATAGCGAGAGACTGACCATCTGACATATGCTATCTGACAGTTGAAGTGCTTCTTCCCACTTGTTAATATTGATGAGCGCTTTAATAAGGTGAACAAATGTGCCCAGCTCTGCAACACCACCCATCCTTACCATATCTGTGTACAGCTCAAAAGCCTTAACAACTTTACCTGCACGGGAGAGGCTCTCAATCAAAGAAGTATACATATTCTTGCTGGCAGCTTTTAAAGGGAAAAATGATGGAATCTCTTCATGTAGCTCCAGAGCCGATTCTAATCTCCCAGCCTTAATAAGAGCATCCAACAGGTTTGACTCACAGCTACGATATGGTTTGGCTCACAGCCTTCCACTGACACAGCATCCAACAGATTACAGGCCCCTTTGACCTTGTGAGCTTTGCACAAACCATCAAACAATGCTCCATATGTAAACACATTTGGTTCTTTGGAATTGCCATTATCAATTCTAAAATACATATCTACATCAGAAATTTCCACATTACCTCTCATTCTCGCATTAATTTGGCATGCTTTTTTAATCTCCCCAGCTTTACAGTGGCCATCAATCAAAGCCGTATAAGTTATAACATTAGGAATGCAACCTTCAGAACACATAATCTCAAACAGATCATTTGCAGTGGAAAGTTTCCTAGCTTTAAGGTAGGCATATATAAGAGAAGTATATGTCACCACATTAGGGGCACAACCATCCCTTACCATTTCATCAAACCAGTTGTGAGCCTGTTTAACAAGACCAGCTTTACAGAAACTATCAATTAAAATTGTATATGTATAAACATCAGGCCTTTTCATTTCTTCAAACAATAAAAAGGCCTTCTCTACCTTGGAGGCATTACACAAAAAGCCAATCACTTTAGCATAGGTACTAGTATCAGGTATGAATCCCTTACTCATCATTTCACGAGTAACAGTATATGCCCTCTCAAATTTTCCAGCACCACAAAGACATCGAGCAAAATTGCTGACATTGACCTTATTCAATACGACCCCTGCATCAAGCATCTCACCATAAACTTTCTCAGCCAACTCTAAAACATCTGAGCTTGGTAATTCTTCATTGCCACATATACTACCAATCAAGATATTGTAAACCACGTAACCTGGCTGGCAACTGCATTTGACCATTTTCTTAAGCAACTTATAGGCATAAGAATAATCTCCTGATCTGCAAAAGGCATGAACAAGAGAATTAAAAATCTTAGGACTAGGATAACAACCTTCTGTGATCATCATACTAAGAATTCTCTTACACCTACCAAGCTGTCTTTTCCTCAAACACCCACAAAGCAAAGTCCTATATGTCACAACATTGGGAATACAAGAACTAGTCCGCATTCTGTTCAAGAAATCCATAGCTTCCTCAAAAAGAGAAGCTTCACACAACCCAGATATCATCTTTGTATAAAGAACTGTGTTGGGCACAATTTCTTCCTTCTCAAACAACGAGAGAGCTTCTCTCCACCTCCCCGCTTTGCAGAGAGATTGCGCAAAACAACCTAAGGTAAACTCATCCATACTAAACCCTGAACTCGACATCTCCCTATGAACCAAATAAGCCGTGTCCAACCGATCAGCTTTAAGAAACACTTGAACCAATGCATTATACGTCCATCTCGTTCAACGTAGTTTCAATTTTTGTCCTTTTTTTTTTCTTTTCCTTTTTAAAGTCTTGACATTGCTATATATTAGCTTTTTGAAAATTATATATTTTAACCAAAAACAATTTATATTACTAAAACCTTTAGCAAGTTATTTAGTTATTAACTTATTACTAATCGCTAATCGCAAATCCGTACGATGCACGAGATAGTTAAATAAATGGATAATTAGCCAACATCACGTTAAGGTAAAAGAATTGGTGAGAGACTGATTTGCCTACCAAAAATTTAAAAGAAAAAAAGATTGATATAATAAAATCTAAGAAATTTAGAAATAGACAATTGGGTTAATAATATGCATATTATAGATATTTTGCTAGTTAGCGTTTAAAAAAAAAAGGATCTGTCATAATTAAATAAAATACAATGGGAATAAATATTTAATTTCTATGCTTTTCTATAGTTTAGAATTGTTGTTTAACGTAAAATGTTATTGGGTTGTAAGAAAGATTTTTATAAAATGTTAATACCATATATATATGCTTATATTGTCAATATCTCACTGCAGGTACATAGTTACTAAAATCTACAAAGTAATTTACATTTCTTAAATTAATAAAGCAAAATTCCCAAAAGTTATATATATACACACACTCAAAACTGATATAAACTACAAAGATAAAAACAAATCTTATTTAGTCGTATTAATAACAATATAAACAATTCAAAACATTGAACATTATCAAATTTATAACACATAATTCCATTATCTTTTACATTGAATCCAAACAAATAATTAATTGAAATTAATCCAAACAAATAATTAATCAACCAAAAATCAAAGTTTTAATTAAGAAAACAAAAAATCACATGAACCCAAAATAAAAATTCTCAATAAAGTAAAAGCATATAAGGTAAAGAATTAAGATCAACCTACTAAGACGCAAATACCAAAAACTCCAAAACTTAAACCTTCCAAATTTTATAGAATCTTCAAATTCTACTTCAAAACCAAACAAAACCCTTCAAATTCAAAAAATTCATATATAATATACCAAATAAAAATTTATCACACCTTGGGTTGGAAGACATAGGTTGCAGCTTTTATTTTTCTCCAAAAAATAGAGATGCTTCATTTGCCGTATACAATATAAAATAATTATTAGAAATTTCAACCCAAAAACTAAACCCATAAAAACACTATAAAAAAATAGAGATTAATCCAAATACTTAAAAGAAAATAAATTCTAAACATAACAAAACAATAAGATAGAATGAAAATTTCAGGCACATATGAAACCCTTCAAATTCAAAAAATTCATATATAATATACCAAATAAAAATTTACCACACCTTGGGTTGGAAGACGTAGGTTGCAGCCTTTATTTTTCTCCAAAAAATAGAGATGTTTCATTTGCCGTGTACAATATAAAATAATTATTAGAAATTTCAACCCAAAAACCAAACCCATAAAAACACTATCAAAATATAGAGATTAACCCAATTACTTAGAAGAAAATAAATTCTAAACATAACAAAACAATAAGATAGAATGAAAATTTCAGGCACATATGAAAGCAAATAAAAAAGACAAAACTTACGTTTTTTTTTTTATTTTTTATTTTTTTATTTTATATTTTAGTTGAGTCTCTCTCCTTCTTATTTTTTTAATTTTAAAGTGAAGTTAAGTTTAGGGTTTTGAGATGGTAATTGCTAGAGTTTTAAGGAGAAAAAAGAGAGTCCTATCAAGAGTCTAAATAATATAAACAATTCAAAACATGGAATATTATCAAATTTATAACACCTAATTCCATTATCTTTTACGTTGAATCCAAATAAATAATTAATTGAAATTAATCCAAACAAATAATTAATCAACCAAAAATCAAAACTTTAATAAAAAAACAAAAAATCACATGAACCCAAATAAAAATTCTCAATAAAGCAAAAACATATAAAAATTTACCATACCTTGGGCTGGAAGACATAGGTTGCAGTTTTAATTTTTCTCCAAAAAATAGAGATGCTTTATCTGCCATATACAATATAAAATAATTATTAGAATTTCAACCCAAAAACCAAACCCATAAAAACACTATCAAAATATAAAGATTAACCCAAATACTTAGAAGAAAATCAATTCTAAACATAATAAAACAATAAGATGGAAGACACATATGAAAGTAAATAAAAAAGACAAAACCTACATTTTTTTTTTTTTTACGTGAGTCTCTCTCCTTCTTATTTTTTTAATCTTAAAGTGAAGTTGAGTTTAGGGTTTTGATATGGTAATTGCTAGGGTTTTAAGAAGAGCAGAGAGAGTCCTGCCAGGAGTCTCTCTCTTTTTTTCTTAATCCTAAAGTTTTTTTTTTTTTTTTTTTTTTTTGGTGAGTCCTTTTTTAAAAAAAAAATAAAAAATTCAAACCTAAAGTGAGTCATTTTTTTTAAAAAAAAATTCTAACGTGAGGTATCTTAAAAAATTATAATTAATTTTTAATCTTCAATTTTATATTATATATAGATAATAATAATGATGTGATAGGCCAACAAAATATATCTAATAGAGTTTTACTTAAACTAAACTATTGTAACACTAATAAATATAAGAAGATATAAAACCTAGAATAAAAAGAATCTAAAAGAAAAAGAAAAAGAAAATAATTGTGAAGTGGAAAATTGTGGAAGCTTTAAAGGCTTCAGTTTTATAATAATAACTAGTCGCTAACCCGTGCGATGCACGGGATAGTTAAATAAAATGACGATTAACCAACATCACGTTAAGGTAAAAGAATTAGTGAGAGACTAATTTGCCCACTAAGAATTTAAAAGAAAAAAAGATTGATATAATAAAATCTAAGAAATTTAGAAATAGAAAATTGGGTTAATAATATGCATATTATAGAATCCCCAAATTCTACTTCAAAACCAAACAAAACCCTTCAAATTCTAAAAATTCATATATAATATACCAAATAAAAATTTACCACACCTTGGGTTGGAAGACATAGGTTGCAGTTTTGATTTTTTTCCAAAAAATAGAGATGCTTCATCTGCTGTATACAATATAAAATAATTATTAGAAATTTCAACCCAAAAACCAAACGCACAAAAACACTATCAAAATATAGAGATTAACCCAAATACTTAGAAGAAAATAAATTCTAAACATAACAAAACAATAAGATAGAATGAAAATTTCAAGCACATATGAAAGCAAATAAAAAAGACAAAACCTACGTTTTTTTTTTTTTTTTTTTAGTTGAGTCTTTCTCCTTCTTATTTTTTTAATTTTAAAGTGAAGTTAAGTTTAGGATTTTGAGATAGTAATTGTTAGGGTTTTAAGGAGAGAAGAAAGAGTCCTACCATGAGTCTAAATAATATAAACAATTCAAAACATGGAACATTATCAAATTTATAACACTTAATTCCATTATCTTCTACGTTGAATCCAAACAAATAATTAATTGAAATTAATCCAAACAAATAATTAATCAACAAAAATCAAAGCTTTAATAAAAAAACAAAAAATCACATGAACCCAAATAAAAATTCTCAATAAAGTAAGAACATATAAAAATTTACCACACCTTGGGCTGGAAGACATAGATTGCAGCTTTGATTTTTCTCCAAAAAATAGAGATGCTTCATCTGCCATATACAATATAAAATAATTATTAGAATTTCAACCCAAAAACCAAACTCATAAAAACACTATCAAAATATAGAGATTAACCCAAATACTTATAAGAAAATCAATTCTAAACATAATAAAACAATAAGATAGAATTAAAATTTCAGGCACATATGAAAGTAAATAAAAAAAGATAAAACCTACGTTTTTTTTTTTTTTTTTTTTTTTTTTTTTACGTGAGTCTCTCTCCTTCTTATTTTTTTAATCTTAAAGTGAAGTTGAGTTTAGAGTTTTGAGATGGTAATTGTTAGGGTTTTAAGGAGAGAAGAGATTTTGGTATTTTTATGCAAAAAAACGTTATTTTAGGTCTAGGTGATTTATTTCCTTATTTTTAGGCTCTTTTAATGTTTTTTAGGTCAAATTTGGTTCCTATTATAGTTAGGTATTAATTAGGGCTTATTTTATAATATATTTTCTTGTCCATCAAGTTTTATGGAGCCCTTAAATAGGCCTCTAAGTTTGTATACGTTTTTCAATATTATTGTTATAAGATATAAAATCTAAAATAAAAAGAATCAAAAATAAAAAGAAAAAGAAAATAGTGATGATGTGGAAAATTGTGAGAGCTTCAAAAGTTTCGGTTTTATATATATATATAGATAATAATAATAATAATAATAATAATAGATGATGATTTTTATGATAAGTTGATGTAGGATAGAATTTACAATTTAATTTTTGTAATTATTTAATTTTGGTATTTTTATGCAAAAAACGTTATTTTAGGTCTAGGTGATTTATTTCCTTATTTTTAGGTTCTTTTAATGTTTTTTTAGGTCAAATTTGGTTCCTATTATGGTTAGGTATTAATTAGGGCTTATTTTAGAATATATTTTCTTGTCCATCAAGTTTTATGGAGCCCTTAAATAGGCCTCTAAGTTTGTATACGTTTTTCAATATTATTGATATTAATAAAAATTCAAACTTTTGTCTATTGTTTTTCTGGTGGATTCTATATAAGATATAAAACCTAAAATAAAAAGAATCTAAAATAAAAAGAAAAAGAAAATAGTGATGATGTGAAAAATTGTGAGAGCTTCAGAGGCTTCAGTTTTATATATATATATATATATATAGATTATATATATTAGCTTTTTGTGAAATATGTTATTTAGTCATATAGCTTTCTCATCTTTTAGCTAGATGGGCTGCTTTTTTGAACTGGAATGGGCCAGTACCCATCTCTATTCTATCGCCTCTGATTATTAAGGCTTTGGATAGAGATGGACACAGGCCCAATCTGGATTGTATATCTTTGTTTTGTAGTAAATAAAGTATTTATTCAGCGAAAAAAAAAAAAAAAAGTCATATAGCTTTCTACAAATTATATTGCAAAATATAGGTTTTTGCAAGTGATTTACTTATATAATCTATATCTATATACAAAACTGAAATCTCTGAAACTCTCACAATTTTCCACGTCAGCACAATATTTAAATAAAATTATCATTTTATTTACATAAAATTATTTTTGTTTAGTCCAAACTTAACAAGGAGTGAAACTCTGAGCCTGTTTGTTTAGGCGTATTGAGAGAGCTAAATGCCCGTTTATCAAATCGCAGAAATCAGGATATGTTTGGCTGGGCAAAATTTGTGGGATTGCATTTTTGAATCAGATGATTTTCGCGTTTCAGGAAAGGCGATTTCCCGTTGCGATTTCGATATCGCGCGATTTGCAAATCGTGATTCTGCTAAGTCCAACTTAAACTCAAACTCATCATTATTATTGTTTTTAAACAAAATTATTTTTGTTTAATCAAAACTTAATAGGAAGTGAAACTCTATTTCTTCAATAAGTCCAACTTAAACTCAAACTTAAACGTTGATAATCTACATAAAAACAAAAATTCTGATAGGACACAGAAGAAGAAAAGGAAAAAAAAGACTCACGTTAGATTAAGAAAAAGAGAGAGAGAGAGACTCCTATTATGTTGAATTTGGTTTGGTTTTAAAGTAGAATTTGGGGAATCTATAAATTTTGAAGTTTTAAGTTTTGGGGTTTTTGGTATTTGCATCTCAGTAGGTTGATCTTAATTCTTCACCTTAAATACTTTTTATTTAGGTTCATGTGATTTTTTGTTTTCTTATTAAAAGTTATGATTTTTGGTTGATTAATTATTTGTTTGGATTAATTTCAATTAATTATTTGTTTGGATTTAACATAAAAGATAATGGAAATATGTATTGTAATTTTGATATTGTTCTATGTTTTGAATTGTCTATATTGTTATTACTACGAGAAAGTCATATTGCTATTCAAATTTGAAACTTGGTGTGTCTTCCTCATATCATGGTCTTTATTTATATATTTGCAGTTTATATTAGTTTTGAATGTGTGTATATATAACTATTGGGAGTTTTGCTTTATTAATTTAAGAATTATAAATTACTTTGTAGGTTTCAATAACTATGCACTTGTAACTCAATAATGTTCAATGTTAGACAACACTTCTAAACTATGGAAAAATATAGAAGTTAAATATTTCAACATTTTTTTTCAAAGTCAATAGTTTTTTCGTGCATCGCATGGGTTAGCGACTAGTTTTTGTGAATTTTTGTCCCTTGAGCCTTGACATTGCAAAATATAGCTTTTGTGAATTATATTACTTAAAAGAAAAACCCCTTTGGTGAATTATTTTGTGTCCAACTTATTTGGCTAGTTTTTAAGTCTTATGTACAATTTTTTTAAGAATCTCACTTTTTCAAAGTGTCACTCACATATTATTATTATTATTATTTTTAGAATCGCTCAGTTAGTCAATAACTTAGCAATATATTTTAATCTAGCCTCTAAGTCCCCCTTTTAAGATCCAACCACAAAACCGCAACTCATTTGATTTTCATATTCAACAAGCTATGTGGTGACTAGCTTTAATACCAAATGATACAAAATCATGGGTAAAATTCACCATTGAAAACTGATTTACTAGTGGCGGCTTCAAGATTTTTTTTTCTTAGGGGTCAATTGTGTTAGGGCTAAGAATAGTCCAAAGAGAAGGTTTATTTACTTATTTTGCTTAACGAAGAAGCAATTTTAACTGTAATGCTACTAACGCAACACTTTCATAATAAAATCTAGGTGACAAGTTGTTAAAGGTATGTAAAAAAATGATGTCAATTGTGGGTCTAAATAAAAACCAATTACAGCATACAACTTAACCTTTATTGTAAAATTATTGTGAAAACATTATAAAAGTAGCACTAAGATAATTATATTTAAGCTTATTTCATTCGAACCCCCTGGGCTGATTGTAGCGTCGCCCATGCGACTTGTAATTGGGGGGTAAGTATATTTTAGAACACTATAAACAAAAGGCTAAATAAACTGATTATAAGTTTGCTTCTTTTTTTTTTTTTTTTTTTTTTATTTTAATAACTGCTTATTTATGTAGAGTTTGCAGGTCTTGTACTACTTTTTGTCTCTGTTTTATTTCAAATAATCTAATGTTCAATTTTTTGGAAGTAAATTAGTGTTTAGCTTTTTTTTTTTTTTTTCTTCGCACATCATGCAAATATAATGGGTCCTTGTTATCATTTGCACTTAGATTTGCTTTGTTTTTCTTTTGTTTAATTGTAATTCCTCCCTGTGCCTGATAGAAAATCTCAAATTATACACCAAAATAGTTTCTCTATGCGTAAATTGACATGGATTAATGTTAATGATTTGATCTCTATGCCAAGTTTGATTTCTAAGGGGCTGTTTGATTTTTTTTTTCATCACTCATCACTCCTTACTCAATTTTCGTTACTCATCACTCATCACTCATCACTCATTACTTAAAATACCCTAATTTCCTATAGCCACTCGTTTGGCACACTTCACTCAACTTCTCATCACTCAATTTTTCTACTTTTTTGTGAGACCCATACCTGTAAATTGGTCAGACAATCAGATATCCATACCCACAAACCCACAAAAAAAAAAAAAAAAAAAAAATTACAAAGCCCAATCGAAACTGCTACCCACCACCACTGCACTCACCACCACAAAAAAATACTCACCATCACCACCACCATCACCATCCACCACAAACAACAAATCCCAGAAAAAAGCCCTCCACCGCTCACCACCACCACTCACCAAACCCAGAAAAAACCCACACCCAAACCAGCAAGCAACCCACCGATTCAAGACCGAAATTCAAACCGATTTAACACCGAACTCAGACCAATTCAACACCAAAACTCAAACCAAGTCAACACCGAACTCAACCAACTCAACACCAAAACTCACTCCAATTCAACACTGAAACTCAGATTGATTTAACATCGGAACTCAAAAAACACCAACAGTAACCTGAAACTCAAACCGACTTAACCCAAAACTCAAACAACACCACCAGTAACCTGAAACACAAACAAACCCCCAGTAACCCGAAGCCCATAACACTAGTCAAAGAGAATAGAAGCAACAAAGATAGATGATAAATAGTTCGGCAACTGGGGGAAGAGAAAGCACTGGTTTGAAAGAGAGCCTCTGATTTTGTTTATAGATAACGAACTGATGAGAGATTGAGATGGAGAGAAGAGTGGCTTGAGAAGAGAAGAGGAAAAGGAAAAAAAAAAAAAAGAAAAAGAAAAGAAAAGAAAAGAAAAGAAAAGAAAAGAAAAGAAAAGAGATGGTTTCCGAAGAGAGCCGTTGAAGAGACCATCAAAAGCAGCGCCTCACGTGTGTTGCTCTAACCGTGGGTCCCAAGTATGTTGGTTTAATTATGGAAATGTCATTAGAAACTGAGTTTTGGAAACCGAAAACACCTAAAATGTGTTTTTAGTTTCCATAACTCATCACTCAAAAATTAGAGAATTGAGTGATGGAAACAAATCCAAACAGAGTTTTTTTTTCATGGGACCCACATATTTTGAGTTATTAGTGATGGAAACAGAGTTATGAGTTATGGAAACAGCAAATCCAAACAGCCCCTAAGTATCAGCCTGAACAACTTTTATTCATTAGCTAATCACACGCATGTACTATTTCATGATTAGTATGAAATTGCATATGTTAAATTAGCCAAAACAATTGTATTAATAAAGGGTTAAAAAGCCAACCATATGGTTAGATTGAGCATTCATTCAGATCCATCACAAATATCCCAGTTTCCAATTGGGATTCTTTTAGTTTCAAATTAAGATACAATATTTGAAGAAACTCAATTTTTTGGGTTTCAGTTTTAACCTTTGTTAAGGCTTTAATTAAATATTGTTAGGGTTTTATGTGACGATGATGTGGTGCTATTTTGAATTTTGTCTATATATTCGATTATCCATTCTTTTAATCTCTAATACTCATCCCTTATCCTTGTTTTCTTTTTCTTTTTTCTCTTTTTAATATTTCTCTCTTCTTCTTCTTTTGGGGGTGAAATATGCATAGGTTAAAGATATTGTTGTTGCTTCAAGTGCCCAAAAGGCTATTGACAAGGTGAGATTCTTAAATTAACTTACCCTTTGTTTATTATTATATTTTTGCCACTAATATTTAAGTAGAGTTTGACACTTGGATGCAATAATCAAGATCGTCTTTGATGGATGAACTACATCATATTGATTGACGGTCTACTAAAATTATTTGGGGAGCAGATTTAAATTTTGGTGCTATTAGTGTGTGGTTTGATTCTATGTTGAAAATATATTTATGTATGAGGTAATTTTAAGGGCCGATATATATATATATATATATATTTATAACTTTAGGATATTGTATTTTGTTCGCCTTTGATTTACATGTCAGACCCTGAAAATTCTAAAAATATCATTTTCTCACTAGGGACCATGGGAACATCTAAATCATCATGGTTCAACCCTTTCGAGCATCAGAGCTCTCAAATAACATTTCAAGTCGAAATGACCAAGATGCCCATGGTCAACACAGGATTGACCGAAAGTCAAAATTTGTCAAAACCACACACTAAAACAATATTTTTCATGTTTTTACGTAAAATCCGAGGCTATCTAAGATTTTTGTCAACTTTAACCAAATTTGACCTAAGGTTAACTCTTAACAGTAACCGAAAACCTAATTTTGATCCGACTGTCAGAACGGGTTGAAACAAATGTCATTGTAAAGAATATTGAATTTCCTTTTCAATGACTACTCATGGGTCGAAATCGGAGTTGTAACGATTGGGATATCTTGAAAACTGTGCTGGGTGCATCAGCTTGCTTCCTAAGGCCATAACTTTTGATCCGACCATCTGATCTTCAAAATGTCAAGTGATCTGGAAACTAGACATCCATACCTTTCTAGTGGTACCAAGATTAAGTCAATTAGTGTAGGTAAAGGCCTTCAAATGATCAATCAAAGTTGAACAAAAAAGAGCTAGAGGAAAAGACAAGACTGCTAATGTCAACATTGGTGCACGCTAGTAGCCCAACAGTCAAATAAAAAATATATATAATCCCTCCAGCTCCCAAACTTGGAAAAAATTATTTTTAGGCAACTTGGAGCATTTTTTGGAGCTTTCTTCTCTCTCTTTTCTTTTAAATTTTCTCCCAAATACCCATAAGTAAATCCTTGATTCTCATATCTTCAAAAATCAAAAGGTAGTTTTCTTGCTTCCCTCTCCTCCTCCTTGTTCCATCTACCTTGGTTTTGAGGTTTGGAGGGTGTAGATGTAGCTTTTTAGCTACAATCTACACTCATCTTCTTTTAGCTCTTTAATGCTTTCTTTTAAGTTTCTAGCATGTTTTATTGCTTTCCTAGCATGTTTTATAGCTTTCTTAGCATGTTTCATTGCTTTGATGTTGTTAGCTTAACCTTCTTGGGCTAGGATATGTCTAAATTTCTTGTTTGTGCTTTTTGTCATGTTTATGTGCCTTGTTTAAATGCAATGCTTGAGTGCTTTATAGCTTTATAAAGTTTTGTTCATGCCTTTTTCTTGTGTCTTGCTTTTGGGTATGGTGTAGATCTAGATCTATTGGTCTAGGCCTACAGTTCAATAAAGGCTTTGGATTAGATTTCTTTTTGCATTTTCATGCTTGTTTGGTCTTTTTACATGCTTTTGTGTGTTCCTTTTCTCAGATCTATCTTTGTGATACAATGTTTGGATATTTCATGCTTAGATCTGTATTCTTTCTTTAGATCCTTGCTTGTATGCTTAGATCTCTGTTCTTGATCCTTGTTTTACTTCACATGATTTGTTTCCCTTTTAGCATGTGTTTGTTGGCCTTTTGTGCCTCTTTGTTTTGTTTGGTTGCATTCTTCCCCTTTTATGGCTTGTATGGGAGCAACCATGTGGGTGAGGTTGCATCTTGATGATGTTGGCATGCTTTCCGCTTGCCTCTTTCTCTTGCACGGTTTTGCATGTTAGTGCTTCTTTTGTTAGCCTTATATGTGCCTTATAATTAACATGATTAGCTTTATTCTTGTATGTGTGATAACATGCCTTGCGTTTTGTGCCTTTTGGCCATACTTGTTTATGTCATCTTGTGTGATCTTCTTGCTTTAGTTGCATCTTTGCATTCTTGTTAACATGTTCATGTTATAAGGCACACATAAGGCGAACAAAAGAAACACTTACGTAGATCTAAGTTCAATTATTAGATTGGGTTGGCTGATCTCTGGTTATTCTTCTCATTTAATTTCAAGATTCCATTATTCTTCTTCTTATTTAATTTCAACATTCCATTATTTATTTATTTATTTTTTGCTAGGGACGTGGCTGCGGTTTACAATTTTGTGAAGGTAGACAGTTGTGATTTCATTTGGTGGGATTTACAATCTGTAGTTCTCTCTCTCCTTGGGTTCTTTCTCTTTTAAAACTGAAACCCAGTTTATCTCTCAATCGGTAGAAATTGATGAAATTGATGGAATGATCATTTTGTCGACGGATGCTCTATTACACTCCATGTCTCTAAAGGATGAAGGAAGGCCTAACACCAATAGCTTCTCTCTCAATTGGTAGAAACTCTTGAAATTGATGGAATGATCCTTTTGTCAATGGATGCTTTATCACACTCATAGTCTCTAAAGGATAAAGGAAGGCCTGACCCCAAATGTTTTTTTTTCTTTTCTTAACCACGTGCGTTCACTTGAGTTCCATTAGTCAATATTATTTAAAAAAAAAAAAAAAATCCAACACAATCTGGAACAGCTTGGACTTGGAATTGAGAGACCGGAACTTCTGGAATTCGTGAGCATTGGAACGAAACGGAATTTAAAACCTTGGCAAAAACAGAAGGAATCAAATCGAAATCTAAGTACTATATAACATTAAGGTCCCAATAAAAAATTTTGATCATAGGAGATCAAATCCAATGATCCCAAACTTAGATAGTGCAACTTATAATTTAGTCTTCTATGACTACATACTAAACCACAAAATTAACAAGCTGTAAAATGGACCCAATACAGATAGTCTTTGTTGTTGCTGCTGCATGCTCTGCCACTTCTCTTCTTCAGCGTGCCTCATATTGAACAACTGCAACAGAAAGCACCATATTAATTCAATGTTCAATGCAACATGCATTGCAAAACCAGATAATTCAACAAGGTTTACAAGAACAAGATTTTCTCCAACAAGATCACAAGAAATAAGAAAACATTGAGATGCACAGCAGAATATAAAACCTAGAATTCCACCCAACACTTACCATATTCTAACCATATTACATTAGATAGTGTTTTTTTTTTTTTTTTTTTTTAAAAAATTTACAAAAGACATCTGTTATTGAATTCTGTTTGAAAGCACAAGGGCTTTCTAAAACTCCAGATAAGAATAAGAATAAGATAAATGAATGGTGAGGCAGTTGGTTTGGTATATCCAAAAAAAGAAGAGCGAAAGAGCTCTGCTTGAAACATCTTGGAATAAAATTGTTCAAAACCATCAATCCCAAAAGGTATAACTATTAGGAAAAGGGTTACCAGTGTATCAGACAGTCTTGGGCAGGCCGTGTTGCTTCCTGCAGACATGGAGCACTACTCCAACTGCCGAAATGACAACTTGGTGCTCAAGTTGAAGTAGCACACATAGCGGTACATTTTGCTTCCTCTCAAGCTTTCTTGTTAGCACTAATATACACTCATTATTGTGATCATTATCCCACATGAATCCATATACATATATTGGTTTACTCATTCATTTACTTCTTTATATTCATAAGTGTTACTAATCGGTCTGGGGTAACCGAATTCTACTTTTCTGTTGATCCAAGCTGCCCAACTGACCAACATAGTGGAGGGTTAGCTTATAGATGCTTAGGAGGAGGCCGATAAAGAGAAAGCCCTAAAATAGGTGGTCGAGGCTAACCTGAAAGAGAAAACCCTTAGGTTGAACATTATGGAGAGGCGTGCAACAACTACCGAAAAGTTGCTAGAGCTGGCTGAGCAGAAAGTCAGTGAGGCTGCGGGCAAGCTTGGTGAGACTAAGCTTAAGCTCGCCGAGACTGCTAGCGTCCTTTCTACCCGGGGCAAAGAATTTGCTGACTACAAGGGTGGGGAGAAGGCTGAAAACAAACCTACTACAACAGGGGCTTCAAGGATGCCAAAAACTCAACTAGCCTCATTATCTTTCAGGCCCAGAAGTTCGGGTTTATGGAAGGCTAGATGGCAGCTATTAATGCCATTGGCCTCCCCAAAGACTCCCCCTTTCAGGAATACCAACCGAGTGCTTCTGCTTGAGGACCCTGTTATTGAGGCCTGGGCTGAAGAGAAAGGAGAGGATAGCAGTGACGAGGAGGAAGGCCCCGCAAGCCTGGAGTCCTAGGAGTTGTCCTGACAGATCGACTCCCATGTGGTGGTACTCAATGATGACCAACCGAGTGCTTCTGCTCGAGGACCCTACTATTAAGGCCTGGGCTGAAGAGAAAGGAAAGGATAGCAGTGACGAGGAGGAGGGCCCCGCGAGCCTAGAGTCCTGGGGGTTGTCCTGACAGATCGACTCCCATGTGGTGGTACTCAATGATGACCAATAGAGAACCAGAGCCACCACGTCTGATTAGATTGCCTAGCCAACGGTCACCTCTGACCCTCTACCCAACAACCGCCAGCTGACCAAGGAGCCCCTACCACAACTCCCCCAGCCATTGTTACCCCTAAGGCTTAATTTTTAGAAGCGTTTGTATTATGTCATTTGGTTTTACTTTGTTTTATTTTTATTAGGGCAAATAACACTCCCCTCCCTTGAGGTTTAGAGAAATGACACTCACCCCCAAACTTGAAAAGAAAAAAAACTCCCCCCCCTGAGATTTAAAAAAAATAACACTCCCCCCCCTTCTGTTAATATTAGTAACGGAATATAAAGCATACTCTAAAACATGTTGCTTATGTTGATTTTTTAGTCTCTTATAGCACCTTTCCAATTGATTTTTTAAAGTTTGATGATCCTCTTAGATTTTTTAATCGCTCCTCTCTCTAACACTTTGGATCAAAATTTATGAAATAAAACAATTTGCTGAAGCTTTTAAGCTTTTATTGTTTAAAAATGAGTTTGAAATTTTCAAAGTCACTTATCAATATAAAAAACTTTCAGAGTCAATTTTGGGAATACATTATTAACCAAATGGTACGTTAGTGCACAACATTTTTAACGCAAATTTAACAAAGTTTAGATAAATAAATGTCAAAGGGGGGAAAATGTTTTTTTCCTTTAAGTTTGGGGGTGAGTGTCATTTTCCCAAACCTTAAGGGAGGGGAGTGTTATTTGCCCTTTTTATTATTATTAATTTCCCTCCCCCCGCCCCCCCCCCCCCTTTTATGAGATTGATGGTGTTAACTTTCTTTTTATTATATTGAATTTATATTGGAAAAAAAATAGTGCTCTCCATTTACTTTTATCATGCTTTTAGTAACTCAACACCCATACTAAAGGCCTTAATGCTTATATGGGGAAGTATTCAAGTGTCAACGTTTGGCAACATAGTAACCTAAATAATTGGTAATAGGGCCAAATTCAAAATTCACAATAAAAACTCCAAGTGTTACTATTCATTTATACCTTGTTACTGCTAAATGTTACCTTTCGGCGTATTGCTTTTACGCATGCTAATTAGTTAATATCAAGTTTGTATTTTAAAATAATGGCGCTCCCTCATCACTAATCAAAACAGAACGCCGTAGCAATTGTAAAATGCATCCACGCTAATGTTTGTATTCAGAATCGAGCATAGTTATAATCCCAATTTTTTAGAGAGACGTTAAGGTTTCTGTCTGATCGGTGACCAAAGTCCGGATGAGGCCAGACTCCTATCTTTAGGCAGAAACATGAAGGCTTCCATTTAGTCAGTGACCAGAGTCAGGTCGAGGCTAGATTTTTGTCCTTAGGCAAAAATATTAAAGGTTTCAATTTGGTCGATAACCGGAGTCAAGTCGAGGCTAGATTCCTGTCCTTAGGCAAAAATATCTAAGGTTTCTATCTAGTCGGTGACCGAAGTCAGGTTGAGGCTAGACTTCTGTCCTTAGGCAGAAATATTTAAGGCTTCCATCTAATCTATGATCGGAGTCAGGCCAAGGCCAGACTTCTATCCTTAGGCAAAAATAAATATCTACTTCATCATTCATCTATTCCTTACACAGGATCAGTCAATTGAAAACTACTTAATTCCATGGTTCTTGCTATCATACAAATCATAACGGCCATTTCATGCCGCCCATTACATTCACTGGTAATATTTCTTTAAATTATAGACATTCCATGGTTGGGGCAAGGGTCTCTCCTCCAAATCTTCAAAGTAATAGGCTTCTGCTCCGGCTGTAGCTATCACCTGGTAGGGCCCTTCTCAATTTGAAGCCAATTTTCCAACACTTTGATCCCTCATACCCTCGACGGCCTTCGCAGGACAAGGTCCCCAAGTACAAATTCCCAAATCCTAACCTTCCTGTTATACCCCTGAGCCAACTTCTGTTGATAATTTATAAGTTGCAAGGCTACTATGTCTTTTTGCTCTTTCAAAGCATCCAGATTGCTGATTATACACTCGTCGTTATGTCCCTGTGTAAAACACGGCACCCTTGAACTTAACAAACTGATTTCGATCGATATGACTGCCTCGGTACCGCAAGTTAAGGAGAAGGGCATCTCTCTTGTTGACCTTCTAGGAGTTGTTTGGTATGCCCACAGGACGTTCAGCAACTCTTCAACCTAGTTTCCCCTTGCTCCCTCCAATCTCTTCTTTAAACTATTAACAACCGTCTTATTTGTTGCTTCAGCCTTCCCATTACTTTGGGGGTATATGGGTGATGAGTATCTGTTGGTTATACCAAGGCTGCTGCAGTATTCCCGAAAAAGCTTACTATCAAACTTCAATCGATTATCAGATACCAACACTTGGAGAACTCTAAACCTTGTGACAATGTTCTTCCAAATGAATATTTTTATATCCACATCCTTGATATTTGCCAAGGCTTCGGCCTCCACCCACTTAGTGAAATAGTCCGTAGCTACTACCACATACCATATGTTCCTTGAGGCTCGAGGGAAAGGTTCGACTATATATAGCCCCCATTGGGCAAAGGGCCAAGGACTAGCGATCAGGTTGAGGCTTCCCCCAGGCTGGTGCAATAGCAGTGCATGCATCTGGCACCGATCACATCTTTTAACATAGTCCGCCACTTCCCGTTGCATATTTGGCCACTAGAATCCTTGAGTCATGGCTCGATGCGTAAGAGTCCTCCCCCCCAAGTGCCTGCCACATACTCCTTCGTGAAGTTCGGTCAACAAATCAGCGGTTTTCCCAGGATGAAGGCACAACAAATATGGTCCACCGTATGAACGCCAGTATAACCTCTTATCCTCGGACAGCTAGAAACGAGCCGATGTCCTTTGCACCTTCTTTGCCTCTTTTGCATGCGTCGGCAAAGACCCGTCGGTTAAAAAGGCTACGTACGAATCCATCCAACTTGGCCCCAGTTCTGACACAACTGCCATTAACGTCTGCCACTCAATGCTCGGGTGCTCCAAAAGTTCTACTAGTATCATTCAGGGAATGTGATCATCCGAAGAAGATGCCAACATGGCCAAGGAATCAGTGTGGTTGTTTTGACTTCTCGTTACCCTGACTACACTAACATCTCGGAAGTTCTCACGTAAAGACCCGAACAACTGTAAATACTACAACATACGCTAGTCTCTTGCCTCGAAACTCTTGTCTACTTGACTCACCACCAACCTAAAATCCGAAACTACCTCTACTTCCTTTGCCCAGAGTTTTTGTGCCGCCCGCAACCCGACAATGAGAGTTTCATATTCGGCCTCATTGTTCGAAGCCCAAAAGCCCAACCTTAGTGACTTTTCCATTTTTACACCTTTTGGGAAACTAGCACCGCCCCGACTCCTGAGCCTCTCGCGCTAGACGCTCCATCCATATACACCTTCCATCGTCTAATTGTGACTTGGCATATCATCAAAGAAGCACTAGAGGAAGGAGTGAATTCGGCAACAAATTTTGCCAACACCTTTCCTTTAATGGAATTTCTTGGCTTGTAGTGTATGTCGAATGTCCACAATTTCGTTCCCCATTTCACTATCCTCCTTGTGAAATCTGACCTCCTTAATAGCGACTGCAAAAGGTACTTGGTCAACACCCAAACTGTATGCGCTTGAAAATAATGCAACAACTTCCTCGTAGCATGGACTAGGGCCAATACCATTTTCTCCAATGGTAAATACCGAGTCTCTGCATCCACTAGAATTTTGCTAACGTAATATATAGGCCTTTGAATCCCTTCATGCAGCCTGATCAACACTAAGCTTAGGACATGGTAAAAACCGCTAGATACAAGAAAAGGTCCTCTTCGAGCTCCGGTCAGGACAGAACTGGCAGGCTGGCTAAGTAAGACTTCAAATCTCTAAAGGCTGCATCACATTCCTCTATCCACTAAAAATCTTTCCACTTCTTCAATAACTGTAAAATGGTCGGCACCTGTACGTCTATCTTAAGAAGAATCTGTTCAGGGCGGCGATCATTCCTGTAAGTTTTTGTAAATCCTTCAAGTTATTGGGAGGTCGCAATTGTTGGATTGCTGAAATCTGATTAGGGTTCACCTTTATTCCCTAAGTGGTTATCATATAGCCTAAAAACTTGCCGGATCCTACTCCGAAGGAACATTTCTCGGCATTGAGGTGCAACTGGTGCTGCCTTAGTACATTGAAAACCTCGGCTAAATCAGACGTATACCCCTCAATCCCCTTCGTTTTTACCACCATGTCATCAATGTATACCTCTACAGACTTACCAATCTGGTCCTTAAACATTTGGGTGACCATTCACTGATATGTGGCTCCTGCATTCTTCAACCTGAAGGGCATTACAGTGTAGTGGCAATTCCCCTCGAGCCTTATGAAGGATGTTTTCTCCTGGTACTCGGGTGCTAGCGAGATCTGATGGTAACCTTGGAATGCATCCAAAAAGCTCATTCTTTGATACCCGACTGTTGCATCTACTAATTGATCTATTTTCGGCACTGGGAAATGATCCTTCAGACACGCTCGACTAAGGTCAATGAAATCAACGCAAACCCTCTAGCTGCCTTTCTTTTTCATTACAACCACCATGTTGGCTAACCATTCTGGGAAAAACACTTCTTTAATCACCCCTGCCCCCTTCAGCTTCTCCACTTCCTCCTTTACAGCCTCAACATGAGGCTTTACAACTCTTCTAGGCTTCCTCTTCTTAGGAGGGGTTAAGGGGTCTACATTTAATCAATGCATGATAAAAGCCGGGTCCACCCCGACTACTTCATATGGGCTCCACGCGAACACGTCCAAGTTTTGCACCAATGACAATAGGATTTCCACTCGATCCCCCACCAACAAGCTCTTATCAAATCAGAAATACCTACCCGAATACGGCAATATTCTGACTTGGACCAACTCTTCCGCACTATCCATAACTGCCGGACTCATGGCTATCAGTAATTGCTATAATTTCTCTCGATCCATTTGCTCTTTCTACTTTTTCTTGTTATTTATTGCTGCTACCAGGCATTATCTCGCTACTTTTTGATTGGCACAAACTACCACGACTCCATCTTCAGTGGGGAACTTGATCTTCTAGTGTAGCGTCGAAGGAACTGCCCCCATCGTATGAATCTAAGGACGTCTGAGTATTGCTGTGTAGGGTGAATAGGCGTTAACCACTATAAAGTTAATTTCCACGTCCTTACCCTTGGTTACTACTGGCAGCTTTATTTGCCCTTTGAGGGTCACAACCTTCCCTTCGAAAACCACCAAGGGCGTGTCATACTTACTTAGATCCTCAAGTTTCAGTCCTAACCTCTTATAGAGGTCGGGGTGCATAATTTCAACCTCACTCCCTTGATCCACTAGTACCTTCTTAACCAGGAAACCACCAATCCTACATGTTACCACCAAAGCATCATCATGTGGCTGAGATGTCCCTTCCAAATCGGTTTCTCTAAAAGTGATCGGGGCAATTGCCCTCTTGAGTTTCTTTTTTGACCAGCCTTTGTTGTCCACTTTAGGGGAAGACACCACTCTCAAAACTGCACTCAAAACTGCCTGACCCCTGGCCCTCATTCCCTCCCCCTTAACCGACCAAAAACTCCTTGAGGTGCCCTGCTTTTACCAGTTGTTCTAAGTGATCCTTCAAGACATAACACTGTTCGGTGGTGTGGCCTTTCTCCTTATGATAAGTGCAATATAAACTTTGGTTCCTCCTCGCCGAGTCACCACCCATCTTACCGAGCCACCAAAAATAAGGCTCATTCTTAATACGTTCAAGGATCTTATAAACGGGCTCCTAGAACACCAAATTAACTCCCTCGGGTCGTTGTGCTGAATCATCGCCGAGAACCCTCAATTCTCTTCTAGGCCTCTGTTGGAACTTGTTGAGACGATATTCTTTACGGTACTGTGAAGAGGTCGAGGCCTTGCCTTTGCCCTGCAAGCGATCATCCACTAATCTCTTATACTCTTCAATCCTTCTCATTAACTAATACATGCTCTTTGGTGTTGCATGGTCAAAGAGTCCTTCAACTCGAAATCCTCGAGGAGACCAAACTGGAAAGTGCTAATGGTGACTTGCTCGTTCTCCCCTCCTATTTCATTATAGAGTTCCCAATACCTATAAGCGTAAGAACATGGGGGTTTCCCTACTCTTCACCCTTATAAACAACAAAACATCTATGGGTTGTGGGACTTTACTGCATGTTATGAACCGAGCATCGAACTCCTATAGCAGCTCACCGAAATTTCAAATTGATCATTTCCTCTGTCCATTCAACCATCTCATAGTTGTTGGGCCAAGACTAGATGAGAATACCTTATACATCAACTCGTCATTTTGAGAATAAAGCAACATCATTTGTATATAATGACTTACATGCTCAACTGGATTGGTTTCCATTGTAAATGATAAACGATGGACAGGTAAACCACCTAAGCATCTCTTTGCACTCTATCTGTTCAAAGAACGGTGACTGGGCAGCCCTCCTCAATGCTCTACTCATAGCATCGAGAGCTGCGTTATAATGACCATGCCCACCATGATGGGGAGATTTGCTACGCTGCTCAGTTATCTCATAGGATCTCTCCCTTGAATGACGCGAACCACTGCCTTGGGATGATGCCCCTGGAATGTAGTCAGGATCGACAGATAAATCGTCCTGCTCTCTTTTGCGATGTCGGCCTCTCAATTCGATTTCCAAATCATTAACCTGCTTTCGTAAGTTCTCTAGTTCTCTTTGCTGATCACCCCAACAAGATCACTTGGCAACGTAAGATACAGTTCTCTCCCTATGTGAAGATCCCTCGTTTGAGTCTACCTTTGTCTTGTGCCCATCTTGCATGTGTTGCTACTCCCTTCTGCCCTCCTTTTCTAGCCTCCTATGGCCCCGCGATAAGGCCCTTGAATGATTTCCCGCCTTAGAACCTTCTCCAAAATGCGGACCTTCCATGATCAGACAATATCAGACTAGCTCAAAGCCCCCAGAATGAGTAAGATTCCCACAAATGGTGCCAATTGTGGGCACCGAATACCCTTAGCAAAACGGTAGTTGGGCCCCCAATTAATTTATATGTGGGCTGTATTTCAATCCTACTAATAGGGCTCTCAGCTTAGTCTAGTTCGTCCTGTCTAAGCCTTAATCTGAGGCCCTCCCCTTAACTTCCCTCAGTTCCCAAGTGTTTCCCTCTAGTTTTGCTCTCTATTTCTCCTTCCCTTAGTTTCTTCCTTCCACTTTCCCCCCCTCTCTTTCTCTGCCTCTTCCACCTTTTATAACACTTAGTTAGTGGGTTGGTCATCATTATGTTCCTATTACACAAGTCCTCCCATGTCCATGTAAATCCCCAGGGATCCTCACGATTTTAAAGGATTCCCTCGTAACTTGTTCCAGACGCCACCTAGTGCTTGGCAACGAATTACCCAAGGGCATTATTTTGTTCGGCCATCGACTTGAACTACCCTTGTTTTCCTAGCGGGCCCGCCGATTAGGTACCTATGCCGGGCCGAACATGACCCCTGTTAAAATGGCACTACTGACCATTGTGTCCTGATCCATGCGTGCCTCCTAGTGGGACGGTTCTAGCCCAATGATCCTGGGCTTTGGTTATGCGAACTATTCTGGGTCATTTAGGCCCAAACCCTTACAGATGGGCTGTCCAAACCTCTTTAGGCCCATACCCCCAAAGGATGTATTGCTCAAAGGCTTGATAAGTCAGTATGCACATGGAAAATAGGAAGAGAAGTCTTGAAGAAACCATTGCCATGTGTTTAAGGCAAGACTTATGTTAGAAATTTTAGACCCCTTAAAAACTACTAGATTTGTTAGCCTAGATTAATTAGCCAAGTTGTTACTTAGTCAAATTAAGTAATTCTAGGTTAAAACAATCAAACAATCATATCAAGAATATATAGCAGCGGAATAATAAATAACACAAGATATGATCACCCAGGAAAACCAAACCGGTAAAAAACCTGGGGAGGATTTTACCCACTTATCCTCAAGGCAAACCTGAATCCACTATGCGAAAGAATCGAAGTTCATACAAAAGGACTACAAGCTCCTCGCTCGACTTCCTAATACTACCCACCAGTAGAACTTACTGACACGACCCCGTGCAAGCTCCGAATCCACGGACTCCTTCTTTCTTGGATTCTCCTTCAAGTACAAGCTCCCCGCTTGTGTTTCTTTAAGCTCCAATGGCTGCAACCTTGTTGATCATCAAGATGTAGATAATATCTTTACCTTGAAAACCCTAAGTTTATGTGAAGGAAAGCTCCTCAAAGATCTCACAAGAGATTCACATAAACAGCAAATATGAGCAACAAAGACTTAGAGAGGTTTGGGTACAAAACCCTAAAAATAAAAGGAGGCACAAGAGGCACTCTAATCTCTCTCTTCAAAGTCTCAAAAACGTTCTAGGGTTTTCCTTATAAATAGGAGTGTTTTACTTGATCCCCAAGACGTTTAAATAGAGTTTGGGCTGAACTGAAACTCTGTAGAAAAATAAATTTGTACGTGGTTCGATCGATCGAGTCTAATTTTCGATCGATCGAGCCTTACAGATTTGGTCCAATAAATCTGCAATCACTCGATTCCAGTTTTACAAATAAACATACTTTGAGCAAGCCTAAACAAGACTAAACATATTGTTTTGATCATGGTTTGCCAACATTACACATTAGAGTTCTAAATACATAAAATCCTAAATCTTTAGAACCTAACAACTTAGGTTAAGAAACCTCAGATAGGCTTATAGCTAGGGAGAAGAGTGAACTAGGAGGGCTGAGCAAAGACTTTGAAGCATTGCAAGCCCATAATCTTGAAACATTTAGGTCCGTTTGTTATCATGGTTTAAATAACAGTTTTCAGTGCTTAAACAATTATATGTATTTTTACACACTTTTTCATCCACTCGTATTTCCAAAAAATACAAACAACGTTATTAGAGGAAATAATGAACAATATGGGACACACAATTTTTATTCAGACCAGGAGGAAATAAGGGACCAATACAATAATTGGTGGGTCCTTAAAATTGGACAATTTCAGTGTTGGAAGAGTTGTAGAACCCATAGTCAATTTTAGTGTTGGAAATGAGGGTGGAGAGGAGATGATTGAGGTTTTCTTTGTAGGTACTATTACTGGTCTAGTTACCCTTGTCTAAACGCACAAAACTATTTTCAAAGTTTGGTTGAGCAATAATGGCTTAAGCAATGAACAGGCAAATGGCTGACAGGAAGAGAAGTCTTGAACATACTTTTACCATGTTTTCCATAAAATTTCTGCAAGATTTCGGGTGAAGAAAGTTTCATATTGATATAGGAATTTTGTAGTGTGCACATACCCTCTATGGTCCAGCCCACGCTTGGTAATAAAACACCTCACTAATGAGGTAATTGGAAAAGACTCAAAAGCTAGCATCACTTTCCTAGAGACTGACATTTTAGTCGTGTGGAATAAGGTGAAGAGAAAAGAGAGATCTAGGTATTCCATACGCCTAAAGTCACTGCCCAAGAAAAGGAGAGCTGAAGCAAAAGAGACACACGGATTAGATCATTTGGGACATGAAAAGAAAGTTGGGTCCTTAATTTGAGACTAAGGACCAAAGTTGGGTTGACCACTCCACCTACATAGTTGTTGGTGGAGGGGTCCTAACTTCCATCCCATTCAACATAGCACATGGAATCGCATCTCGTGGAGTAATGCTAGGGACAATCGTTTTCGAGTTCTACTACCACAAATAATCTCATGACTCATTCTCAAAAAAAAAAAAAAAAAAAAAAAAAAAAAAAAAAAAAAAAACCTTTTGTCACAACTTTTTTACGTGGTAGACTTTGACTGGCTGCGGGATACTTTCACATGGACCTGCTATTTTTTTTTTTTTCATCAATCATAATCTGCCACATTGAGAATTGTGATAAAAGTTGTGCATTTGTTTTTAGTTATTAGATTTTTTTTGATATTTTTCCCAATATTTTCACAACAAATTAAAGTTGCTAAGTTATATAGGTTCTTGTGCGAACCCAATGCGCGACTAGGGGGGCCTTCCTTCTATTGGGCTTACAATCTATTTATATAGTGGGCTTGTATTTCCTACACTGGGTCGTTCTTGTGCTGAGACTGACCAGACACTATTCTATCCCTTTGTGTTTGCCTTCTTCCCTCCCTCCGTTCTCTGTAATCTTTCAACAACCTTTTGCCTTCTCAAGATCCTTGTATTTATAGTTAGATACTAGTGGGATGGTGATGATTGCTTCTGACGCTAATGCGCTTGGAGGTCCAATGCAGTTGGTTATAAGTGGATGTGTAGGTGGGAGTGGCCTTGGAACTGGTTCCCACTCTGGGATGCTAGAGTACGCTGACTCTCAATTGCTCGGTCATTAATCTACCGGTTAGAACAAACTTCTTCAGGAAGTTTCCTCGGGAGATGCTGTAGGTTCGGATAGCCCGCATAGACGGGCAAGGCCAAAATGCCGTCCCCCGAACATGCAAAAAGGCCAAGTCTCATTGGGCCTTAATAGTTCAACAGGCCTAGGGAGCTTGATGCCGTACAGTTCTAATTTATATCCATCAGAAAATTTTCTTTTTTACCCGTCAATAACAATCCATGACACCCTATCATCTAGATTTATTATGAAAATGTTGTAGATATAACATGATCTAATATCCAAGCTTTTGGGAGAGTATTCCATTAAAACATATTTTGCCCCAGATAATTCTACTTTTATTATTTAACATTTTGTGCATCCCCACTACATAAACTTTTCCAAATACAATATTATTGATCTTGAGTCCAATAGGTGGGAGATTAGTAAAGACAAACACTTAAACCAATAGTCTAGTCCTTGTCCATTAAATGACCCTTTTTAAGGTCCGTGATAATGTCACCAAATCCACCTTCTCCAAGCTTATTATTTGCAAGGGAGAAGTCATTTTCCGAAACTTTAATAGTGCGAAAGTCTGTCTAACTGCGAAGATTCCAGTCCACACTTCTCATCTCATCCACAGCTTCGGCTGAAAAAGACGTTTTAGTGCCTTTATTTTGAAGAGCAACGCAATTTAAAATAGGAGCGTGCAACAACAATATAATGACCCCTCAAAAACTGTTTATAAAATAAATTAAAAAAAAAAAATGCCAATTACAAACGGCCTATTAGTATATAAAATAACCAGAGTACTTTTATTATTGTTAATTGGTAGTATCGTTTTATTAAAAATTATTCTCCAAATTATGTGTTTTATATTAATAACAACTAAACACTTGTAATTTGTTGTAAAAATATTATAAAATTATTGTAGACATAATATCGCTCTAAAATTATTCGAGTTGTGGGAGGAAAATTTTTTCTCATAATATAAATGGAATCTTATTCCCATAAATATCAGCTACACCGTAGAGTCTACTTTGCTTTAGAAAAACGTCAAGTGCTCAAGTTGCAGAACACATTTCACAAAAAAATAAATATATAAAAATAAAGTCTACCTGACTCTTCTATCCAAAAACGTATTTCAACTTTCAAACTGAAAGTTACAGAACATATTTCATTCAGGAAAAAAAATGTTAGAGAGAGAGAGAGAGAGTCATAGTGTCATACACGTTTTCATCGGAGATGGATTGAGGTGGAGGCGGTGGCAGAGGTGGCATAAGATGATTGTCTCTGTTTGATGGCATTGTTCTGAATGACAAGAAATTTCACTGCATGCGGAAGACTTTAGAGGATCGAACTTGGGATTATTTTGATTGAAGCAGACATCACAAGGTAGACATTGTGTCCACACAAAGTCACTAGCTGTATCGGCAAGACCATAGATGTCTACAGGTGGAGTTCCAATTGAGACCTTCATGAGATGCTGACCTTCGTATCTTGTTATTTGTGCTTGGGGACATTGGGTCCGTTTGGATTGAACTTATCATTGCTGAAACTGAAAACTGAAAATACTGTAGCAACATAATTTTTAAATGTGTGAATAGTGTTGTGGGGTCCATTTTTAATATTTTTAAATACTTGAATAGTGCATGCACAGTATGTGAACAGTGCATGCACTGTTCACAATAGTAAATTTTGCCACTAAAGTCAACATAAGTGGCCTAAAAAAAAAAAAAAAAAAAAAAAGAGGCAAAATGCAAAACAAGAAAGACGCAGACGCCGAACGTCGAAACCAAACGCTCACATTATTTTTAGCTGTAGCCAAAAAGCCTATAACATATATAATATGAGAGAATAGAGGCAACAAGAAAGCATGGATGAAATCTGACACAGCTTGCCATTGAATTTCAAGCTTTGAGAGAGAGTCACACGATGACATAATAATGTCTACTAATTAAAGGCTTTTATATTCACGAGTAAACCAAACTTTTCCTGTCCGACCTAACAATAAATATATATATATATATATATGAGAAAACATAAGGCCAAAATGGCCCAATACCACTTTTTTTTGAAATTTTTAGCAAAAAATCACTGTTTCGGAAATAAATAGCAAAGTACCACTTTTTCTGAAAATCGAGTTTCAAAAACTCGAGTTCCTCTCAATTTTGCCACCGTGGCATTGCTGACACGGAATTTCTGTGATTAAAAAAAATTATGTGGTACTCGAGCTTGAGAAACTCGAGTTCCATGTAACACAGTACTCGAGCATACCAAACTCGGGTATGTTTTATAAATAAAATGCAGGAAAAAAAAAATTTACACAGTACTCGAGTTTGGGAAACTCGAGTACTGTGTAAATTTTGTTTTTTTGTTTTTGTTTTTGTTTGGGGATAATGAACAAATAAACATAAATGTAAAAATAAGTGACTTTTTTATGTTTTTATTTATTTAAACAGAAGCATTGTAAAATATAGAGATTTTAATTTCAAAATATGAATTTAATTTCTACATTAATTAAAATTGTTCATTGTTTTGTTCATAAAAATTGTTCACTGTTTTCTGTATAAACTATTTCTACCATTTTGCATAAAATTATTTTCTGTTCAGCATTATTTAAGAAATTGTTCACTCTCTTTTCTGCATAAATTATTTTCTGTTTACTGTTTAAAAAATTGTTCATTGTTTTCTCATAAAACACCTAGTGAAATCGTGTTTTCTAAATTTAAACGCCAAATCTAAATGCTTTTTCATGTTTGAATTTCACAATAATCGAATATATTTTTCTGCATTGATAAAATCTGTTTCTACATTAATAAAATTTGCTCTTTGCACATCATATTTACTGTATATTCAAATCTACTTACTGCATTCATTAAATTTTTTTTTTTTGCATTAATTAAAACTATTCATTGTTTTCTCATAAAAATTGTTCATTGTTTTCTACATAAACTATTTCTAGCATTCTGCATAAAATTATTTTCTGTTCAGCATTATTTAAAAAATTGTTCAATCTCTTTTTTGCGTATATTATTTTCTGTTCACTATTTAAAAAATTGTTCACTGTTTTCTCAAGCCAAATTTGGATGCTTTTCATGTTTAAATTTCATAATAATCGAATTTGTTTTTCTGCATTGATAAAATCTGTTTCTACGTTAATAAAATTTGTTCTCTACACATCATGTTTACTATATATTCGAAGCTGCTTACCGCATTCATAAAATTTTCTTTTTGCATTAATTAAAATTGTTCACTGTTTTGTCATAAAAATTGTTCACTATTTTCTGCATAAACTGTTTTTAGCATTGGCGCAGTTATTGCATTTAAATGGTTTTTGTGTTTTTTTAAATATGTAACCATCTGAATAATGGACAAACTTCATGAAAGAAAAATGAATGATTCGCATAGATCACCTAACGGTAAATGCCTCGAAAAATTTGAATTTGTAAAAAAGTTCGAATTAGTTGAATGTAGAACAGTTCATTAAGTAAAACTGTTTTCTGCATTAAGTAAAACTGTTCATTGTTTTCTCATGAAAATTGTTCACTATTTTCTGCATAAACTATTTATAGTATTTTGCATAAAATTGTTTTCTGTTTAGCATTATTGAAAAAAAATTTCACTCTCTTTGTTGTGCAAATTATTCTTTGTTCACTATTTAAAAAATTGTTTACTGTTTTCTCATAAAACACCTAGTGAAATCGTGTTTTCTAAATTTAAAAGCCAAATCTGAATACTTTTTCATGTTTAAATTTCACAATAATCGAATTTGTTTTTCATGTTTAAATTTGATGTTTAAATGAACTCTATTGCGGTGGTATCTGTACTTTGTTTTGTAGGTTTGTCGACCATGATGTGCTCGACGCCTCTAAGACTCTCGTACGTGTACATTGGCATATTAAGGAAACTAGCTTTTAAACCCGTGCATTACATAAGTACATGTATTTTTAGGTTCTTGGAAAAAAAAAAATACATCTATTTTCAACAAAATAGAAATAAAAATAATGTAAATTTTGTAAGAGTCCACAAATAAATTTTTGTACATAGAAATAATTAGAATCCTAGAAAGCAAATATATTCAAATAATTTTAGGTAAATATTTGGAGAAACATTTTGTTTCAAAAGTCATACTTAAATAAATTTAATTAAATAAGTATGTAGCTAATGCAATTGAATTTATAAATTTTAAAAAATAACACTTGGTATGAAGTTCAAATTTAAAATGTATATAACACTCAGTATGCTATCCATAAAAATGTGTTGTCTTACAAATAGATTTTCTTTTAAGCCTATTCTAAACAACTAAAACTGTAACATCCACTATGATGGAGAGAAAAATATTTCTAGCAATTGAAAAAAAAAAATCCAGCTAAAGAGAATGGTGTGATCATCCTTCCTTGGAAGCAAATTTGTGGAGAGTAACCCAATCCAATTCCTTTTAATTTTGTTTTAGAATAACCCAAACATAACCTTTTCTATCCCAAGTTCTTTGCAGGATTTCATCGAACACCTAGTACTCATTTTAATACAGCTCCCCAACCAAAAAAGAAAATCTAATTAAAACAAAATTAGCCAACATTTATAAGGTTCATCCACTTCTGGATCTCCCTTTTGTTTAATTTTTCTTCCTTATTTTTCTTTTATATATATATATATATATTTATAATGGAAGTTCACTCAACATTCTCAAATTTGTTTTCAATATGCAACATTAAGAAGTAGGAAAGCAACAACAAAGTAGCATTGATCACATGAATAAGGACCTGAATAGGGTTGCTCTTGTGACTGCATTATTAAATCATCTTATAAATGAAAAGAAGTAACTACATAAAGTAAGATATCAACACAAAACATGTAAGGAGACCAAATGATTTAATTGATTAAATAGTAGTATGTTATAGCAAAAAGAGTGTTGAAATTACAACCAGCCAAAAAAAAAAATTTAATAATGAATTTACTATAAATTGATATATATATATATACAAAATATAGAGATGAAGGATAACAATGCAACAACACTCATTAGGGTTCCAAAGGTAAGCATTGATTAATCACATCAAGTGCAACAACAGAAACAGAAAGCTACATGATAATTTCTGGAAACTTGCAAAGAAAACAATATCGTATTTCCACATAACTGTCAAAAAAATAAACCACGGCACCCTCAGAACCTCTCTAAGGAGCATAAATGATTCAAGGCAAGATTTCTACTTATAATCACCTGTCAGACATGATGAACAATAGCTTTCTCCTGATTGGTTTCCCTTAGTCTTTCAATAGACTGAAACTTGCCTTCCAAACATCCTTCATGCATAACCATTAGTTTATAGGCTACCTGCTTAGTCAGAGAAAGTGCACAAACCCCAATAGTCAATAGTAAATATTACCCTCATATTCAAATGAATAAGCAGAGACCTAGTTTAGACATGCTTGCACAGAAAATTGATGACATGCTTGCATTCCAAAACCAACGGGCCAATGCCCCTAGTGTAGACATGTTTAATGCAAAACAAAATGTCCTAGCCTAAAATTCACTTTGGAAGTTTTGCTAAAAATGAGATCAATCAACATGTATACATCTCATAAAATCCATAAGCCTTTTTCCTTTCTTTTTTTAAGAAAAAAAATTCCTTCACCCTTCTTAGTTTGACTACAAAGAAATCAAAGTGAATGAAAAACATTTTTTAAAAATTAATAATTTAAAACTAAAGGTCAAAGTTTACTTCTTTATAGTGTTTCACATAGAGTAGATACAAAAACCATGTTTTTAATAAGAGTTCAAGTTAATTTCAGAACACAAACATGTCCAGTTCAATATATTGCAGCAAGAATCTTTGAGAATGAAACTACTACATTCTTCAAATAATTGGAAACTTGTAAATGCATAACCTCAGTCATGATTAGAAAGGCATTATCATGAATTTCAAAAAATATTTGCTGCAAACAAAAATTATCTGCAAATCAATAGCTATAGCCCAACTAAAAACAGAAAATTAAAACCTATAAATTACAATTTGATACAAACCAAGACAAAAATATTATATTACTCATTGAAATGTCTTAAAAAGACAAAAATAGATTATCTGCTATATGAAAAAAAATCATTAATGTAAGCATATATTGTATACATTTAAAAAAAAATTGAAAATCTTCAAGACAAAGTAAGCCTTGAGAGTTGAGTCATATTTATTTCATTTTTTTTTGGGTCAATGATAGATTGCTAACCTTGCTATAAAAGATAGATAATTTTTTTTTTAAAAAAAAATTTAAGTCATATGGAATTACCCCTCCATGTGCAAGTGCAATGGCCATGATAGTTGTAGTTGACTACATATATGAGACAAATAACTTTTCATTAACCAAAATCCATCAAGGTTTGCAGAAAATTCAAGAAATTTCATTCAAAATGAAGCTAGAACCATCCAAAATTACAATAAAAGAAGTCCACAACTCAGAGATAAACAATTATACAAAAACCCCAGTTAATTTGTCTTGATAAAAATCTTTCATTAAGATCAAGCCATATAACACCAATGGCCAGTTGAACAAAAAATATACCAAAAAAATGAGGGTTCCTTGTTCATGAAATTTTTTCCTTAAGGCTTCCAATTCAAAGAAATATTTGGCACTAAAGAACAATACCTTTAATACCAGCCAAATTACTTTTGACTACTTAATTGAAATATGTGAATAATATACACAAAAGAGAAAATAAATGAAACACATTTACCTTGCTTTCTAATGTTTACAATCAGAGAATAAAATTGTTGGAAGCAAACCACAATACAAGTAAATAGGGAAGATATAAAGAACATAAGAAAAACTATATTTAACATAGACTTGCGCCTTTCCATCATAATGCAAATCACCTTATTAAATTGTTTATCAAATCCATTATTTCACTATGTTCAAAGTATAGACAAATATAGTTTCTAAAACATAAAATAGCTCAAATTGCGACAAACACATAAATTGCCTAGTGTATTTTAGTAGGAAGAGATGGACTTGCTCAACTAATTTGAAAAGAACAAAAAAATATTTTTCAATGGTTCAGTCCTTATGACATTTTGCTGCAACCTAACAATCAAATTATGGGTTTGCTCTGAATTGAAAGTACTTGCAAACTGCTTAGCAAATTTCCTGAGGAGCTCCAGATCACCAAAGATGACTTACTAAACTCTATTTCAAAAATAACATAAAAAATGCCAGCATTAAGATCAGATCAGGACACAACTAATAACAGCCCTAATAGATTCATGTTTTTTGTTTGGTGATGTAGGAAAAACAGATGTGTTTAAAAAAAATACACAAGAATGTGAGTTCATTAGCTCGAGCTTTTGGTAGCTAGATCGAGGGGAGAATATTTAGATGGAGATGGCGTTAGATTTGAGAGTATGATATACATGTGGATTTGGGTCCTAGTTACACTTTGTGTAACTCTAAGTTATTTTACATCATGCAATATTTTCTTTGTTGGATGTGAATTTTAACAAATCTTTCGTTGGGTTAAATTCACTTCTAATACTCTATGTGCTAGCAAAATATACATACACACACTATAGTTGAGGAGTTGTTGGATTCTAATAAAAATATGGTATTACTGCATAGTTATTTCTTGCTAAATTATTTAATTCTAGAACATTTTTTTCTCTCTTTTATTTATTACAACTATCTAAGAAAGAAGAAAAAAATTATGCAAAAAAATAAAACCTTTAGAGAGATAAGAGTCTGTTTGGCATCAATTTCAGCTTTTAACTTTTAGTTTTTGTGTACAGCTTTTTAAAATCTCATTTTTTCCTGCATTATTTTTCACATTTTCAAATTTTTTCAAAGTACAAATATAATTTAGCACACTTTCAACAAAAATTTTAGCAAACAGCTAAATAAGCTGTAAACGGACACTAAGCTTAAAAATAGTAGAACCTTAGAAATAGCTATTATATTACCATTTTGTTTTGGTAGTAACACTCTATGTTCCACCCCGGGAATAATTTTAGGTCATTATGATGTGTTTCGGCCATTTTGGATTCAAAGACGGAGATAGAAGTTTGATTGAGGGGATTAAAATATAAACAAAAAATGTGTATCATCTATTTAGTATTAAGAAACTATCAACAAATAAAAATACAAAATAATTATTTTATGTTCAGCATTATTTAAAAAATTGTTCACTCTCTTTTCTGCATAAATTATTTTTTGTTCACTATTTAAAAAATTGTTCACTGTTTTCTCGTAAAACACCTAGTGAAATCGTGTTTTCTAAATTTAAACGCCAAATCTAAATGCTTTTTCATGTTTAAATTTCACAATAATTGAATTTGTTTTTTTGCATTGATAAAATCTGTTTCTACGTTAATAAAATTTGCTCTCTGCACATCATGTTTACTCTATATTCGAATCTGCTTATTGCATTCATAAAATCTGTTTTCTGCATTAATTAAAACTGTTCATTGTTTTCTCATAAAAATTGTTCACTGTTTTCTACATAAACTATTTCTATGATTTTGCATAAAATTATTTTCTGTTCAGCATTATTTAAAAAATTGTTCACTCTCTTTTCTGTATAAATTATTTTCTGTTCACTATTTAAAACACTGTTCGCTGTTTTCTCATAAAACACCTAGTGAAATTGTGTTTTCAAAATTGAAAAGCCAAATCTGTATGTTTTTTCATGTTCGAATTTCACAATAATCGAACTTTTTTTTTTGCATTGATAAAATCTATTTTGATACACACTTTGTCAAAATTATCCAACAATGATGGATTGTGATTGGTTGTTTATCACTTTCTAATAAACTCACTATTTTTTCTACTTCACCTACAGTCTGTTGGCGCATGTGGTTCGTATGACTACAGTTGGTGCTACAGTAGCAGGCTAGTGACGTGTCTTCAAATGCCGTAGTTGGTGCTACATCATGTTTACTGTATATTCAAATCTGCTTACTGCATTCATAAAATCTATTTTCTATATTAATTCAAACTGTTTTCTGCATGTGGTTCATATGACTATAGTTGGCGTCTGTGTAAATTATTTTCTGTTCACTATTTAAAAAAATGTTCGCTATTTTCTCATAAAACATCTAGTAAAATCGTGTTTTCTAAATTTAATAGACAAATTTGAATGCTTTTTCATGTTTAAATTTCACAATAATCGAATTGGTTTTCTCATAAAACACCTAGTGAAATTGTGTTTTCAAAATTGAAAAGCCAAATCTGTATGTTTTTTCATGTTCGAATTTCGCAATAATCGAACTTTTTTTTTTGCATTGATAAAATCTATTTTGATACACACTTTGTCAAAATTATCCAACAATGATGGATTGTGATTGGTTGTTTATCACTTTCTAATAAACTCACTATTTTTTCTACTTCACCTACAGTCTGTTGGCGCATGTGGTTCGTATGACTACAGTTGGTGCTACAGTAGCAGGCTAGTGACGTGTCTTCAAATGCCGTAGTTGGTGCTACATCATGTTTACTGTATATTCAAATCTGCTTACTGCATTCATAAAATCTATTTTCTATATTAATTCAAACTGTTTTCTGCATGTGGTTCATATGACTATAGTTGGCGTCTGTGTAAATTATTTTCTGTTCACTATTTAAAAAAATGTTCGCTATTTTCTCATAAAACATCTAGTAAAATCGTGTTTTCTAAATTTAATAGCCAAATTTGAATGCTTTTTCATGTTTAAATTTCACAATAATCGAATTGGTTTTTTTGCATTAATAAAATTTGCTCTTTGTACATCATGTTTACTGTATATTCAAATCTGCTTACTGCATTCATAAAATCTATTTTCTGCATTAATTAAAACTGTTCACTATTTTCTGATAAAATTTTTTACTGTTTTCTACATAAACTATTTTTAGCATTCTGCATAAAAGTATTTTCTCTTCAGCATTATTTGAAAAATTGTTCACTATTTTTTCTGCATAAATTATTCAATGTTCATTAGGTGTTTTATGATCTGGATGCTCTAATAGCAATGACTACCCAGGAAATAGCACAGCAATAATATGGAAGCATAAACAATGATAAAATAGATAATAAAGAAGTAAATATCAAAATAGATATATTCAAAATAAGGTTAAAATAGAGTGTGGAATATGAAAATAGAAAATAGTAAAATCTTACTTAAACTAGTAAAATCTTACTTGAATAAAAACTTCAGTCTTTGATAAACTTGAAAACAAACTGCTGTCTTTGATACAAGCTTGAAAATAAAACTGTCTAAAGAGAAAGGTTACAAGATTACAAGAGGGGAGAGAGTACAAAAGTCTTTCTGAGGGAGATGGAAGGCTATTACAAAAGGCTTTCTAAAACTTGGAACTTAAAAGCTTAGAATAGAAACTTGTCTTCTATCATCATAGTTCGTCTCTTTTATAGGTGAAATGAACCATGGTAAAGTAACTTGAGTAGGCAAGCTTGAAAATAAAACTGTCTAAAGAGAAAGGTTACAAGATTACAAGAGGGGAGAGAGTACAAAAGTCTTTCTGAGGGAGATGGAAGGCTATTACAAAAGGCTTTCTAAAACTTGGAACTTAAAAGCTTAGAATAGAAACTTGTCTTCTGTCATCATAGTCCGTCTCTTTTATAGGTGAAATGAACCATGGTAAAGTAACTTGAGTAGGTAAATTGAACTCAAGTTAATCTGTTGGTGGTATGGAAATTAGTACTGACGAGTAATAGTCTGTCTGCGTCTGTCTGGGAATCTTTCAAATCTTGGGAATCTAACAGATCTCTTTTTACGCATGCTAGTAAACAGTAGTAACTTTTGAACATCTGTTTGTATCTGTCTGGACTATCTAGCAAAATTGAGCCATTTGCATAGTGAAATATTGGTTAGTGAAGGATTTAATTCTTAATAATCTGTTTGGCATTTGCATAGTCTGTTTGGCATCAATTTCAACTTTTACCTTTTAGTTTTTGTGTATAGCTTTTTAAAACCTCATTTTTTCTTGCATTATTTTTCACCTTTTCAAATTTTTTCAAAGTACAAATATAATTTAGCACACTTTTAGCAAAAAGTTTAGCAAACAACTAAATAAGCTATAAACGGAAACTAAGCTTAAAAATAGTAGAACCTTAGAAATTGCTATTATATTACCATTTTGTTTTAGTAGTAACACCCCATGTTCCACCTCGGGAATAATTTCAGGTCATTCTGATGTGTTTCGAGGTCATTCCAATGTGTTTCGGCCATTTTGGATTCAGAGATGGAGATAGAAGTTTGATTGAGGGGATTAAAATATAAACAAAAAATGTGTATCATCTATTTAGTATTAAGAAACTATCAACAAATAAAAAAATACAAAATAATTATTTCTTAATATATTAAAATACAATTTATCTATTAAAAGAAAAAACGACCTTCTTTTAAATGACAAAATCATCAATATTAAATTTGTACTAACTCATGATGTGTAGAGAGCAAATTTTATTAATGTAGAAACAGATGTTATCAATGCAGATCGATTATTGTGAAATTCAAAAATGAAAAAGCATTTAAATTTGGCGTTTAAATTTAGAAAACATGATTTCACTAGGTGTTTTATGAGAAAACAGCGATCAATTTTTTAAACAGTGAGCAGAGAATAATTTACGCAAAAAAGAGAGTGAACAATTTTTTAAATAATGCTGAACAAAAAATAATTTTATGTAGAATACTAGAAATATTTTATGCAGAAAATAGTGAACAGTATATCATGTCCTACTTGAGCCAAAATCCATCTTACAAACAGTTTTGAGTGTTAAGGATCATAACATCAACATTCAGTACTTTTAACAGGCACAACTACTTTCAAACACCAAAAAAAACACAGAAACAAGTTCAAAATCACACACACAAATGGACACTCAAAACAGAGGGAAAGTATATAACAAATCTGAAATTGAAAGACTTTAAAAAAACAAAATATTTGGCCAAGAACTTGCTTCGAAGTTATATGTGAAAACTGAAAACCCAACCTACTACCTTTATTTGATCAGATGGATGTAGTTTCTGTTTTTTTTTTTTTTTTTGGTTGGTTGGTAATTTATGTTGCTTGTGACAACTTATTTAAGTACAGCAACAATCCCGCTCAATTTTTTATTTTGGCAGTTCTTTGGTCTAGATTTCCCACCATGTATTTTGTGGCATAGATTTTTGGATAAACCCAAAAATGTTTAACTTTTTAGATAAACTAAATAAGGAGTAATAGTAATAATAATAATAAAATGTAATAAAGGGAAATTTTCAATACATTACGATTCATTGTATTCAAATCATCTCTAATTTCTACTCATTTTGTCACACTTGTTCTATACTTCTACATGGTAGACTATAGGTGAAGTAGAAAAAATAGTGAGTTTATTAGAAAGTGATAAACAACCAATCACAATCCATCATTGTTGGATAATTTTGACAAAGTGTGTATCAAAATAGATTTTATCAATGCAAAAAAAAAAAAGTTCGATTATTGTGAAATTCGAACATGAAAAAACATACAGATTTGGCTTTTTAATTTAGAAAACACAATTTCACTAGGTGTTTTATGAGAAAACAGTGAACAATTTTTTAAATAGTGAACAGAAAATAATTTACGCAGAAAAGAGAGTGAACAATTTTTTAAATAATGCTAAACAGAAAATAATTTTATGTAGAATGCTAGAAATAGTTTATGAGAAAACAGTGAACAATTTTTTAAATAGTAAACAGAAAATAATTTACGCAGAAAAGAGAGTGAACAATTTTTTAAATAATGCTGAACAAAAAATAATTTTATGCATAATGCTAGAAACAGTTTATGCGAAAAATAGTGAACAATTTTTATGAGAAAGCGATGAACATGGTGTGCAGAGAGCAAATTTTATTAATGTAAAAACAGATTTTACCAATGCAAAAAAATAGATGATCTGTGCATCTAATGTAATTAATTTTCCATTAAGTTTACTCAATTTGGTATGTTCTTCAATTTTCATTTGAATTTTCACGATTTTACACACTCAACGAATTCAAATTTTTCAACAAATTCGTACTATTTGTACATCTAATGTAAACAATTTTTCCTTGATTTTTCACAGTTTTGTACATTCAACGAATTCAAATTTTTAAACAAATTCATACGATCTATACATCTAACGTACATACTTTTCCATTGAATTTTCATTATTTTGTACTTTCAATGAAATCAAATTTCTCAACAAGTCTAGACTATCTGTACATCTTATGTACACCTTCATGATTTGGTACGTTCATTGATTTTCCATCGATTTTTCTCGAATTTCTACATTCAACTAATTCGAACTTTTTTACAAATTCAAATTTTTCGAGGCATTTACCATTAGGTGATTTATACGAATCATTCATTTTTCTTTCATGGAGTTTGTCCATTATACATATGGTTACATATTTAAAAAAAACACAAAAACCATTTAAGTGCAATAACTGCGCCAATGCTAGAAATAGTTTATGCAGAAAATAGTGAACAATTTTTATGAGAAAACAGTGAATAGTTTTAATTAATGCAAAAAAAAAAAAATTTATGAATGCAGTAAGTAAATTCGAATATACAGTAAATATGATGTGCAAAGAGCAAATTTTATTAATGTAGAAATAGATTTTCTCAATGCAAAAAAATATATTCGATTATTGTGAAATTCAAACATGAAAAAGAATTCAGATTTGGCGTTTAAATTTAGAAAACACTATTTCACTAGGTATTTTATGAGAAAATAATGAACAATTTTTTAAACAGTAAATAGAAAATAATTTATGCAGAAAAGAGAGTGAACAATTTCTTAAATAATGCTGAACAGAAAATAATTTTATGCAAAATCGTAGAAATAGTTTATACAGAAAATAGTGAACAATTTTTATAAGAAAACAATGAACAATTTCAATTAATGTAGAAATTAAATTCACATTTTGAAATTAAAATCTCTATATTTTACAATGCTTCTGTTTAAATAAATAAAAAAAAAATTAAAAAGTCACTTATTTTTACCTTTATGTTTATTTGTTCATTATCCCCAAACCAAAAAAAAAAAAAAAAAAAAAAAAATTTACACAGTACCCGAGTTTGGTAAACTTGAGTACTGTGTAAATTTTTTTTTCCTGCATTTTATTTATAAAACGTACCCAAGTCTGGTTGTGTTGCATGGAACTCGAGTTTCTCAAGCTCGAGTACCACATAATTTTTTTTAATCACAGAAATTCCATGTCAGCAATGGCACGGTGGCAAAATTGAGGGAAACTCGAGTTTCTGAAACTCGATTTCCAAAAAAAGTGGTACTTTGCTATTTATTTCCGAAACAGTGATTTTTTGCTAAAAATTTCAAAAAAAAGTGGTATTTGGCCATTTTGGCCAAAACATTCTATCAGGAGTATTTTACACCAATCAATAAATCGTCATGTGTCCTTCCTTGGTTGTGCCGTCCAGTAATATTCTACTTTCCCGCACGCCAAACAACCCAAAAAATGGCTCTTTATATTTTATAAATCCAGGAAATAAAGACAGAAAAAGAAAAAGAAATGAAAAAAGAAAAACTTGGAAAGAAAGGACAGGCGTGAAAGGCTTTCTCTTAGGGAACCTTCGTCTGCTAACTCCATTTGGGTCTCTCTCTCTCTCTCTCTGCCTCTCTATTGTACAGTCCTTGGAGAGAGACACTTGCTAATGAATATGGATATGGGTGTCTGCTAAAGCTTTAAACTTTTCATTGTATAATGAGCAGAGGCTTCAATCTCTTCTTCTCAGAAGGAGATGGCTCTGCAAGAAGAGGAAACCCAACAGCTGCTAAGTCCTACAACGGTCATTGATGCTTTGTTCTGTGAGGAAGAGAGTTTAGAGGAAGAGAATGGTATTGGGAAGAAGGGAGTGATGAAAATGTGAAAAAGCACTCATTTTTCCCTTCGGTTTTGCTAAAGAATGACTTGGTTTGGGAGGATGATGAACTTGTGTCCCTAAAATCCGAGGAGGGAGAGACCCATGTGTGTTTGAGCAGAGGGCACAACCCCAGAGGAGGAAGCAGTGGGCACGGCGAGAACTCTTTCTTCTTCAAAATCATTCTGCTCTAGCGATTTGTGTGGCGGTGGTGGAGGTTCAGCATGAAGGAAGCAGAGGTGAAGGTGTGAGCTTTTGTCTGAGGGTTGGTTTTCTTTCTTCGTTCTATTTGGAGTCTGTTTGGAGAGGGGTTTAAGTGAGAACTTACATTGTTTGGTTGGATGGATTTTAGGAGGAATGGAAAATATAAGAAGGAAAATGGAGGTAGAAAAATGGGTTTTCAAGTGGGAAAAAAATAGGAGTGGAATACCTGGGAGAAAATTTTCTCTCCGGGCCCACAAAATTTTTCCTCCCAAATCGGGAGGAAAAGCAATAAGGGAAAATTGCCTCATTACAGTTTTACCGTAATGCCCTCCCACCAACCTGCATTCATGCCCTTCACTTACACCCCTGATGAGTTTTGCCCCCACAAAATCCTTATCACATTTCTCATCTTCTTATCTTTACCTTCAGCACCAGTGGAGTAGACGAAGAAAAGAAAAGAAGAAAAAAAAAAAAAAGTGAAGAGAGCACCAGAAAAGAAGAAAAAAAAAAAAGAAAAAAAGAAAGAAAAGTGGAGAGCACCAGTAGACTAGACGAAGAGAAAAAGAGAAGAAAAGAAAAAACAAAAAAAAAAAGAAAAAAGAAAAGTGGAGAGCTTAGACCAAGTGCCGAGAACAAAAGAAAAAAGAAAAATGAAGATAGAGATAAGGGAAAGGTGTGGATAAAAATAAAAAATTGAGAAATGTCACTACAATATTTTCACAATAAATTTTAAGTAGTGGGTTGTTATTAACTAATACTGATAAAAAAAAATATTTAAGTGATGTGTTCAAATTAAAATCAGTAATAACTTACCACGTATGATTTATTGTAAAAATATTGTAAAACGTTAAGGACGTAACACTTCTTCTTTTTTTTTTTTTTTTTTTTTTTTCAATGTGACCTGATCAAGTTGTACATTATTGTAATTTTTACATTATAATAATAAAAATATAAATATAAATTTATATATATGATGTGATAAATTTTATATTATTTAATGAGTATAAATACATCTATTTTTTTACATATTATGTACCAAGGGTATAATAGTCAATTTATATAAATTACATTTTCTATCTTTTCATTTTTCTCTCCAACCAAACAAAAGAGTTTTTCACTCTCTCACTTTTCCACCTCTCTAACCAAACACATAAGAGGGAAAACTAAATATTTTCCATCCTCCCATAATTTTTCATCCTCCCACTTTTCCAACCCTCCATCCAAACACACCCTTAATGTTTTCCACCTGGTGATTTTTTATTGGCTTACGCCAGCTCCTGATAGAATGTTTTCTCATATATATATATATATATATATATAGTAACCTATAATGATTATATTTTATTTTAATTTATAGAAATAACAATTACTAAAAAATTTCATATCTACCAAAATTTGCTTACTTAACAATATTTAAAACAAAGAACGTATGTAAAGAGTACATTGATATCTTCCTATATCTTTTGTTTCAGTGAAGAATGGGTCATAATATCTAATTTGTTTCTAATAAATAAATAAATAAAGTCATAAAATACCTGATTTAGTTTTTTCAAACAAAAAACCTTATTTGAAGAATAAATTTGGTTAGGCCACTTGGTTTTGCATGGCAAATGCGCCCTTTTATATGAAAATAGTAAGAACTTTTTGTTTGGCTTTCCTGTAAGAAACTGCATTTCTTTTTAAGGTGAAGACAAGGTTTTTTAATGACAATTGTAGCGAGTTAACCTAAAGGCATTTACAAAACAAGATTTAAATTAAAAATTTTACTATTGCTTTCATGGTTTTAAAAACTAGACCAATCAAAGAACAGAAAAAGAGAATGATAATTGATTTTTTTAGTTCGAATTAGTGACGTCATAAATAAATAATTAATAATTTTAAATTTATAAAAATAAATAATAAGATATATAATAAATTTATAACTTGTAATATTTAATTTAAGAATATATTTCAAAAAATTAGAAACAATAATTCACAAGACATAATAGCAAAGTTATACTAAAGTTCATTTATTATTATCGAATAATTACCACTTATATATATATATATATAAAAGAATTTATTAGATTTAAATTATATTTATGTTAATGTTTGTGTTGTATTTGTATCACTGTATGGCTATGTTTTTTCCCAAAAAAAAAAAAAAAGGTTATTAATTATTGTTTGGTTTCTTTTTTGGGTCATTCTAATGGGTGTCTTTGGGGAAATTGTTAATAGGATCATGCTAATAAATGCCCTTAGGGTAATGATTAATAATCCGTTTAAAAAAATTTTGACAACACTTTAATTGGAAATGAAAAAAGTTGTCAAAACATTAATTGTTTTTTTTTTTTTCCATAAATTTTTTCTTTAAATGGATTGTTAACTGTGGGTGCAAAAGCCCAACATTACATATTGGACCTGGGACCCAATTCGAATATCACTATGTGTCTGAAGAGAAAAAAGATATTAGAAATGAGCCCATGTGGGGAAACGCACCTGGAAATGAATGAGAGGAGAATTCTGAAGACAACCATATTGGTCCGAAGAGGTCCCTCTCTTTGGATCACAGGGGAACTTGATCAAACAACTATACTGAAGGCCTGAGTGACCTTCCCAACTATCTCCACAATAAGGATAAGCTCTGGACATGCCTAGAGATGATGAGAACAGAGAAATATCTAAAAGGAAAAGTTGCTACCACCGCATTAAATGCACTGCAGCAACTTTCCTGGCCGCATTTATGTGGAGAAGATCCCTGAACAGTGCAACCTTAGCTACTGCCACTCATGGTAAACTAAAGCAGATGTCTGATGTGACATGTACTCAAATGAATGCTTAGATGAAGAACAAGTATACGGTGAAGATGAGGAAGAAGAAGAATATATAAATGGAATAGGCCTCTAAATGGGGGGGCAGACGAAAAATTGGAAGGAGAGAGGAGAGAGAGAATTGTATTCACCTTTCCATGAATATTAAGCTTCTTCGGATTTGAGTATTATTTTATTCTGCAAGTGTTTTTACTTCAATTTATTCTCTTTTTCTAAAATGAATCGTTACTAAGTCCATAACCAGCCCAGCTTTTTTACCTACACTCTACAAATTTATTGTTCTGGGTTCATTGGGCTCACAATCCAGAGATTTTGGGCTTGGCCTACCAAATTTGGACCCTACATTAACTATTACTCCAAGGACATTCGTTAGCATAACTCTTGTTAATAAACCATTTTGAGAAAGTTTTTATACTACTTTTATGAGAAATTGAAAAACTATCAAAATATTAATTGTTTTTTTTTTTTTCTCCATAAAAAGTTTCCTAAAATGGTTCATTAACAATTGTCTTTAGGGCATTCGTTAACATTTTCTTTTATGAATGGAAAGCAATAAGTGGCTTTTGGAGTTCACTAAAAAATAGAGAGAAATGTTAACCAATACCCTATGAGCATTGGTTTAAGATCTATTTTTAAAAACATTTTATTGGGAGAATGATAAAATAATAAATGTTGTTAATAGTTTTTTATATTTCCTATGAAAGTAGTGTCAAAACTTTCCTATTATGGTTTATTAACAATTATTGTATGGGTATTTGTTAACGTGACCCAAAAACAAATAATAACAATATTCTAGGACTCTAGGAAATTAATACCACATTGAATGGAGAAAGAAAAAGTCAAAACATTTGGAATAGAAAGAGACGTAAAAGAAACACCCGTGCATTTGGATTAGGTGTTTTGCTCAATCCGTGTGTTCTGCGTTTTTTTAGTGGGTCCCATGGGTGCTGTTCATAGACTAGTGTTTCTAGCAAAACGCAGATTTCTAGGTAAATTTGGGTTCCACAGTACTATTCGCACATTTAAAAATTATTTTGCTACATCACCGTACATTATTAGTGCGGTGGTTACTCCACAAGTATAAGTGCTTGTCGGGTGTGAGGGGTAAGGGTCGGAGTTCAAGTCTCCAGGAGGAAGCTTCACACACATATATACTTAGATTAGATTAGAGTAGAAATTCTATTTTGTATTAAAAAAAAAAAATTATTTTGCTATAGCATTTTCAGAAATAAATTTTTAGTTTTCAGCTAATAAACAGTATCCAAACAGACCTTTAGTCTTATCACTCAAAAGTCAACACCTCACTTTAAATAACTTCACTTACTGCCACCTACTCCTTTCTTTTTATTTGGTTCGTTTTTAAAACCGTGATAGTTTGAGTGACTACTTTCTTTAATGATCATCCAATAACTCTTCAATAGAGAGTGGAAATAAATAAATAAATAAATAAATAAGAGTTCTCTAAGGCCTAATCAGAACAAAAGAATAGAATAAATTAATTCATATATATATAGCTTGCTTTTTGTCATAATCATCCGAGCAAGAAGAACAACAATCTCAAAATCTACTTCAGTTCAAGAAGAACGAAGAACAATGGGTATTTTAGTCAGGCTCAAAATCTACTACGTCATGGAATTGCCAAAGAGAAGATTTTTAGTTTTTAGGTTAGCATTTATGTCCATGACTATGTATCATTTACAATAACCATTATTCATGAATTCAAAAGTTTGTTTCTATCTAGAATTTGACAGTCACTCGATCTAATCACGATTGATCAAGTTACAGATTTTGATAGATATTCAATCGATACTCAAATAATAGAAACTAACTAAGGCACTTTAAATCAATGTTTTCAATTTATTTACTAGTTTAGTTTTGATATTCCTACAGAAACATAACTTACGGTTTTTTTATGTTTTTAATTTATTTAACTGTAGTGATTACCATCAAATTGTGTTGGTAGGATGATATGTTCTCATTTTAAAATGTAGATTATAGATTGTTGATTTTACTTTTAGGATCCACTTGATGAACACAATTAATTTTGTCGTAAATAAATTAAATTATTACTCATTCCAAATGACATAGAAAAGTTTAATTTTGAATTAAATGATGACGTGATATAATTATAATATTATTTGTTATTAATATTTTCTAATGGTGACTTATACATGCGAAAGCACGTTTCTAAAAAATAACAATGTGAAACGGATTTAGAAGTTTACATGGTAATATTAGTAGAAAAAAAAAAAAAAAAAGTCAGATTTTGATTATATATATTATTTGATAAATTAGCATAGTAAAATGAATTGTATATTTGTTTTTACTTGAGTAATTATATAAAAGCAACGTAGTAATGTTAATTTTTCATAAATTAAATCATATATTTTATAGTATATTTTCTAATAACTTTGACCACTTATTTGTTAAAAACTAGTAATTATATAAGCAACTAAGTAGTCGAAGTTATTAAAAAAGACACCATTATATATACAATTAGTTGCTAACATGTGTAATGTATGAAATGTTTGATAAAACAATATATTTATATATGATATATATTTATTATATATATATATATATATATCTTTAAAAACCTTCTCCCCTCTCCCCATGTGTGTATTTTAAAAATATTTATTATTCTAAAAAATATATATGATATATATTTAATTAATAAGTATTAGTAAATAAAAAATCAAATCAAAGAATTCATAGAGAAGAAATTACATGATTTAATTACAATTTGTTTAAATAATGTTAAACCTAATTTAATGAGAATTTTGGTAAGTATTGGGTTACTTTATCCAAAAAGGTGGTGAATTATTTAATGATTATTTATAACTTGCCAAAAATTTAAAATATAGTCACAATATACAAGCTGTTTAAACAGCTTGTATATTGTGACTTGAAATAAGCATTTTCTTCCTAGAATGAAGTAGGAAATATCAAATTATTCCTATAACTCATCAATAATTAATATTAGTAGCCACCTCGCACCCGACCAGTTGAGTTGTCCCACAGTCCCATCAATAACTAATATTAATATTTAATCAGAAATATTAACAAATTTTTGTAAAGACAAAAGAATTTATATATGAATGATGATGTGGACAATCTAAGCTTGATTTATCATAATAGAAGAGATGACAACCATTCTAAAGACACATTTTGGAATTAAAATATTGCTACTGGTACTGGTTGCATCTGGAAGCATGTAATGTGCCTCAGTTTTGAGACCTATGTTTTTGCATTAGAAGCTTCGGTGAGAAACACACGAGGAATGTGAATCAAGCATAGTGTTTGAGACTTTGGCAATCAAACACCATGATACGGTAAAAACAATCTCAACCTTTCTTTTTTTGGTCACTAAAAAAAAGAAAAGTTCAGTTTTGAAAGAATGATTAGTTGTTAATAACTCATATATTTTTTATTTTTAAAATAAATAAATAAATAAGGAAAATAGTAGTATTACATTTCAAATTCACAAAACACTTACGAGGAGATAGCTCAGTAATTGACACCTCATTTGTCAAAGCTTGTATGGGTAGATTTGGCTCTGTCACCCTTGAATCATCCCATTGCAAAAAAGTGTTTGATTCAATACTACTGTGCATAAAAAATGTAGGTTTTGAAGGTGTCTGTAGAGTAATATTAGAGTAGTTATTAAGCATAAGAACAATAGATGCATAGTTGGTTTATTAGCTACGTTTTCTTGAACACAAAGCAATCCAATGTGAATATATCTTATTATTTCAGTTGTCAAACCTGCCTTTAACGTGGGACCTACAAGATTTGAAGCTATACGGCTATACCTTGTTTCCAATTTTTCCATGCCTGTAACATAATTTAAACTGACAAATTTAGTATTCAAAAGAATATTATTTTATTTTGTGTTTTAAAAAGAAAAATATTTGTGCCACACGACTGGACTCTTTTCTTCCATTCCTTGAAGCTCCTCATCCTTCATGTTTGCTAGAATTCTATGTATTTGCAAACTAACTATACAAGCTACACCAATAATTTGTAACTTTATGGACATTAGTAGTGTCTTAATAATATACTGTGGCGGATTCATAAATATTTTTCAAGGGTCATTAAGAAACTTAAATTGAACAAAATTTAATAAAAATAAAACTTGAATATATTGAGTTATCGACACACAAAAAACACAAACACACTAATAATTGAAGAGTTTTCATATTTTGAAATTGTTATATGATAATTCATTTTCAGTTGTCATTATCTATTGTCAATATCATAGTTCTCAAAATTGGACCGAGTTGGGGGTCGGACCGTGAAAACCGAAAACCAGGATGAAAATCGGTTTTTTAAGCATAAAGAATCGGGCATATGTGGTAATTCCGTGAACCCCTAAAACTGGGGTTGGACCGCACGAACTGCGGTGGCAAGAACAGTGTGGTCCAACCCCTTAGCAATTTTTTTATTTTTTTTATTTTTTATTTTATAAAAACAATTTAACACAATTTTATTCTACTTAATTAAATTATCCATATCCTACAAAGAATAAAAAAAAATTATAATTAAAATCCTTCAAAGATATTCAATTTTACGTCAAAAATTAATCATAAATTTTAATGTTTTCATGGTTATTATTTTATTTTATTAACTTTCTTATTTAATTATTAAATATAAGCTTGAAAATCATTAAATTTTCCTCACATATATAGATATATTAGTCAATTTTGCTATTTTTATAATTTTAATATCTATATTTATGCTTTAATTAATTATTAAATTAATTATGACGTTATCACGGTTCGACCCCGGTTTGACCTCAAAAACCTTGAATCTCTCTCTTTTATGGTTCAATGAACGGTCTGGGACTGAAAACCTTGGTCAATATAGGTAAGTATGACCATTTTATTTTGTTTTTTTTTATAACAATTTTATTTTTATGTAGTTGTCATTATCTATTTGTCACTGTTTTTATAAAAATATTTTAAACTAAATAAAAAAATTAATCCATACATAAATAATACATGAATTGTCTAGTTAACCATCAAATGCTTAAACAATCACTAATTTTATTATTGTATTTTTTTTATTAAATCACTAAATTTATAACAAAAAGTTATTACGACTTGATAACTATATATACACATATAACAAACTCTATGTATTTCCTAATTATTAAATTAAGTAAATTTATATTATGTTTATACTATATATACACACATTCACACACATCACAATTCACACAGATAATATTAAAAAAAAAAAAATGCACACAATTAGTATTAGACACACCCACACACATAATATATAAATTTAAAATAAAGAGAGAGATACTCACAACTCATAAATGCTTACTCTTTACTTTTAGAGTAGGAAATACTGAGAGAGAGAGAGAGAGAGAGAGAGAGAGAGAGAGAGAGAGAGAGAGAGAGAGAGAGAGAGGTCTGTGATTGGTGTTGTTCAATTTTAGGCTAGGCTAATATGTGATAAGGGAATGCAAGATTTAAGTTTGGGTGTGCAAAAATATTTTTAAGGGTATATTGAACTGGTATATATATATATATATATATACAAACACAAAATTTTCAAGTTAGGGGGTTTATTTGAAGTCACCCTTGCTAATAGATACATGTTAGTGGGTAGCATACTCTACATCATAAAGATAAAGGTATTGGTTTAAATTTTCTGTCTCCCATTGAGTCATTTAATCCCCCATCCCCACCCCCCCCCCCCCCCCCCCCAATCACATGGTGGCAGTTGAACATGCAGTTCTACCTACCACTCCAAACTTATGGGATGTATGTGCCATTAGACTAAAAAATAATAGTACTTACATAGCTTAGAAGGTGCTCAATATTTTCTCCAATTTGGAATGAGCAATTCTTTTTCCACTTATTATCTCTAAAACTAGCACACCAAAACTAAAGGCATAAGATTTTACTGAGAATTGTCCATTCATTACATACTCCGGAGACATATATCCACTATACATTCACAATTATTTTCAACATTATCTGTTAGGACTTTCATGTTGTTTTTGGTACAAAGTAAACATCAAGTATACTAAGAATACTTACTAGATTGTCAAAAAAAAAAAAAAAAAGTATGATACTTACTAGGTACCCACGATTCTATTTGTATTGTCTTACTTTGATCAAGTTCACATAATCTTGCCATACCAAAGTCTGAAATTTTTGGCTTCATTTTAGAATCTAATAGAATATTTCTTGCTTTGAGATTCCGATGAATGATTTGAAATTGAGAATCTTCATGAAGTTAAAGAAGACCTTGAGCAATGTCTCCTATGATTTTGTAGCGACTTTCCCTATCCATCTATGCATGCTTGATTGGATCTACATATTCGATCAAATATATTATATTGGACTAAAATGTGAGAAAATTTATTTATAGAAGACATGTAAACCAAATAAACTACAATGAACATAAATTTGAAATGAAGGTATGAGTAAAATCATACCAAAAATGAAGTAATCAAGACTTCTATCAGGCACAAACTCATAAATTAAAAGCCCTTCATTTCTTTCCAAGCAAAATCCTAGGAGTCTAACTAAATTTTGGTGTTAAAGCTTGGCCACCAACTGAACTTCATTCTTAAATTTAAGATCTCCTTGTCCAGAATTTGTTGAAAGCCTTTTCACAGAAATAACTTGCCCATCAGAGAGTTTACCCTAAAATGTATTCGATTAAAACATATCTAACCCTTAAGGCAATTCTACTTTTTGGACTCAATATGTGAATCCTGAATACAAACTGCTTGAATCAATAGTCTACTTGAATCATGAAGTTGGTCCTTGCTCATTAAATTATCCCTTTTAAGGTTAATAATAATGTTACGTTTACGTTGTAAACAACACCAAATCCACCTTCTCCAAGCTTATTTGCATCAAAAAAGTTATCTGTTGCAATTTTAACGGTGTATAATAATAATGTTAATAATAATGATTTTTTTTTTATTTGCATCCAAAAAAAAAAAAAAAAAAAAGAATTCAAATTTGAGTTCGATCAACTTGCACAAAAACACAAACTCAGAAACTCATACACAAGAACACAATCCCAGATTCCAACATAAATACAAGAACCTCCAAAAACACAAAGAATGTCTTGCAAGGCTGTGGCAAAGGGTGTTTGTATTCCATAAAATAGAATGAGAACGTAATCATCAAAGGCGACCATAAATAATACCACATCTTCATTTTGTTGAACATAACAATTAATTTGCTTAGGATATCCATTAGAAAAAACTAAAAAGGTTTTGCTTAAGAATTTCTAGCTATGCAATATTGCTGCTCATAATAATTGTTCTTGATAGGACTTACATGGTTAACATATTAAAGAGAGCCACCAATATATTATTCTCTTTGGCCCCTTCTTGTGTTTATTATTTATTTTTATAATTTGATAAACTATGGTGTGTGTTTGAACCCTAGACTTCACGATATACAAATTGAGCTACAAGATTCTTATTCTTATAATCTTACATTTACTAGATAATAACAATTATCTCATACATTAAATATATGCATCATACTTCTTATAGCAGATTTGGTTTATAATCATGGAGATAAATACTAGTTTACCAAAATTTTAGGGAAGCCGAGTCTTACTTGCCCTACTTCCACTTTGCACCCTGTTAGGACATATGTGATTCAATGTTAGAAACATATGTCAATATTTTATGTACTTGACTAATATTTTGACAAAACGCACTTTACTTGTAATTGGATAGGTCTAGGATGTGTTTAATACTTCAAGGAACAAGGTCTCAAGTTCAAGTATTAAAGCCATGCAAGTCTATCCAAGAATCAAGTGAGAAAGTGATGTATGTGTTTCTTTCACCAATCCTTGCATGTGTTGTTTCTTTTCTTTCTTTATACACATGTTTCTTATTACTTGTATGCAATCTATTATTTTTGTTTCACACAAAGATGCATTGATGAGTTTTGTTTAAAGTGTTTCAGAAATACAAGTTGTCAAAGTCTACTTGCCATAAACTCTTTTCTTGCAAATTTTTTCAAGAGTTTGTGTTAGGATAGATTTTATTGTATTCAACAAGTGAATATAAGTCGAGTGATTTATGACTTCTCTCATATGTTTATTTGTTTGTTGCGGTTTTGTCACGGATTGCCAAAGAGGGAGATTGTTAGGACATATGTGATTCACTTGTTAGGAACATAAGTCACTATTTTATGTAATTGGCTAATCATTTGACAAAATGCACTTTACTTGTAATTGGGTAGATCTAGGATGTGTTTGATGCTTCAAGAAATCTTATTTCAAGTTCAAGTGTTAAAGCCATGCAAGTCTTTCCAAGATTCAAGAGTGAAAAGTGCTATTCATTAAAGCTCGACAGCTAGCATCTATCGAGACCTGCAGAGCTGTTCCAGCAGTGGCTCGACAGATAGGTATCTGTTGAAGTTTATGAAAAACAAAGTTTAAGTTCTATTTTGACTCCAATACGTGATTGTATGGTTGAGCTTTCTTTTCTTACAACCTTATACATATAAAATGATTATTTTAAGGACCGTCAAAGGTAGAACAAGTTGCATAAGTGTTGAGCAAAGTTTGTTCAAGCAAATTGTGACCGGAGGCAGAATTTGCCCTAGTTCATTTTTCTTGTGAAGAAGTTGCTGTGTTTATGCACCGTAGGGTTTTGTGACCAAGTATCTTCTCGATCTTCATCATGTGATGAACTGAAGAACTTTGCAGCCAACAACCTTCTCTAGTTGGTGATTGAAGTCGCGTACTGGGATCCGCACAATTGGTTAGTCACGTACTGGGAGCCATGCATTACAAAGAGAGATTGTCACCACAAAACAAGTCCAATTCGGTATTGGGACAAGGGTTTAACTGTAGGTTGGTATAAGATACTGAGATTCTTTTACTTGTAACCGCTTGTTATGATAATAGTGGATACTCGGAAGTGGTGACCTTAAAATCATCCGCTTGTTATAACCGCTTGTTATACTCTTTTTTTTTTTATTGTTTATCATTACCAATGTGTTACTTCAATTATTTTGAAAATTTTATGAAAAATAAAAATGATTTCATTAGAATTAGTTCATCTAAGTAAGGCTACAAAATACAATAAAAAATGGGGACAAGAAATGAAAATTTGAAAAGTACTCCAACTTTTTGTCCCCTTTCTTTTGTTTTCCCTCATGTTACCACACTTTTAAATCTTATGCAAAATCAATGTTCCCACATTAATTACTATTTTTTTTTTTTTTTAAGAATCGCCAAAATTACTAACTTTGAATTTCAACCCAATAACATGGAATCATGAAAAAATGTCACTACCATCCTATATAAGCAAAGGACAAAACTTAAGTACAGTACCTTAGGTGCTGTTTTTTAAGTTCCCCTCTTAAGATTTAGCCATGTGACTCCTTAATTAAAAAATATACTTGCATCCCATGAGAAAATATCCACATGGCAAAATCTTTAATATACATAAAATTAATTTTATATCAAATCCTTTTTTTTTTTTTTTTTTTAATTTTTATAATTCAATTCTATATCATATGATTCAAATAGAAAAAATGAAATTGGAGATAGTAAGATTGGCAAATCATAACGTTGCTTGTTGTTTTCTTGAATAAGACTAGAGTTAGAGAATAAAGAACAAATGGATATATTACACCAATTTTCTTTTGGGTCACTAAATAGTTCAGGTTTTGAAAAGAAATTCTACCGTTGTTAATGTATCATCAATAACTCATATATTGTTATATTGTGTATTCTTAAATTAAAATAAATAAATTAGGAAAATAGTAGTATTACATTTCAAATTCATTAAACATTAGCGAGGAGATAGCTTTGTGATTGACACCTCATTTATCGAAGCTTGGACAGAGCTACTTTTAGATTGATTTGACTCTGCCACCCTTGAATCATGCTCCCATTGCAAGCAAATGTTTGATTCAGTACCATTGTTCATAAAAAATGCAGGTTCTGAGGGTATTGGTAGAGTAATAGAGTAGCTATTAAGCATGAGAACAACAAATGCCATAGTTGGTCTATGAGCTACGTTTTCTTGAACACATAGTAATCCAATGTGAATGCATCTCATTATTTCGGTTGTCGAACCTGCCTTCAACGTGGGATCTACAAGATTTGAAACTATACCTTGTTTCCAATTTTTCCATGCCTGCAAGATAATTTAAATTAACTAATTTAGTATTCAAGAAAACATTATTTTATTGTGTTTTAAAAAGAAATATATTTGGGCTACACAACTTGATGTATTCTTCATTTCCTTTAACCACCTCATCCTTCATTTGTGCTAGATTCCTGTGTATTTGGTATAAAGCCAACTAGCTATACAAGCTACATCAATAATTTGTAACTTTATGGACAATATTAGTGACTTACTAAAAGGTATAGGCCAACGGGTAGAATACTAGATACTCCACATCCTAAAGATAAAAGGGTATTGTTTCAAATTTTTTCCACTCCCGTTGAGTCATTTAATCCCCTCACCCCCACCTCACCACATTGTGGTATTTGAACATGCAGTCCGACCTACCACTCTATACTTATGGGGTGTATGTGCCATTAGACCCAAAAATAAAAATACTTACATAGCTTAGAAGGTTCTCAATATTCTCTCCATTTCGGAAGGAGCTATTCTTTCGTCCACTTATTATCTCTAACACTAGCACACCAAAACTAAAGACATCTGACTTTACTGAGAATTGTCCATGCATTGCATACTCTGGAGACATATATCCACTACACATTCACAATTATTTTCAACAATACTTATTAGCCATTCATGTTGTATCTTTTGGTACAATGTAAACATAAAGTATACCTATGTAAGATACTAGATTGTCAAAATAAAAAAAAGTTTGATACTTACTAGGTCCCCACAATTCTACTAGTATTGCCTTCGCTTTGATCAAGTTCAAACAATCTTGCCATACCAAAATCTGAAATTTTTGGATTCATTTCAAAATCCAGTAGGATATTGCTTGCTTTGAGATCCCGATGAATAATACGAAGTCGAGAGTCTTCATGAAGGTAGAGAAGACCTCGTGCAATGCCTCCTATGATTTTGTAGCGTCTTGCCCAATCCAGTTGTACACACTTGATTGGATCTACATAATCAATCAAATATATTATATTGGACTAAAATGTGAAGGAAATCTATCCACAAAAGACATGTAATCAAAATAAATCACAATGAATATAATTTTGAAATAAAGGTAGAAGTAAAATCATACCAAAAATGAAGTTATCAAGACTTCCATTGGGCACAAACTCATAAATTAGAAGCCTTTCAATTCCTTCCAAGCAAAATCCTAGGAGTCTAACTAAATTTCGGTGTTGTAGCTTGGCCACTAACGAAACTTCATTCTTAAATTCAAGATCTCCTTGATCAGAATTATTTGAAAGCCTTTTCACAGCAATAACTTGTCCATCAGAGAGTTTACCCTGAAACCGTATTAGATTAGAACATATTTAACCCTTTCAACTTAACATGTGCATCGTGACTACAAACGTTTCCAATTTGGCGCGGGAGTGGACGGGAAAGTCTTTGAATCAATATACTATTTCAATCATAAGGCTGGTCCTGCCCGTTAAATTATCCTTTTTAAGGTTATTGATAATGTTAGATTTACCTCGTAAACAACACCAAATCCACCTTGTCCAAGCTTATTTGCATCAGAAAAGTCATCTGTTGCAACTTTAATAGTGCCAAAGCCTAACTGCAAAGATTCCACACTTCTAATCTCATCCACAGATTCGCCTGAAAAAGACGTTAATGCAATTATTTAAAACCAACACAATTTAAAATACGTGCATGCAACAGCAATGACTTCTAAAAACTAATTATTTATCAAAATCTTCTAGATAGGAAACTCATGTCTATTAGTATATAATAACTTTTTGTTTGCTTTAGTGCAAGTCAATTTATTGACGGAACACATTGATTATTTTTAATTTGTAGTAGCCAACTATCATTTTATGAAAAATAATAAATAAATAAATAATCCCCAAAGTATGTCGTGTTTTACGTTAATACTTGCTGGGAAATTTGTCCTCATAGGCTCATAATATAGGTGGAACTTTTTACTCCCACAAATATCACACATACCTGAGAACTTTAGGAAGCACATCTATGTAACCAAGCCCATAATTTCTGACATTTTTTGTTTTTATCTTTGCAATAATTCAAATTTTGGGATAACAAAAAGAAATAAATGAATTATTTTACTTACTTTGTGGTTTCTCCCTTGGTTTCCTGACTCTTAAGTAGATGCAGAAGGAGATTATATTTAGTACCACAAAAGAAATAATGGGTACAACTATGATGACTGTTCGAGTTTTGTTACTCTCCTTTCCTGCAAAAACCAGAAATATGTTTACTTAAAAAATTCTGACAGATTTATGTTAAAAGTTTCAAATGGATACATAGAAAGAGTCACAAAATTAAAATTAGTTTCGAAACTTGAGAATTTATAGGGAAAGTAGAAAGGACCCCTTTATAAAGAGTTGTAAGCTTTTGACCTTATTTGCTTCGATAAAGCTTTTCAAAGTCTCTTATTTTTTTTTTCTTTGATCAACATCCAGCAAAGCAAATATGTATTCACCAAAAGGTTGCATCCAAATGGATTACATTTTAAGCTTAATGGCATTGGTACCTTTTGCAGCAGGGGTGTTGTTTAATGCTAGAGGAGATACTGATGGTACTGGAGGCGGTGGTGGAGACAGTGATGGTGATGATGCATTGTCAGCTGTGGCATCATAGAAGCGATAGACATCAAACCTTAAATTACAGCTGGGTCTGACAACTCTCCCACCTTGCTTCCTATCACAACATTTTGGTATATATCCCATAGCCCCAACCAAGCAATCACTGCAATCTTGCTCAGACAAATCAGGTGTGCATTGCACAAGTGAATATAGTGTTTGGAAGTTTGGTGCTGTGGCATTTCCCGCTGCAAACTTACGAAGAGAACCACCTGCTGCAGCTTGACCAATTTGTCTATCCAACAAGGTCCTCAGGTCCCGACTGAACTGATCATAATTGGCTGATACGTTATTCGCGGACCACATAACGAAACCAGGGCTATCGTCCATGATGCCAAATATGTCACGGAATGAGTAGCGTAACATGCAATAGTCATAATATCCTATTGCTTCCTTTTGATTGGGACAAAGCAGAGTGAGAAGATTTGTAGCGTTATTGAGGCAACTATGGCAAATATCTGGCTTGACATCTCCTCCACAAAGTCCAAGTGAATAAACTTGGTCAGGGCTTTTGCCATAAGAAAAATTGTAGAACCCATAGTCAATTTCAGTGTTGGAAGAGAGGGAGGAGAGGAGGTGATTGAGGTTTGCTTTGTAGGTACTGTTGCTTGCGTAGTTACCATTGTCTAAACAATAATGGGATCGGAAGTTTGGCTGAGCAAAGGCTTGAGAAATCAGTATGCAAATGGAAAAGAGGAAAACAAGTCTTGAAGAAACCATTGCCATGTGTTTAAGGCAAGACTTGGGATAAGAAACTTATCATTTAGGCTTTTGAAGAGGGGTGAACTAGTGGGCTGAGTAAAGACTTTGAAGAAAACGAAGTCCATGATTTTTTTTTGAAACATTCAACCATTTGTTTCTCGATACTTTTCTGCCAAACTAACGTGTCCAGTTTTTCTATGTAAGGGCATAAGAAGAATTGACCAACAGCGTAAGTCCTTTTGGAACGTTTATAATGAACAATATTCCACAGCTAGATATAACTTTTTTTTTTCTTTGATTTGGTCCAGGGGATAATTACTAGTAAAACTTTACATGTTTTCTTTAGATGATGATTGTACATGTTTTCTTTGCCCTAATAAAATAGTCAGTCTTTAATAAAATAAAAATGATCAGTTTATTAGAACTTTTGAGAATTCAGGTCTTGCTTGCACCACTTGGCACTGCATTACCACTTGACTTGGTGGGGACTGGCAAAAATAGTCAGTCAACTGAATGTTCAAATAGTGTGTAAAACACTTTGAATGTTTAGACCCCAATGTATGTGCGGAATATGAAAATAAGCTAAAACAGAATTAATAAAACAATCTAAATCAAATAAAATCACAACCACAATAGAAATTGAATGGCAAAAATTAAGGGAAGAGAGATGCAAACACAAAGATAACACAGCAATGTGTTATCAAAGAGGAAACTGAAGTCTTTGGCGTAAAACCTCTCTGCCACCCTCCAAGCGGTCAATAATTCACTAAAGAATGAAATTGGGATATATAAACAGCAGAAGACCCTTCATGCCTAATCTACCAAGTGTACCTAAGCCCTCCAAGCTTTTTACACCAACGAGGTTACGTCGAACATTTATCTTCTCTAGCTTACCCAATTCTGCTATAGCCCATAGCATCAACCAATATCAATTAGTCCATTCCTAACTACTTCCCAAGCACCAAAATAACATTCTCACAGATATGGACATGGTGAGAAAATGATTTGGCTAAATGTACCTCTTAAGGATGTAATAATGGAGATGGTGAAAGTAGAGGAATTTGGAGAATCAAAGTATAAAGATTGTGGATGAGTCAATCTTGTTTTTTTTCTAGGGTTTCTCTCTTAAAATTCTATCTAGAAGCTCTCTACAATACGTGGGTATAAGGGGTATTTATACTTGTGTGTGTTTGGAATGCGAAAGGTCAGTTTTTCCCAAACAGAGTGGTTTGGTGACTTGGCCTTGCAACTTGACTGAGTCGTGAGTCTGAGTCACGAGCTAATAGAATGGGCAGACTGGAAATTTTGTCCTATAGTGCTCCAGCTGGCGTGACTCTTCAGCTCCTTTGCATGCTTTACACGTGTGCCTCCTTTGGCGACTTGCTAGTCGCGAGCTAGTCGCGAGATCCAGTTGTGAGGCCCTTCTGAGTTGCACACTCTTAAGCTTTTCTTTACACTTTCTCACACACTACTCTTACATGATTCCCACCTAAATACAGGGTTTCTAAATGCTGAATTACAAGATAATTGGCACGAAATAAAGCCAACAAAATGGTTGATTAAATTCAACCTTATAATCTCCCCATTTGGCTATTCCGTGACAAAACCCTAAAACAAACTCTAGACTTAACATGTGAGTTGGGAACAGTTGAACAAAACTCATTCACACCTAACTCTAGAATCTGCGTAACTCTTGAACCTTAAAAAGAAGGATCTCCTGAAAAACAACTCAATATGATCATTGTATGCAAAAAACTTGTAATGCATATGGAGCAAGCACAATGCGATCAAGTAGTATAAATTAAAGCATTAAAGCATGGTTTGACCAAAAAAGAACAATCACTATAAATAGTGACCACAATGAACATTCACATAAGGAATGAACATCTGGATATGCAAGCTAATAAGCTCAATGCAAAGTATTATTTGCATATCCAACACTCAACCAATACAACAACACAAGGTAATTGTATTAAGGATATAAAATCTAACAAGGGCACAAGAGTGATGTACTTAAAGAAAATGCAAAACATTTACCAACAAGTACTAGGCTACAAAGCATGGGTACAAAATACAGCATACTGAATATAAATTTAAATATATATTAACCAAAATGCCAAAAGCTAAGTACCAAAAGCTTTAAACAGTAGCACAAAGTAAAAACCAAGAGTTATGAAAACTATGAACAAATAAACTAAAATCAAAAGAAACCAAAAGTATGTGTGTATGAATAAGTATTTCCCTTTTGAGCATAACTCCCCCTTTCAATATGCACACTTCCCATTCTTGTGTTGCTCTCCCCCTTGTTGTATTCTATCATCCAAATTATACAATGAGTTTTAGCTCTCCCCCTTTTTGGCACGAATAGCTAAAGGCTGTCCTCCAGCTTTTGTTGAATAGCATCCAACTATGTCTCAATAGTTGTTCAGCGTATTTGAACTTGGTTGTTGGTGGAGTATAAAACCCTTTCAAATCTGAAAATACGCTGGTACAGACCCTCAAACAAAGAGCTCAACCTGTCAGATTGATTGCTAGGTTGTGTAGGCTGAGTGTTAGTCGTCTGTAACTCAGGTGTGTGAGGAGATGCAGACTCGGTATGCACAGGCGTAGTGTGAATGGCTGAGCCATGACTAGAAGAGGTAGCATGATGGAAAGATTCACTCTTAGGTGCTTTAAATGAGTGACTCTTATTTGCTTGAAGAGATATCATGGATATTGGTCGATGACGTGGCAGTATTTTTCCATCTGTTGGTGGACGAACACCTTCAAGGACCATGATCTTCATGAGAAGACTACATAAAGGAAGACATGTTCTTGTTGCAGATCGAGCTGCAGTTTTGCCAATGGTCTGAAAAATGTGGGCACAAATGTCAATAGAAACTCCGATGATGAGATCACATAGAAATTGCGCTCTCCTAAGGTTGATGAATGTAGTGTTCGACAATGGATACATGTTGCAGAACATGATCAATTTGAGAGTCGTCAGATCAAGTGCAAACTTTGCTGTTCCAATGGACGTGCCTTTGGATGAAATTTCATGATCTGGCCCAAGAATTTGAAGAATATCTTGAACCTTAGGAAGTCTGTCATCATATGGAGTGAGATCTACATTTGCCGGTCTATTGATTTGAAGAACCTTTGCAATGTAGTCTGGATTGATGCTGAACTCCTTTCCTTGTACCCAACACTACAACTCAACTCCGGTGTATCTAGCATTTGAATAGAACTCCTTAACCAATTCCTCAATCGGGTCCTCGAAGTTCCCAAACAGGTCAGCCTAATCTTTTGTTTCAAATATCGTAGGAATAAATGTTGTTCCCAATGTATCAAATTTCACAACCCTTTCCACCATAGTAGAAGCATCTTTAAAAATGTTTGAGAAAGTCTGTGAATCGAGCGGAGTCCTGAATCTCTCACTGTTGGAAGCTTGAGACGAGCGTCGAGTCTATTTTGAAATAGGAAATGATGGAACATCAGTTAAAGGCTCTTTTCCTCGAGAGGAACGACGAGACATCTACAAGATAACATACACACAGTAGAGAACCAAGTACAAAACCACAAGACACAAACATAGACTTGATTAGATCCAAGTTAGTCCATGAAATAAATACTCATTGTCATTGAGAAAGATATATCACACAATCATGTTAGATGAACCAAGTATGCAGTATTTAATCATGTATTTAAGCATGAGCAACACTGGTGCGTATGGTGTGCAAATCTGATGAGTGTGTAGGCACAGCAATGCACAATGTAATCTATGAAATCCACAGAGACACAAGTAGCTGCCTTTGAGACAATTTACTATGAACACGATTAGTACAACATAGTACAATTATGATAAACTACTCAAAAATGAGAAACATGCACGAAACATGTATAACAAGCATCAAATTATCAATGTCAAGACTATTCATTTAACGGACTCAAACAAAGATACCCAAACCATGTTCGATCACACATATCACAAAACTCAACAACAACTTAAAAATCCAAGAAATCAAGGTTATAATCATGAAATACTTAGAGAAAGATAGAAATCCCATACCTTTTCTTGAAGATTGAAGTTGAGATGATGAAGAAAAATAGAGGTTTTTGATAGAGAAACACGGTGAGTTTGTGAGGGAGATGAACAAACAAGACAATGAACAGTTAAAATGTTCGAGGGAAAACTGAAAAGTCTTAAAATTGTCCTTAAAGTGCAAAACACGCGTTTTTTGCAACTGACCCAAGTCGTGAACAAGTCGCCAAACACCTTAAAGACAAAATTTTTGAAAATTTGTCTAAGTGTTTTTCGTGACTAGAAGGTCCACTTGCGAGTGAGTCGCGAAAGGAGCCGTGAAAATTTCTATATAACCTCGCGACTGGAGCTTCCACTCACGAATAAGTCGCCAACATGAGTAGCAAGAAATATAAAAATCTAGGTTTTTGGAAAAATTCTAAGCCTTTTTCGTGACTGGGACTTTGACCCGCCAGAGAGTTGCAAAAATCTTCTGTGTAAGCTCGTGATTGGGGGCATGCGACTGGATTGACCCGCGACCAAGTCGCTAGTACAGGGCAACACAGTTTTTGAAATTTTTGATATTTTTGCAAAAACAAGACTTTCCAAAAACAATTAAAACACTCAAAATCCTTTTTGTGTTTGATCAACAAAAATTGAGTATGTGAAACACATTTAATTAAGTACAATTACACAAATGAATATAGCATTCGTTGAACATAGACATGTGTGATGTGTGTGGGTACCAAAAATGAGATAGTCCTTAGTTTAATGTGAAGCTTCAATGATCAATTCAACCAAGACATACACAATTAGTACGAGGAAAAGTGACCTATCCCAATTATAGAAATATGCATATATGACCTCCCACAAAACTTGATAACATAACTTTGAAGCTTTTCATTTTGCTCCATATACATCATATCATTTGATCTTTTTAAATCAATACATCTCATTTTGAGATTGATGCCTGAAATTTTTGATATTTCAATTTGATGAGTAAGGCTGTGGCTTTTTGGGCATCATACATTTTTCACAAAAGTCGCTTTCCCTTTTTCTTAGTCAAATACTAGTATGTGCGAAGGCTTTTGCAGCTCATTATCTCTTTTCATTTTAAGATTTACATTTGTTAAGCTCTTTAAACCAAAAAAAGAAAAAGAAAAAGTGGGAACATATATAGGCACAAGTCTATGCAAGTTTCAAGATCAACAAAACCATTGACGAAACATTCATGACAAGTTTGAAGATCTATTTACAATAGTCACATAGATTTCAAGATTTTTCCCATAATGATATGAGTGCATTGAGAGCAAGCTACACTCGTAAATGCACAAAGCCATTAGCACAAAGGTACAAGGCAAAACATGCTTGTAACAAAACACAATAACGTTGATCAAACTTTTGAATTTTCTACTTTTTATGTGTTTTTGGATTTTTGACACAAAAGCAATAAAAGATTGATAAAAAAAAATGCAAAAACATTCAAAGTAAAAGCAAATAAACAACAATTTTTCAGCACATGCTGGAATAAAAACAAAAAGCACATAACCAATCAAAGTCACAAAGCATAGGATGTATTAATGCATACACATGTTGTAATGCTTATGCATGAGTACCCCTCTTTACCCACATGGCACGTGCGTTCGGAGTGATATCCCTAGAGGATTGGGTACAAGAGTTATGATTGTCAAACCTTCTGGAGAAGCTTGCCAAATAGGTGGTGAAAGCATCAATCATCTTCATCACTTCTCCAATGTTAGATTTAGCTTCTCCCCCTTTCACTTGCTTGGGGTTCCCTTTATCCTTTCTTTGTCCACATGGCCTTTAATAGTTGCCATTCTTTAATGCCCACAGCTTACGACAATTCGGTCTGGTGTGTCCTTGAATTCCACAGTGATGGCAGAAATGTTGAGTTCTCGGACATCTTTATGACTTTGGGAGTGATTTCCCTTGAACCTTAGGTTTGACCACTGATTGGTTAGGAGGTTTAGTCAAAAATTGTTGGTCAGTCACATTCCGCTTCTTTTTCGACTTCACTTTCTCAACAACTGAAGTTTCTACCACTGGTTCCTTAGCTTTTACAAACTTCATTTCCTTGGATATATTGGCAGTCGAACTGCTCTCTCTGGTGTATCCCAATCCACTTCTATCAGTGAATGGTTTTTGACAAGCAAGTACATTATCAAGCTTTTTGGAGGAAACCCACTCTACTTTAGCATTAGCTTGAACCACCTCAAGCTCAAGAAATTTTATCTTTGAGTAGGCTTCAGTCAGCTCTCCATTCAGCGTCTCCATTTCACATTTGGTCTTCTTGTATCGCAGTAGAAGACTTCTATAATCTTCCTCTACCCTCTTTATCTTTTTAATGGTTGCGTTAGACACTTTTGCATATTCACCGGTCTTCTCAAGAAGGGAATTGTAGGTCTCTTACAGTCCCGCTGTTCCTTCATCTTCCTCATCATCAGATTCCTCAACTATCCTAATTGACTCCAATTCAGAGTGCTCACCAAGCTCTTTCACTAGCGCACCCAAATCATCCGAAGAATCTATTGGAGCAATGGTCATGAATGTAGAGAAGTTTCCCTCTCCATCATAGCTTTCATTTGAATTTGAATCAAAGGAGTCTGAATCACTAAGAGTGGTGGCATACACCTTGCCCTTCACTTTCAAATAATTGGGACATTCTTTCTTGAAATGTCCATGTCTATTGCATTCGAAGCACGTGATTCCTTGAGAGGATTGGGAATCCTTCCCATATTTCCTCTTGAAATCCTTTTTATCCTTTCCAAAACTTGGGAATTTTCCATTCTCAGCAAATTTTCCATTCTTCTTGAACTTCAAGAACTTTTAGAAGTTCTTCACAAGATATGCCACATCTTTATCGACAACTTCCTCATCTGATGGGTCGTGAGCTTCTACCTTCTCATTGATCGTCTTAAGAGCAAGGGATTTGCTCTTCCTTTGCGATGGCAATGACAACTCATATGTTTGAAGTGAGCCAATTAGTTCTTGAACTTTGATATCATCTAATTTCTTGCTCTCTTCAATTGCAGTAACATTTGCACGGAAGCTCTCTGACAATGGTCGAAGGATTTTCCTCACTATTTTTGAGTCCTTCGTTTTCTCACCCAAGTTGAACTTGTCAATAACTACCTCATTCAGCTTGCCATAGAATGAGTCAAATGACTCGTCCTCACTCATTTTCAGCTCTTCAAATCGAGTGGTTAGCATCTGCAATTTAGTGTCCTTCACTTTCTTCGTGCCTTCATACGTGGTCTCCAATATCAGCCATGCTTCCTTGGCAACTGTTACGTGAGAAATCTTGTGAAACTCATCTAGGAAACACCACAGAAAATTGCAATCAAAGCTTTACTGTTAGTGTTAGCTGCCGCAAAAGCTGTCTTATCCCATGTGGATTTAGCAGCCTCTGGCCTAGTCCATCCAACATCTATCGCGTCCCAAACGTTTCATCAATTGAACACAAGAATGCCCTCATCCGAACTTTCCAAAAGGCATAGTTGCTACCATCAAAATATGGTGGAGTATTTAAAGATTGAGATTGATCCATCTCAAACGGGGTCAAGGATCGCACTAAGGTAATTAAACCACAGCAAGTGCACCCGCTCTGATACCAATTGAATGTTTAAATAGTGTGTAAAACACTATTGAGCTTTTCTTCATACTCTCTCACACACTATCCTTACATGATTCCCACCTAAATACAAGGTTTCTAAATGTTGAATTATAAGCAAATTGGCACGGAAAAAAGCCAACAAAATGGTTGATTAAATTCAACCTTACACCAACAATATAGGTTTATTGGGACTAGTGGACTCCCATCCCATTCAACACAGCCCATGGAATGTGACCTCAGAGAATCAACAAGATACAATAAATAATGGGAGCAAAAGAAAAGAGAAATAGTAAGTTAAGCAAAACATTATCTAATTTAAAACATCGCATGGAATTTCTAAAACTTTTCTAAAGGTGCATTTTGATTCAATCTTTAATTAACTCATTGATTTGTTTATTAAAATATTATTATATGTTCTAAATTTTAAATCTTGTGTAGTATTTTCTTTCAATGTATATTTTTCAAGATGATTCCATTTGTATAATTAAATATTTTCCAATTTTATGTGTTTAAATCCCTCTCTCCCAACTAGGGCTGTCCACAGGTTAGGTCATCGAGTTTGGGAATAACCCTTGGATCTGACTTGATTGGGAGGAACATTTCTCAACCCACCACTGATTGAAAAAGTTGATTGGATTAGATAGATCAAGCCTTCAAATGGTAGCAGTCGGTTTAGTTGGTGTTGTAGATCTAAAAAACAACGACAATCCGATAAGATAAAGGTGAAAATCTAGTGAAATTTTGCTAGATCTTGCAAAAATATCACTAGATCTGGTGAGATATTGCTAGATTCAATAGAAATTTAGCCAAATCTAGCTGAGATCTTGCTAGAAATGGCTAATAGCTCACAAGATTTGGCAAATCTCCCCAAAAAAAGGTCTCCTAATCGATTAGTTTATGTTTTTCAGGTTTTAGGGGAGGAGATCCACAACCGACCCACTGGCATCGGTTTGTGTAGAAAGAAACCCATTGCCAATTACCAGAGTAGTCATGTAGGGGTGGCAATCAACTTAGATCCAGTTGGATTTTTCAGGTAGGTCAGGTCTGTGGGTGAGCTAGACAACCTTTCCCCCAACTATTGTATTATAAAAAAAATAAAATAAAAAAGGAAATGCCTCAAATTTTTTTAATATATTTTATAACTCATAGTAAAAATCTATTAGGCATGATTCTAACATTTGTATCACAATCATAACATTTAGTTTTAAAAGGATGTGCAAATATATAAATCAATAGCTACTTCATTTATAAAAAATTAATAAAAATATGACTTGTACGGATTTAGACCCCTTAAAGACAACCAGATTGCGTAGCCTAGTTAATTAGCCAAGTTGTTACTTAGTCAAATTAAGCAATTCTAGGTTAAAGCAATCAAATAATCATATCAAAATAATAAAGCAGCGGAATAATAAATAACACAATGATATGATCACCCAGGAAACCACACGGTAAAAACCTGGGGAGGATTTAACCCACCAATCCTCAAGGCAAAACGGAATTCACTAAGAAAGAATTGAAGTTCTTACAAAAGGACTACAAGCTCCCCGCTCGACTTCCTAATGCTACCCACCAGTAGAACTTACTGACACGACCACGTGCAAGCTCCGAATCCACGGACTCCTTCTTTCTTTGAATTCTTCAATCAGCTACAAGCACCCACGCTTGATATTCTTTAAGCTTCAATGGCAGCAACCAAGTTGATCATCAAGATGTTGAAGTAATCTCAATCTTGAAAACCCTAAGCTTTGTGTAAAGGAAAGCTCCTCTAGATCTCACAAGAGATTTACACAAAACAGCAATGTATGAGCAACAATACAACTTGTGCAACTCCAAAAACGTGGCTAGGGTTTTGCCTTATATACCTAGGGCAAAAACATAAAACCCTAAACGTTTAATGAGTTAGGGCTGAGTTAGAAATACTGCAGAAAACGCATCTGGTCCGATTTTCGATCGATCGAATCTATTCTTCGATCGATCGAGCCAGACCGAAATGCCCCAATGCATCTACAGTCACTCGATTCCAACTTTACAATATTTTACCAACTTTGAGCAAGCCTAAACTAGACTAAGTACATTGTTTTGATCATGGTTTGCCAACATTGCAAAATAGAGTTCTAAATACATAAATTCCTAAACCTTTAGAACCTAACATGACTAACTACCTTATTTTCTATAGAGTAATATAGAAGGAACAAATTTGCATACTATACCAAAATTTAAAAGCTAATTGATAGTATTATCCTATATACTTGATTCCTGAACGTTATATATGTAACTTGTAAGGTTGAATTTAATCAACCATCTCGTTGACTTTATTCTGTGCCAAATTTATTTGTAATTTAGCATTTACAAACCCTGTATTTAGGTGGGAATCATGTAAGGGTAGTGTGTGAGAGAGTGTGAAGAAATGCTCAAGATTGTATAGTGAAATAGGGACTCGCAACTAGATCTCACGGGTGGCTCGCGCCTAGCAAGCCACTAGAAGATGTACACGAGTGAAGCATGCAGAGAAGCTGAACCGTCATGCCAGCTGTAGCACTACAGGACAAAAAATCCAGACTAGCCATTCAGTTAGCTCGCGGCTTGAAGTCGTGACTCAGTCAAGTCGTGAGGTGAAGTCGCTAGCCAGCTCTATTTTGGAAAAATGACTCTTCGCATTCCAAACACACACCAGTATATATAGACCCTTATACCCACGAAATGTAGAGAGCATCCAGAGAGAATTTTGAGAGAGAAACCCTAGAGAAAAACATGATTGACTCATCCACAATCTCTACATAGAGACTCTTCAAATTTCTCTACTCTCATCCTCTCCATTGTTACATCCGTGAGAGGTTCATTAGCCAAATCATTTTCTCACCATACCCACATCTGTGAGAAGGCTTTTTGGTGCTTTAGGAAGCAGTTAGGAAGGGACCAACTAATATTGGTTGATGCTATGAGTTATAGCGAAATCTGATAAGCTAAAGAAGACAAAGGTTCGACATAACTTCGTTGGAGCAAGAAGCTTGAAGGGTTTAGGTACACTTGGTAGATTAGGCTTGGAAGGTCTTCTGTTGTTCATGTATCCAAACTTCATTCTTTAGTGGATTGTTGACCGCTTGGAGAGCGGTGGAGAGGTTTTACGTCGAGGGCTTTGATTTCCTCTTCGATAACACATTGTTGTGTCGTCCTTGTGTTTGCATCTCTCTTCCCTTAATCTTTGCCATTTAATTTCTACTGTGGATGTAACTTTAATTGGTTTAGATTGTTTATCAATTATGTTATCAGCTTATGTTCATTTTCCACACATATATTGTTTGACATTAAGTTTGAATTGATAATTTTGTAATTGGGAGTCTAAACGTTCATAGTGTTTTATACGCTTTTTGAAAATTCAATTGGTATCAGAGCGGGTGCACTCTTTGTGGTTTAAACACCTTAGTGCAATCCTTGACCCTGTATTGAGATGGACCGATCTCAATCTTTAAATGTTCCACCATATTTTGATGGTAATAATTATGCCTTTTGGAAAGCCCGAATGAGGGCATTCTTGTGTTCAATTGATGATACTTTTTGGGATGTGGTAAAAGTAGGATAGACTAAGCCGGAGGCCGCTAAATCCACTTGAGATAAGGCAGCTCTTGCTGTAGCTAATACTAACAGTAAAGCTTTGAAGGCTATTTTTTGTGGTGTTTCTCCAGATGAGTTCCATAGGATTTCTGACATCACTGTTACTAAGGAGGCATGGCAGATATTGGAGACCACGTATGAAGGAATGAAGAAAGTAAAAGATACTAAGTTGCAGATGTTGACCACCCGGTTTGAGGAGCTCAAAATGAGTGAGGACAAGTCCTTTGACTCTTTCTATTACAAGCTGAATAAGGTGGTCGTCGGCAAGTTCAATTTGGGGGAGAAAAGGGAGGATTCTAAAATAGTGAGGAAGATCCTTCGGTCATTGCCGAAAAGCTTCCGTGCCAAGGTGACAATGATTGAAGAGAGTAAGGACCTTGATAATATCAAAGTCCAAGAATTGATTGGCTCACTTTAGACGTATGAACTGTCGTTGCCCACACAAAAGAAGAGTAAATCTCTTGCTCTTAAGACAACTAATGAAAGGGTAGAAGCTCATGACTTATTGGATGAGGATGTTATCGATAAAGATGTGGCATACCTTGTGAAAAATTTTCGAAAATTCTTGAAATTCAAGAACAATGGAAAATTTGGTGATAAAGGGAAATTCCAAAGTTCCGGGATGGAGAAAAAGGAATTTAAAAAGAAAGAGGGAAAGGAATCCCAATCTACACAAGGAATCACTTGTTTGGAGTGCAACGGGCATGGACACTTTAACAAAGAATGTCCCAATTATTTGAAATCAAAGGGCAAGGCATACGCCACAACTCTTAGTGACTCGAATTCATCCAATTTTGATTCTAAGAAAAGCTGTGTCGGAGAAGGGAATTACTCTGCTTTTATGACTATTGCTCATGTTGAGTCTTCGGAGGACTTGAATTTGCTTGTACAAGAGCTTGGGGAGCATAGCGATGAGGAATCAATGGGAATTGTAGAAGAATCGGATGAAGAAGATGAGAGTATAGAAGGTCTTCAAGAAAACTACAATTCACTCCTTGAGAAATCAGGAGAATATGCACGTGTGGCCAAGGCAGCCATGAAAAAGATGAAGAAGGCAAAGGAGGACTATAGAAGTCTCCTAGTGCGACATAAGGAAGCCAAGTGTGAGATAGAGAAGCTGAATGGAGAGTTGTTAGAAGCTTACTTAAAAATTAGATTCCTTGAGCTTGAGGTAGTTTAAGCAAATGCCAAGGTAGAGAGGGTCTCCACCAAGAAGCTAGATGATGTCATTTCCTCTCAAAAACATTTCTCAGACAAATCGAGGTTGGGATATACCGGAGAAAGTAGTTCAGCTATCAAAATCACCAAGGAAGTGAACTTTGTGCAAGCCAAAGAACCAGTAGTGCCTGCCTCTACTACTAAGAAAGTGGAGGATGAAAAAGAAGAAGAATGTGGCTGAGCAACGGGTGTTGAATAAGCCATGTAACCAATCTATGGTCAAACCAGAAGCTAGAAGAAAATCACTTCCAAGATCACAAGAAGGTCCGAGAACGAACCGTTTTTGCCATCATTGTGGACTTCAAGGACACACCAGACCAAATTGTCATAAACTTAGAGCATTGAAGAATAAAAGTGATCAAAGGTCAAAAGGACCAAGATATGACAAGAGGACTTGGGCTGTTGAGCAATCAAGAGGTCGAGATGGTGGTTCCGGAATGATGGGTGTGATGAAGATGATTGGTGCATTCACCACCTGCTTGGAAAGCTTCACTAGAAGGTTTGAAAGTCCTAACACTCGTACCTAATCCTATAGGGATATCACCCCAAACGCACGTGACATGTGGGTGAAGAAGGGTACTCATGCATAAGCATTATAACATGTCCATGCATTAATACTTCCTATGCTTTGTAAATATGCTTGGTTGTGTGCTTTTTGCTAATATGAGTTGAAAATTGTTTGTCTATTGTTTTTTGCTTTAAATGTTTTTACATTGTTTCTTTTGATCAATTTTTTCTTTTTTTTATGTCAAAAATCCAAAAACCACATAAAAATAGAAAATCTAAAAAGTTTGATTGACATTGTTGAGTTTTGTCTCAAAGCATGTTTTGCCTTGTACCTTTATGCTAATGGCTTTGTGCATCTACGAGCTTAGCTTGTTCCCTTTGCACTTATATCATTGTGGGAGAAATCTTGAAATCTATGTGACTATTGTAAATAGATCTTCAACCTTGTACCTTTATGCTAATGGCTTTGTGCATCTACGAGCTTAACTTGTTCCCTTTGCACTTATATCATTGTGGGAGAAATCTTGAAATCTATGTGACTATTGTAAATAGATCTTCAACCTTGTCATGAATGATTAGTGAATGGTTTTGTTGATCTTGAGAATGCATAGACTTGTGCCTATATATCTTCCCACTCTTTATTTTATTATTTTTGCTTAAAGAGCTCATCAAATGTAAATCTCCAAATAAAATGAGATATTGAGCTGCAAAAGCCTGTCGCACATACTAGTATTTGACTAGGAAAAAGGGAAAGCAACCAAAAATAAAAATGTATGATGCTTAAAAAGCCAAAGGCTAACTCATCAAATTGAAATATCAAAAATTTCAAACATCGATCTCACAATGAGATGCAATGATTCAAAAAGATCAAATAATATGATGTATATGAAGCCAAATGAAAAGCTTCAAAGTTATGTTATCAAGTTTTTGTGAGAGGTCATATATGCATATGTCAATAATTGAGATGGGTCACATTATCTAATGCTAGTTGTGTATGCCTTGATTGAATTGATCATTGAAGCTTCACATTAGACTAAGGACTATCTCATTTTTTATATCCACACACATCACACATGTTCAATAAATGCCATATTCATTTGTGTGATTGTACTTTATTAAATATGTTTTCACATGCTTAATCTTTGTTGATCAATCACAAAAAGATTTTTGAGTGTTTTAGTTGTTTTGGAAAGTATTTTGTTTTTACAAAAATTGGTAAAATTTCAAAAACATTGTTGCCTTGTTCTGGCGATTCAGTCACGGGTTGGTCCATCGCATGCCCTAGTTGCGAGCCAACACGGAGATTTTTTGTGACTTACTGGTAGATCAATGTCCCAGTCGCAAAAAATACTTAGAATATTTTCAAAATTTTGGGTTTTTATGTTTCTCGGGACTCAGTGTGGCAACTTGTTCGTGGGTGGAAGGTCCAGTTACGAGGGGTACACAGAGTTTCGTGGCTTACCTTGCGACTTTCTCGCAGGTAGACTTTCCAGTCGCGAAAAACACTTAGAAATTTTTTTCAAATTTTTGTTTATAAGTGTTCTGGCGGCTGGCCCTGCTGACTTGCACGCGACTTGATTCAGTCACGAAAAACGCTTGTTTTGCATTTTAAGGGAAATTTTTAAAACTTTTTAGTTTTCCCTCAAACTTTTGTGACTGTTCATTGTCTTCCTGTTTTTCACTCTCTCAAACCGACTGTGTTTCTCACAAAAACCTCCATTGTTTTTCATCATTTCTACTTCAATCTTCAAGAAAAGGTATGAGTTTGCTCATATTTACTAAGTATTTCATGTTTATTGTCCTGATTTCTTGATTTGTGAGTTGTTTTTGAGATTTGTGAAATATAATGTTCGAACTTGGGTTTGGTTTATTTTGTTGAGTGAATGTTAGTGATATTGATTGTTAGATGATTATCTCAAAATTTTTCTTTTTTATGTGTTTGTGTTCTGAGTTGTGTTTCATGACTGTGTTGCTCTGTGCATATCATGTTCATGGTAGAGTGTCACAATGACAGTTATTTGTGACTATGTGATGTTCATTGATTACTTGGTACTAAGTTGTAACTGAACATCATCATTTTTGAACACCTGTTACATTCATACATATACAATGCATCAGTGTTGCTTATGATTAATTGATGTTGTTTTGGTTCATGTTTTGTGATTGGGTGAGATCTCTCTCTGAAATTTCATTTTTTTACCTGAATCTAATCAAGTTTATGTTTGTGTCTTATGGTGTTGCACTTGGTTCTTTGCTATGTGTTTATTCTCTTGCAGATGTCTCGCCGATCCTTTAAATGAAAAGAGATTGAAACTGATGTTCCATCATCCCCTGTTGCTAAAGAAACTCGACTCTTGTCTCAGTCGTCTAAAGACTCTAACAGTGAGAGATTTAGGACTCCTCTTGATTCACAGACCTATTCAAGCATTTTTATAGATGCTCCTACTATTGTGGAACGTGTAATAAAATTTGATACCTTAGGAACAACATTTATCCCTAGGATTTTTGAAGCAAGAGATTGGGCTGATCTGTTCGGGAATTTCGAGGATCCAGTTGATGAATTAGTTAAGGAATTCTACTTTAATGCCAGATACACTGGAGTAGAGTTGAAATGTTGTGTAAGAGCAACAAAATTCTCCATCAATACAGAATACATTGCAAAGGTTCTTCGCATCACCAGACCAGTAAATGTGGACCTCACTCTGTTTGATGACAGCGTACTTCAGGTACAAGTCATTCTCCAAGTTCTTAGGACTGATCATAAGGTTAGAAGCAAAGGCTCATCTATAGGCACTGCACAGCTTACGCCTGAATTAACGACTCTAAAACTGATCATGTTCTCCAACTTCTACCCACTGTCTAACACCACTTTCATCAATCTTGGAAGAGCACAATTTCTATATGATCTCATTACCGGAGTTCCGATTGACATTTGTGCCCACATCTTTCAGACCATTGGGAAAACAGTGGCTCGAGCAGCAGCATAAACATGTATTCCTTTTTGTAGTCTCATTATGAAGATCATGCTTCTTGAAGGTGTCCGTCCACCAACAGATGGAAAAATTGTGCCACGTCCTCAACCAATATCCATGATAACTCTTCGAGCAAGTAAGAGTCACTCCTCTAAAGCACCTAAGAGTGAGCCATTCATCCATGCAACTCCATCTGGTCAAGGTTCAGCTACACCTGTGCATACCGAGACTGTTTCTCTCATTCCTTCTGAGATGTAAACAACTGGCACTCCACTTGCACCACCTAGCTCTCAAGCTGACAGGTTAAGCACTTTGTTTGAGGGTGTGTCTCAGCAGATTTCAAGATTAGAATGGCTACTCTACTCCACCAACAACCAAGTTCAAATACGTCTCACAACCATTGAAATACAGTTAGATGCAATTCAGCAAAAGCTTGAAGAAATTCCTTAGCTATTCGTGACAAAAAGGGGGAGAGAGATAGCATATAGTAAGGGGGAGAGCAACACAAGAAGGAGAAGTGTGCATTCATGCATGCCACCATCCCACGCGCGTTCACCGCCATGAGCTTGTCGTAAGACGACAAGTCTACGTCCAACACAGTCTGATCGCACATGTGGGTCGCTCGAGCCATACCCGCGTTGCTAAACATGATGTCGAGGCGTCTGTACGTATTGACGGTGGAGTCTACCAATGTTTTCACCTGTTCTTTGTTGCTAACATCACAGTGGACATAGGTGCATATGTTGGCGCCGATAGATGCGGCAACGTTTTGGCCCTTCTCATCTTGGATGTCAGCGATGACGATGGCTCTTGCGCCATGAGTGGCAAAGTGGCACGTCGTGGCCTCACCCATGCCGCTAGCTCCGCCAGTGATTGTGGCCACCTTGCCTTGGAGCTTGCTCTTTGGAGCTGTGCCTGTGGAGTTTGTGATTTTGTTTGTTTGCGTTAATCATGTGATTGATACCTTTGTTATGTCAAAAGTTGCTAAGAACACAACTCATTACATTATATTTAATCTTTCATTTGTTAATTGTTATATAGTACTATTAACCAACTGCTCCCAAGAAAGGTTGTCCGACTCTGGTGTCCCACACATACAAAAGTATAGGCACATTGACTACTCTCGTGAAACTACTTAAAATAAAGAGCCGGGCAAATAAGCGGAGTTTTAATTTATTAGATAAGAAAATTGACATATCTGCAACACTTATTGTTGTTACGTATTAGTATAACTAGTCACTAATTCCATGCAATGCATGGGAAATCATACTTTTGCTTTGTATTTGATGAAGAAGGGGGAGTTGTGTTCTCTAGAAGAGGAAGCTGATATATATACATATACACTTACACATACTTTTGGATAGTCTAACAAACTTTTGTTTTACTTATCCTGTTTATAGCTACTTGCTTGTTGATTTTATAAACTCTTGTGTGGATATGGTTCTAATACTTTGTCTAAAGCTGTTGGTACTATAGTTTATATATATATATATATATATGTTATTCAATTTTGATTTGTACCTTTGCTTTTGTAAGCTTTTAGGTTTATGTACCCAAGCTTTGTAGCCTAGTACTTGTTGTTAAATGTTATGCATTTTCTTTAAGTACATCACTCTTGTGCCCTTTGTTGGATTTTATATCCTTAATGCAATTACCTCGAGTTGTTGCATTGGTTGAGTGTTGGACATGCAAATGATACTTTGCAATTTAGCTTATTAGCTTGCATGTCTGGATGTTCATTCCATGTGTGAATGAGCATTATGATCACTATTTATAGTGATTGTTCGTTTTTGGTCAAGCCATGGTCTATTGCATTATTTCATTTTGCTTGATCGCATTATGCTTGCTCCATATGCATTACAAGCTTTCTTCATACAATGATCATACTGTGTTGTTGTATTTCAATAGATTCTTGTTCTTATGGTTCAAGAGCTTCACAGATTCTAGAGTTAGGTGTGAGTTAGTTTTGTTCAATTGTTCCCAATTCACGCGTTAAGTCTAGAGTTTGTTATAGGGTTTTGTCACAGAATAGCAAAATGGGGAAATTGTAAGGTTGAATTTAATCAACCATCTTGTTGGCTTTATTCCATGCCAAATTTTCTTGTAATTCAGCATTTAGAAACCCTGTATTTAGGTGGGAATCATGTAAAGGTAGTGTGTGAGAGAGTGTGAAGTGAATGTTCAAAGCGTGTAAAAACACCCTTAAATGTTTAGACCCCAATTACAAAATTATCAATTCAAGCTTAATGTCAAAAAATAAATGTGCGGAACATGAACATAAGCTAATAACCGAATTGATAAATAATCTAAACCATAAATAATTACAATCACAGCTGTAATTAAATGGTAAAGATAAAGGGAAGAGAGATGCAAACACAAGGACAACACATGATGTGTTATTGAAGAGGAAACCAAAACCCTTGGCGTAAAACCTCTCCGCCGCCCTCCAAGCGGTCAATAATCCACTAAAAAATGTAGTTGGGATACATGAACAACAATAGACCCTCCAAGCTTAATCTACCCAATGTACCTAAGCCCTTCAAGCTTCTTGCTCCAACGAGGTTGCGCCGAACCTTTTTCTTTTCTAGCTTACCGGATTCCGCTACTAGACTATAGCATCAACCAATGTAGATTGGTTCCTTCTTAACTGCTTCCCAACAGTACCAAATAGACCTTCTCACAGACGTGGGTGTGGTGAGACAAGGATTTGGCTAAAAGCCTCTCAAGGGTATGACAATGGAGAGGAAGAGAGTAGAGGAATTTATAGAGTCTCTAAGGTTAAGATTGTGGATGAATCAATCTTGTATTTCTCTAGGGTTTCTCTCACAAAAATTCTCTCTAGAAGCTCTCACAATATGGTGGGTTTAAGGGTATATATATAGTAAGGTGAGAAAGGAATGCAAAACGTCAGTTTTTGCCAAACAGGGCATTTTGGCGACTTGGCCTCGCGACTGGATCAAGTCGCAAGTTCAAGCCGCGAGCCAACGGCCTGGCTAGCCTAGGACTTTTGTCCTGTAGCGTAACAGCTGGCGCGACCCTTCAGCTTCCCCGTGTGCATCTCATGTGCCTGCGTTTGGCGGCTTACCAGTCGCGATCCATCCGCGAGCCTTAGCCGCGAAGCTCTGTTTTTCTTGCACACTCTTGAGCATTTCTTCACATCTTCTCACACACTACACTTTCAATTTCCCACCTAAATACAGGGTTACTAAATGCTAAATTACAAGCAAATTGGCAAGGAATAAAGCCAACAAGATGGTTGATTAAATTCAACCTTACAATCTCCCCCTTTGGCTATTCCGTGACAAAACCCTACAATAGACTCTAGACTTAAAACGTGAGTTGGGAACAGTTGAACAAAACTCACTCACACCTAACTCTAGATTCTGTAAAGCTCTTGAATATATGAATAAGTAACTCCTGAAACACAATAACATAGCAATATCATTGTATGCAGAAAAACTTGATATGCATATGGAGCAAAAATATCATGATCAAGCAAAATGGAATAAATTAGTAGACCATGGCAAGACCAAAACAAGTAATCACTATAACCAAGTGATCACAATGCTCATTCACACTTGGAATGAACATCTGGACATTCAAGATGACAAACACAAGGCACATCACTTGAATAACCAACACTCAACCAATGCATACAAACATGCATGCATCTAGGAACAATCCTACAAGGGCACAAGGGTGTTGTACTTAAAATAATGCAAAGCATTAACAAGTACAAAAGCACAATGCATAAAGGCTGCATAAGCAAAGTATTGCAAATACATGGCACATACCATAAAAGCCTACAAATCATGCATATTCAAACTCTTAAAGCTTACATAAGCAACATGGGTACAAAATCAGATAAGACAAGAGCTGAAATAACTGAATAACATGAATATATATAAGTACCAAAGTTCCACAGCCATCCAAAAGTTTTGAGTTTAAAACAGACTAAAAACAAAGTGTATCTAGCCTATACAAAAGTATGCGACAAGTGTACCACAAGTTTTCCCAAAAGTATAACATCATAAAACAAACTTAAAACAGCAACTATAAAAAGAAAACACTCCCCCTTTCAGTATGCACCATCCTTTTCATGATTAAGCTCTTTCTCCCCCTTAAGTTGCTCTCCCTCTTTTTGGCACGAATAGCTAAAGGCTGACTTCAAGCTTCTGTTGGATGTTATCTAATTGTAACTCAATGGTTCCGAGACGCATTTGAGTTTGATTGTGAAATGAGTTGAGAAGCCGTTCCAAATCAGAAATCCGCTGAAATACATTTTCAATGAAGTGACTTTGTCTTGGAAATTGGAATCCAAGAGGAATAGATGGGGTGCTGGTTGACTGTACAGGAGTAGCTGTAGCATGAGCAGAAGGAGATGCTTGACTGGATGGTTCAGTTTTAGGTTTCTTGGAGGAGTGACTCTTGCTAGGTTAGAGAGAGTACAGTGATATCGATCGAGTACGAGACAGGAACTTCTCATCTGATGAAGGACTAACACCTTCACGAAGGACAATCTTCATGATTAGACTGCAGAAAGGAAGTGTTGTTCGTGTTGCTGAACGAGCCGATGTCTTCCCAATGGTTTGGAATATATGAGCACAAATGTCAATTGGTGCACCAATAATCAGATCACACAGAAATTGAGCCCTTCCAAGATTGATGAAGGTAGTATTTGATAAAAGGTCGAGATTGGAAAACATAATCAGCTTTAGGGTTGTCAGTTTGGGCGAAAACAATGCGGTGCTTATTGATGACCCTGTGCTTCCCACTACATGTTCATTCCCAAGAACTTGGAGGATGTCTTGTGCCTAAAGCACTCTGTCATCGTGATAGGCCACAAACTGAATGACCCCTTGTGATTTAAACTAATTAATTAATTAAGTCAAGTTATTAATTAATCAATTTAACATGCAAATACGTGGCAGCACAAACAAATCACCTAATAACTAAATATGCAGCGGAAAATAAAAGACACGGTGATTTGTTCATGAATGGGGAAAAACCCTAACGGCAAAAACCCCACCGGGTGATTTTCAGGTCACCACTCCCGAAACTCCACTATTATCAAATCAAGCAGTTACAAATAAGGAATCCCAAGTACCTTATCAACCTACAGTTGAACTCTTACCCCAATACCCAATTGGACTTGATCTGTAGCGACAGTTCCCCCTTTTGATGCACGGCTCCCAAGTACGTGACTAACCAGATGCGCGGATCCCAGTACGCGACTTCAATCACCAACTTTAGAATGAGAGGTTGGCTGCAGAGTTCTTCAGATCATCCTATGCATGAAGATCAGGAAGATGCTTGGTCACAAAACCCTAAGGTGCACAATACACAGCAACTTCTTGAAGAAGATGATCTAGGTTAAGAACTTCGTCTTAGAGCACAATTTGCTTGAACAAGGATTGCTCAATGCTTCTGCAACTTGTGTCTATGTTGACGGCTCTTAAAACACTCCTTAAATATGTTTAGGGTTAGAAGAAAAGAAGGCCCAAAAACACATTCACGGATCCCAAGAAAATCATATTAGAATTCTGACTTTTGTAAATCTCGACAGCTAGCAGGTGTCGAGGTAGGTGTCGAGCAGGTGTCGAGATTTAAAAATTCTGCACTTCAACTTGCTTTTTCTTGGACAGACTTGATGACTTCAGCACTTGATCTTGAAACATAGTTTCTTGAAGTATTAAATACACCTAGAACTACCCAATTACAAGTAGAGTGCGTTTTGTCAAAGGATTAGCCAATTTACATAAAATGTGACATATGTTCCTAACATGTAAACACATATGTCCTAACACATCGTATGGAGTTCGATTGACATTACTTGGTCTGGAAATGTGAAGTACCTTTGCAATGTAGTCTGCATTTAGGATAAACTCTGTTCCTCGAACCCAGCATTATAACTCTACACCTGTAAATCTGGCATTGGAGTAGAATTCCTTGACCAGTTCTTCGATCGGATCCTCAAAGTTTCCAAACAAGTCAGCCCAATCTCTGTCCTTAAAAATGTTAGGAATGAAAGTTTTCTCTAGAGTGTCAAACTTAACAACTCGTTCCACAATGGGAGAGGACTCTTTGAAGATGTCTGTGTAGGTCTTTAAGTCAGTAGGAGTCCTGAATTTCTCAATGGTTGAGTCCTTGGATGACTTAGATGACAACCGTGTCCGTTTAGCAACTGGGGTTGTCGAATCTACAGACACAATGCCTTTACCTTTGGATGAACAGCGAGTTAACTGCAACACAATAGCCACAGAAACAAACCAAATACAATACCACCAGAAGCAAACATCAGATTGATTAGTTTCAGTAAAAAGTCAGTTAAAGGAAAATGTACCCAGAAATGACCAAGAGGCAATGAAACAGGATATGAAGAGTATAAAGTGAGCATGAACACCCCAATGTAGTAGCAAACCCAAAATATGAAAAACAATAACACAGGGCAAAACACATGTAACACATAGATACTGAAAATCAAAACCAATGATAGCATTCAGAGAGACCCATAGAGAAACCCAAAACCCCTATGCCCAAAGGAAATGCTCAGAACATAACAAGCAATTAGAAGTGTTAACAAGGTACTTAGTAAACACATCAAACAAGAGAATAACAATACTCAAACAGTCAGACTCAACATTTTGAACAAACCCATGTTCGAACCTAATATGTTGCAGAACACAAATGTAACTGACAAAATAGGAATCATAACACCAGAACCTTAAGAATAAAGTATAGGGAACAAGAACCATACCTTTTTCTTGGAGGATGATGCTGACATGATGTAAAAATGGAGTCTTTTTCAGTGAGAAACGAAGTGTTTGAGTGAGGGAATAAAGAAGACACTGAACAGTCATTGATATTCGAGGGAAAAACTGAAAAAAAAATTTTGAAAATTGTCTTTAAAACGCAAAACACACGTTTTTTGCGACTTGATCAAGTCGCCAGTAAGTCGCCAGGTTAAGCCGTGAAACACTGTGAAGGTAAGAAATTTGAAAATTTCTCTAAGTGTTTTTCGCGATTGGAAGGTCTACTCACGAAGGAGTCGCGAGCTGAGCCACGAAAATATTTGAGCAACCTTCACGATTGGACCTTCCACCTGCGAACAAGTCGCCAAACAGAGCCGCGAAAAACTACAAAACTCAAATTTTGAAAAATTTTCTAAATTTTTTTCGCAACTTGGTTGCTGACTCGCCAGTGAGCCGCGAAAAGTCTCTGAGTGGTCATCGCGACTGGAACTTGCGACTGGGACAACCCGCGACTTAGTCGCCAAAACAGGGCAACACAGTTTTTGAAATTTTGACATTTTTGTAAAAACAAAGTGCTTTCCAAAAACAAATAAAAACACTCAAAAATCTTTTTGTGTTTGATCAAACAAAAATTGAGCATGTGAAAACACATTTAATCAAGTACAATCACACAAATGAATATGGCATTCATTGAACAAAGACTTGTGTGTTGTGGGTGGATATCAAAGATAGGATAGTCCTTAGTCCAATGTGAAGCTTCAATGATCAATTCAATCAAGGCATACACAATTAGAACTAGATAATGTGACATATCTCAATTATAGAAACATGCATATATGACCTCCCACAAGAACTTGATAACATTCTTTGAAGCTTTCCATTTAGCTCCATTGTTAACATATCATTTGCACTTTTTGAGCAAAGAGAATCTCATTGAGAGATAGATGCCTAAAATTTTTGATATTTCAATTTATAAGTTAGCCTTTGGCTTTTTGGGCATCAAACATTTTATTTTGGTCGCTTTCCCTTTTTCCTAGTCAAATACTAGTATGTGCGACAGGCTTTTGCAGCTTTATATCTCTTTTCATTTGGAGATTTACATTTAGAGAGCTCTTTTAAGCAAAAACAAAAATAAAGAGTGGGAAGATATATAGGCATGAGTCTATGCATGTCTCAAGATCAACAAAACCATTTACTAGTCATTCCTGACAAGGTTGAAGATCTATTTACAACAGTTGCATAGATTTCAGAATTTCCCCCACAATGATATGAGTGCATAGAAGACAAGGTAAGCTCGTAGATGCACACAGCCATTAGTACAAAGGTACAAGGCAAAACATGATTTGAGACAAAAGCTCAACAAAGTTAATCAAACTTTTGGATTTTCTACTTTTTATGTGTTTTTGAATTTTTGACACAAAATAAAAAAATGATCAAAGCCAAAATTAGCAAAGTGAAAAAAATAATTTAACCAAAAAAAATTTTCATCACAAACTAGCAAGAAGCAAAACAACCAAGCATAAACACAAAATATGGGAAGTATTGATGCATGGACATGTTGTAATGCTTATGCATGAGTACCCTTCATCACCCACACGTCACGTGTGTTTGGGGTGATATCCTTGACAGATTGGGTACGAGAATTAGGACTATCAAACCTTCGTGTGAAGCTTTCAAGGCAGTTGGTGAAGGCACCGATCATCTTCATCACGTCCGTCATTCCTGGATCACGGTTTTGACTTCTTGATTGCTCACCACCCTAAGACCTCACATCATTTCTTCTTCCTCATGACCGAGGTGCACTCACATTGTTGTCTGTTCTCATCTTTTGACAATTGGGTCTTGTATGTCCTTGCAATCCGCAATAGTGACACACATACTCTATCTTAGAACCCCGTTGATATCTTGGGATTGATCTTCCTCTTGCTTCAGTCCTCACTGCAGGTTGATTTCTGGGCTTATTCATCACCCTTTGATCTGTTACCATCTTCTTCTTTTCAACCTTAGCCTTCTCCATAGTGGGACCGACTACAATTGGCTCTTTGGCCTTCACAAAACTTTGCTTCTTTGGAGATATTCACAGTAGCTGCACTGCTTTCTCCAGTGTATCCTAGTCCGGATTTATCTGAGAATTGCTTTTGAGAGGAAATTACATCATTCAACTTTTTGGTGGAAACCCTTTCTACCTTAGCATTGGCTTGAACCACTTCAAGCTCCAGGAATCTGATCTTTAAGTAAGCTTCTGATAGCTCACCATTAAGTTTTTCTATTTCGCATTTGGCTTCCTTATGTCTGACCATGAGACTTCGGTAATTTTCCTCTGCTTTCTTCATTTTTCTCACGGCTGCCTTGGCTATTCTTGCATACTCTCCTGACTTCTCAAGTAGTAAGGAGTAATTCTCTTGGAGATTAACTGTATTTCTATCCTCTTCAACATCTGATTCTTCAACAACTCCAATAGACTCCAAATCAGAATGCTCTCCAAGCTCCTTCACAAGTGTATCCAAATCATCTGAGGATTCCACATGAGCAATGGTCATGAATGCGGAGAAATTTCCTTCTTCATCACAGCTCTCTTCGGAGTCAGAGTTTGAAGTGTCAGAATCACTTAAAGTAGTGGCATAGGCCTTTCCCTTTGACTTCAAGTAATTGGGGCATTCCTTTTTAAAGTGCCCATGTCCATTATATTCAAAACATGTAATTCCTTCTGAAGATTGGGAATCTTTACCGTCTTTTCTTCGGAATTCTTTCTTCTCCTTCCCGGAACTTTGAAATTTTCCTTTGTCACTGAATTTTCCACTGTTTTTGAGCTTTAAGAATTTTTGGAAGTTCTTTACAAGATACACCACGTCTTTGTCTATTGTATCCTCTTCTGAAGTTTCTTGAGACACCATTCTCTCATCAATTGTCTTAAGAGCAAGGGATTTGCTCTTCTTTGCGGAAGGAAGGGACAACTCGTATGTCTGCAAAGAACCAACCAGCTCTTGAACCTTGATGTCATCAAGATCTTTGCTCTCTTCAATGGCTGTAACTTTAGGCCGGAAACTTTCTGGAAGTGATCGAAGGATCTTCCTCACAATCTTCGAATCCTTTGTCTTCTCTCCCAAGTTAAATTTACTAACAACAACTTCATTCAATTTACTGTAGAATAAATCAAAAGACTCATCCTCACTCATCCTTAGCTCCTCAAAACGAGTGGTCAATATCTGAAGTTTGGTGTCCTTTACTTTCTTAGTCCCTTCATAGGTTGTCTCTAGAATTTCCCATGCTTCCTTAACTATGGTGATATGAGAAATCCGGTGAAATTCTTCTAGAGAAACATCGCAGAAAATAGTATTCAATGCCTTACTATTTGCATTTGCCGCTGCAAGAGCAGCCTTATCCCAAATAGACTTGGCAGCTTCTGGCTTTGTCCATCCTACTTCCACTGCATCCCACACAGCATCATCAATAGAACACAAAAACGCCCTCATACGGACTTTCCAAAATGCATAATTATTACCATCAAAGAATTGTGGTACATTAAGAGATTGAGACCTATCCATCTCAAAGGGGTCAAGGATCACACTTAGGTAATTTAAACCACAACAAGTGTACCCGCTCTGATACCAAATGAAAGTTCAAAAAGGGTATACAACACCTTTGAACGTTTGAACCCCAAATACAGAAATACCAATTCAAGCTTTATATCAAACAAATAATGTGCGGAACATGATAACAAGCTAATAACAGAATTGATAACTAATCTAAGCCAAATATAAACACATCCACAGCAGTAAATATAAGGTAAAGATAAAGGGAAGGAAGATGCAAACACACGGACAACACACGATGTGTTATCGAAGAGAAAACCGAAGCCCTCGGCGTAAAACCTCTCCGCCGCCCTCCAAGCGGTCAAATAATCCACTAGAAAATGTAGTTGGGATACATGAACAGTAATAGACCCTCCAAGCCTAATCTACCCAGGTACCTAAGCCCTCCAAGCTTCTTTCTCCAACGAGGTTGCGCCGAACCTTGTTCTTTTCTAGCTTACCGGATTCCGCTACTAGACCATAGCATCAACCAATGTAGATTGGTTCCTTCTTAACTGCTTCCCAACAGTACCAAATAGACCTTCTCACAAACGTGGGTGTGGTGAGACAAGGATTTGGCTAAAGGCCTCTCAAGGGTATGACAATGGAGAGGAAGAGAGTAGAGGAATTTGTAGAGTCTCTAAGGTTAAGCTAGTGGATGAATCAATCATGTATTTCTCTAGGGATTCTCTCACAAAAATTCTCTCTAGAAGCTCTCACAATATGGTGGGTTTAAGGGTATATATATAGTAGGGTGAGAAAGGAATGCAAAACGTCAGTTTCTGCCAAACAGGGCATTTTGGCGACTTGGCCTCACGACTGGATCAAGTCGCGAGTTCAAGCCGCGAGCCAACAGCTTGGCTAGCCTTGGACTTTTGTCCTGTAGCATGACAGCTGGCACAACCCTTCAGCTTCCCCGTGTGCATCTCACGTGCCTGCGTTTGGCGGCTTGCCAGTCGCGATCCACCAGCGAGCCCTAGCCGCGAAGCTCTATTTTTCTTGCACACTCTTGAGCATTTCTTCACATCTTCTCACACACTACCCTTATAATTTTTCTACCTAAATACAGGGTTACTAAGTGCTAAATTACAAGCAAATTAGCACGGAATAAAGCCAACAAGATGGTTGATTAAATTCAACCTTACATAAACCTTCTCACATATATGGGTATGGTGAGAAAAGGATTTGGCCAAGAACCTCTCAAGGATGTATTAATGGAGAGGAAGAGAGTAGAGGAATTTGAAGAGTCTCTTAGGTAAAGATTATGGATAAATTAATCTTATTTTTCTTTAGGGTTTCTCTCTCAAAATTCTCTCTGGAAGCTCTCTACATTTCGTGGGTATAAGGGTCTATATATAATGGTGTGTGTTTGGAATGCGAAAAGTCAGTTTTTCCCAAACAAGGTGGTCTGGCGGCTTGGCCTCGCGACTAGTCTGAGTCTCGAGTTAATGGCCTGGCCAGCCTGGGACCTTTGTCCTGTAGTGCGATAGCTGGCGTGACCCTTCAACTCTCCTGCATGCTTCTCATGTGTGCTGCAGTTGGCGGCTTGCTAGTCGTAGTCAGCTGCGAGTCCCAACCGCGAGTCTCTACATCCTTGCACAATCTTAAGCATTTTTTCACACTCTCTCACACACTACCCTTACATGAATCACACCTAAATACTGGGTTACTAATTGCTAAAATACAAGCAAGTTTGGCACGGAATAAAGCCAACAAGATGGTTGATTAAATTCAACCTTACATGAAGAAATGCTCAAGATTGTGTAATAAAGTAGGGACTCGCAACTAGATCTCGCGAGTGGCTTATGACTGGCAAGCTGCCAGAAGATACACACGAGTGAAGCATGCAGAGAAGCTGAACCGTCATGCTAGCTGTAGCATTATAGGACAAAAATTCCAAACTGGCCATTCAGTTAGCTCACGGCTTGAAGTCACGACTCAGTCAAGTTGCGAGGCCAAGTCGCTAGCCAGCTTTATTTTGGAAAAATGACTCTTCACATTTGAAACACACACTAGTATATATAGACCCTTATACCCATGAAATGTAGAGAGCTTCCAGAGAGAATTTTGAGAGAGAAACCCTAGAGAAAAACAAGATTGACTCATCCACAATCTTTACATAGAGACTCTTCAAATTCCTCTACTCTCATCTTCTCTATTGTTACATCCTTGAGAGGTTCATTAGCCAAATCTTTTTCTCACCATACCCATAACTGTGAGAAAGCTTTTTGGTGCTTTGAGAAGCAATTAGGAAGGGACTAATTGATATTGGTTGATACTATGGGTTATAGCGGAAATCGATAAGCTAAAGAAGACAAAGGTTCGGCATAATCTCGTTAGAGCAAGAAGCTTTGAGGGCTTTAGTACACTGGGTAGATTAGGCTTGGAAGGTCTTCTGCTGTTCATGTATCCCAACTTCATTCTTTAGTGGATTATTGACCGCTTGGAGGGCGGTGGAGAGGTTTTACACCGAGGGTTTCGGTTTCCTCTTCGATAACACATCGTTGTGTTGTCCTTGTGTTTGCATCTCTCTTCCTTTAATCTTTGCCATTTAATTTCTGTTGTGGATGTGACTTTAATTGGTTTAGATTGTTTATCAATTCTGTTATCAGCTTATGTTCATTTTCTGCACATATATTGTTTGACATTAAGCTTGAATTGATAATTTTGTAATTAGCGGTCTAAATGTTCATAATGTTTTATACACTTTTTGAATATTCATAACTGATTTTAGACATTTAAAAAATTAAATATATATATATATATATATAGAGAGAGAGAGAGAGAGAGAGAGAGAGAGAGAGAGAGAGATCTATATCTTGATAGATGCAATTAATAAAACTAAACTATTTATTATATTTTCAATGCAAACCATTAAACTTTCAAAGCCCAACATTTTTATCCTATTAAAAGAAAATAAAATCCCTCATTACAAATATGATATGGTTATTTAATTATAATATTTATAATTAAGACAAAGTTTAGTTATAAAATTAGTTGTAACTTAAGGTTACAACCTTACTCAATAAAATAAACATTACTACATAATCTATACACTCTTAATACACATGTCAAACTTTGTGTCAATTGAATATTATTTACTACATAATCTATAAGCTTACAATCTGAAAGTTCAAATAGTGTGTAAAACACCTATGAACATTTAGACCCCCAAATTAAAAATACCAACACAAGCTTACAATCAAACAATATATGTGCAGAAAATGAGATGTAAGCAATAACCAAATACGTAACACACTCTAAACCATAATTAATAATCAACACAACAGTAATTAAAAGGTAAAGAGAAAGGAAAGAAAGATGCAAACACAAAGATAACACGGCGATGTGTTATCGAAGAGGAAACCGAAGTACTCGTCGAAAAACCTCTCCGCCGCCCTCCAAGCGGTTAATAATCTACTAGAGAATATAATTGGGATACATGAATAGCAGAAGACCCTCCAAGCCTAATCTACCCAGCGCACCTAAGCCCTCCAAGCTTCTTGCTCCAACAGGGTTATGCCGAACCTTGTCTTCTCTAGCTTATCGGATCCCGCAATCTCCCATTGCATTAACCAAAATGAATTGGTCCCTTCTAAACTGCTTCCCAAGCACCAAAATACCACCTCACAGATATAGGTATGGTGAAATAAGGATTTGGCTAAATGTATCTCTCAAGGATATGTCAATGGAGAGGGCAAGAGTAGAGAAATTTAGATAATCAAATTATGAAGATTGTGGATGGGTCAATCTTGTTTTCCTCTAGGGTTTCTCTCTCTCAAAAGTTTCTCTGGAAACTCTCTACATTTCGTGGGTATAAGGGTATTTATAGTATAGTGTATGAGGAATGCAAAAACTCATGTTTCAACCAAACAGGGCATTCTTGCAACTCGACCTCGTGACTAGAACGAGTCACGAGCTAACTGCCTGGCCAGACTAGAAGTTTTGTGCTGTAATGCTACAGCTGGCATGACCCTTCAGCTCCACTGCATGCTTCACACGTGTGCCACCTTTGGCGACTCGCCAGTCGCAAGCCAGTCACGAGATCTAGTAGCGAGGCCCTTCTTAAGTGCACACATTTGAGTTTTCTTCACACTCTTTCACACACTACCCTTACATAATTCTCACCTAAATACAGGGTATCTAATTGTTAAATACAAGCAAATTTGGCATGGAATAAAGCTAACACATGATTGAATAAATTCAACCTTACACAATCAATTGTGTAGCTAAACTTTGTCCTTATAATTATACAAAGATTACAAGTTAGTTTCTAATGAAGAAAAAACCTTGATATCCAATTTGCTAGTTTCTGATGCGAAATTCTTGCTAAACTTTGTCCTTGCATTTTTTTTCGCATTAAAAAAAACAAAAAATACAAAACAAAACCCTTGAACTACGTAGGCAACCCTCATTTTCTTCATCATGTATTCAATTTCCATCTCTCTAAAAAAATAAAAATAAATAAAGGTTTTGCAAGTTCCCAAATTACTCCATATTCTATATAGTGATTAATGAACACTACGGGAAGAAAAATGATCAAGATATATATATATATATATATGTTTGCTTGAAGGGAAGCTGGAGGGAAAGCAAAGGATGGCAAAGGTAGGAAGGAAAAGAAAATTCCTTTATTTGTTTGGAGAGAAATGGAATGAGGGAAAGGAAAAGGCAGAGTTCTCCATAGGGCCAACATTTTCCTTTCCTCCCAAATTGGAAGGAAATAGAGAGAAGAGAGAATTTGTACTAGAGCACGAGTGATAGGCCAAGAATGCATTGACCTCTTGTAATATATTAATTGATTAATTAGCCAAGTTTATTAATTAATCAAATTAATATGCAAAGCGAATGGTAGCACAAAAAAATCACCAATTAACTAAAGTATGCAACAGAAAATAAATTGACACAGTGATTTGTTTACAAATGAGGAAAATCTACACGACAAAAATTCCACCGAGTGATTTTAAGGTCACACTCTCGAGAATCCACTATCATCAAAACAAGTGGTTACAAGTAAAGAAATCCCAGTACCTTATACTAACCTATAGTTGAACCTTTACCCCAATACCCAATTGGACTTATTCTATAGTGACAATCTCTCATTTTCAATGCACGGCTCCCAGTACGTAACTAACCAATTACGCGGATCCCAGTACGCAACTTAATCATTAACTTGAGAAGGATGTTAGCTGTAAATTTCTTCAGTTCATCCAGACGATGAAAATCAAGAAGCTCCTTGGTCACAAAATTCTACAGTGTACAAACACAGCAACTTCTTCAAGAGAAAGAAGAACTATGGAAACTAGGTTTCCAGTCACACTTTCTTCACACTTGTGGAATTGTGCTCTTGTGCAACTGTGCGTAACCTTTTACAGCCCTTAAAGTAATCATTATATATGTTTAGGGTTGTGAGAAAAGAAAGCCCAAACACATACTCACGGATTGGATGAAAATCAGAACTGAAAATCTGTTTTTAATAAATCTCGACAGATACCCTATCTGTCGAGCAACTGTCAAGCCTCGGGCTGAAACACCTCTTTTAAACCTCGATAGATACTAGCTGTTGAGATTTAATGAACAGCACTTCTTCACTTGATTCTTGGACAGACTTGCATGGCTTTAACACTTGAACTTGAAACCTTATTTCTTGAAGCATTAAACACATCCTAGATCTACCCAATTACAAGTAAAGTGTGTTTTATCAAAGGATTAGCCAATTACATAAAATGTTGACATATGTTCCTAACACGAATCACATATGTCCTAACAACAGGGATTTTTTTTTTTCATTTCCTTTCTCCCTTGTAAACCAAACACCTTAAATGCAAGGTACTCTCATTTCTTTTTCCTTCTTTTCGTTTCAACCCTTGACCTTTTTTTCTTCCCCCCCCCCCCCCCCCTCCACCCCCACTTTCCAAGCATTAAATCTTTAACCCCATGCAAAATAAATGTTCTAAAATTACTAACTTAGAATTTCAATCTAGTAATATGTAACCATGAAAAACGCTACAACCATCATAAATGTTCATCAAATTAATTACATGATATCATACAACCATATCTTAAATATACATCAAATTAATTTTATACAAAATCCAACAAAATGGTCATCGACTGTTGGGCATTGTGGAGCCTAGTTTGTGTTTGATTTGGATTATGACCTGACCCGAAATAATATTTGTTAGGACCTATGTGATTCATTGTTAGGAACATATGTCAATATAGAATTGGCTAATCCTTTGACAAAATGCACTTTACTTGTAATTGGGTAGATCTAGGATGTGTTTAATGTTCAAGGAACAAGGTTTCAATATCAAGTGTTAAAGCTATGTAAGTTTGTCCAAGAAACAAGTGGAGAAGTGTTGGATTTTAAAACTCGACAGCTAGTATCCACTGAGGTTTAAAAAGTTGTTTTAGCCTGATGCTCGACAGCTAGCTTGACAAATAAGGTATTTATCGAGGTTTATGAAATTTAGTTTTTCAGAGCTGATTTCACTCCAATCCGTGAATAGATATTTGGGTTTTCTTTTCTCACAACCCTAAACATATATAAGGATTGTTTTAAGGGCCGTCATAGTGGATGCAACTCAATGCAAAAGTTTTCATAAGCATATTGTGAACCAGAGACATATGCCCTAATTCATCTTGTAAGGTTGAATTTAATCAACCATTTTATTGGATTTATTCTGTGCCAAATTTGCTTGTAATTCAGCATTTAGAAACCATGTATTTAGGTGGGAATCATGTAAGGGTAGTGTGTGAGAGAGTGTAAAGAAATGCTCAAGCCTGTGCAGTGAAGCAGGGACTCGCGACTGGATCTCGCGAGTGGCTCATGATTGGCAAGCTGCTAGAAAATGCACACGAGTGAAGTATGCAGAGAAGCTAAACCGTCATGCTAGCTATAGCACTACAGAACAAAAAGTCCAGACTGGCCATGTAGTTAGCTCACGGCTTGAAGTCTCAACTCAGTTAAGTCGCAAGGCCAAGTCGCCAGCCAGCTCTGTTTTGAAAAAATGACTCTTCACATTCCAAACACACACCAGTATATATAGACCCTTATACCCACGAAATGTTGAGAGCTTCCAGAGAGAATTTTGAGAGAGAAACCCTAGAGAAAAACAAGATTGACTCATCCACAATCTTTACATAGAGACTCTTCAAATTCCTCTACTCTCACCCTCTCCATTGTTACATCCTTGAGAGATTCTTGGCTAAATCCTTTTCTCACCATACCCATATCTGTGAGAAGACTTTTTAGTGCTTTGGGAAGCAGTTAGGAAGGGACCAATTGATATTGGTTGATTCTATGGGCTATAACAGAATTTGGTAAGCTAGAAAAGACAAAGGTTCGGCGTAACCTCGTTGGAGCAAGAAGCTTGGAAGGCTTAGGTACACTGGCTAGATTAGGCTTGGAGGGTCTATTGTTGTTTATGTATCCCAACTTCATTATCTAATAGATTGTTGACCGCTTGAAGGGTAGCGGAGAGGTTTTACATCGAGGGCTTCGATTTCCTCTTCAATAACACATCGTTATGTTGTCCTTGTGTTTGCATCTCTCATCCCTTAATCTTTGCCATTTAATTTCTGCTGTGGATGTGATTTTAATTAGTTTAGATTGTTTATCAATTCTGTTATCATATTATGTTCATTTTTCACGCATATAATGTTTGACATTAAGCTTGAATTGATAATATTGTAATTGGGGGTCTAAACGTTCATAGTGTTTTATACGCTATTTGAACATTCATATGGTATCTGAGCGGGTGCACTCTTTGTGGTTTAAACACCTTAGTGTCCTTTACCCCGTATTGAGATGGACCGATCTCAATCTTTAAATGTTCCATCATATTTTGATGGCAATAATTATTCCTTTTGGAAAATTCGAATGAGGGCATTCTTGTGTTCAATTGATGATACTGTTTAGGATGCGGTAGAAGTACGATAGACTAGGCCGGAGGCCTTTAAATCCACTTGGGATAAGGCAACTCTTGCAGCAGCTAATGCTAACAGTAAAACTTTGAATGCTATTTTCTATGGTGTTTCTCCAGATGAGTTTCACAAGAATTCAAACATCACTATTGTCAAGGAGGCATGGAAAATATTGGAGACCACTTATGAAAGAACGAAGAAAGTAAAATACACTAAGCTGCGGATGCTGACCACCTGGTTTGAGGAGCTCAAAATGAGTGAGGACAAGTCCTTTGACTCTTTCTATAGCGAGCTGAATGAGGTGGTCGTCGGCAAGTTCAATTTGGGGGAGAAAACGGAGGATTCTAAAATAGTCAGGAAGATTCTTCGGTCATTGCCAGAAAGATTCCGTGCCAAAGTGACAGCGATTGAAGAGAGTAAGGACCTTGATGATATCAAAGTCCAAGAACTGATTGGCTCACTTCAGACGTATGAACTATCATTGCCCACACAAAGGAAGAGCAAAACTCTTGCTCTTAAGACAACTAATGAAAGGGTAGAAGCTCACAATCCATCGGATGAGGATGTTATCGATAAAGATATGGCATACCTTGTGAAAAATTTCTGGAAATTCTTAAAATTCAAAAACAATGGAAAATTTGGTGATAAAGGGAAATTCCAAAGCTCCGGGAAGGAGAAAAAGGAATTCAAAAAGAAAGATGGAAAGGAATCCCAATTTACACAAGGAATCACTTGTTTCGAATGCAATAGGCATGAACACTTCTAGAAAGAATGTCCCAATTATTTGAAATCGAAGGGCAAGGCATATGCCACAACTTTTAGTGACTCAGATTCATCCAATTTTGATTCTGAGGAAAGCTATGACGGAGAAGGGAATTTCTCCGCTTTTATGACTATTGCTCATGTTGAGTCTTCAGAGGACTTGAATTTGCTTGTACAAGAGCTTGGGGAGCATAATGGTGAGGAATCAATGCGAATTGTAAAAGAATCAGATGGTGAAGAAGATGAGAGTACAGAGGGTCTTCAAGAAAACTACAATTCACTCATTGGGAAATCAGGAGAATATGCACGTGTGGCTAAGGCAACCGTGAAAAAGATGAAGAAGGCAGAGGAGGACTACCGAAGTCTCGTAGTTCGACATAAGGAGGCCAAGTGTGAGATAGAGAAGCTAAATGGAAAGTTGTCAAAAGCTTACTTAAAAATTAGATTCCTTAAGCTTGAGGTAGTTCAATCAAATGCCAAGGTAGAGAGGTTCTCCACCAAGAAGCTAGATGATGTCATTTCCTCTCAAAAACATTTCTCAGACAAATCCGAGTTGGGATATACCAGAGAAAGTAGTTCAGCTGTCAAAATCACCAAGGAAGTGAAGTTTGTGCAAGCCGAAGAACCAGTGGTGCCTATCTCTTCTCCTAAGAAAGTGGAGGATGAAAAAGAAGAAGAATGTGGCTGAGCAACGGGTGTTAAATAAGCCCTGTAACCAATCAGTGGTCAAACCAGAAGCTAGAAGAAAATCACTTCCAAGATCACAAAGAGATCCAAGAACGAACCGTTTTTGCCATCATTGTGGACTTCAGGGATACACCAGACCAAATTGTCATAAACTTAGAGCATTGAAGAATGAAAGTGATCAATGGTCAAGGAGACCAAGAAATGACATGAAGACTTGGGCTATTGAGTAATCAAAAGGTCAAGATGGTGATTCCAAAATGATGGATGTGATGAAGATGATTGGTGCATTCACCACCTGCTTGGAAAGCTTCACTAGAAGGTTTGAAAGTCCAAACACTAGTACCCAAACGCACATGACGTGTGGGTGAAGAAGGGTACTCGTGCATAAGCATTACAACATGTCCATGCATTAATACTTCCTATGTTTTGTGAATATGCTTGGTTGTGTGCTTTTTGCTAGTTTGTGTTGAAAATTATTTGTGTGTCTATTTGTTTTTAAATGTTTTTACATTGGTGTTTTTTATCAATCTTTTTATTGCTTTTGTGTAGAGTTTGTTGTAGGGTTTTGTCACGGAATAACCAAAGGCAGAGATTGTAAGGTTGAATTTAATCAACCATTTTGTTGGCTTTATTTCGTGCCAAATTTGCTTGTAATTCAGCATTTAGAAATCTTATATTTAGGTGGGAATCACGTAAAGGTAGTGTGTGAGAGAGTGTGAAGAAATACTCAAGATTGTGCAGTAAAGTAGGGACTAGCGACTGGATCTCACGAGTGGCTTGCAACTAGCAATCCACAAGAAGATGCACACAAGTGAAGCATTTAGAGAAGCTGAACCGTCATGCCAGCTGTAGCACTACAGGACAAAAAGTCTAGACTGGCCATTCAGTTAGCTCGCGGCTTGAAGTCACGACTTAGTCAAGTTGCGAGGCCAAGTCGCTAGTTAGCTCTGTTTTGAAAAAATGACTCTTCGCATTCCTAACACACACCAGTATATATAGACCCTTATACCCACGAAATGTTAAGAGCTTCCAGAGAGAATTTTGAGAGAGAAATCCTAGAGAAAAATAAGATTGACTCATCCATAATCTATACATAGAGACTCTTCGAATTCCTCTACTCTCACCCTCTCCATTATTACATCCTTGAGAGATTCTTGGCCAAATCCTTTTCTCACCATACCCATATCTGTGAGAAGACTTTTTGGTGCTTTGGGAAGTAGTTAGGAAAGGACTAATTGATATTGGTTGATGCTATGGGCTATAGCAGAATCCAGTAAGCTAGAAAAGACAAAAGTTCGGCGTAACCTCGTTGGAGCAAGAACCTTGGAAGGCATAGGTACACTGGCTAGATTAGGCTTGGAGGGTCTATTACTGTTCATGTATTCCAACTTCATTTTCTAGTGGATTATTGACCACTTGGAGGGCGGCAGAGAAGTTTTACGCTGAGGGCTTCAGTTTCCTCTTCGATAACACATCGTTGTGTTGTCCTTGTGTTTGCATCTCTTTTCCCATAATCTTTGCCATTTAGTTTCTGCTGTAGAAGTGATTTTAATTGGTTTAAATTGTTTATCAATTCTGTTATCATCTTTTGTTCATTTTCTGCATGCTTGAATTGATAATATTGTAATTAGGGGTCTAAACGTTCATAGTGATTTATACGCTATTTGAACATTCACATCTTTTTCTATTCAAGAAGCTGCTGTGTTTGTACGCCGTAGGGTTTTGTAACCAAGGAGCTTCATGATCTTCATTGTGTGATGAACTGAAGAACTTTGCAGCCAACATCTTTCTCAAGTTGGTGAGTAAGTCGTGTATTGGGATCTGCGCATCAAATTGGATAGTCACGTACTGGGAGCCATGCATCAAAAGGAGAGATTGTCACTACAGAACAAGTCCAATTGGGTATTGGGGTAAGGGTTCAACTGTAGGTTGGTATAAGTTACTGAGATTCCTTTACTTGTAACAGCTTGTTGTGATAATAGTGAATTCTCGAGAATGGTGACCTTAAAATCACCCGGTGGAGTTTTTGTTGTGTAGGTTTTCCCCATTTGTAAATAAATCACCATGTCAATTTAATTTCTATTGCATTTAGTTATTTGGTGATTTGTTTATGCTATCACGCTTATTGCATGCAAATTGAATTAATTAATTAACTTGGCTAATTAGTTGGTTAATTCATCACAAAGGGTCAATACATTCTTGGCCTATCAATATTGTGAGAGACCACAAAGCTTCCTCAATGAGGAGAGGGTGCTCTCAAAAAAGAGATTCGGGTGCTTGTAAGGGCACTTCTCTTTTTGGGTAAGTGGTGTGGAGTCACCACTTATTTTTTATACAAAAAAATAAGAAAAAAATAAAATACAAGACACATGATCAAAATGCTTTATTGTCATTGATTGAATAGAAATAAATACAAGCTTGATAAATTGAATCTTACAAGACTTTGAGTCCTAGTTACAATCTACCAAAAGAATACATGGCTTTTTGTTCTAGTTACAATCTACCCAAAGATAAAAATAAAGACAAAGCACAAGTCTACCTATCCAAAGGAACTAAATTCGGAGGCTAAGTTACATAATGGGAAGGTGTTAGGCACCCATTTCGCCCAAACAAAGTCTAGTCTTCTAGACTCTAATGACCAATATACCCTTTTTGCATGATATGAATGATATGTTGAACATACATGACAAACATTGACCAAAACTAACTCACATAAACTTATCTTATGAATGTATCCTCTCTTTTAAAAAAAAAAAATTCAGATATGTTTTTGTGAATAAAAAAGTTTGATTTGATTCATTAAAAAAAGAAACCAGATTTGTTTTTGTGTAGATAAAAAAAATTAGTTTTGTGAAGAAAATCAAATTTGTTTTTGTGTAAATAAAAAGAACAAGATTTTTGTAAAAAATGTCAGATTTGTTTTGGAGCAAAGTAAAAAATTGGTGGTTTTTATTTAGAAAAATTAGATCTGTTTTGGAGAATATGAAAATTTAGATTTTTAGAGAAAAAAAATTCAGATCTGTTTTTTATGAATAAACTAAGAAAAAGACTTTTTTGGAAGAGGAACTACACTCATGAAATAAATCTATGTTACATGCATCAATCAAAAATCATCTCAACTTTTAACTTCTTCTTTTAAATATCAAAATATGTTATTTTGTGACAAAGAAAATTTTCTTTAAAAAAATCAGATCTGTATCTAATGAAAACACAGATCAGTTTTGTATGTAAAAAAAAAAAAAAATCAGATCTATACCTAATGAAAATACAGATCAGTTTTGATGTGTTTTGAAAAAATTAGATCTGAAAAATTCAAATCAGTTTTAGTTATAAAAAAAAAATTCTTTGTTAATTAGCAGATTTTTTAGACTCAAAAGAGAAATCATAATAACAACAATACATTAAGAACATGTTTTAAGAAAGGTTTAAACAACACATGGTAATGACATCAGAAATCAGAATTAATAAAAACATCACAAACCTATTCATGCATCATCAAGTAGAATTAATAAAAAGGAACATAAAAAGAAAAGAAAAACTACCTCTTGCATGAGCGTGCTCTTCTTAGTGAGGGAATATTTTAGGATTCAAAGAAATTTATTCAATTCTCTTTGAAACCTAAAATATTTTGCTTACAGAAAAGAAATTCCTAAGGTCAAAGCCTCCAGAACATCTTTAACATAAGAGAGAAAATAAAAGAAGAGAAGAGTCAAAAAAAGGGGAGTCAAAGAGCGTAAAAAAAATTGTTGAATTTTGAGAGGTCTCCTTTATTTTTAGAGGCTGAGATGTTTAAAAAATTAGCTAAATGATCAGAGTACGAACTGAGACGCGTCCTTATCACTAAAAAATTGAAAAGGATGAGTTTTATCTCAATCCAAGTGCCCACGAGCCATGGCCCGCATTTGTGCCAATCGGTACTTGAAAAGTGCCGATCGGCACTCCAAAAGTGCTGAATGGTGCTTTTGGGTGCTAGTCTCGTGTTTGAGTTTTGGTCCATTTTGGACTCCTTTTTTGAGGTTTTTTGAGCCAGGACTTGCACTTAGATGCGTTTTTAATCCATATTCTAAAAATTAAACTCTTTTTCTGATAATTTAGGTCTTTTTAGCAATATTATCTTGTAGATAAATACTCAAAAAGTCTTGATTATCCACAATTTTATAGTTATTTGATTATCCTCTTTATTCCCATGCAAGCAAGCCTATTTTTAACACCAACTAACAACCAATCACAAAATTATTTAATTAATTTTAATTGTCTAGCCAATCAGAATTAATTTAAATTGATCATGTGTGGCTGGTTCCACCTAAACAAAATGCATGCAGACCGCGCAAACTTGATCATGCAATATCTTTCAATCCAACTATCCAATTTGGAAATCGGGCACACCGTTGTGACCGTGAGAATCTTAAGATCTTTTTTATGATATGTAATGAATGAATTAATGCATGTAATGCAATTATGATTTTCTGGGTATATGAATGGTTATTCTAACCATCTTCCTTGATTAAATTACAGGTGCAAAATCGAGTGTTTACAAATATTTTTTGGCCATTTTTGTAGCCCATTGTGAATCCTGTGTGTAGGATATAAAAATTGTTGTTTTGGAGATTAGAGTTTTGACATCGTTTTTTAGAGAGAAAAATTGTACTACCACACTCTTTATTTTTCCTTAAGAATAGTGAAATCCCTGCAACTCTGTGGACATAGGCAAATTGCCGAACCATGTAAATACTGTCTTATGTGTGATTATTTTTCTTTGGCATATATTTTTCTCTATTTTTGCATCTCACAGGTCTAGGAATTTCGTACATATTCCCATCAATCAACAGAACAGCCAAACTATCTTGAGGAGGGAGATTGGCATATCGTAGTGTCGCTAGAGGTTTGGTTGAGTAAGAGTAGAGGTAGGGGGAGAAAGAACAACAGATAGATTACACCAACGGCCAAACTATCTTGAGGAGGGAGAAAGAACAAAGGATAGATTACACCAATGGCCAACCTATCTTGAGATTTATCGAAATTATACTTCTTCCAAATGTATGTATTATGATACTTCCCCTTGAGGTTTGTATAAATGTGACAAATAAGTGCATGCCTAACTTTCTTAAAGAAATATTCTATTATAAAAAATATTCCAGCCAAAACTCTGGAGGAAATTGCTAATGTCACGGAAGCCTAAAGAAAGCACACATGATGCTCTCTTGATAAAACAAAAACCAAACTATTAGTTCCTGTAGTAAACCTCAAATCCACGAGGAATTTCCTTGAATCCACAAGGAAAAAAAAAACTAGAATCCACTAGAGAAATAATTTGACAAAAGTCTATGTTTATTAATAATAGTCTGATTTGCCTCTAACGGTTACAAAACATATAAATACTGAGAAAAACGTCTAAAACCCTAATTCGCACTAATTACGCGATTAGGTGACAAAATACCGAAATTTACCAAAAATGGCAAAATTGAGTTAAAGGCAGAATCATAACTATTGACCTTAAGGGTCGTCCCAAAACAGACGGGACCTTATTCTAACTTTTAAACTAAAAGTTATTAAGGAAAAACAAATATTACTATAAATAGCAAAAACACTGTTTTCGTGGCCTTAATGATGGAATTTGCTTAAATTTTGGAGATGTTCATGGAAGTTGTCATGAATCTGGATCAGAACATCATTTCCCTTCAACCTGCCAAATTTGATACAATTCTGACACTGTCACATCAATGGCCTCTACTAGCACCCCCCTTTGATCTTGTGTTATGACTTTCTATGCCCCTGCTGCTCCAGGAAGGCATGTGTTGTCTATTCTACATCAATGACACATCACTTCCTTGGTTATTATAAATAACACTCTGCCCCTTAAGGTTTGTAAACATGAGGGAATCTTTTTTTAAAAAGATGAAAAATTCTATGAAGGAAGTAGCACAATGAGAGGGCATTTGGATTTATTGCATTTATAGAAACCATGAGGGAGGAGTGTTATTTTGTGTACCACAAGGGAGGTTGGTATAATTTACCCAACAATAAAAGACGAACTTATGAAGGTGAAGGAATAGAGAGAGACTAGAGGTGGTTATTTGAGATTTTTTTTGGTCAATATGAGAATTGAGATCGACCATATTTTTGTATCTATGATCTATCTGATTAAGGGAAAACAAAATAGAAAGGGGATCTTTATTTCAAAAAATATGGACCAACATGTATAACCCACATGTCAACCCAACCCAACTTGTCATTTTAGCTAAAAAAAAAGTTATTGAGTGTCTTGCCACTCTCTCAATGAGCATGAAATTACCTGTTTACCTTTTTTTATAATAAAGAAAATTTTCAAAATTGCATTTGGAGTTGAGGATTATAATAAATGAATTCAATATTATTTTTAATATAAAGCCCTCTATAAATGTCATCAGCATATGAAGATTTTGAGTTATAGGGGAGAGAAAAAAAGAAAGGGGAAAAAATGAGTGAGGTCACTTATGATATTATAAATAATAAAGATTTAGAGTTATGGAAGTTGCTTGTAAGAAAATAATTTCATTAACAATAAATTATAAATAATGATTTTGGTAAGATGGGGGGGAGGGGGGGTTGAGAAAAACAAAAGTATACGGTACCTTGTTGGGTTCTAAGTAATTAGGAATTAATGTATTAGAACTTCAATTTGTATTTTGTTGGCAAACCATGATCAAAACATTTAGTCTAGGTTTAGGCTTGCTCAAAGTATGTGTATTTGTAAAATTGGAATCGAGTGATTGCAGAATTTATTGGACTAAATCTGTAAGGCTCAATCGATCGAAAATTAGACTCGATCGATCGAACCACGTACAGATTTATTTTTCTGCAGAGTTCCAGTTCAGCCCAAACTCTATTTAAACGTCTTGGGGTTCAAGTAAAACACTCCTATATATAAGGGAAACCCTAGAACGTTTTTGTGACTTTTGGAAGAGAGAGATTAGAGTGCCTCTTGTGCCTCCTTTTATTAGGGTTTTGTACCCAAACCTCTCTAAGTCTTTGTTGCTCATATTTGCGGTTTATGTGAATCTCTTGTGAGATCTTTGAGGAGTTTTCCTTCACATAAACTTAGGGTTTTCAAGGTAGAGATATTTTCTACATCTTGATGATCAACAAAGTTGCTGCCATTGAAGCTTAAAGAAAAACAAGCGGGGAGCTTGTAGCTGATTGAGGAATTCAAGAAAGAAGTAGTCCGTGGATTCGGAGCCTGCGCGTGGTCGTGTCAGGAAGTTCTACTGGTTGGTAGCATTAGGAAGTCGAGCGGGGGAGCTTGTAGTCCTTTTGTAAGAACTTTAATTCTTTCATAGTGAATTCTGGTTTGCCTTGAGGATCGGTGGGTCAAATTCTCCCCAAGTTTTTTCGTGTGGTTTCCTGGGTGATCATATCTTGTGTTCTTTATTATTTCCGCTGCTTTATATGTTTTATATGCATGATATGATTATTTGATTGCTTTAACCTAGAATTGATTAATTTGACTAAGTAACAACTTGACTAATTAACTAGGCTACGCAATCTGGTTGTGTTTAAAGGGGTCTAAATTTCCATCAAGTGGTATCAGAGTAGGTTGCTCTTCTGTTTTAGATCTTTTGATCTAAGAGCTGATCCTTGACCCCTGTTGTCATGGATAATTTGAATTGTGTTTCTGATCATGTTTCTACTCATGCTTCTGCTGATTTTTTTGATACTTTTGAAACTCTTTGTAAGGAATTATCTAAATCTTTGAAAATTTCTAAGAGATTCAAGGAAGAGTTAAAATTGGCTAATCTTGAAAAAGAGGAATTGCTTGTTAGATTAGATGAATCTAATAAAAAGAATGAATTTTTGAGAAGTCAAATTTCCTCTCAAGATGAGAAGATGAAAAGCTTGGAACAAGAGTTAGCTGAGTCTAAAGCTAAATTTGAAAATTTGATTAGTACCAAGCCTGCTGATGATAACAGAATTGTTTCTGTTTCTCTTAAGCCTAAAACTGAAAAAATTTATATCCCTCCTTTTAAGAGGAATAATAAAGAAAAAGCTAATTGTGCTAGATTAGACAAAGGTAAAAGTTCTGATGTAAACGCTGAAGTTTCTAAACTTAAGTCTAAACCTACTGTTAGAGAGAATAATAAATCTGTTTTTATGCCTACCTGTCACCTTTGTAATGTTGTTGGTCATATTAGACCAAATTGTTTTTTGTTAAGGCAAAAACAAAAATCTGAGACTAGATTTGCTATTAGGAATACTGATGTTCCTAAATTTGTTCCTGTTTGTCACTTTTGTGGTGTCTCCGATCACATTCGTCCTAATTGTCATAAGTTGAAATTTAAACATTTCGTATGTCAATCTAGGATATGTGATGATATTTCTCCTGCCATAAGTCCATATAAATTGTTTCATATGCTTTTGAAAAATTTAAGCTTGTTGGCTTGTGAAAGGAATTTGCAGGATTTTAGTCTGTCTCAGAAAATTGGTGTAATCCCTCAAATACACTTTGCTTCTCCTGGATTTTCACCTACAAAGCCGAAGACTCGTGCTATATGGGTGAGAAAAGATCCTTTAAGGTGAGTGTTGCTGACTTGTCCCTGTTTTAATTCTTTCTATTGTTTGTGGACATGTTTTGTTTTTGTTTTTGTTTTTGGTTGTTTTTATTTTAAAAAAAAAAAATTCCAAAAACATTGAAAAATTCCAAAAAGACAAAAATATTTTTTTTTGTGTCTTGTTTTATTGTTCTTGAGGATTACATGGGTTATGATATCTCTCTCTTGATATAGAACATGCTTGACATTGTGGAGAAACTTGAATAGTTTGTACTAATCTATTTTTGACTTTATGTACTAGTTTGTACATGTACTCATGGGTTAATTAAGAAATTGATATTTCTTGTTTGTGTACCCTCTATAGCTTAGTTAAGCACTGTCATGCATTGCATTTGCATTGTTCATTTAGCACAATGTGTGTTTTTTTTTGTTTTTTGTCATAATTTTTTTCAAAATCTCAACAAGTGGTTCTAAATTCTTTTTTAAAACCAAAAAGATTTTTGTGTTTTGTATTATAGATCTTGGATTTATAATCAAGGATTGGCCATATTATCTTTACATAACATGTTTATGTACCTTGTTTAGCTTGGATGAGCTTATTTTATTGCACTTTACTAGTTTGAGTTGTGTAGTGCATGTTGTGTGGGAAAGATGTGTGTGGTTTTTAATCATTTTGTCTTGATCTTGAAGTCATATGTTATTTGACTGTCGAACTTGATCCTTTTGAGAAAGGCATAAATAACCATCTCACCACTGTTCACTAGCCAATCATGAACACCTTAGTGCATATCATAAGATTTTGTGCTCGAGAAAGTGTAGCACATGCACAAAAAGAACATAAGGTGTAGCCTCAATTAAAATAAAACTGGTGTGTACTATTAGGCTTAATGCCAATTCACTTAATTCAAACCGGTGTGTACTATTAGGCTTGATGCCAATTCACATAAATAAAAGGCAAAAATGCAAGAAACTTACATGATTGCAAGCTTTTGTTCTAGGAGATGTGAGAGTTATATGATGTAACTCTTAAGGTAATAGTCTCTTTTAAATTCCATGTGATGAATTTTGTAGACTTTGTGTTTGATTGCTATTCACATATCACCTCACATGTATCTCAAGCTTTTGCTAGTTGCACACACTACACAAATTATTCTTTGCTAAACTTGGTACATTTTATTTGTGTGATCTTGTTGTGGCCATCCAAGATTAAAAGTTCCTTGATTTTAATGCAAAATGTGTTTCAAGTTTGAAAATTTTAAAAATATCTTGAGATTTGTACACAGCATATTTGTTGCTTAAGAAAATTCAATGGGAAAATGATTGAAACTTGTTTTTTTGAGAAAATTGGGTTTAAAATTTGGGTTTTTGAAAAAGCATTCCATCTCATACTCATGCATTTTGTTTTCGTTGTTTAATGCTTTGAGGAGTTGTTTTCAAAATTAGGTCTGTGTTTTTCAAAACTATGTTGTTTCTCAAAAATTTTGTGAGCCTCTGCCCAATTCGATCGATCCATTCTGATTTTCGATCGATCGAAAAAGTGCTTTAATTTGTTTAAAAATGACTGTTTCATTCGATCAATCGAATGTATTTTTCGATCAATCGAAAGTCACGAATCAGTTTTTTAAAAAGGGTTTGTTCTTGATCCGAATTGGGGTTTTTGTGAAATTGAGTTGAATTTGATGAAATTGGCTTGTTGTTTTGATGAAATTAGGCATTATACTCTGTGTGCTGTGTTTAGTAATGCTAAATTCATCAATTTTTTTAAAAATTTCAACAAGTGGTTTTCAATTTTTGGGGTTTTTGGTTGAAATTCCCTGCTCGAACCAATTTTGTCAATTTAATCTCAATTGAACTTAATTTTTTACTGCATTAGAGCATGCATCATGACATATTTTTTCATGCATCTTTTATGTTTAAGATTTACATGCATTACATTGATTTCTGTATCCATCTTGCAGTTTTGCAATCATATCTCTCATTGTTTTCACACATAGCATGCATACATTTTGCTACATTGGGTACTCAACTTGATCATAAATTGATTGATTAATTTTTGAGCGATGTACTTTCTAGTATATGCCTTTTTTTTTTATGTGTGAACTGTAGAAAATATTTTTCTTAAGAGATATGATGGATAATCAATGTGCAAATATTTTCTCTACTCATGCAACTGTTTATGGGTCACATAATGCCATGTTTGCATTTTATTGAAAGAGAGAATATTTTTTCTTCGTGTGTATCCTCACCTTAGTTTTTAACTTTGGTTTGTGTGTTTTTAACTTTGGTCCTGCTAATGAGGATGTTCCTGATCCTGCTGGTGCTGTTGTTCCCTACCCCCCTTTATTTTTTCCCCAAAACTGTTTTTTCCCACAACTTGTTTTGTTTTTCCTATTTTTATGGGGGGAGAAAAGTTTTTTTAACCTGTGTTGTTCATAGGGGGAGCTGTCTCTATTTTCTATAGAGTTGAATTGTTTTGTGTTCCCCTTGATTCTCTATTTTCTCTTATCCTTTATTGCGTATGTTGAACTATTTTCTCTTATCCTTTATTGCGTATGTTGAACTGTTTTCTCTTATTGAGTATTTCAGGAATATACAGGTTGATTCAACAAAGCTGCTGTCTACACTTGCAACCGATGGATAGTAGTTAGGGTTGAATTTGAGTTTATGAGCATTATTTATGTAAAGGGCTTTTCAATTGTAAACTTTGAGCTTTTAATTTGTGTTTTGTCACGGATTGCCAAAAGGGGAGTTTGTTAGGTTCTAAGGTCTTAGGATTTTGTGTATTTAGAACTCTAATTTGTAATGTTGGCAAACCATGATCAAAACAATGTATTTAGTCTAGTTTAGGCTTGCTCAAAGTTGGTTAAATATTGTAAAGTTGGAATCGAGTGTCTGCAGAAGCATTGGGGCTTCTCGGCCTGACTCGATCGATCGAATGTAATTCTCGATCGATCGAAAATCGGCCCAAATGCGTTTTCTGCAGAAATTCCAGCTCAGCCCAAACTCTTTAAAACGTTTAGGGTTTTATGTTTTTGCCCTAGGTATATAAGGCAAAACCCTAGCCACGTTTTCAGAGTTGCACAAGTTGTATTGTTGCTCATACATTGCGGTTTTGTGTAAATCTCTTGTGAGATCTAGAGGAGCTTTCCTTTACACAAAGCTTAGGGTTTTCAAGATTGAGATTACTTCAACATCTTGATGATCAACTTGGTTGCTGCCATTTGAAGCTTAAAGATAAACAAGCGGGGAGCTTGTAGCTGATTGAAGGAATACAAAGAAAGAAGTAGTCCGTGGACTCGGAGCCTGTGCGTGGTCGTGTCAGGAAGTTTTACTGGTGGGTAGCATTAGGAAGTCAAGCGGGGAGCTTGTAAGTCCTTTTGTAAGAACTTCAATTCTTTCTTAGTGGATTCCGTTTTGCCTTGAGGATCGGTGGGTAAAATCCTCCCCAGGTTTTTCCGTGTGGTTTCCTGGGTGATCATATCACTGTGTTATTTATTATTCCGCTGCTTTATATGTTTTATATGCATGATATGATTATTTGATTGTTTTAACCTAGAATTGCTTAATTTGACTAAGTAACAACTTGGCTAATTAATCTAGGTTACGCAATCTGGTTGTGGTTTAAGGGGTCTAAACCCTTCAAGAATGAATTCGCATAGATTTCTTATAATATGGCACAAGTAATCTCACTATTTCATATTTGAAAACAATGCAATTGCATTCAATGAACTTTAGAAAGGATTTCACCTAGGGACTCCACAATGCCATGTTTCTAAAATTTTAAATTGGGTCACTTTCTATGGATTATGCAACTGTCTCTATAAAAGTTGTTGAAGTGCAACAAGAATGTTTAAGAGAATATGTACATGGCAAAAGCACCAATCTGTTCTATATAAAAATTCCATTCACCTACAATAGAAAATTGCATCAACATGTCATTAGAATCTCCAGTGAAATAATACAGATCTTGCTGACATTACTCCATAAATTATAATTGATTAGATCCATGTTGTGATCTATATTGAAATATGCCTTTTTGTGGGAAAGAAGGTATTTCCAATCATCAGTGAGACCAAATAGTCAATTAAATGATGAAGATTAAGAAGCACTTGGTTATAAAACCCTAAGGCGCATAAATGCAGTAGCTTCCCGCAGAGTGTATGAGTTCTGAGTCTTTGTTTTCGTGTGTGAGCCTTATATATGACTAGGGTTGTAAGAAGAGAAATCCTAATCATCCAAGTCATTATGGGCCGAATTTTAGATCTAGAAATTCTGAAATCGTAGATCTTAATAAATCAAGCTTGTGTTAAGCTTCTCCATTAAACTTCAATAGCAGCATCTATTGAGCTTATGTTAAGACTTAATGAAACAACTTTTTTTCACTTGTTTCTTGTATCAACCTTCATGTCTTTAATGATACCACTTGATATATATGAACAACATACTACTTGATACATTAAACCCAACTTAGATCTACCCAATTACAAGTAAAGTGCATTATATCAAAGGATTAGCCAATTACATAGAAAATATGACCCTAACAAGCTACCAACTCAAGTTCAAAACTAAACATATACTATATCCAAAATCAAGCTATGTCTAATATTATTCAACCTTCGTTTAAAAGACCAAAATATATGACACTAAGCTATCCATCAAACCCCATTTGTTCTATAGATCAACATGCACAATTCCAATTCCCATTGCACATTCCCATTAACGTTTTTCTCTAATAAGAGTGTTAGAATTATGGTTAAATGATTAAATTCACCATTTCCTAACAGATTAAGCTTTTGAAACAATCATTAATTAACAATCAATAGCTAAGTGATATCATCATGAATCTTTAGTACTAATTCACTGAAAAATTTTCACTAAAGAATATAAAGATAGAAATTCATAGGTTGATTAGAGATAGAAATTATACAAAAGAATATAAAGATAAAAATTTATAGGTAGATTAGAAATAGAGAAGAAAATTGCCTACTTGGATAAATTCCCAGAATTGACACAAAGCGTTCCAAGAAAACTATTCAAATTGAAGAATGTGATAGTGAGCTTAAAATAATAAGATGCAATTTGGCCCACCTGGGGGTTACCTTGTAACAACACATTTTGGCGAGGTGTTAAAGCCCTTGAGGCTCTAAAAGAGTTGAACCTTTTTGAATGGAACATAACAACTGGTCATCATTCTTCTTCTTCTTTTTTAATCTATTTTTTTCATCATTCACTCTAATAAGCACTGCATACTTATTGGGTCCAAAGGAATGACAACAATATTTTTTGTTAAAGCAATGAAGTAGAAACTTTTGAGACCTTATTTTCCTGTGATACAATTAAATAGATCCTCAAATTGATTATCATATAGCTCCTATTACAATTCCATAAAGAGCTGATTACATACTTCAAAAGTCATGTCTAATATCTACAAAATCAAGCTATTAGAACCAATTCTTAGAGCAAACTCTAAACTTCAATCCCCATTAAAATTGTTTTAAGTTGGTCAACTTATAAAGTCAATTTTTCACTCTACTCTATTCATACTTTGATAGGCTTAAATGTGGACATCAAAATTATGAGGTGGCTTGTATGTAAGATAAATTTAAAGCAATAATTGTGCATCATTGGAAAACTATGTGACAATAAGCCTGAAGGGTGAATTGTTGAGGGAATGAGACTGAATTGGAAATCCCCACTTGAGATTTAGCTTGAAACCAAACCCATTTATGTTTGTTCGAACCAAAATCAAAGAGGAAAAATACACACACACACACACACACACGCACGCACGCACAAAATCAAACACTCAACTTTGATTAAAAATATTGATGAATTGATAATGTAACACTACCATTTCAATCGAAATTTCAAGGGAAAAAATAGAGTAAATATATCAATAAAAGAGCAAACGGTCTTCACCTCAAAATTCCAGTTGTTATACTTAACACCCAGAAATATAAATTAAACAACATACTAACACCCAGAAATATAAACTAAAACAACATACTAACAGCGTCAACAATGGCATCATGAAACAATGGTATTGGTCCACTCATTGAAATAGGATCCACACCATAGATAGAAAAAATAAATAAATAAATAAATAAATATTGTTTAAAATATCAACGGAACAATAAACTCATGAAAAATAAAGATTATGTAGTAAACAAAGCAAGCACCAAATTACCAATCAAAGTAAGATGCTTATCCATAAACCGGCTTTGCAATGCCTCAGCTCTCTTTTGCCCTGTTCTTCCTCATTCAATGGGCCAATAATCTCTTCTTCTTCTTTTCCCTATATCAATATTCATGTGTCAAAAAAAAAAAATCGAAGTTAAATAATATCCCAAAACAATAATGGTGGAACTAAAACAATTCCGAACATTATTAGGCGGTAAAATGGGCCAAACAAAGAATTGCAAGTACCTGCTATGAATGAAGAAGTAATCAAGGTGTTCTTCCCATATGAATGGTGGTATTAGTGTGTTCCCAAAATCTGTTGGATTGAATAATCTATAGAAAAGATAAGCAATTAAAGTCAAATAGAATACCATAGACATATCTTAGTAGAAAGAACATACAGAAAACGTTTATTAGAAAAGAAAAAAGAAAAATAACAGCAAAGCTATAGTTCATTTCTTTGTTAAATCTCTCCCTAAAAATAATATCTACCAAAACATATAAAGTAATCCTCAATTTTCAAATTAACAAAGCGAAACTCACAATTCACCAACATATCTCAAAAAACCCTTCACAACTGACTGTGCTTCCATTCACTTTTTCTTTATTGTTATTTTTTTTTCCTCAATACCCAAACAGATGCTCAATTAAAATTACGAGAATATAATCCAACATGCAAAACCCAGAAAAGCCCCTAAAAAATCACAAACTTGGTCATCCATAAAAAGTAAAAATAAATTTGGGTATCCCAAAATTCATCAAAAACATGAAATTTAAACTCTCAACCTGACTTTAAATTTGGTTCTCTTCGGATAGTTTGAGGGATGAGATAACACATGCCTCCAACTTGTGAAAGATAATATAGTTCAAAACTCACAAACACCCAATTTGAACTCCCACTCACAATTTACTTCCCTGCGATAAAATACAAAGCCATTCTAACTCTCTCAAACCAATTATAAATTTTAAACCTTAATCAAAACCAAATCTAGGCTAGATATTTAAATCAAAACTAAGCAGTCCTTAATAACCAAACCTAAATCATAATTAATGCAAAAGGTTTTGTACATAAGAAAATACATTTACTAATGTGGTGTTGGTGGGTATTATGGTGGTGGGATGTCGGTTGAAAGTGGGTGTTGACCTACAAATTTTCTTGCTTTGGGACTTCACTTGCAAATAGTGAAAAACTTGTATGGAGATTTGTTTCAAATTGTTGCAAAAAAATAAAATAATAAAGTATAGAGAGCAAAAAAGAGAAAGGGAGAAGAAGGATAAGTTTTTGGTTTCCTGTGGAAAGGATTATGTAACTTGCAAAATTTATAACTACCATGAGACAAAATGATATTTAAAATAAGTACCGTGTGGAACCAGAAGATGGAGGAAGACCAATTCGGCTATAGTGGAGGGGCTCAGATTTCTCCTTCCAAATCTCTCTACAACTTATCATATTTCTCTCTCTCCAATTCTCTTTGTCTCTTTACGGATGTTATCTATTGAGTATTGATATGCCAGTTTATTTTTTTAATGTGTATGTATATATGAATATGTAATTTGGCCCCCTAAACCAAAATTCCTATCTATGCCCCTGCATGTTGGTATATCTCCCATAGCCCCAACCAAGCAGGCACTGCAATGTTGAACAAACAACTCAAGTGTGCATTGCACAAGTGCATATGGTGTTTGAAAGTTTGGTTCTGTTGCATTTGATTCTGCAAACTTACTAAGAGAACCACCTACTGTAGCTTGAACTCTTAGTCCATCCAGCAAGGTCATAAGGTCTTGATTGAACTTATCCAAATAATTGGCAGATACATTATTAAATTCCATAGATAGAAATGAGGACTATATTCCATGATATTAAATATGTTGCGGAATGAGTAGCATAACATGCAATAGTCATTTGGACAAAGTAGTGTAAGAAGATGATGTCGCGGAAGCTATAAGAAAACAAACATGTTCTTTCTAAATGGAAAAAGAAACTAAACATGTTAGCTTCTAAATGAAAACCTTGAATCCACGAGGAGTCCCTTGAATCCACAAGGTAATAAGGTCCTGGAATCCACCAAAGAAAAATAGACAAAGTCTATATTTTTATAAATCTGAAAATTGAATTGCCCTAAAGGCTACAATATGTTTAAACAGTAAAACAAACCCTAGGGCGGCTATGAAAATGCCCAGAAACGCTCATTCGCGCTAATCATGTAATCAGGTAGCAAAATAGTGATTTTTGCCAAAAATAGCAAAATTTAGATAATTGTGGAAATTAAAAATACTATCTCAACATCCCAAAAGAAATGGGACCTTATTCTGATTTTTAAACTAAAAGTTATTAAGGAAAAATAAATATTACTATAAATAGCAAAAACACTGTTTTCAGGGCCTTAATGAAGGAATTCGCCTAAATTTAGGTGACGCTCATGGTCCATGATTTTGGATCAAAATGTCGTTTCCCTTTAACCTGCCAAATTTCATGCAATTCCAACACTGTAACCCTGATGGCCTCTATTGGTACCCCCCCCCCCCCCCCTTGATCTTGCGTTGTGACTTCTAGCTAAGGGAGTCAATTTCGTACTGTATTGGCCAATATGGCCGGAATTTATCATACCTGCAGGTGAATCAATATAGAAACTCTCTTGATTCATACCACTTAAAATGCCAGTCCTTACCGGACATACCATCGAATACCGGAAATATCGACCAAAAAATGGAAATCAGGCGGTACTAAAAACATGAAGAAAATGGAAAAAGTTAGCAACAGAAAGCTCACGACGCCGTCCTAACTGGTTGTTTTCTTGTGTTGTTGGCCATTTCCCTCAGCCTTCCTCCTATTTTGTCCATTCGCTTCTTCTTCTTCTTCTTCTTTCTTCTTCTTCATTTTGACCAAGACTGAACCTCTCTTCTTGTTCCTTTTGTTTTAGTTGTGTGTGTGGCTCTTGTTTAATTGTTTTGTGTGAGTTTTGACACCCCACGTGAACTCATTAAAGTGTGAAACAAATTTCAAATTTCAAATATACTTAGACTTTTACGTTGGCTGCCACTCACATTTGATTAGCAATTTTATGTGTTTTTTTTAATAATTAATATCATCATTTTATCTTTTTATTATTATTACAATCTTGTACGTTAGGTTATTGTTTTAATATTATTATTTTATTAATGGGCTGATATTTAAGCAAGAACTAATCATATTAAAAACAAGCAATTAATTTAGAGAAATATGCTATTATAAATTTAAGGATTCTTATACATATTTTATAAATAATTATAAATAAATAATCAAGTATGTCTATATATATATATATATATATAATAGCGATAATTCCAAAATGGTACACCAATACCAACCAATACCAAAATATTTCGTTCTACTAGCCAAACTAAAACGACCTCCAATACGAAATTGACTGCCTTGCTTCCAGCGACCCTGCTACTCCAGGAAGGCATGTGCTATCTGTTCTACATTAGAAGATTCGTAGCATTATTGAGGCAACTACAGCAAATATCTAGCTTAACATCTCCTCTACAAAGTCCAAGTGCATATACTTCGTCAGGATTTTTTCCGTAAAAAAAACTTGTAGAACCCATAGTCAATTTCTATGTTGGAGGAGAGGACGTGATTGAAGTTTGCATTGTAGCTACTGTTGCTTGTGTAGTTACCCTATTGTCTAAGCAGAAATAGTCTAGGAAGTTTGTCTGAGCAATGGCTTGAGAAATTAGTATGCAAATGAAAAAGAGGAAGACAAAGTCTTGAAGAAACCATTGCCATGTGTTTGGTAGATCATATTGTGGCTTCCTGTTTGCTTGAATAAGACTACAGCGAGAGAAAGAACAAATAGATAAATTGCACCAACCTTTTTGATGTTGAATGAAATAATACTCCTCCCAAACAATTGATAAATGAAATTGCCCTTGAGGTTATTATAAATGTAACAAATAAACTCATGCCCTCTCATAGTATTACTTACCTAAGGGAATATTTATTTATTTTTTTTAAATGTCACTCATTTGTACAAACCATTTGAGGTTAAGTTTTCTTTATACAAACTGTACGTTTTTAAACCCCTTAAAACACAAGTTGTTTAACCTAGTTATTTAGCCAAGTGATTACTTAGATAAATTATTAGTTCTAGGTTAACACATCCAAATCATATCATGTAAATAATGCGGAAATATAAAGAACACACGATATAATAACCTAGGAAAACCAAACCGGTAAAAAACCTGGGAATGATTTAACCTAGCTATCTTCAAGATAAAACAAATCTACTATGAAAGAATTGAAGTTTGTACAAAAGAATTTAGACCACTAACATCCTATTGCTACCTCGTGTAGAAAACTTACTACCATGACCACGTGATAGCTCCGAGTCCACAGACTACTTCTTTCCTTGATCCACTGCAACCACAAGTACTCCCACTTGTGACTTTGAGACTCTACTTAAAGGTTTCAGATCTTCTTTAAGTTCTTTATGCAGCAACTGAAGTGATCACCAAGTTCTTGACATGAATCTTGATCTTGATAACCCTAAGTCTGTATGAAGGTAAACACCTCTAGATCTCACAAGAGATTCAACACACAGCACATCAAAGACTTCTAAAACGTAGCTAGGGTTTTTCCTTTTATACTTGGAGTAAAACATAAAACCCTACATGTCAAACGGGCTTAGGTTGAATTGGAAATTTTGCAGAAAAATAAATTTGCACGAGATTCGATTGATCGAGTCTAATTTTCAATCAATTGAGTCTTGCAGATTTATTCCAATAAATTATGCAATCACTCAATTTCAATTTTACAAATAAACATACTTTGAGCAAGCCTAAACCTAAACTCAATATTTTGATCATGGTTTGCCAACACATTACAAATTGAAGTTCTAATACATTTAGATCCTAAAGTCTTAGAACCTAAAGATCCTAAAGTCTTAGAACCTAACAAACTCCCCCTTTGGCAATTCGTGACAAAACACATCACAAAAATGAAATGCTCAAAGTTACAAATAGCCCATTCAAATTTAAAATACCCAAATACAATTCAACTTAACTACTAACTATCAATTGCCAATGTAGATAGCAGCCACGACTGAATTAACCTGTAAATTCCTGAAACACTCAACAAACACATAAACGCATGTGTGGAAAATACAAGTAAACCAAAATAAATTCTTGATTTCACAAAACATAAAATAAGACATATACCATGAATAAGCTCATAATATAAATCAATAACAAATTTATCATATGTGAAACAAGAAACAATAAAAGAAATAAAAAACATAGTGTCTCCCCCTAACATATACAACCCATAAATTATAAATACATCAAAGGCAAAAAAAAAAAACATCAAAAGCCAAAATAAAGTATATCAAGCTCCTAGATACAATCTAGCTCCAAAACAAAAACTCCCCCTATCAACATGCATATGTACTCCCCCTTTTTGTGACAAATTGCCAAAAGGCAATCATGACTCATCATCAAAAGGTGGAGGTTGCGGAGTAGATCCTCTAGTACTTGCCAAATCTGCTCGTAAAGCCTGAAGCTTAGTGAGCACATCCAAAAGAAGCTGACCATGCACTGCCTGAACGGTCATGATACTTTCCAGCATACTCCGTATAGAAGCATCTCTTGATGAAGCAGCAGAGGCTTAACAGCAGCTGTAGGGTCTACAAACTCCTCAGCAGTGGGGTCACCAAATGTAGGAGGCTGAGATGCACCTGTAGAAGACTCAACTCTAGGGCGTTTAGAGCTAGCTTTCAACTGAGCTAATCTTTGCCAAAGAAAGGTGGCACCTATAAGAGCTATGATATGTACGGGCTCAGACACGGGAAAATCCTCTAAACCTATATCTAAAAGAATGCTATGTATAAAAACTGGAAAGAAAAGACTATGAGATTTTGCACTACTCCTATGAACCTCAACAAGAGATCGATGAAAAGAGTAGGAAACCTCATAGGAGCATCGGTAACAAGAACATACAAAAATGCACATCTTTCAATGGGAATAGTGTGAAGATGAGAGATGAGCCAAATGGATTGACAAGAAATCTAGAAAAACAAATAATTGAGCTCAGTAAGCTCATAGGAAGTGACATGAGGATCAATACCCCAACTAATGGTAGTACCGGTGATGAAAGACATGATGTCATTAAGAGGAGGGGTCTCGGTGTAAGAGTACACAAGCTGCTGTACCAAAGGTACACCAAGAGCAGAGGCCACTACTGTTGGAGTAATGACATACTCTTCACCCCTTATCCAACTCCCCACGTACTGAGTGTTGGAATCATCAGAGTGGATAGAGATGTTCGAATAGAACTTTCTAATCAAAGCAGCCGGGGGAGGATGCTCAACCTCTAAAAGTGGCAACCAGCCCCTACACTCAAAGTTCCTATGTATCTCTGGATCTAACTCATCTAATATGACCTTACGCTCAACCCAGACCAACCTAAAAATGTTAAGCTTCTCATAGGTTTCTTGGTTTTTCTCAATTTTAAACCTATCACTCTCGAAAGCCGGGGTGGAGGGGGTGGTGGTTTTCTTTGCTCTAGTTTTTCTAACCATGATGCTAAGGGTTGAAAATGAAAGACATAAACAAAAAAAAAAAAAACAAAAAAACAAAAAAAAAAAAAAAAAACAAAGAAAGGAAACAAAAAAACCAAGGGCAGACTGCATTAGAGAGGGTTAGAGCACAAAAAAAAATATAGAAAATAACAATCTATATGATGCATGAAATGAATGCACATATGATGCATGCTCTAATGCATTGAAATTTGTTCAATTGACTTGAACATAGAGTTTTAGTTCAAAAACCCAAAACTAGTGGATTATTGACCGCTTGGAGGGCAGCAGAGAGGTTTTACGCCGAGTACTTCGGTTTCCTTTTTGATAACACATCGCCATGTTATCTTTGTGTTTGCATCTCTCTTCCTTTACTCTTTATCTTTTAATTACTGCTGTGATTGTATTTAAATATGGTTTAGAGTGTTTTACCAATTTGGGTTTAGCTTATATTCATCATTCCGCACATATATTGTTTATGTATAAGCTTGTGTTGGTAATTTTATATTTGGAGGTCTAAACGTTCATAGGTGTTTCACACCCTATTTGAACTTTCACTATATATAAAAGATTCTAAAAAAATAAAAATAAATAAATAAATAAACTAAAAAAAAAACAAAAAAAAAAAACAAAAACTATAGTTAAAAGTTCAAATCCATGTCTAGTATTACAATAATAAAACAACTAAAATAATGGTTAATCAACATCATGCACTAATATTCAGCGAAAAAAAGGGTGAGACAATTATTGGTGTCTTGGTTAAGGATTTTTTTTTTTTTTTTAAATTTATAATTACTTGGTTAAGGTTGAGGTAGCATAAAGATGTGAGATCTTTTTCTCTAAAAAATTGCCATTTTGAAAAAATAGTAAAAAAAAGAAAAGAAAAAAAAATATCCCTTAAACAATCACATGATAATGAATGTTAACTTTGAGTCTTCAACTATGTAAATAATAAAGCTTCTCCCATCACTACATTAATTTAGGTAAAGCACAAAGTTTATTACCAAAAAACTAATCACACACATGCTTTGGTGGTAGTTTAGGTATGACACAAAATAGTAGATTGTTGTTGTTGTTTCACATGTGTATTACATTTATGCATGCATGCCAAGTGCGTCCCAAAGTTGTCTTTGTGACAATGGGGACACTATTTGGTATGTGAATGGAGTGATTAGCAGCATAAGAATTGTCTATGTGACTATGGAGTGGAGTCATTTGAGAGGAACAAAGAGCTCTCAAATGAGAGGAAGAAATTGGATAAAAATTATTGGGTTTTTGTGATTTGTTTTACTAAGATTTATAATTGATTTATTATAATTTTTTTTTTTTTTACTTAGACCGTGTCCAAAGATTTTTTTTTTTTTTTTTTAATCTGAATATGTGAATTGTTTTGAAGATTTTCCTTTTTGTCCATATTTGTAAATTGTCCAACTGTTTAGCTAAATGTTTTTCTCGATATTCTTGGGATAACTAGACAAAGGATGATTTGATAATTTTTTTCATTTTTGGTTTCATGGGTCAACTTGTATATTTTTTGGAAGAGGGGGGGCCAAGTATATATATTAATTTTAGAGCCTAAAGTCAATTTTTTATGCTAATATATATACTAGGGAATTTTTTTTCAAAGGTCAGCTCCAAGGTAGTTCCGTCCCTGGTTGGAAGTGAGGGTGGAGAGGAGATGATTGAGGTTTGCTTTGTAGGTTCTATTACTGGTATGGTTACCCTTGTCTAAACACACAACTATTTTCGAAGTTTGGCAGATCAGCAATAATGGCTTGAGCAAAGAACAGGCAAATGGCTGACAGGAAGATAAGCCTTGAACAAACTTTTGCCATGTTTTCCATAAAATTACCGCAAGATTTCGGGTGAAGAAAGTTATCATATTGATAAAGGCATTTTGTAGGGTGCACACACCCTCTATGGTCCAGCCCACGCTTGATAAAAAAAACACCTCACTAATGAGGTAATTGGGAAAGACTCAAAAGCCAGCATCACTTTCCTGGAGACTGACTTTTTAGGCGGGTGGAACAAGCTGAAGAGACAGCATCACTCAAATGCAGAATGGCCCTGCTTTTTTTTCAACCAATTTTCTTTTTCACGTTCAGCGTGTCCGCACGCTTGCATTTTATTTGGAATTAGCATATTTTATTAAAATTAAAATTTTATTTTTGAAAGTATTGTAAATAAAGATAAAAGTTAATTAAAATAATACAGCGAGACCCATAAATAATATTAAAAAGTACAATAAAAGAAATGCTAACGAATGTCTTTAGGACATTGGTTAACAATCTATTTTAAAAAAATATGAAAAAAAAAAAAAAAAAAAAAAAAAAACAATTAATATTATGACAACTTTTTTCATTTCTCATAAAAATGGTATCAACACTTTTCTAATATGAATTGTTAACCAATACCCTAAAGACATTCGTCAGTATGACCCATAATAAAATAAATTGAATAGTAAAATAAACTAGCGTTTTAAAATAAACTAATGTCAAGTATATTAAGAGAGATGGTTGGCTTGAAGACCTTAAAGACAAGCTCAAATGAGCTATTCCGTCAAGTGTGGGTTGGAACCCACGAGTGCTACACACCCAAAATGAGCAAAGACTTTGAAGCTAGCATTGCAAGTCCATAATCTTGAAACTCCAATGTGGGTATTTGAAACATTCTTTCAGAAATTCTTTTTGCCATACTAATGAAAACTATCCAAATTCTATGCAAATATACTCCCTATCTGGTTTGTGGGAGAAATCTTCATATCCCACTTTTAGTGTTTTTTTGAAAAAAAATATGTAACAATTTTAATTGATGGAGTATAAAATAACTAAAATGAGACAATTTTATTTGAGAAATTATATGTCCACGACAATTTTATAACACTTTTATAATTAATCCTAAGTGGTAAGTTTGTTACAAGTTGTTATTAGTTGATAAAAAAGTAATTTCAATAGTAAGTTCAAATTAGAGCCAATAACAATTTACGTCTTATAATTTATTGTGAAAATATTATAGACATATTATTTCTCATTTTATTTAGAAGGCAAGGGCATAAATGCGCATTTGATTTGGCTTTTTGAGCCTGAGCCTAAAACGTGGATAGTGAACCCAAATATAAAAACGTGTGTGGGGTAAAAATTTTTATAGGATCATTATCGAAACTAGCCTCATCACACGCACAAAGCGCGTGTGATGAGGCTTTTTTTTTTTAGTGGTCCTATTTTGAAAAATAAAAATTGTATTTTTTTTATTTTATATATATATATAATTTTTAATTTAAAATTTTAATTTATAAGTGAATAAATTAATTTGAAAAATAACATGAAAGTGATCCTATTTTTTAGGCAATATTTTAGGAAGAATTAAAGTTATATTTTTACTAAATTGTCATTTAATTTTGCCTCTACTTAAATATAAGAGTATAAAAACATTTTTGAACTCGATTTCAAACCGTGTTTTCCCACGTTTGGAGCAAGCTGAAGAGATAGCATCACTCAAAAGTCAAAAGCGTCAAAAGACTCAAAAGCCAGCATAGGCCTCGCTTTTTTCCAGCCAATTTTCTTCTTCACGGTCAGCGTGTCCCACACGTTTGGCTTTTGTTTGATGTGCGTAAAATTGATGCTCTTTTTTTTATTTTGCTGAAGTTAAAAGTGTTGTAAATAAATATAAAAGTTAGTTAAAATAGTATAATAGTATTATAAATAGTATTAAAAATATAGAGAAACTATAAATAATAAAATAAATTAAATATTAAAATAAATTGAATGCAATAATTTGGAGCCATTTTAGCATATACTTTTCTTGCGGAAAGGTCCGCGCACTGATTTCCTTCTCACATTTTGTGAACCGCACTTGCTCTGCTCTGCTTGGATTTCCATGCACTGAGCCTAGTCATTTTCACAGGTGAGACAGAGTTAGACCTCTTTTAAAAACCACAACACATAGCTACTTCTACCCTTGGGTTAATTGAACTTTATTTTTACAGGTAACAATCAATGCCATTGGGGAATTTCCCACAGATGTTGGCCGAAAATTTTGATAGATGCTGATCCTTCCCTAAGCCAGAAAATGTGTTGTTAACACAACCTATTTATTGTATCCTTCAATTGGACAAGCTTGTGAGCTGTGAATTTTAGCTGAAAGGGTTGTCTGAGTACTGTCTTGGCACTCTCTCAAATAGCATGAAAATTACCTGTTTTACCTTTTCAAGATTGCATTTGGGGTCGAGGATTTAGAATAAATGCATTCAAAAGTATTTTAATATAAATCCCTTGATATAAATTTCATCGGCAAATGAAGATTTTCTTCTCAGAAGAACAAAAAAAAAACACGAATATTTTGTGCTGTAAGAGAGAAAAATGAAAGGAAAAAAAAGGTGAGGTTACTTTAACAAATCACTTATAATATATTATTAAATAACATATATATATTTAATCATTTCGAGTTCGTAATATTCAGAACAAAAAATCGTACCTTTTTTAATGGGAAAATTTGTATAGTATTATTTAATGCTTCCTTTCAAATTCCTGGTCAAATGTGCTATGGCCTCTGGGCAGTCCTAAATCTCACCCACCATAATGGTTGTTGTCAAACAAAAGAACCATAATTGTACTTCACTTTTGCCACAGTAACACAATTCACGCTGATCACTTTGGAACAGCTTGTATCAATGGCTTGGACCGAGTCATTATCTACTACAAGGGACCACTAGAAATTTCAGGATGACAGAAACATAGATAAATTGGTTTTGTTTTCTTTATCCAACTCCAAAATACTTACTTATTTATATAAAACAAGCCTGTAAACATTACAACTTTACAATTACAAGCCTCAATAATTTGATTTTCTGTAGATTTTTTCCCTTGAAATATGCTCACTGATATTCATTCTATTTCAACATTTTCCACCTATTTAAACAAAAAAAAAATTTAATACCACAAGCATTGCCACAACTTTCCTACATTGCTAATAGAAGAACTCATAAACTATTCTTCACCCATTTTCTCCATGAAGCCACACATTCTTCAATTTTATTACTAACAAACTTTTAGCCCACCAAGCTTGAACCATATTGTTTTGAATTTGATGATCACAAAAATTTCAGCAAACTATCAATATGGCCTTAGTAGTAGAACTTTAGAACTTTTTCTTTTCTTTTCCCCTCTTTTAAATTGTACTATATATAGGCAGTCTTAAACCTCACCCACCATTGATTTGGTCATAATCAGTCCATCTTTCTATTTGTTTGTGTTGCCCTACATTTTCAACCACCCATTTTTTACAAGCAGAGAAGATATCATTGATATAAGTATAGTTTCTGCGTATCTTACAATACATATCATACTATGTACAAAAAAATTTTGCATCGTAAAAGCATATTAGAAATGCTCATGAATCATACGATATACAGATATGCGGTTTATTTTTTTTTTTTTTTTTGGTTATAATTTGCGTTATAATTTGAGTCCAACAAAATGAACAAATTGTTAGACTTGTTTTTAACACAAAATTATCAGTCTACTTGATTGAGTCCAAAAAAATAACATATCACTGAAGGGGTTTTTTTCCCACTTTTTTTCTCTTTTAAATTGAACTATAGGGAGTCCTAAACCTCATCCAAATGAGAGATAAAAACAAGAGTTTTTGCTCCAGACTGCCATGATAACCCAAATGACTGATAAAAATAAACTAGGAAAAAGAAAGGACAAATCAAAAACAGGTTGATGACTTTTTTAGCAGTTGTTCATGATCTAAACGTTTCTATTTCAGTTTGAATAAAAGTTAACTCATAAGCTTCTCATCAAATAAAAATAAAAAATAAATCTAGACTATGATTGCTAATTCTTTGTGATGATTCAAATTTAACTTTTAGGATAACAATAAACTAATTATGAGACTTTTTGGGTTCTCCCTTGACTTCCTCTCTTTGGTAGATGCAGAAGGAGGATATCATTAGTACCACGAGAGCAATATTATTAGTAACTAATAAGTTACCCATGCGATATACGAATAATGTTGTAATATTTTATGTAAGATGATTTTGGAGAATGATGCATATGTATTATAGCATAATTGTTATAAAATTTTATTAGTAATGAGTTCATCATAAAAGCAACAATTCTAAATTGCACACACATATCTATTATAATTATTCAGTTGAAGTAATGAGAAAAATAAAAAAATAAAAAAACAACTTTGGAGGAATATTATAGAATAAAAATTGATATAAAATGTGTATTTTTCTTTCTCCTTAATTTTAAAACAAAATACACATCTCAAACATCCATAGTTAATTACATCATTTACAAAACCCATAATCCACAACGTCCGACCTTAATATCAAAATCATAATTGTCATTGTCACTCAATATAAAATGCAGGCCCCCCTTCCTTGATTGTAGCCAACTCATACGAGTTAGAATTAGATGAGACATAATGTTAGAGTTAGGTACGTGTCGTTGAAAGATTAAAGATAAATGACATCGTTTTTGATCTGTATGTATTTGATATGGAATAACATAATATGTTGTGTGTAGGCATATATATATATATATATATAGGGGTAGAAGTGCAAGAAGTAAAAATGATGATTTAAAATGCAAATAGTTTTGTGTGTATGTATAAGGGATAAAAAGTCTTGAAACATTGAGCCAAAGAATACAGAGAATATTTATTGTTTAATTAAAAAAGTCTTGAAACATTGAACCGAATAAAACAAAAAGTTAATATTTAATTTGTTCTTATCTATGATATGACATTTGAGAATATTATTTCAATTCTCTTCGCTTTGAATACACCACTTGGTAAAACCTTATGCTTTCTCACATGAAATCTCTGCTTTTACATATATAAGTCAATATTTAATTTGTTCTTATCTATAATATGACATTTAAAAATATTATTTCCATTATCTTCGCTTAGAATACGCCACTTGGCAGAACCTTATACTTTCCCACATGAAATCTCTGTTATATATATGTATATATATATATATATATCACCCATTGGTCTTCTTCCTGGGATGAGAAGGCTCTTCAGATTACAATGATCTGTAATATGCAAATGAGCAATAGCATCAATATGTGGCCTGGGACCAAAAACAGAAATTCTATCAGTGCTTCCTATGAAATGATAATCTTTCCACAGGTTCTGAGCAACTTCAATAATTTGATTATTAAAATAGTTTCCCCAACATTTTGCAAGAGCATAAGGATCTTTGAAGGACAAATGAGAATTTCCTTCAAGCCATTGCCCCTGATGAGTGTGACCATTAATGAGAATGAGATGTTTCGAGGGCTGGACATTCATCCAGTTATCTCTTTCCCATATAGGCAAAGTACTCCAACATCTGATGGAAATAGAAGGACCAGTAAATTTTTTAATGGCATCTTGAATAATTTGAGGAAGTTGACTGGCCTGATAATGGCTTGTTAATTTTAGGAATCTAATAAAGCCATATTCAAACATGTGGGAAAGCCAGTTAGGATCCCTATCATCATCATCATCATCAACAAAGTAACCATCATCATAATTAATTAGGAGACCAGAAAATGGGTGTGTCTTTTCATATACTCTGAGGGTACTCCCAAAGTGTTCTTCCCATTCCAACTAGATAAACACATTATCTCCTTCATCTAATTCATCAGGATCAGGAATAGTGATTGTAACAAGTTTCTTGAAACATTTGAACCATAGGTTGAAAGACCTGAACATAGCCTTGCTTCTCAGTATACGTGATTGTATATCTGATGGCAAGTTGGCAAAAGCACTTTTTAATATAGATTGGGACTTAAGGCTCAATTTAGAATAATCAGTGCCCATTATAGTCATCTTATCCATTGAATGGATATCCTCTTTGCCAAAGAGTTGACTAGTGTAGGGATTATGTGTAACATTTGGATAGTTAACAAGTTGGCTTCTAAAAGCCCCATTTTTTGGAACAAGGTTTGAAGCAAGGTCATTTTCTAAAGCAAGGGGGTTTTCTGAAATAAGGTTAGTATAGTGGCTTAGATAAGCCTCATTCTGAGCAGTAAGGTTAACAAGATGGATTTCCAGGGCTCTGAGAGTGCTTTTAAAAAGATCGTGGTGGTTTTTAATAAAAGCAGCTTAAAGGTTATCAAGAATAAATTTAATAGAATCTGGAAGTTCTGAATAGGTTCCATTGTGGAATTGTAAATTTTTGACAAAACTTCCTGTAAAGCAATTACTATTTCACCACAGGAATATGCCACCGTTGCCGGGACATACCCTTGAAGGGATGTCGATCCACTGGGTTTTACCCTAGAAGATGCGCCTTCATGCATTTTGCTTTGGGAATAGTCCTGTACAGAAGCTTTTCCCTTGTTTTTCCTCTCAGTAGAGGGAGCCATAATAATCCACTTATTAGTGGTATAAATACTAATACTATCCCACTTACTAGTGGTATTTATCCTTGCATCAGTGCTTGATTCCTGCAAAGGATCATTAAAAATATTAGAGTCATTGGTAATAGTAAATAATTTGGCACTACTAGGATTACCTTCAAAATTGTCTATAAAGCATTTCATCTTTGATTCATGATCAAATATAGTAGCAGGAGAATCATAAGACAGGTCTAAAGCATTATTAATATCAATTTCAAGTTTAGAAACAAATTTAAATTTTACTTTTTGTCCAAAAGGATCAGTAGTAATTCCATCATTATCAACAAGGAATGGATACAAAGCATTTATAAATGGCAAACCAAGAATCACTTTATCAGTCATATTTTTAACAAGAACAGAAGGAATTTTGAAATAGACATTATCATGGCAAATATGAGCATTATTCAGTTCATATTTAATCTTCATTTGGGAACCATTGGTAGAAACCAATCTCTCAGTTGATTTTTCAAAATATTTTGAAGGAATTAATCCTTCCTGAATACAATTCTTATCTGCCCCAGAATCAATCATAGCAATAACAGTGAAGTGATAATCATGGGAAACAAAAATTTTTACTTTTGTGAACCATTTTGGGGGAAGAATATTGTTAATATTAACAAGACTAGGTTGAGTATCATCAATACCTTCATCAGAAAGAAGAGCCTGTTGACTGGATTCATCTCCATCCTTGTGCTCATCTTGTTCATTATCAAACTTATGTTGATCAATTTTTAGCATTAACATTTCTTGTTTAAGATTATGGTTATCATTTTTAATATTTTTAAATTCATTTTTTAATTCACTTATTTCTTGTTTAACAATATTAATTTCATGTTGCAAATCATTAACAGTTAATTCTTTGGATTTCTTTGCATTAAATCTTTCCAAAGTTTCTTCAAAACTTATTGTTGATTTAAGTTTTTTACTAGTTTCATCTTTTAACAGATTTGTCTTGAACTTATCCAAATATTCTTTTTGTAATTTAGGATTTTCAATTTGACCAATCAATTTAACTAACAAGCTTTCATTTTCTTCACCTTTAGTGAGAACATTAACATATTTAATAACATTGCAACAGGAATCTCTACAAGCAAGTTTAATATTAGGAGAATCAGATGAATCATCAGTAGAATGATAGCAAGAATCAGTTGAAGAAGAAAGATCATCTTCCAAGGAATCAGACGAATTGTTTGATTCAAGGATTCTGAATAATTCTTCTTGATCATTATCATCAATTTTTAACATGTTAAACTTGTTTTTTAACTTGCCAGGTTTTTGTTTACAATCTTTACTATAATGACCAGGTTTTCCACAGTTGAAACATTTGCCTTTACCTGATCGTTGGTTAACATTTTTCTTTTTAGCATAAAAATCATTAAAATTAGTTTTGTATTTTTTATGTTTTTTATGGCTATAATTTTTGTAACTTTTATCATGTTTTTTACCCTTTTGCCTGGAAGGAGCAATAGGGGGTAAACCATATTGATCACAAAAATTACCCATTTCATATTTAGCTTTTCTTTTATTTTTTAATTGATGTTTCAACAATTTTTCATCATTGCACATATTAATTCCAAGTTTTTTAATAGTGCTTAAAATATCACCATAGGTTAAATTATCATAGTCAATAGAATCATTTTTACCAATTAATTCTTGTTTTTACCTTATGAGCAAAGATAGGAGGCAGACCGTCAATAAACTTTTCTTTCCAATAAGGCTTGAAGCAATCTTTCCACTGCATTACTCTGGAAAGGAAAACATCTTGATACCATCTATAATCAGACATAGTAGGACATCTCAAATTATTCAATAAATCAGAAATTCGAGATGAAACATTATATGGAGTACCAACAAAATGTTTGATAATGGTATAAATCAAGGTATTAACACCATCAAGAACACTTCGACCAATACAATCATCAAAAATAGGCAAGCCTTCATCATTTTTTTTAACAGCATGTTTAATAGAGTCTCTGGATTCTTCTATGAGATATGAATCCCACCATCCACGAAGAGTACCAGAAAAACCAGTAGCAAGTAAATCAACAATTTTAGATTGTTCAAAATCATGATTATTTTGATAAGCAATACCAACCATGGACATATGTCTCATTTTGTTAATAATTTCTTATTCAGAAAAGTCATCAATATTCCATTCATAAATCTTATCAGCAGAAACAAAAAACTGAGTTTGAAAAAGTCTTTCTTCAAACTGCATATCAGGAAAAGTAGGTTTTGAATACCAATTTTTTGTAAGAAACATGGGCCTGGAATTTCCAACAAATCTTTTAATTTCTGGTAAACCATCATCAAAAACCTTTTTGGCAGGAACAGAAGAAACAGTATCAGAATCTGTATCATCATCAGAAACAATTTCATTTTTTGAAATAGTTCGAGCAGCAGGAGTACTTGTAGAAGTACCTTCAATTTTAACTTTTAAATCAACAAGCATTTTGTCAACAGTTTCAAGAATTTTAGATTGAGAAGTTTTAAACTTAAATTTGTTATCATGACTGGGTAAATTAATCAAAGGTTCCTCAGTCTTAATAGAAATAGGTTTTTGAACAGAAACAGATTTTTCAACAGAAACAGTTTTTTCAACAATTTTCTCTTCAATACGGTCAAGCTGTTGACCAATAATATGCAAAGATTCATTAGTAAAATTGTTTTGTTCAATAAGGCTAACAACAGGAGTTTGATCATCAGCTATTTTGAAAGGAGTAGCTTTAACATCAGTTTTGCCAGTATTTACCAAAATAGTTTCAAGAGGTGAATGACTAGACCTAACAATGGTTTTGTCATCTTTAACAAAATTAGACTTCTTTATCACGTTCAAATGATTTTTTGAAACTTCATCTTTTGAAACATAATAATTTTCAAGAAAATCAAAGAACAAAATATGTCTTTTCAACTGATGCATTTTTTCTCTCCATTTTCTTTTAATACGGTCTTTTTCAGACTGAGCAAAATTGTTTTGGAAATATTTTCTTTTAGGTCTGTTCTTAGAAAGCATAAATTCATCAAACAATGGAACCATATCGACTTCAAAATTTTCATTCAAAACAGTCAACACTTTTAATTGGTTAACATTATTTTCAATAGGAGGAAAATCAGAATCATATGGGCAAACAGATCCAGTATCTTCTTCTTCTTCATTGGCAGGTTTGCCATATGGAGAGGAAGGTTCAGGTTTGGTAGAATAGTAAACAGAGCTGATTTGAGATTTATCACTTGAAACACCTTTTAATTTTAGATCAGTGGGTTTTTCAAAATTCTTTTGTAAAAAATTATTGAGATCTTGATCTCTTTTTGAAATACTTTCAGATCCAGCAAAGGAATGCCTTCTTTCGTTGATCCTCAAGGGTTGATTGTTTTGAAAACATATTTTAACAGTACCATCAAGATATTGTTGAATATTTGTGAGATCTAGCTCGTCAAAAACAGGTTTAGGAACAGGGGATTCTTGGTTCAACAACCATTCAGTGGGAAGATTAATATCTTGCCATTGAATCATTTTTGGAACTTGAACTTTAGCATCAGGAGTTGAACATATGATTAACATTGTTTTACCAGAGGGTTCTCTATGATTCAAACAACTAGGATTTAACTGAGTACCCAAAAGTCTGTAATAAATATGATAAATCAAAGCAAAAGGTTTATTACCTTCATCCATGTGATAACCAAAAGAAGCAATATTCAAAGTCAAAGCTTTAACAATTCTTTAAAGACCTTAAATCTAGCATCTCGTAAACACATGAGAATGGAAGCATTAATACCCTTTCGGGTGAGTGGTTTAACAGCAACTTAAACCATACCAATATGCAGGTAACTGAGTTTTTTAGCAATGAAATCATTAATATTTCTTTTGGAAAACAAGCAACATTTTTCATGCATTTTTGAAATAGAAAATATTTGTTCAACAGTTCGAACTTTGTAAACAGGATGTAAAGTGGTTTCAGCCCAACTAGTTTTGTAGATAGTTTTAGTATCAACTTTGGGAATGTTCCATTTTTGGAAATCAAGAATCTCATTATCTTCAACAGTGTGATCTTCTTCATTCACAACATCAGAAGGACAACCAGTCCTGGAGCTGACAGAGGAGTTGGATCTCCACAACTTATCCATATTATCCTAGTTTTAACACTCAATTATCATGTTTTTCTCACAACCGTTGCATTTCGTAACACATACCCTAAGCAACCATATACCACACACATGCCTTACACGCCCTCCTGGCTCAAACGGGCCTTACAGTCAGGTTCTGGGAATTCACTTTACACCTAGGGTGGCGCCAATGACGGTAAGAAGGGAACACAACAACGAAGCACCAAAGGTTCGGACAGATTCGGACAAGGCACAAAGAACACAACCACACTACCACTGGCCAGAAAAGAGTGGCTCTGATACCATAAAGGGGGTAGGAGACACACAGATGAAGGGAAGAGACGGAAGCACAGTAATAATATAGTGAAAGTAAATGTAAATAGCAAAGTTAGAACAATAATGAGGTGGTAGAACCAGCCAAGCAGTATATATTAAAATAATTTAAAGTAATTGAAAGCAATTAATGAAAGCAATTTAGAACCGTCCGGTATGGCGGTAATCCGTCCAAGGTGGCGGTAGCAACAAGTAGTTTAATGAACATAAACTGAAAATACTTGTTTATTGAAAGTAAGTAAACATTTACAGTAGTAGTAGTGAATACAAGATCTCAACAGTAGAGGTTAATAGTTACAAAGCTTGAACTAATCCTAATTACAAGGTTTGTAGGAATAAGGTAGTAGTAAACAAGGTAATAGAAACAAGTTAACAATGTAGTAGTGAATACAGAGAATTCTCTCAAAGAAGGCTTCTAGGGAAGAAAACTCTCTCTAGAGAAAATTCTAACAAAAAACTTCTGCCTTAAACATAAGGAACAACCCCCCTTAAATAGGTAAAATTCGGAATGAATAGTAACAGGTGAATAGTAACAGATGAATAGTGACAGGTGAATAGTGACAGATGAATAGTAAAAAAGTGAGTCTTTTTCTTTTTCGACTCCAAATCATGGAGGGAATATGGAGTGTTCAGAAGCATCCAACTCAAAGGTCTAGTCCTTCATTTTTTAGGTCTAGGCCACATCATCATTGTTCTTAAAAGAAAGCAAATATGAGAATCTTCAGAAGCATGCCATTGAATAGGAACTTTGTGACATGGAATCTCCAGCATATGAGGCAATATCATGGACATAAGATCAGGAAAATCTCTGACAAAAGTCCAAAAGGAATATTTCATTGATCATCACCATGCACGCATGTAGTTGAATAGTGTCTTTGAACATCACCATGTACGCATGTAGCATTTTTGAATTTTGTAACACTTTTAGCCATTGTGCTGGCTAGACAAATAGAGAACAGTAGTAACACATGATTAATCAGTAGAAGGAGCATCGGATGGGTATCCATCAAATGGATCAAAAGGACCTTGTAGAAAATCACATTCATGCTCATGGTAAATAGCATATTGGTTGCAAAATCCACATATATATATATATATACATACATATATAAGCAGAAAATTCATGTGAAAAAGCATAAAGTATATTGATGGGTTAAAAAAACCCCATGTTAAGACCTACGTTTTTGCATTAGAAGCTTCCATTGGATGCGAAACACGAGGAAAAGTGAATCAAGCATAGTGTTTGAGGACTTTGGCAATCAAACACCATAATCAATAAACAAATCCCAAATTTTTTTTTTTTTTTTTTTTTTTTGGGGGTCACTAAATAATACAAGTTTTGAAAAGAACGATAAGTTGTTAATGTATTTATAACTCATATTGTGTATTCTTCAATTAAAAAAAATAAGGAAAATAGTAGTATTAAATTTCAAATTCATTAAACACTAGCGAGGAGATAGCTCAATGATTGACAACTCATTTATCGAAGCTTGGACAGAGCTACTTTTAGATTGATTTGACTCCATCACCCTTGAATCATTCTCCCATTGCAAGCAAATGTTTGATTCAATACCACTGCTCATAAAAAATGCTGGTTCTAATGGTATTGGTAGAGTAATAGAGTAGCTATTAAGCATGAGAATAACGGATGCTATAGTTGGTCTATCAGCTACATTTTCTTGAACACATAGTAATCCAATGTGAATGTGGGATCTACAAGATTTGAAATTATACCCTGTTTCCAATTTTTCCATGCCTGCAAGATAATTTAAAATGACAAATTAAGTATTCGAGAAGACATTATTTTATTTTGTTTTAAAAAGAAATATATTTGGGGTGTATTTCTTCATTTCCTTTAATCTCCTGATCCTTCAATTTTGCTAGATTCCTATGTATTTGGTATAAAGCCAACTAGCTATACAAGCATCAATAATTTGTCACTTTATGGACATTATTAGTGCCATACTAATAGGTACAGCCCAAACGCGTAGCATGCTTGATACTCCACATCATAAACATATAGAAAGGGTATTCTTTGAAATTTCTCCACTCCCATTGAACCACATGGTGGGATTTGAACATGCAATCCTTCCATTCCATACTTACGGGGTATATGTTCCGTTAGACCCAAAAATAAAAATACTTACATAGCTTAGAAGGTCCTCAATATTCTCTCCATTTCGGAACGAGCTATTCTTTCGTCCACTTATTATCTCTAACACTAGCACACCGAAACTAAAAACATCAGACTTTATTGAGAATTGTCCATGCATTGCATACTCCGGAAACATATATCCACTGCACATTCACAATTATTTTCAACAATATTTATTAGCAATTTCATATTGTTTCTTTTGGTACAATGTAAACATCAAGTATACCTATGTAAGAAAGATACTAGATTGTCAAAATAAAAAGTACAATACTTACCAGGTTCCCACAATTCTACTTGCATTGCCTACGCTTTGATCAAGTTCAAACAATCTTGCCATGCCAAAATCTGAAATTTTTGGATTCATTTCAGAATCTAATAGGATATTGCTTGCTTTGAGATCCCAACGAATAATACAAAGTCGAGAATCTTCGTGAAGGTAAAGAAGACCTCGAGCAATGCCTCCAATTATTTTGTAGCGTCTTGCCCAATCCAGTTGTGCACACTCGATTGGATCTACACAAAGTCAATCAAATATATTATATTGGACTAAAATGTGAAGGAAATCTATCCACAAAACACATGTAATCAAAATAAATTACAATGAATATAATTTGAAATAAAGGTAGAAATTAAATCATACCAAAAATGAAGTGGTCAAGACTTCCATTGGGCACAAACTCGTAAATTAAAATCCTTTCAATTCCTTCCAAGCAAAATCCTAAGAGTCTAACTAAATTTCGGTGTTGAAGCTTGGCCACTAACAAAACTTCATTCTTAAATTCAAGATCTCCTTGTCCTGAATTTTTTGAAAGCCTTTTCACAGCAATTACTTGTCCATCAAAGAGTTTACACTGAAAACATATTAGAATAAGACATATTTAACCCTTTGGACTTAACATGTGCATCCTGACTACAAACTTTTACAATTTGGGGTTGGAATGGGAGGGAAACTGCTTGAATCAATAGTAATCTGTTGCATCACAATAATTTTAGGTTTACCTTGTAAACAACACCAAATCCACCCTGCCCAAGCTTATTTGCATCAGAAAAGTAATCTGTTGCTACTTTAATAGTGCCAAAGCCTAACTGCAAAGATTCCACCCTTCTAATCTCATCCACAGATTCGCCTGAACAAGATCTTAGTGCATTATTTAAAAAGCAACACAATTTATAATATGTGCATGCAACAGCAATGACATTTCAAAAACTAATTATTTATTAAAATCTTCTAGATAAGAAGAAAAATTCTTGTGCCACAAACTAGCGCACGTTGTGGTTAATGGAGAGGTGACCCACCATCACCCCTCCACCAACCACAACTCGTCACATGGGCGAGTTGTGCACAAAGTTGTGCACTAGTTTGTGGTACCAGAACTTCTCAAATAGGAAAGTCATGTCTATTAGTATATAACAACTTTTTGTTTGTTTAGTGCAAGTCAATTTATTGACGGAACACACTGACTATTGTTAATTTGTAGTGGCTAAGTATCATTTTATGAAAAACAAAATAATAAAAAATAATCCCCAAATTATGTCGTGGTGGGAAATTTGTCCTCATAATATAGATGGAATTTTTTACTCCCACAGATATCACGCATACCTGAGAACTTTAGGAAGCACATCTATGTAACCAAGCACATAATTTCTGACTTTGTTTGTTATTATCTTAGCAATAATTCATATTTTGGAATAACAAAAAGAAATAAACGAATTATTTTACTTACTTTGTGGTTTCTCCCTTGGTTTCCTGACTCTTAAGTAGATGCAGAAGGAGATTATAATTAGTACCACAAAAGAAACAATGGGTACAACTATGATGACTGTTTGAGATTTGTTACTCTCCTTTCCTGCAAAAAACCAGAAATATGTTTACATAAAAAATTCTGACAGATGTATCTTAATTTTCAAGTGGATACATGGGAAAGTAATAAGGACCCTTCATAAAAAGTTGTAAGCTTTTGAACTTATTTGCTTCTATACAGCTTTGTATAGTCTTTTCTTTAAAAAGAAAAACATATTACTATACTTTAATCAACATTCAGCAAAGCAAATAATTCAATGGTACCTTTTGCAGCAGCAGTATTGTTCAATGGTGGAAGAGATACAGATGGTACTAGTGGTGGTGGAGACAGTGATGGTGATGATGCATTATCAGCTTTGGCATCATAGAAGAGGTAGACCTCAAACCTAAAATAACAGCTGGGTGCAACAACTCTCCCTCCTTGCTTGCCTCCACAACATTGCAGAATATATCCAAAAACCCCAGCCAAACAATCACTGCAATCTTGATCAGACAAATCAGGTGTGCACTGCACAAGTGAATATAGTGTGATTGTTTGGTGCTGTTGCATTTCCCGCCGCAAACTTACGAAGAGAACCACCTGCTGCAGCTTGAACTCTTTTGCTATCCAACAAGGTCCTCAGGTCCTAATTGAACTGATCCAAATTAGCTGATACGTTACTTGGGTTCCACATATAGAAAACAGGAGTATCTTCCATGATACCAAATATGTTGCGCAATGAGTAGTGTAACATGCAATAGTCATACCATCCTATTGCTTCCTTCTGATTGGGACAAAGCAGAATGAGAAGATTTGTAGCTTTATTGAGGCAACTACAGCAAATATCTGGCTTGGCATCTCCTCTACAAAGTCCAAGTGAATATACTTTGTCAGGGCTTTTGCCATAAGAAAAATTGTAGAACCCATAGTCAATTTCTGTGTTGGAGGAGAGGGAGGAGAGGACTTGATTGAGGTTTGTATTGTAGGTACTGTTGCTTGTGTAGTTACCCTTGTCTAAACAGAAATGGTATAGAAAGTCTGGCTGAGCAATGGCTTGAGAAACCAGTATGCAAATGGAAACGAGGAAGACAAGTCTTGAAGAAACCATTGCCATGTGTTTAAGGCAAGACTTGGGTTAAGAAACTTACCATTTAGGCTTTCAGAGAGACGGGCGAACTATTGAGCTGAGTAAAGACTTTGAAGAACAGGAAGTCCTTGATTTTTTTGAAACATTCAACCATTCGTTTCTCGATTGCTTTTTTTCCAAACTAACATGTCCAATTTTTCTATGTAAATATGAGTGCAAGACTGTAAGGGCATAAGAAGAATTGACCAACAGCACAAGTCCTTTTGGGAACGTTAATAGTGAAAAATATTCCACAGCTACATAGATACAAAATTTCGGGTGAAATTTCGCTAGATTCAATAGAAATTTAGTCAGATCTAGTTGAGATCTTGCTAGAAATGGCTGATAGCTCACTAGATTTAGCAAATCTCGCCGAAAAAAGGGCCTCCTAATTGATTAGTTTGAGTTTTTTGGGTTTTGGGGGACGAGATCCGCAACCAACCCACCGGCATCGATTTGTGCAAAAAGAGACTCGCTGCCAATTGCTAGAGTAGTTGGGTAGGAGTGGCAGTTGACTTGAATGCAGTTGGATTTTTCGAGTGGGTCAGGTCTGTCGGTGAGTTGGACAACCCTACTCCGAACTATTTGTATTATAAAAGATAAGAAAAACAAAAGAAAATGCCTCGAATTTTTTAAATATATTTTATAACTCATAAAAAATTCTATTAGGCATGATTCTAACATTTGTATCACAATAATAACATTTATTTTTAAAATGTCATGTGAATATATAAATCAATAACTACTTTATTTATAAAAAATAAATAAAAATATAACTAACTACCTTATTTTTCTATAGAGCAATATAGAAGGAACAAATTTGCTTACCCTACCAAAATTTAAAAGCTAATTGATAGTATTAACCTAAATACCTGATTCCTGAACGTTATATATGTAACTGATTTTGGACATTTAAAAAATTAAAAAAGATATATATATATATATAGAGAGAGAGAGAGAGAGAGAGAGAGAAATATTTATATCTTGTCAGATGCAATTAATAAAACTAAACTTTTATCTTTTCAATGCACACCATTAAACTTTCAAAGCCACATTTTTATCCTATTAAAATAAAATAAAATCCCTCATTACAAATATGATATGGTTATTTAATTATAATATTTATAATTATACAAAGATTACAAGTTAGTTTCTAATGAAGAAAAAACCTTGATATCCAATTTGCTAGTTTCTGACGTGAAATTCTTGTAACAAATAGAGTTGGGCAGGTTGGAGTTTGACTTATTTGTTCTATAATGTGTCAGCTCAATCCATTATAACTTGCCTTTTTTTTTTTTTTTTTTTTTTTTCGCATTAGAAAAAACAAAACCCTTGAAGTACATAGGCAATCATCATTTTCTTCATCATGTATTCCATTTCCACCTCTCTAAAAAATAAATAAATAAATAAAAGGTTTTGCAAGTTCCCGAACTACTCCATATTCTATACAATGATTAATGAACACTATGGGAAGAAAATGTTCAATATATATATATATATATATGTGTGTGTTTGGTTGAAGGGTAGCTGGAGGGAAAGCAAGGGATGGAAAAGGTAGGAAGGAAAAGAAAAATCCTTTATTTGTTTGGAGAGAAATGGAACGAGGGAAGAGAAAATGCAGAGTTCTCCATAGGGCCAACATTTTCCTTTCCTCCCAAATTGGAAGGAAATAGAGAGAAGAGAGAATCTGTACTAGAGCATGAGGATTTTTTTTTCCTTTCCTTTCTCCCTTGCAAACCAAACACTTTGAATGCAAGGTACTCTCATTTCCTTTTCCTTATTTTCATCTCAACTCTTGACTTTTTTTTCTTCACCCCCCCCCCCCCCAATTTTTCCAAACATTAAATCTCTAACCCCATGCAAAATAAATGTTCTAAAATTAGTAACTTAGAATTTCATTCTAGTAAAATGTAACCATGAAAGAGGCTACAACCATCATAAAGAATTGAAACAATACATGTTATCATACAACCATATCTTGAATATACATCAAATTAATTTTATACAAAATCCAACAGCATGGTCATCGAAAACTGAATGAGCGATTGAAAAAGTGGAATTGAAATTAGAGATGGAGGGAGATTGGCATATTGTAGTGTGGCTAGAGGTTTGGTTGAGTAAGAATAGAGGTAGAGGGAGAAAGAACAAAGGATAGATTACACCAATGGCCAACCAATCTTGAGATTTATCGAAATTATACTTCTTCCAAATGTATGTATTAATGATACTTCCCCTTGAGGTTTGTATAAATGTGACAAATAAGTGCATGCATGGCTTTCCTAAAGAAAAATTCTATTTCAAAAAATATTCCTACCAAAACTCTAGAGGAAATGACACTCCACTCCCTTGGTTATTTTAAATAACACTTTGCCCCTTAAGGTTTGCAAACATGAGTGAATCTTTTTTTTTAAATGAAAAATTCTATTAAGGAAGTAGCACTATGAGAGGGCATTTGGATTTATTGCATTTATAGAAACCTTGAGAGAGGAGTGTTATTTTGTGAAGCCACAAGGGAGGTTGGTATAATTTACCCAACAATAAAAGACGAACTTATGAAGGTGAGGGAATAGAGAGAGACCAGAGGTGGTTATTTGAGATTTTATTTTTGGTCAATTTGAGAATTGAAATCGACAGTATTTTTGTATCTGTGATCTGTCTGATTGAGGGAAAACAAAATAAAAGGGGGATTTTTTATTTCGAAATATAGGGATCAACATGTATAACCCACATGTCAACCCGACCCAACTTGTCATTTTAGCTAAAAAAAAAGTTATTGAGTGTCTTGGCACTCTCTCAATGAGCATGAAATTACCTGTTTACCTTTTTTTCTAATAAAGAAAATTTTCAAAATTGCATTTGAAGTTGAGGATTATAATAAATGAATTCAATATTATTTTTAATATAAAGCCTTCTATAAATGTCATCAGCACATGAAGATTTTGAGTTATAGGGGAGAGAAAAAAAGAAAGGGGAAAAAATGAGTGAGGTCACTTATGATATTATAAATAATAAAGATTTAGAGTTATGGAAGTTGCTTGTAAGAAAATAATTTCATTAACAATAAATTATAAATAATGATTTTGGTAAAGATGGGGGGGGGGGGGGGGGGGGTGGTTGAGAAAAACAAAAGTATACGGTACCTGATTTTTGTAAAAAGAAGCATCAAATGATAGTGTCCCGCATCCAATACCCTGCTCAAAGTGTCCCAGCTATAAATAAACGCCTGAGGCGACAAAAAACGGAAAATTGTACTTGAGGCAAAGTACCCCATTAGAAAGTGAAGCAAACAAATTTGTTGAGCTTCTTACTGCCACTCCAATGCCTGCAGTTTTACAATCATGAATCACGTAACAAAAAGAAAAGACAATGAAAAACACTTGGGAAATTCTATCTGAGATTTATTCTTGAGGACTTCAGCCCTCAACTTTTATTTCTCTAAAGAGAGGAAGCTTACATAAATTATTGTTAGAAGTCTATTTTTTATATAGCATCTTACTAGTTATTGTGTGTAGATCAGTCTAGAGGGTTTCAGATAGCCGAGTTAGCATGGATCTCCACCATTGGTATGTATAATCATTATGTCTTGGAAAGAGGACTTGTGTTTGGGCCTCAAGATTCCATTCTCCAACCAAATTGCACCCCCCACCCTTTTTTATTTATTTATTAAGTTTTGTAGATTATGAACTATAAGAAGTTTCTCCAAAAAAGGACATATAAATAAGTTTTGTTGGTTACGAACTATAGGAAGTTTCTCATAAAAAAAGGCATATATGGGACAATAAAAAAGAAATTTTCTGTAGATAAACAAATTTCATACCCAAGGCACATTGCTCCCACTTGTGCAAGGTCTATGAGAGGTGGCTGGAAGACAGCCTCCCCAATTTGGAGATGTAATCTGAAAAAATGTAATTTTCCTTTGTATAAAACAACACAAACGAACTAAGAGTACGTTTGGTACACTGTAATAGCTCCTGTAATGGAATAGTTATTCACGTGTAATATCAATTTGGTTATTTGGTTGCATCTTTATTACAAAGATTAGTTATTACATTGGAATAACTATTCTTTAAATTGAAGAATAGATATTCTTCTTTAAAATGGCTGTAATAGCTATTCTTTAGTGTATATAATAGGTTTTAAAATTAATATATTTCCAAAAATATAGAATTTCCTTATACTTCATCTTTTACAAGTTTTTCATATGTAACAACCAAACTTATGAATATTAATAGTTATTCCATTACAATGTCTTATATTCCCAATAATAAAGATTACTATTCCTCATGTAATCTGCATTCAGTATACCAAACGTACCCTAAAAGTAAGTAACACCAACCTCCAGCACCCATCACGCAAATTGTTAGTTTCTGTAAAACATGGAGATGTATGAGAATGAATTCACATAGATTTCTTATGATATGGCAGGAGTAATCTCATTATTACAACGATGCCATTGCATTCAATGAACTTTAGAAAGGATTTCACCTTTGGACTCCACAATGCCATGTTTCTAAAATAATAAATTGGGTCACTCTCTATGGATCATGCAACTGTCTCTATAAAAGTTGTTGAAGTGCGACGACAATGTTTAAGAGAATATGTACATGGCAAAAGCACCAATCTGTTCTGTATAAAAATTTCATTCACATGCAATACAAATTTGCATCAACATGTCATTAGAATCTCCAGTGAAATAATACAGATCTTGCTGACATTACTCCATAAATTAAAATTGATTAGATCCATGTTGTGATCTATATTGAAATAGGCCTTTTTGTGGGAAAGAAAGTATTTCCAATCATCAATGAGACCAAACAGTCAATTAAATTCAAATTCATGTGACTACATTCCCGGGCAAGAGTGGGGGAAAAGTGTGATAATTTGTAGGTGTGTTTGTCAGTGTCTATGCATGTATTGTCATCATCAGTGTCAAAGCTGCACAAGAAAGAAGAGAGAACCAACACCTCAGAAGTCCTTATCACAATCGAAGGCTATCTGCAGCAAAAAATGGGTTCTAGTAACACATCATGCATTGCATTCAATAACCAACTTTAGCTGTATACAACACAGCTGCATCATGAATGACATGATTTTACTAAAAGCTGGCAACAGGAATGGTGGATTTATTTACATTGAATGAAGAAAGAACAAGATATACTTAGCCACTACCATCTAGGTCACAGAAGAATACTAATGAATAAACTGACCTTGACAAATTCAATGGAGGATATTGCAGAAGTAAATCAGTTTTAGTAGCACTGACTCGCATCATACCCAATAAGCCGCGTCAGCTGCAAGCAACGGTGCACAATGTAAATGCAAATAAGGATAAAGAAGACATTTTTTCTTTGTTAAGAATCTTGTTTCGATTGGTTTTTGTTAAGAAGTTAAAGAGAGCTCACCAACTTTATGAGACTGAAGAAGTAAACCAGTTTTAGCAACACTGACTCGCATCATACCTAATAAGCCGCATCAGCTGTAAGCAATGGTGCACAAAATAAACACAAATAAGGACAAATAGGACCTTTTTGTTTGTTTAGAAGTTTTTTCAATTGGTTTTTGTTAAGAAGTTAAAGAGAGCTCACCAACATTATGAGAATGGATAATTGAAAGGCAAAATATTTTCCCCTAGCTTTATTTCAGCTTCTAGTTGCTTCAAACAGTCAACCAAAGACGGCCATATTTTTTTATACTCATTACATTGCAATGCAAATTATGCAATAGCTATCAGCCTATCACCTCCTAGGAATTTCATGTGTGCATCAAAAGTTTCCACCAATGTAGTCATTATCTGAGCAAAAACTTTAACATGCACCATTATGCTAGCACATCAACCTTGAGAAAAAAATATAGATATGCTCAAAATCCTAATTTCTGGAAGATGTATCTTTTTGTTGAAGCCAATGGATATCCTGCTCAAAGAAAGGAGAAATAAATAATGATAAAAAGAAGAAGAAATTATTAGACAAGTAACTAGACACCTATTTATTCTTAAACAGGTTTCACCACAATACAAGGGACAACTAAAATTTTCAGCAACACTGTTTCTGAAGTAACAGCTTCTTTTGTCTTTTCACAAAGCAAGCACATTTATCACTTAAAACAACAAAATAGTTTTCGATGTCTCACTTTCAGTGCCACCTACTAAAACATAATTTTACTTGAAAGAGAATCATTAATATGTGGGCAATGGTAAAATTCAAGTGAGACCTTCCACCAGTGCCACAATATTAATGCATGTAATGTATACAGCTGGATGCCCCCTCAACCAAAGTGGTTTTAGCGTTCCTGAAGTAGCTTATCCTACTACAATATTATAAATATCCAAAAGTCTCCTAATTAATACTTCCCAAGAAGTTTTTCATTCTTCTTAGACTACAATCAGTTGGAAAAAAAAGCAGAGGATAAATAAAGAAGAAAACAGTGGTCTCCTTACATCCATCTGCATTTATGCCAAAATTCTATTAAGTGTCACTCTGACCTACTAACCTTTACATGCTAAACCCAGTTTTTCCATTTACAGACCCAAAACATGCAGGATATTAAAGAACCAACATATAAACTTTCATTATTGAATTTAGTCAGGGATTTGCTCAAACCTAGATATTCTTTTTTTTTTTTTTTTTGGCTAAATACTCAAACCAAAATAAGTAGATAACTAAGAAGATGCAATGACAGACAGCTAGTCTCCAGTACGGCAAGAAAACCAGCTTTCATCATTCTATTCAATGTAGTTAGATATCATTATCCCACAACACAAAAGATGGCAAACAGATATTCTCCTAAAGGGTGCAAATTCATGAACCCATAATTATTCTAAAGACTCAGATTTATTTTAATTTGGAGCAATTTTCTCTCATATCTTGCAAATTTTAAGTAGAAACCAATTCACAACCAAATGGATAGACACTATATATATTTGACAAAATTTTGAGAACTGACAACTTCAATAGGCAAAAACATGATTTGTTTCCATAATGTATACCAAAGCTTGAGCAAAGAAAATGTAGATAGAGAGAGACTGACCATCTGGCATATGCTATCTGACAGTTGAAGTGCTTCTTCCCACTTGTTAATATTGATGAGCCCTTTAATAAGGTGAACAAATGTGCTCAGCTCTGCAACACCACCCATCCTTACCATATCTGTGTACAGCTCAAAAGCCTTAACGACTTTACCTGCACGGGAGAGGCTCTCAATCAAAGAAGTATACATATTCTTGCTGGCAGCTTTTAAAGGGAAAAATGATGGAATCTCTTCATGCAGCTCCAGAGCTGATTCTAATCTCCCAGCCTTAATAAAACTATCAATCAGTATTCTGTATACTGGAACGATAGGAACAGAATCATTCTCACTGATCTCATCTAAAAGCCCAAGTGAGCTAATAAACTCTCGGTTGAAACCTTCAATGACCTTACAGTAGCTTGATATATGCCTTGGCCAATATGTCTGTTTCATTTCATCCAAGAGTTTATGAGCCTCATCCAGAAGGCCAGTGGCACAACAGTGATTTATAAGAACCCTGTAGGTGACAAAATTTGGAGCACAGCCCTTTGAGCCCATTTCTCTCAAGAGCTCAAGACATTTTTCGACTTTACCCACTTTCCCAAAGCCATCTATCATTGCAGTATAAGTCACAACATTTGGATAACACCCCTTTTCTTCCATCATTAGCATAAGCTTATAGGCTTCATCTGTCTTTCCAACTTTACAGAGGCCATCAATCATCTCTGTGTATATGACAACATTTGGTGCACAAGAACTTTCTAGCATTTTGGACAAGACTTTCAAAGCAAGATCCAGTCTTTTATCCTTAAACAACCTGTCAATCAAAGAGCTGTAAGTATAGACATTAGGACTATATCCATGCTCTGACATCTTAGCAAACACCTCTTGTGCATCATCTAGCTTCCCAGCCTTGCAGAATCCATCTATAAGAGCATCATACACGATATGGTTTGGCTCACAGCCTTCCACTGACATAGCATCCAACAGGTTACGGGCCTCTTTGACCTTGTGAGCTTTGCACAAACCATCAACCAATGCTCCATATGTAAACACATTTGGCACTTTGGAATTGCCATCATCAATTCTAAAATACATATCTACATCAGAAATTTCCACATTACCTCTTATTCTCGCATATATTTGGCATGCTTTTTCAATCTCCCCAGCTTTACAGTGACCATCAATCAAAGCCGTATATGTTATGACATTAGGAATGCAACCTTCAGAACACATAATCTCAAACAGATCATTTGCATTGGAAAGTTTCCTAGCTTTAAGGTAGGCATGTATAAGAGCAGTATATGTCACCACATTAGGGGCACAACCATCCCTTACCATTTCATCAAACCAGTTGCGAGCCTGTTTAAAAAGACCAGCTTTACAGAAACTATCAATTAAAATTGTATATGTATAAACATCAGGAACAATGCCGTTCCTTTTCATTTCTTCAAACAATAAAAAGGCCTTCTCTACCTTGGAGGCATTACACAAAAAGCCAATCACTTTAGCATAGGTACTAGTATCAGGGATGAATCCCTTACTCATCATTTCACGAATAACAGTATATGCCCTCTCAAATTTTCCAGCACCACAAAGACATCGAGCAAAATTGCTGACATTGACCTTATTCAATACAACCCCTGCATCAAGCATCTCACCATAAGCTTTCTCAGCCAACTCTAAAACATCTGAGCTTGGTAATTCTTCATTGCCGCATATACTACCAATCAAGATATTGTAAACCACATAACCTGGCTGGCAACTGCATTTGACCATTTTCTTAAGCAACTTATAGGCATAAGAATAATCTCCTGATCTGCAAAAGGCATGAACAAGAGAATTAAAAATCTTAGGACTAGGATAACAACCTTCTGTGATCATCATACTAAGAATTCTCTTACACCTACCAAGCTGTCTTTTCCTCAAACACCCACAAAGCAAAGTCCTATATGTCACAACATTGGGAATACAAGAACTAGTCCGCATTCTGTTCAAGAAATCCATAGCTTCCTCAAAAAGAGAAGCTTCACACAACCCAGATATCATCTTTGTATAAAGAACTGTGTTGGGCACAATTTCTTCCTTCTCAAACAACAAGAGAGCTTCTCTCCACCTCCCCGCTTTGCAGAGGGATTGTGCAAAACAACCTAAGGTAAACTCATCCATACTAAACCCTGAACTCGACATCTCCCTATGAACCAAATAAGCCATGTCCAACCGATCAGCTTTAAGAAACACTTGAACCAATGCATTATACGTCCATCTCGTGGGCTTGTACCCAAAATCCTTAAGCCTCCCAAGCTCCTCCAATGCTAAATTCCACAACCCATTTCGGCAACGCTTTTGAATCAAAAAATTAAGCAACTTCCCAAGCACTTCCTTATCATCATCTTTAATCTCTCCTAAAAAACTTTCCGGTATTCTCTCATTACTATCACACCCCAATCTCTCTAACAATGCATCATACACAACTCCAGTGTGACTATACCCAATTTGCCGCCCCGCCCAAACAAAAAACTTGACACCCAATTCAGGATTTTGCACAAGACTCAACACCTCAACCACTAAAGTCTCATTCAATCTGTCCCTAAACTGCCTAAGAAACTTGTGGGTTTTGTCACCAAACACATCACCATTACTATGAATTGCATTAACTATCAAAGCAGCATCATTTGAACACTTACCGGAGTCGAGTTTTCCACCAGAAGACCCACTAACAGCATTGGAATCCAGGGAAGAGTCCTGCAGAAAGGCAAAATCTTCGGCTGAAACGGGCTTGACCCGCGAATTATCAAGCGAAAAGGGGTCGTCCGGATCGATTAGGCCGTCGAGATTGTCGGGGGAATAGGTGGAGACGAATCTGGAAATGACGGAGAGGAGATTTTGGCGGGAGATAATGGGTGAAGATTTGGGGTAGGAGTTGAGAGAAAGAGAGGAAGAGAAAGAAGGAAGTGAGTGAAAGAGAAGAGTCTTTATCACTCTTTTGCTCATATTCTTTCTTTGAAGAATTGATTAGATTAGAGGTGTAATGTTTTTGAAATGGGGGTTTTGCTTTTGGGTTCAGGCCAGGGTTTAAGCTAAGGTGGGGACTGTGAGTCTGCGAGAGAGAGTGTGCGTGGAAGTGGTGTTGAGACTTGAGAAGAATGAACCAACAAGTTTCAAATTCAGGTGAAAATCAAAAGTGGTGTATAAGCACAACGTAGTTTCAATTTTTGTCTTTTTTTTTTTTTTTTTCTTGAGTGACATTGCTAATATTAGCTTTTTGGAAATTATACTATTTTAACCCAAAAAAAATTAAAAATTTATATTACTAAAACGGAAAACCTTTAGCAAGTTATTTAGTTATTAATTTATTATTATATATTAGCTTTTTGTGAAATATAGTTATTTAGTTATATAGCTTTCTGCAAATTATATTGCCAAATATAGGTTTTTGCAAGTGATTTACTTATATAATTTTTTGTGAATTTTTGTCCCTTGAGTCTTGACACTGCGAAATATAGCTTTTTACGAATTATATTACTAAAAAAAAAAAAAAACTGTTCGGTGAATTATTTTGTGTCCAACTTATTTGGCTAGTTTTTACCTCTTATGTATAATTTTGTAAGAATCTCCACTTTTTTCAAAGTGTCACTCACAAATCAATTTTTTTTTTTTTTTTTTTTAATCTAGCCTCTAAGTCCCCCTTTTAAGATCTAATCACAAAACCGCAACTCATTAAATCTTTATATTCAACAAGCTATGTGGTGACTAGCTTTAATACCAAATGATACAAAATCATGGGTAAAATTCACCCCTGAAAAATAATTTGCTAGTGGCGGCTTCAAGGTTTTTTTTCTGGGGGGGTCAATAGTGTTAGAACTAAGAATAGTCCAAAGAGAAGGTTTATTTATTTATTTTGCTTAACAAAGAAGCAATTTTAATGGTAATGCTACTAACGCAACACTTTCATAATAAAATTTATGTGACTAGTTGTTAAAAGGTATGTAAAAAAGTAATGTTAGTTGTGAGTCTAAATAAAAACCAATTACAACATACAACTTAACCTTTATTATAAAATTATTGTGAAAATATTGTGAAAGTAGTACTAAGATAATTATATTCAATCTTATTTCATCTAGGTTTAAACAAAATTTAGATTCAGGGTGTTCAAATTTTTTATTTAGGGGTCAAAAAAAAATATATAATATATATATATATATTTTTTTTTTGGCCAAGTCAAGGGGTTCATTCAAACCCCCTAGGCTGGCTGTAGCGCCGCTCATGCAACTTGCAATGGAAGGGTAAGTATATTTTAGAACACTTTCAACGAAAAGCTATATAAGCTAATTATAAGTTTGCTTTTTTTGCCTCTTTTTTTTTTTTTTTTTTTTTTTTAGTTTGTAGGTTTTGCACTACTTTTTGTCTCTATTTTATTTCAAATAATCTAATGTTCAATTTTTTGGAAATAAATTAGTTTTTAGCTTTTTTTTTTTTTTTTTTTTGGTCGCACATCATGCAAATATAATTATATAATGGATCCTTGTTATCATTTGCACTTGGGTTTGCTCTGTTTTTCTTTTGTTTAATTGTAATTCCTCCCCGTGCTTGACAGAAAATCTCAAATTATACACCAAAACAGTTTCTTTATGACTAAATTAACATAGATTAATGTTAATGATTGATCTCTGTGCCAAGTTTGATTTCTAAATATCAGCCTGAACAACTTTTATTCACTAGCTAATCAGACGCATGTACTATTTCATGATTAGTATGAAATTGCATACGTTAAATTAGCCAAAACAATTGTATTAATAAAGGGTTAAAAAGCCAACCATATGGTTGGATTGAGCATTCATTCAGATCCATCCCAAAAAAAAAAAAAAAAAAATCCCAGTTTCCAATTGGGATTCTTTCAGATTCAAATTAAGATACAATATTTGAAGAAACTCAAATTTTTGGGTTTCGGTTTTAACCTTTGTTAGAGCATTCACAGCAGTGGAGCTAAAAATTTAGCTTTTTAGCTCCACCAAAAGTTACTTTATCTATTTTACCTACATACATGCTGTAATGAATCTATTTTAACTTTCAACACAATAAAATAATATAACCACTACAATAAAATAATATATTCAATTACAAAAAAATATCCACAGCACCAACCACAACCACCTCTACTATTAGCCACAGCCACAACCACACCCATAACCACCACCACCACCGCCCACCAGTCCACAAAAAAAAAAAAAAAAAAAAAACAACAACAACAACAACAACAACAACCCAAATCTCCAATCTTTTTCCTCAACCCAGACCAAACAAAATCACCGATCACAAACAAAATAAAAAATAAAAATAAAAAAATGCGGCACAACCACCACGAACACAGCATCACCAACAAACCCACAGCACACCACAAAACAAACCCACAACCACAAATCACAAATCGAACCCACGCCGATACGACCCACCACCACCACCATCTCCACCGTGACCCCTAAAATCCAGCAACCCAAACGCCGAAACCCACCAAACCCAAATCCAGCTACCCAAACGTCAAAACCACACACCAATCTCAACCCCGATACCAACGCACACCGGAGCACAACCACGACCCAGCGGCCGGAACACAACGTTGAGAGAGTTTGCTTGAGAGAGTTTTGAGAGATGAGATGAGAGCTGAAAGATAAAGTGACTAGAGTGACTGAGAGAGAGAGAAAGGCACGGTGTGGGTTTTTAATAAAATAATCGGGCCGGTAAAATAAAATAATATTTGTTTTTTTAGCTCTCATGAACAGTGCACATCTATAGATAGATGTGCACTGTAGCAATGGAGCTAAAAAAAATAGATTTAGCTCCACTACTAGAGCATCATTTTAGTGTTTGAGGAGTTAAATTATAGCAATATACCTACACTGCTGCAAATGCTCTTAGGGCTTTAATTAAATATTGTTAAGGTTTTATAAGTAAATTGAACTCTACAACTGAAACAATTCTCCCTAACGAACAAGTACCATGGAATTTGTTATTTGCTTTCTTTACTTGGCAACTTTGGTTAGCCCCAATTGCTAGACTATTCAATAATATATCTATATCTCAATCTCATCTTGTTTACATATCTATACATTTAGCAATTGAATTCTATCATCTTGCTTGCCTAGATAAATTTTTAAAAGTTGTCGTCTCTCGAATTATTAAATGGCTTCCCCCTCTTGAACACTTTAATAACAATAGTATTGAGTATTGACATAATGAGATTGAAATTTTGACAATTTAGGAACCTAATTACCCTCTCTCTCTCTCTCTCTCTCTCTCTCTCCATTTGAGATGAGAGAAAGGAAAGGAATAAAAATAATTATTTTGAAATATCCCTTTCATTCCCTCATTTGGGATTTTTATTATAGAGAATGGAAAATCATTCCCTTTGTTGAGAGTTTAAAATGGAAGGGAATGGAATAAGTAATAGAAACCCATCAAATTCGAGTACTTGGATGTCTATTAATGGCCTCATTCACCATCCTTATGAATTGTGTGCGCAAAGGAGAATACGTCCCGGCCGAGTGGACTGTAGCGGAAAAAAAATGGAGTCACCACCTAAATTAGGTCTAGGAACCTTATTGGGTCTTTTGGGCAAATCACTTACATACATGGTTCCACATACTAGATAATGGGTCCAGAGTTTGGATACGGCTTGGGAATGTGTTAGACACCCAAGACCACTCGGTTTGTGAGCCGGCCTCCATTATGTGTTGCTAGGTCATATTTAATTAAAGAGTTTACTAAGAGGGCTCTAATTCTTAACCTAAACATACATAATGCACTTAAGGAAATAAAACACACAATATATTAAATATCACAATATAAAAGGAAACAAATAAAACACAATCAGATAAAATAAATTAAACATGGCATGTTGACAATTAAATATAAACACACAAGGAAAAAGATATTAAATAAACTAAACATGGCAAAAATACTAAAACAAACATGGGAAACAATTAAACACAACATATTAACCTAAACAGAGTCAAAAAAATCAAATAACATGTTAAAAAGAAATTAAAATAATAAAAAACAAGATTTTGCGCTAATCTGGGTTCAGGATGTGTATGCATACTCAATCATGCATACACATGGTTGAACCATGCGTACATGTTAGAATTATTAATGCACATGAGGAATAATAGAACCAATAAGATAAGACCATGTGAGCCAATGAGATTAAAGCTAGTCTCCTATAAATACATTATTGTAATCCAATATGAGATATCAATGAAGAATAAACCAATTTGTTAGTGTATTAGTGCAACTCTCTCTCTCTCTCTCTCTGTCTCTCTTAATCTCTCTATTTCTCTATGGAGGGTGACTACCTTGAATTAAGTCAATTTTCCTACAATCCCCATCCATTTCCTATAATTCCTATCAATCCTCCATTAGGAACCACCGGGTCCTAACAAGTGGTATCAGAACTGTAGATCCTGAGACGAGTAATTGTGATGAAAAAAAACTTTTGAAAGAAATACAGCAAATGTTGAACAAAGCCTTAGAAGAAGTCAATGATATTTCAAAGATGATGAAGGCCTTAGCTGAATCTAACATGACCATGAAGGAAGAACTTTCAAGAGTGCAAGAGGATCTTAAGAATATGTCCGAAGAAGAGTTACAGCTTCTTGAAGGAACAAGTGAAAAGTTTCAGGTGTTGAATCAACGAAAACTACCCTTGACAGTGAAGATGTGGCTGATCTTGAAGAGTTTCTTGATTTAAAGGAATGAGTGAGTTTCGATGGTCCATGCAAGGGTCCTATTGCGGTTCAAGTTTAGGTTCAAGTTCATGGCACATCACAAACTCCAGCAGTTCCTAGTGACTTCAAAGGCGCAGATGGTGGGGTCACTTTTCAACATATCAACCTTTTAGCCATGCCAATTTGGGAGAAAAAGAATGTGCACCAATCCTTAAGTTCTATGAAAATCTTTGACCCTAACAACAATTGGTGGTCTTTTCTTTCAAATACGAGCATTGCAATCATGCCCTGCTTCAATTCTTTGTACCATGACCTTTACCTTATAGAGGATCGGGCACAATTGAACTTGGACATTCTTGTCAAAGTGGGGACAAATGCTCATGTACGGACAGATTATCTAGCTTGCTTTAGTAATTGTAAGTGCTTTTGGTTGGTTTCAAAAAAGTTGGAATGTTCTAATAAGGAACCAAAGAAACTATTATATGGTGTGGCTGCCAATGAGATCAATTGGTCATGGGTTTGGACCACTTGGTGGGATCACATGAAATCACTTAATTTGCCCATTGAAGGCATAGGTGATATTGGGCAGGGATCTCATGGTAAGGTTACCATCTTGCCAACATTGGTGATTAACAATCAAGAAAAACAAAAGGAGCTTACATGTTGGTGAAAACATTACGGTGGAGTCCTTGACCTTAATGTGGATGAGAAGCTTCTATACCATATTTTTGGTGCATTTGGTGTCATCCATATTAACCATGATGCTTTTGGGGAACCTAATGCGGCTATGAACGTAATGTATGGCCAATATCTTTGTAACCGTCAATTTACGGTAACTATGCCTACAAAATGTCATTGGAGTATTGGTTCTATGGTAGGTCACCTCTCATGAAGATGTCATTTCAAGTAACACCTTATGGGCAAGGTGTTTTCAAGGGGAGAGAAATGTTAGGAATGCTATAAGCATATGGATAATAATTGTTGTATTGAGATTTAGTTAGTTAGGTAGTTAGTTAGTTAGGTACAATTCCAAACATGTTAATCACATTTAGCACATGTTGGAATTATTAATACACATGGGGAATAATAAAACCAAGAGGATAAGGCCATGTGGGCCAATGAGATTATTGGTCCGTTTGGATACAGCTTATTGTTGCTGAAAGTTGCTGAAAACACTGTAGCAAAATAATTTTAAAATGTGTGAATAGTGCAGCGGGACCCATTTTTAATAAAAAAGTTGATAAAAAGTAAAATTTGTGGGTCCCATTTACTGTTCATGGGACCACAGAACTAAAAAGAAATTTTAAAAGTCAAAAACAACAGCTACTGTTTATAAACGGCTACAAACAGTGGCCGTTGTCTCCAAAAAGCCAGTGCAGCATCCGAAAAAAAAAGAACGCCCAAAATGCAGAAACGCAGGTTGCCGCAGTATCCAAACGCTCACTATAGCTAGTCTCCTATAAATACATGATTGTAATCCAATATGAGATATCAATGAAGAATAAACCAATTTGTTAGTGCATTAGTGCATCTCTCTCTCTCTCTTAATCTCTCTATTTCTCTATGGAGAGTAACTACCTCGAATTAAGTCAATTTCCCTACAATCTCCATCTATTCCCCTATAATTCCCATCAATCTCCATTAGGAACCACCGGGTTCCTAACATACGCATACTCAAAGATACGTACACACCCTTTAGTACAGATTTGAAAATTTTACATTTTTACAGATTTAATCATTCAAAGATATTAAAACAGAAATCAAACAAGCGTGTTAGAATACTAAACACTTAAACTAACATGAAACAAATAAAACAAGCATCAATATAAACAAATAAACATGAAACAAAACCAACAAGTATACTAAACTAACATAAAATAAACATGCATGTTATATTTTTCATGAAAGCAAAATAATGAAACAAGAACAACCTAAAACTGATTATAAACAACCTAAAATCATATTAAAACATATCAAACATAATTAAGAACATCAAACAAACAAAATATAACAAAATGGAGAAACTATACCAAGAAAATCATGTGAAATTTATTAAGCAAAGTGGGAAACCATGGAAAAAATGTTCATCTTGCTTTAGAATCACAGATTTGAAGTTTTTTAACCGACCCCTCAGTGCCTACAAGACAAAGATCAGATGGAGAAGACAAAGATAATCAAACAACACCACAATTGTTAGTAACAACAACTCAAGAACAAAAAGATTTGAAAATCGTTTTGAGAAATCAATTTTGAAAAATAGTTTCTGCCTTAGAACTAACTAAAGAGATGTTTTTAATTTGTAAAAAACATGCTAAGGGGCTATGTGTGAGTTTTGGAAAAGAGAATTAGGGTTTTAGAGAATTAAGGGTTTTTTTTTTTTTGCTAGGGACATGTGGTTGCGATCTACAATTTTGTGAAGGTAAGCAGTTGTGAATTAATTTGGTGGGATTTACAATCTGTAGTTTTCTCTCTCCTTGGGTTCTTTCTCTTTCAAAACTGAAACCCAATTTATCTCTCAATTGGGTAGAAACTCTTGAAATTAATGGAATGATCTTTTTGTCGACGGATGCTATGCTATATTACACTTCTAGTCTCTAAAGAATGAAGGAAGGCCTAACACCAATAATTTCTCTAATAATTTCTCTCTCAATTGGTAGAAACTCTTGAAATTGATGGAATGATCCTTTTGTCGACCGATGTTCTATCACACTCTTATTAGTCTCTAAAGGATAAAAGAAGGCCTGACCCCTAAGGTTTTTTTTGACCGACTGCGTTCACTTGAGTTCCGTTAGTCAATATTACATAATAATAATAATAATAATAATAATAATAATAAATAAATAAATAAATAAATAAAATTAAAAAAAAATCCAACACAATCTGGAACCGCTTGGACTTGGAATTGAGAGACTGGAACTGCGGGAGTTCGTGAGCATTGGAAGGAAACGGAATTTAAAACCTTGGCATAAACTGAAGGAATCAAATTGGAATCTAAGTACTATATAACATTAAGGTCAAAATAAAAAAAATTTAATTATAGGAGATCAAATCCAATGATCCCAAACTTAGACAGTGCAACTTATAATCTAGTCTTCTATGACTACATACTAAATCACCAAATTAACAAGTTGTAAAATGGACCCAATACAGATAGTCTTTGTTGTCTTTGTGGTTGCTGCTGCATGCCCCTGCCTCCCCACTTCTCTTCTTCAGCGTGCCTCATATTGAACAACTGCAACAGAAAGCACCATATTAATTCACTGTTCAACGCAACATGCATTGCAAAACCAGATAATTCAACAAGGTTTACAAGAACAAGATTTGCTCCAACAAGATCACAAGAAATAAGAAAACACTGAGATGCACAGCAGAATATAAAACCTAGAATTCCACCCAACACTTACCATATTCTAACAATATTACATTAGATAGTGTTTTTTTTTTTTTTTTTTTTTTTTTAATTTACAAAAGACATCTGTTAGTGAAGTCTGTTTGAAAGCACAAGGGCTTTCTAAAACTCCAGATAAGAATAAGAATAAGATGAATGGTCAGGTAGTTGGTTCGGTATATCCAAAAAAAGAAGAGCGAAAGAGCTCTGCTTGAACTACACCTTGGAATAAAATTGTTCGAAACCATCAATCCCAAAAGGTAGAACTATTAGGAAAAGGGTTACCAGTGTATATCTAGCATATCATAGCAATCTCAGTTCTTTAGTTCTCTTCTCTTTTGTAACTTTTTTTTTTTTGTTCTCTTCTTTTTCTTCCTTGTACTTTTTGACTTCTTTGTGCTCCTTTTGCATAGAGTAGTTTTTTCAATATAGACACTTCTTACTTGTAAAAAGATAATATATATATATATATCTCACATGGAAGCTTGCCAATAATCTGCACATCATACACTAGCACTATCCCTCCAGTGCTATCAACCAAATGCAGGCACTGTATATGCAAAAACAGAATAACTCATGAAACCAGGATTCGTAAGATTTAAACCAAAGATGTCAAATGAAGACTCTGAGAAACTGAACCAACAATGTTCTATGAGCACATCATATGCTACCAGATATTTAGTGTGAGGTCTGTTTTAGGTCAAACAATTATTTCAGTCCTTGAACATAGCATCATAGTTTTTTCTTTGATAAGTAACTATGCATCATAGTTTATTCCATCCCAAAACTACTTATTATGTCAATTTAGTCCCCGAGATTCTGAAAACAAGTCAATGTAACTCTTACCCTCACTGTCAAAATTAATTATCAAAATCATATACAAAAATCAGTTGATTTCTGAAAGGAAAGTGGGGGGGCAAGGGTAACAGTAAACCATTTTCATAACTTTAGGTACTAAATTGACACAATTGATAATTCAAGAATGAAATTGGAACCTAACACAGCTCAGAAACCAAAATCATGCCCTTTGTTTTATCTTTTGCTGAACTCCACAAATCAAAATGTCAAACTAATATATATTTTGCAATCGATGCATTTGAGCATTCCATGAATATTGATTATCAGTGTATTTTACTAGCACTTTCCTTTACACGGAGTTGCATTGGCTTTTACTACATGTTGCTATGCATTAAAAATGAACAATATATTTAAAATTAGGGATGCATCCTAGCTTCCTAGATGATCCAACATTGGCAATAGATAAGACTTCTCTTAGAAGAGGGAATTGAAATAATGACACTGCATCTAAAAACTCAGCAAAACTCACGCATCATACTTAACCAGCATATAAATGAAATAAGTACACCGCCTATTTGACAAACATTACACTGCATAGACACTAAACTGAAACACAATGAATCATAATTCAAATGCCTAAACCAACCAATCACAATATTTATTGACACCTTGTTCCTTTAAGAGTAGGCTAGACAACCAAAGCAGATAGCTCAACTGTCATGCCCTAGTTGTGACACTAGTAAACCAAACAAAAAGCAGATACAATTTGCTTATAAAATTTATAATTCTCTAATAATCAAAATTAAACACCTTAATGCTATCACATGAAGGAAGGTTTCAGAAAAATATTGAAAGGAAAATACAATTATTCTTGTTCACAAAATATGAACAACTACGTGAGGATCTGAAAACCAGGTAATTTAACTCAACTTTAAAAAGAATGTATATAAATATAAGATTACATACAGAGACACACAAATACATGCTTAAATACATAAATAGATAACCTGAAGTAAAACATATTCACATAACTAGGCTCTTACAATTATAGCAGTTGGGGAAAAGTGCAATTTAATAGTAGTAGAAGTTTCTAAGTTTTCTTTATCTAACCTACCAAAGAATCATATGCCATTATGAGATTGGTTAGTCCAACTCAAGGCAAGTTATGCTGCTGATCCATTTATCCAGAGTATCTTGAAGGCTTTTCAATCAGGGATGGATGGTCCTAAGGGCTTTACTCTACAGAATGGATTGCTTTTATATAAGGGCAAAATTTATTTGGGTATTTGTGATTCTTTGAAGACAGCTATCTTGCAGCAAATTCATGATGGTCCTTTGGGAGGTCATTCAGGCCATCTCAAGGGCTAGACAGGGTCCAAAGGGACTTTTATTGGCCTGGGTTAAGAGCTGATGTAAAGAAGTATGTCAGGGAGTGTGACTCTTGTCAAAGGCTCAAGCATGAAACCTGCAGTCCAGCTGGTTTGTTACAACCTTTACCTACACCAGAGAAGCCTTGGGTAGCTATGAGCATGGATTTTATTTAGGGTCTTCCAAAATCTCAAATGAAGGATGTGGTTTTAGTGGTTGTGGAAAGGTTTACTAAGTTTGTTCATTTTGTAGCTTTGTCTCATCCATATACTGCTTCTAAGGTAGCAGCCATTTACGTGCAACATATGTTCAAAAAGCATGGTATGCCTGCTTCAATTTTCAATGACAGGGACCCTGTTTTCCCTTCTTATTTTTGGCAAGAGTTGATGAAGCTTCAAGGCATTCAACTGGCCATGTCTTCAGCCTATCACCCTCAGATAGATGGTCAAGCTGAGGTTGTGAATAAAAGTCTTGAGCATTACTTGAGGGCTTTTGCAACTGATGAACCAGCTTCTTGGGTGGAATGGTTACCTCTTGCTGAATTTTGGTTTAATAACAATTTTCATACCTCTCTCAAGCTTACTACATTTGAGGACTTGTATGGATATCCACCTCCTAGGCTTATGGATTATGTTCCTGGAACAACAAAGGTTGAAAGTGTGGATACCCATCTAAAATCAAGGAAACAATTAATTTCCTTGTTGAGGCATAATCTGGTGGCAGCTCAAGAAATTATGAAGTTGTATTCTGATAAGCACATAACTGAAAGGAGTTTTGCAGTGGGTGATTAGGTGTTTCTCAGACTCTAGGCTTATAAACAGAAATCCCTGAAGCACCACCAATTAAAGAAATTATCTCCTAAGTACTATGGCCCATTTCAGATTCTGCAGAGGGTTGGTGAGGTGTCATATAAGTTGGATTTACCCCCAAATTCTAAGCTCCACCCTACTTTCCATGTTTCTTGCTTGAAGGCTAAGTTGGGGCAACATGTGGTCTCTGTTCCAACATTACCACCTACTGATTTGGATGGAGTTGTCACATCAGAACCAGCAGTTGTGCTACAAGAAAGAACTCATCAGCTTCATAGCAAAACTATCACTCAAGTCTTAATCCAATGGCAGGGGGAAGGACCTGAAGATGCTACTTGGGAGAGTATATCATGCAGCAAAGATTCCCTCACCTTGTGGGCAAGGTCTTCTAAAGGGAAGGGTATTGTTAGGATTACACATTGATACACTTGATTACACATTGATACACATTGATAGCTGGAATATGAGTCTGTTATAGTTAGTTACAATGACAGCTGGTATAATAAGTTAGTTAATAGCTGTGGTAGTTACTGGATGGAGTTAGTTACAGAAGTAAGGTGCTAAGGGAGTAGTATAAGAGTTAACAACTTGTATACGCAAGGAATTTAAGCAAATAGATGTATTCTTCAGTGATTCTTTCCTCTGTTCTCTTGAATCTTCTCTCTATTCTTCTTGTTCTTAGGAGGCCCAGCTGACCTTGAATCCTACTCTCTAAATCCCTTTCCCATTCTTTACATTAATCCTTTCTAAATGTGAAAGTTGGTATACTGGTGAAAACCTCAACATTACAAGACAAGAACTAGAGTCTTGTTGGATAAGCTAGGCCACCAAAGATACTAACAGACAACATCACACAGTTCTCTTTTACAAAGAGGGGATTAGAATGCAGAAAAGAAAAACACTTCTCGCTTCTAGAAAGGAGGTCTCCAAAAAGAAAACAGCATACATTTTAGCATTTAGCCCTGATTCTATTAACAAAAATTATGGTTTTAAAAAGACACCTACATATTCATTACTTGCTTGTTGTTGGAGTCTGTAGAATCTTTCAATCTTGCACTAGACCTTAGATCTGATCCTGAACACCACCCCTCAATGACCCCAAAGGTGGAATCTAATATGAACAACTCGGTCTTGAGTTCTTAAAATAATGCACCTGTCTTATGCTCTGCTAATTAACACTAAATAAAAAAATAAAAAAACTCAAATTATTACCCTAGCCAATACCAACTTATAGGAAGCAGCCACCATTCCCACTAAGTCTAAAATAATGCATATGTCTCCAGATCCTTCCGTTAACTACTTAAAACCCCAACAACCACAACAAAAACAAAAAAAGAATAACCAAGCCTTAGTCACAAAATTTATGGAGTTGGCTACAGATTCTCAAGAAACTAGTTAATATTAACTACATGTATTCTTCTCTGCAGTTCTATTCTATCCAGAGTCATACTCTCTCTTACCCTCTATTACGATACCCAACAAGTATATAAATCAGCACAACCTTACAGTTTATCAATAAATTCAAACAGTTTATCAAATAAATAAATTCAAAGAGAGTCAAAAACACAAAGCTAATATTCAATTCAATCATAATTATAACATAATAATATCCCAAACTTCCATAATAGCAAAAATATAATTTAATTTTCATACCCAAAGAAACAAAAAGGTTTTTTTTTTTTTTTTAAGAAAAAAAGAAGAAAGAAAAAGTAGCTTACTGCGGCGAGTGCGCTTCTTGTACAAGATGCGGTAACCGCACTCTCGGCACTGTATCACATCACCTGGCTTCAGAGTGTTCTCCATCCCACAATCTGTAAAACCCATTAATAATAATATAATCACTATCAATATTGCTGCTTAACTCATAAGTCTATGTTTGGTTGCCAAGAAAACCAAAATACCTCCGCAGATGTAGTTGACTTGTTCCGGTGGAGGATCCATCAAGGAGTTGATGAAGAAATCTTCTAGGGCTTTTCGGGTTTCCCTCTCTGTCTCTATTCAAGTGAACCACTGCTATATTTTTGTTTTACCCAATATATATATATATATATATACTATATATTGAGATCAGTCTGTCTCTATTCGGCGGTCCCTATATATTGAGTTCAGTCTTTCTGACCTTTTTTATTTTTTAATTTTTTTTAAACTTATAATGTAATTGCCATATTTTTAGTATTTCGATGCGTCAAAGGTTTATATTATTATCGACCATTATAAATATTGAATTATCAAAATGAAGAAAAAAAAAAAAAAACCTTCAATTAAATTTAACCATTTTTTAAGAAATAAAATGAATATTTATTAGAATGAAGGATTGCTCAAAATGCAGTGTCCTTAACACTCATTGGAAACTTGGAAAATAAATGGGGTCAATTGAGATTGGATTTGACCCAATTGGGCTCGGGTTAGAAATAAGTTTGAGTAAAAAATGGATTATTTTAAACAGATTATCAATACTTGGACTTTTAATGTTTGGGTCAACCCAATATGACTTGTATTTTTTCATATGAAAACAAAACTTAATTTTTGTTGCTTTCAATACAAATAAAATAAAAAATAAAATAAAAAATAAACTAAAAACTAAAAAAATTTAAATAATACATAAAATATTTAAATTTACATAGTGTAAATTAAATAATACATAAACACTTAGGTTATGTTTGGTAACAGTTTTTGTTTTTTATTTTCAAAAACTTATTCTTGGGAATATAATGAAAAAATAATTTTCTTATATTTTTTAAATCAAAAATATGTTTGGTTAGTTGAAATTAAAAAAAAAAAAAAAGTTTTTTGAAGAAAAAAAAGTAGAAAATACTAAATATGTTGTTACTAGAATTGAACTTTAATGCTAACTCATTAAATGAGACAGATTCATTAAATTAAATGCTTATTTTCATTGACTTTTGAAAATTAGAAACTGAAAACAGCATTTTGCATGTTTTCTGTCTTCTTCACAAATTGAGTTTTGAAAATAATTTTTATTTTCTATCAATTTTGGGTTGCCAAACAAGTTTTTTAGTTTCAAAAATAGAAAATTGTTTTTGAAAATAGAAAAGAAGGGAAAAAACAATTACTAAACATATCCTTAATGTTATACAATCCAAAGTTATTTACAGATCTTATCTTCATCACAATACAATAGAACATTAAAACAAAATGTGGACCATATCACATTATTAGCCTCATCAGGTGCACCTATTGTTTGTAAAATATAAATAAAATTAGATTACATACAAAGTTAACTAAATATATAAAGATTTACAAATAAAACATAGTAACATTTTAAGTAAAATAGAAATAACTAGTGAATAATTAATATGAATTGCATTGCAACGTTGGTTGAAGATCCAATAGTGGAAATATTCACTCTTAAAAATTGCACCTCAAGTTGGCGAGTAATTTCATTAATATTTTTAACTAGAATACAAAATTTTAATATTACCAATCCTAGGTTAAGAAAATGTCGTTTTTCTAATCTAATGTGGACAGCAAAAAATCTTAATTTTTGAGTTCGGAAGTCTGGTTATGTGTGGGGAAAGTATTAGGCACCCCATAACACTTGCCCGGAGACGGTAATTTGTTTTGGTAAAATCTTAATTTTCGGATATTGACAATTGAAAACAAGCTATTAGCGTTAACTTTTGGGGGTTTGAAAGAATTGGGCTTTGAGGTTTGATTTTGGAAGGAGTGTGGTCTTAATCAATGCTTTGCTAGAACATTTAGAATTGTTGCCAAATTTCCATGACAAAAATCCGACAGCATTTTGCCTCAGGTGCATCATAGCACACAAGATACTATTCTCACCAAGCTTTTGCTGAGAATACAGCAATAAAAGAGCCCCATTTTCATGGCGAAAAATCCAGCAGAGTGTCGTGTTTGGTGTGCTACTAGCTAGGTTTCGTGCCTATATATATGGTGTGCGTCAGCTTATTCGTACTAGGGCAAGCCGAAACTCACCAAAGCATCAAACATGCTGATGCATGTTGCATACATGGGGAAACCAATTTCACTTAGCTGACATGGATTGAGACAATCACATTGTAATGATCATGTACACAATATAGCATGAATATGTACCGACAATAGTTGTCTTGAGTACATACCCACATTACAAGGTTAAGAGCACCCATTATCACGAGATGGCTACTCTCCTAACCATGGAAATCCATCATACAAAGTGCCTGACCACCCACAAAAAACACAAAAAATTAAAGATTCCAAAAACTTTAAATCAATTTTTTTTAATAATTTAATAATGGAATGGAGAGATTTGAACCTTAGAACCCTAAAAATCTTCGTTGCATTTTAACACAAAGAAAATAACTCTGTAAATTAACTGGTATCTTTTAATATTCCCAATTGGGAATATTAAAAGATACCAGTTAATTTACAAGACTTTGAACAATTTAAATCAAACTTAAACCATGAAAAATGTAACTCTTAAATAAATCCAAAAATAATCTTTGGAATATCAAGTTTACTATTTCCAAGAATTTTAACACATTATTACTGACATTAAAAAAAGAAAACACATTATTTCTGTTGTACTTTATTTCTAATATTATAAGAGCAGTCTCCACTCAAAAGCTCTTGAAATCACGAACTAGTAGCCTTAAGAAAGCCTGCAGCTCTTATAAGCTGAAAAGTTGAAGAGTGAAGATAATTAAGCCCAACAAATCAATAAGAGAACATCATATGATATATCCACAACAAAAATAAGTGATTTATATAAAAAAGTAAATAACAAATTTTCCATTTGAAATATTACCATGCGTTGTAGACAATAAAAACGAATCTCATAATTGAACAAAGTTATCACTTAGCTGTAACAGTTCAAAAAAATCTATAACAGTAAAAATAATAGCATGAAATAAATAAACAATGTTCCCGGCCAACTAAAAACGGTTAATCAATATTAGACAGTATTTGTTAGTTAGTATTTCTTGCCTACTAAGGAAGAATAGGAGTTAGAATCTCAAATCTCCTTACATAAAAGTAGTATCGTAAAGTGTTAAGTGTGTAGCAACTTTGATCCATTGGCTCTTCCATATATGTAAGAAGAGACAGTGACTTTTGAAAGAACATAGTGAGTTCCTTTATTTGGTGGCCTTTCAAAATTCGAAGATGCTTGTTATAGAATTGAGCATTAAAAAAAAAAAAAAAAAGCAAGAAAGGAAAAAAGATTTTCGCCTATAAGATAGCAAAGGGAGATAGACAAAGAGTTTTGGGTTTTTGTAGATTGCACAAATCAAGGAATTTATAAGGCTCAAGTTGATAATTTCTATCATAATTTTGAATTTCTTCGGGCAATGAAATAAGAGAAATAGTGTGGTACTAGTTAGAGACGGAACTAAGATTCAAACTTAGGGGCGGCCAAAGTTCTTTGTTCAAGAATTTTAAAAAGTTGGAATATTAATATTAGAGGTTGACAACAATGCATTATTAGCATTAATTTTTAAATTTTTTTTTTGGTATTTTTTCTTAAAAAAAAATCAAAAATAGATATTTATAATCAAGAATTCTGTAAGTCAATTGACACGTTTTGATATTTTCAATGTCTGACTAAGGTTAGACCAATTCTTTATTCTATCCACATTATAATTTTTTTTTTTAAATCTATTTATTCTTTTCACATAATTCTATACCTAATAACTTCATAATGCTATATATAAAAGATTCTTAAAAAAAAAAACCTATAGTTAAAAATTCAAATCCATTTCTAGTATTACATTAATAAAACAACTAAAATAATGGTTAATCAACATCATGCACTAATATTCAGCGAAAAAAAAGGTAAGACAATTATTGGTGTCTTGGTTAAGGAATTTTTTATTTATAATTACTTGGTTAAAGTTGAGGTAGCATAAAGATGTGATATCTTTTCCTTTAAAAAATTTCAATTTTGAAAAAGTAGTAAAAAAAGAAAACAAAAAGAGATTTGTTAAACAATCACATGATCATGAACAGTAACTTTGAGTCTTCAACTATGTCAATAATAAAGTTTTTCCCATCACTACATTAATTTAGCTAAGGCACAAAGTTTATTACCAATAGACTAATCACACACATGCTCTGGTGGCAGTTTAGGTAAGACACAAAACAATAGATTGTTGTTTCACACATGTATTACATTTATGCATGCATGTCAAGTGTGTCCCAAAGTTAATCAAACATTAAAAATTAATAAAATTCTATCATTTAAAAAATAAATAAATAATTTCCACAGGTTATGTTAAAGAGGCTCTTTAAATTTTTTTTTTTCATAGGTTGAGTTAAAGACACCAACTGATCCAAGTTGTTGGTGACACTAATTGGTATGTGGATGGAGTGATTAGCAGCATAAGAATTGTCTCTGTGACTATGGGATGAAGTCATTTGAGAGGGACAAAGAGCTCTCAAATGAGAGGTAAAAATTTAGTAAAGATTATTGAGTTTTTATGATTTGTTTTGCTACGATTTATAATTGATTTATTATAATTTTTTTTACTTAGACTTTGTCCAAAGATTTTTTTTTTTATTATCTAAATATGTGAATTGTTTTGTAGATTTTCTTTGTTATCCGAATTTGTAAACTGTCCAAATGTTTAGCTAAATGTTTTTCTTGATATTTTTGAGACAACCAGACAAGGGATGATTTGATAATTTTTTTCATTTTTGGTTTCATGGGTCAGCTTGAAAATTGTTTGGGAGAGGGGGGTCAAGTATATTAATTTTAGAGCCAAAAGTAAATTTTTTATGCTAATATATATTCTAGGGATTTTTTTTTTCAAAGGCTAAGGGGCCATGGCCCCCCTCAACCCCTAGATAGTTCCGTCCTTGGGACTGGTATGTGTGAGTGTGTGTATGACAGAGAGAGGGGGAGAGTCTTTTTTTTTTTTTTTTTTTTAATTTTTTTAAAGCACAGTTTTTTCTTAAGCCAAGAAACAAACACAAAGGAGAAAATTCAGGGTCTTCTCTAGGTGTTTTAAAATACTTTGACCATGAAGAGTTGTAGAATTCAGAGTGAAAATTTCACTATAACGTTGATTGTACCATATTCAGGATTTTGTGAAGAGTTTGTATTTGTTGATAGAGAAAAACATTCTTATATTTGTTGTGAGCTCAAGTTATTATGTTGATTTTGTTTGGAGTTGGTCGTATGATTTTTTTTCCCCTGTAGGTTAAACTTATTTCCATATAAATTTTGGTGTTTTATGTTTATGTGTCATTTATTTTCTTTGTGTTTGTAATCGTGTTCATAGCTCTAGTGTTTTGGGTAAATTCTTTTTTTTTTTTTTTTTTTTTATATATTACTTGAAATCGTTTATTTAATTTTCTTAATTTACATTAGACGAAGTTGTGCCTTAACAATAAAACACACACACACAGACACACATATATATAAAGATATATCATATTTCAAATTATACTTAGCTCGAGCCCTTGCCAATAACCTTACCCTCAATTATGAAAAATCTTGTAGCAACGACATAACTAGTGGAATGAGTGACTGCCTCGAGTTGCTCGATGACACTCTAGACCAACTCACCAGTGTTCTCAACAACAACAACAACAACCAGCAAACACAAACCACCACTGATGACATCCAAACATGGCTTAGTGCTGCTTGTACCAATCAAGAAACTTGTCTCGAGAGCCTTGAAAATGATAAAATTGAGGTAGAGAAAGGTGTAATGGATTCTACAATCCAAAATTTGAGCCAACTCATTAGCAACACACTAACGCTCTACATGTCTAGTAAAACTTCAATTATACGTGTTGGGAATCGAAGATTGTTGTATGATGACTTTCCATCTTGGGTGTCGGTATCAGAAAGAAAGCTTTTACGTGCTTCTATGGAAGAGATAGAAGTTAGTGCTGTGGTGGCTAGGGATGGAAGTGAGACACACAAGACTATATAGGTGAGGCACTTGAGGCGTCCATGGAATGTGGGGGTTGGACTGTCATTCATGTACAAGCTGGTACTTATCATGAATACATTAAGATTCCAACCAAGCAAAAGAACGTCATGTTAATTAGTTGGGGATGGAAAAGGCAAAACAGTCATTGTTGGTGATAGGAGCAATGGAGGAGGCTGGACAACTTTCCAATCTGCCACTGTTGGTAAGATTTCTCTCTCTCTTATTGGTTAATTACATCACTATCACTGTCAAGGGTTTGGCTTGTGTTAATTGTATAATATCAACGCGACATTGACAAGACATGTGTTTGTAATTGATCATTGACGAGACTGATAAGTCCATCTTACATGGACGATTCCATCAACCTAGACGAATATACCCTCAGGCCAGACAAAGTAACGACCCACGTCACTGACGAAAATACTCAAGACATTCAATGCAGCCAATCAAGCCTAGAAACGGTTACAAAGCCAACTGTGCAAACCGTTGGGGGACATTAATGCCACATTATACAGCCCCAAACGTTATCAAGAGGAGCATTAAGACCTCCATAACTACTCCAACAACTAGAGACCAGGAGAACATATATAAAACCCACACACTGCCAAGAACAAGGTACATGCACATATACAAGCACAAAGAGATTTCTTTCATTATTCATTTTACATTGTTTCATTCTCAAGAGAGCTTCATATACTGACTTTGGCATCGAAGGCATTGTGGCAGACACCACACCGGTGACCACCCTTGAAGGCTGAAGAATCACTTCCATCTGACGAATACTACTGACGAGCTTACGCTTCATCAATCATCTATCAATTTTGTCTTGTTCAGTGCTCACCTATCACATAGACAAATTCCTTATCTTAAAATAATATTTTATATTTAAGTTTTGTATAATTGCAAACAGTTTATTGTTGTGACTTCTCTAGTTGAATACTCATTTTTGAAGGATGATTTTTATCTAAATTATGAATGAAAAATGACACCCTTCATGATTGTATAAAAGCTAGTCAAAATCCTCTTTCAAAACGAAATATTTTGTTATAAAAATAATGGTGTCAAAGGATATAAACTTATATGTTACATTTATACTAACTTTGGAAATTTGTCCATAATTTAAAGGAGCGTTATTTTGTGCAATTTTAAGGGAGGCTTCTATTCTTTATCATTTTCATTTTCTTTTTAATCTCTGTTAACTTTTAATTTTTTTATCCACGCTCATAGGAGCAGATAACTTTGAAGATAGCTCAAGGCTTGCTCAATGCAACAACTTAAGAATCACATCATTCAAGTTATGTAATTCGTCTGTACTCTAAGATCACACCACTAATTAACTATTGATCACATCCTAGCTTGAAACTTCAAGCACTGAAATTAAGTTGGGTGAAGAGGCCATGATGTGCGTCTGAGTTAAGAACTTAAGATTATCTTGTGGACTTCGTAATTAATGTTATCCTCCTGGTTATGGCTTTTCCTTTTCCCCATAAACTATTTTCGTCCAAATATATGTCAGTGATCGATGTTATAGATTTTAGTTTTATTATATAGTAATTCTTATAAATTAATATATCACTAATTACAAAAAGTTAATTCAAACATTGGTTTATTAGTTGTTGAAATGACTTCAATCACGTTAGTCGTAACAAGGCCCCTCCTAGGATTTTGACAAGAAAAAAAAAAAAAAAAAACTGCTTTAGCTACTCAGTTACAATTTACAAATGCCCTCTCTTGAGATCCATTTGGCCCTTCTCAAATTTTAGAATTGTTTAAAACCAAATAAAGAAAAAGAAATGAAACATTGGCAATTGAACCCAAAATAAAAATCCATAACCGGAGTCCATTTAGCTTTCCAACCTCCACTCGCCGATCGGCGCCGTTCTCTCCAGATCAGTCATCGGAGTGCTCTTGTATCTCTCTGTGTGTTTATATGCTTGAGATAGCATGTTAGTGCATATCAGTTTATGTGTTTTTGACTTTTGAGTCCATGAGATTTTGTATATATTTTGTTGTGTGGTCTACAACTTGCGATTAATGTTATAATATTATATTTGGTGTTAAGATTAGTGCCATTTGTTTTGCCAATAGAGAATTTTGACATCGTTTGTATGTGTTTTGGACTTGTGGTTTACAACTTCCACTATTAATGTTTTACTACTTACTAAAAAAAAATGTTTTATTATTTACATTTAAATTTGTATTTAGTATTATTTATCTGAGATATATATATTATTTTGATAATAGTAATATGTATTCTTATTGTGGGCACCCGAGGAACGAGAAAGGAAGCCAAGGAGGCTGGGCCAATGGGCCGAGGCCCTAGGAGGAGCAGGATGGGCTCTGCACCTGGCCGAGCAAGGAACTGGCAAGGCCCGAGGAGTATTGGATCCCGAGGGAAGAACCAGACCTTACGCAGCGCCACGTCACGTGCCACAAGAAGAGCCTCCTCGGTTGAAGGGGGCGTGGGTCAGTGGTAGACAGGCAGCCGTCAGGGCAGTAGCTCCCAGTCAAATCAGCAATAAATAGCGCACACCAGCCCTGTCAGCCGCATTAAATGCAGAGGTGACCTGAAAGGATGCCCACCGCCGCTGCACCTGCTACTACTGCCGCCTGCCCCTAGAAAGAAGATAAGGGACAGGTGTCGGAAATTGAGAAGGGACAGCTAAAAATGAACGGAGCAGATTAAAGGGCCAGGGGCTATATAAAGGGAAGGCTGGGGCCTATGTAAGGGATTCGGTTTTTGTTGTTCTAGCCCACCTCTACCAAATTCTATTGTATTGAGTCTGAAGAAGCTTGTCTTGCCGCATCAATACAACACGGTTCTACTTTCTTTTTTGGGCCCTTACAATTGGCGCCGTCTGTGGGAAACAACAAGCATCTGTGGATATACCTTGGGTAGCAATGGCGAATGAGGGTAGAAGTGAGCAGGGGTCGGTTGGACTTCGGGGTGGGGACCCTCTCCTTGACATGGAACGAAGAAGGGATAGGCGACGGGCACTCAGCACGCCAGCAGGGCCACACCGCTCGAGGCGAGAAGGGCAGGACCGCCCCCGCCATGAGAGTCGAGCCCAGCGTAGGCAGGACCTGCTGGCGTTACAACGAGAGATTGAACACTTGCGTAGGAAATTGAGGCGGAAACGGCGAAACAGGAGGAGCCCGTCGCCGGCGTCGAGTGTGGATTCGCGGGGAAGCCCAGACCCGCCGTACCGGCGCAGGTCCAGAACCCCACCTAGTGAAACGTACTCGGACACCTCGGACGAGGGCGACCATGGGCAGGAGAGGTTGCCCCCGCGTCACGATAGGAGAAACGACGCCATGAGTAAAGCTTTGAAGCAAATCTCCAAGTCACCGTTTGTCAGGAGAATTAATAAGGCCAGGCTCCCGCATCGTTTCTCCCAGCCCACATTCACCATATATAACGGGAGAACGGACCCCGTGGAACATGTCAGCCACTTCAACCAAAAGATGGCCGTGCACGCTGGCAATGAGGCTCTCATGTGCAAGGTCTTTCCTTCCAGCCTGGGGCCTGTGGCCATGTGTTGGTTCGACGCGTTGGGCGAAGGATCCGTCGGATCTTTCCAGGAGCTGACCAGAGCTTTCGGCGCGAGGTTCATCACCTGCAGCAGGACACCCAGGCCGTTGGACGCCTTGCTATCCATGGCAATGAGGGAAGGGGAAACCCTTAGAACCTACGCGGACCGCTACTGGGAAATGTATAACGAGGTGGATGGTGACTTCGAAGACGTCACGGTAAGGACCTTCAAGGTCGGCCTTCCGACCGACCACGACCTCAGGAGGTCGTTAACTATAAAACCTGCTGCCAGCATGCGCCAGCTCATGGAGCGCATAGAAACGTACAAAAGATTGGAAGAAGACCAACTCCAAGGGAGAGGCAAGGCCGGGTTGTACCCGGAAAAGAGAGATCCTCGGGGAGGAGGGTACCATAACGACCGGCCACGGAGGGAGTTCCTCGGTCGGCAGGCCCCGGAAGGGGTTCATATGGTCAACTCGCTGTTTAAAGAATCGATGCACCAGATACTTGAAAAGATTAAGGACGAGCCGTACTTCAGCTGGCCAAACAGGATGGGCGGGGACCCGTCCAGGAGAAACCAAAACCTCCACTGCCATTATCATCGGGATAAGGGTCACAAAACGGAGGACTGCAGAACGCTGAGAAGTCATTTGAATCAGTTGGCAAAGGCGGGGAAACTGGGTCGCTTCGTGCATCAGCCTGCGGGGCAAAACGAGCCAGCGAGGACGGAATTCCACCAGGGCGACCACTCACGCCCGGCCCTGGGGACCATCAACATGATTCTGGCCGGGCCAGGAACTGGCGCCATGTCAAGCCCCCAGGTCCTGTCTGTGGTGGGAAGCCTGAACCAGGAAGAATGGCATAACAAAAGGTCAAGAGCGGCGATCCCCGACTTAAGCTTTTCTGAGGAAGATAAGAGGGGAACCCAACAACCGCACGAGGATGCCTTGGTCGTCACAGTTAGAATCGGGGGGTACGACGTCAAAAGGGTGCTAATTGACCAGGGAAGCCAGGCTGATATAATGTATCCCGATCTGTACAGGGGACTGGGTCTCAGGCCCGAAGACCTGGAGGCGTGCCATTCCCCGCTCATGGGCTTCAACGGAAAAATGGTAGCTCCCCTGGGAAGAATTAAGCTTCCCGTGCAAATTGACGGCAGCGAAGTCCGGGTGAACTTCATAGCGGTTGGGGCTTCCTCGCCCTACACGGCCATCCTCGGCAAGCCGTGGCTTCATTCTATTGGAGCCGTGCCCTCAACCTTGCACCTCAAAGTCAAATACCCCATTCACGGGGGAGTAGGAGAGTTGTTGGGAGATCAGGCGATGGCCCGACGGTGCCTGGCGTCCGCGGTTACGTAACACTTGCCTGGCCAGACCCTCAGTCACAGTGTTGTGGCCCAATAGCAATTACAGGGGGCTGCCCCCGAGCAGCCAGCCGAGGCGCCGCGACAAACATCCAAGGAACTGGTGAAGGTATTAATTGGGACATGCGAGGAGCGGTATTTCCAGATAGGGTCGCAGCTACCACCTAGAGAGAGTTCGGAATTGATAGAGTTCCTGAAAGCGAACATGGATGTGTTTGCATGGGACGCGAGCGACATCCCTGGGATCAGTCCCGAACTGGCGTGCCACCGGTTGAATGTGAATCCCGAGGTGACCCCACGAAAACAGCCCCCTCAGCGGTCATCTGACGCGCATGCCGAGGCGGTTAAGGAAGAGGTGAGCAGGCTGAAACAGGCGAGGGAAATTAAGGAGATCTTCTACCCCGACTGGCTGGCCAACACCGTGGTAGTGCAAAAGAAAAGCGGAAAGTGGCGAGTGTGCGTAGATTTTACCGACCTCAATAGGGCCTGCCCGAAGGACCCCTTCCCGATTCCCAGGATAGACTAGCTAGTGGACGCCACGGTGGGGCATCCTCGAATGAGTTTCCTAGATGCATTCCAAGGCTACCATCAGATACCCCTGTCCTTGGCCGACCAGGAGAAAACGGCTTTTCGTTCCCCCACTGGCAACTTCCATTATCGGGTGATGCCCTTCGGCCTCAAGAACGCCGACTCGACCTACCAGAGGATGATCACGCGCATGTTTGAAAGGCAGCTCGGGAGAAACATGGAGGCATACATAGATGACATGGTGGTCAAAAGTAAAAGGGCCGAGGACCACCTCGCGGATTTATCAAAAACCTTCGCGACACTCAGGAAGCACAGATTACAGCTCAATGCGTCGAAGTGCTCCTTCGGGGTGGGCTCGGGCAAGTTCCTGGGCTACATGATCACGCATCGGGGGATCGAGGTCAACCCGGAGCAAATAAAGGCCATTAACGACCTACATCCCCCTCGAAACCCAAAGGAGGTGCAGAAGCTGGCTGGGATGACGGCGGCGCTAAGCAGATTTATCTCGCGGTCCGCGGACAGGTGCCGACCTTTCTTCCAGTTACTTCATAAATGGAAGGACTTCAAGTGGACCGAGGAGTGCACCCGGGCCTTCGAGGACCTCAAAACATACTTATCCAACCCTCCTATTCTGTCTCGGCCTGACAGGGAGGAAGTACTGTACGCCTATCTGGCGGTCACAGGGCACTCCGTCAGCTTTGTGTTGCTCAGAAATCAGGACGGGGTCCAAAAGCCAGTCTACTACGTCAGCAAGTCCTTACAGGAAGTGGAAATGCGCTATCTCCCGCTAGAAAGAGCAGTCCTAGCTATTGTACACGCGACCAAAAAGCTCCCGCACTACTTCCAAGCTCACACAGTGGCAGTGCTGACTCAACTGCCACTACAGGCCCTGCTGAGAAAATCCGACTACACGGGCAGGATAGCGAAGTGGGCCACAAGGCTGGGGGCCTACGATGTTAAGTACCTACCCCGCACGGCAGTAAAGGGCCAAATCCTAGCAGATTTTGTAGCAGAGTTCGCCGAGGACGTATGTGGAGAAACGAGCATGATCACAAGCGTGATGATCTCGTCAGCAACCATTGCCCCCGTGTGGAGGGTTTACACGGATGGGGCCTCCAATCGAAAGGGAGCCGGTGTGGGAATAGTACTAATCACGCCCGAAAGGCTGATAATGGAAAAATCTTTGCGACTAGGTTTTCCAGCCACGAACAATGAGGCCGAGTACGAAGCCCTACTGGCAGGAGTGAACCTGGTCAGATTGCTTGGGGGGAGGATGGTGGAGGTGTATTCTGACTCTAGGCTAGTCGTTGGCCAGATCAGTGGGGAGTTCGAGGCCCGAGACGAAAGAATGCAGAGGTATCTCGCCCGGGTATGAAGCATGCAGAATCATTTTGATGGTTTCAGAGTGGAGCAGGTCCCGAGGGGGCAGAACTCGCACGCCGACGCCCTGGCCATGCTTGCCACCTCGTTAGAATCGAACCTGCCTCGGATCGTTCTGGTGGAAGAAGTCAACACGCCTGCCGTGGTGGAAGAGCCCGAAGCAAAGGTATGCAGTGTCCGCGTGGGCCCAAGCTGGATGGATCCTATCGTGGCCTTCTTAAGAGGGGGGCAGTTGCCGGAGGACAAAGGAGAGGCGGAGAAGGTACGAAGAACGGCCCCGCGCTATTGGCTGTCCGAACAGCATAAGCTTTACAAACGCTCGTACTCCGGCCCATACCTTCTGTGCGTACACCCAGAGGCCGTGGAGCCATTGCTCGAAGAACTGCACGAGGGCATCTGTGGAAGCCACATGGGCGGGCGATCCCTGGCGCATAGGGCCCTATCGCAAGGATACTGGTGGCCTAGGATGCGCCAGTCCTCCCAGGACTATGCAAAGCGATGCAATCAATGCCAGAGGTACGCCCCCAACATACATCAGCCGGGGGGAGTCCTGAACCCCTTGTCCAGCCCGTGGCCATTCGCCCAGTGGGGCTTGGACATAGTAGGCCCTTTCCCTCGGGCCACGGGCAATAGGAGGTGGCTACTCGTCGGAACGGACTACTTCACTAAGTGGGTTGAAGCTGAGCCCCTTGCCAACATTAGAGATGCTGATGCCAAGAGGTTCATATGGAAAAATATCGTGACCAGGTTCGGAGTACCACACACACTGATCTCGGACAACGGGCTCCAGTTTGATAGCAAATCTTTCAGAAGATATTGTGGGGAATTGGGAATCAGGAATGGGTATTCCACGCCGGCGTACCCTCAGGGCAACGGACAGGCCGAGGCCACCAACAAAGCCATAGTTGCCGGGCTCAAGAAGAGGCTAGATGATGCGAAAGGAAGGTGGGTTGACGAGCTGCCCCACGTGTTATGGACGTACCGCACCACCCCACGGAAGTCTACAGGGGAGACCCCATTCTCATTAACCTACGGTTCGGAGGCAGTAATCCCTGTGGAAACCGGGTTTCCAACTTTAAGGACTGACCAGTTTAGCGCCGAGGGGAACCGCCAGTTGCTCCTGGACAGCCTGGACCTGACCGAAGAAAGACGAGATGTCGCCATGATAAAGATGGCCCACTACCAACAGAAGTTAAAGCAGGAATACGATAAGGGGATCAAGCACAGGCCCCTGTCCCCAGGAGACCTGGTCTTAAGGAAAATAGTGGGGTCGGCTAAGCTCCCATCCTGGGGTAAGCTCGGACCCAATTGGGAAGGACCGTTCAAAGTCACCTCCGTTGCAGGAATCAGAGCGTATCGGCTGGAGGACCTGGATGGAAATGTAATCCCCCGCCCATGGAATGTAAACAATTTGCGACGCTATTATTTTTAATGGAAATCTTCAACTTTCGTACCTAGACTCTGTCTCACTAACATGTGCAAGAAAAATTCTAAGTGTTAGAACCTGCCTGGGACTTGCCTGGCTCCTCGGCCACAAGCACATTGAAAACTAACATTTGCAAGAAAAATTCTAAGTGTTAGAACGAACCTAATGCTAATCTGGCTCCTCGGCCACAAGCTTAGGGGAAACTAACATTTGCAAGAAAAATTCTAAGTGTTAGAACCTGCCTGGGACTTGCCTGGCTCCTCGGCCACAAGCCCATTGAAAACTAACATTTGCAAGAAAAATTCTAAGTGTTAGAACGAACCTAACGCTAATCTGGCTCCTCGGCCACAAGCTTAGGGGAAACTAACATTTGCAAGAAAAATTCTAAGTGTTAGAACCTGCCTAGGACTTGCCTGGCTCCTCGGCCACAAGCCCATTGAAAGCTAACATTTGCAAGAAAAATGCTAAGTGTTAGAACCTGCCTGGGACTTGCCTGGCTCCTCGGCCACAAGCCCATTGAAAACTAACACGTGCAAGAAAAATTCTAAGTGTTAGAACGAACCTAACGCTAGTCTGGCTCCTCGGCCACAAGCTTAGGGGAAACTAACATTTGCAAGAAAAATTCTAAGTGTTAGAACCTGCCTGGGACTTGCCTGGCTCCTCGGCCGCAAGCCCACTAAGGGTTAACATTTGCAAAAGTTCTAAGTAAAAAAAAAAAAAAGGGAAGAAGAGAGCCTAGTGCTAGTCTGGCTCCTCGGCCACAAGCCCATTGAAAACTAACACGTGCAAGAAAAATTCTAAGTGTTAGAACGAACCTAACGCTAGTCTGGCTCCTCGGCCACAAGCTTAGGGGAAACTAACATTTGCAAGAAAAATTCTAAGTGTTAGAACCTGCCTGGGACTTGCCTGGCTCCTCGGCCGCAAGCCCACTAAGGGTTAACATTTGCAAAAGTTCTAAGTCAAAAAAAAAAATTATCAAGAGCAGGAAACATTCTAAGTATTGGGAATATTGCAAATATACTTAGTAAGGAAAAAAAGAGAGACAAACTTAGCTTAACTTTTCATTCAAAACTGATTATAAAATGAGGATCTGATGCTGGAATGTACCCTTACAAAAGGGGGAGGGGGATTTGTTACAAAGAGGGCGCCCTGCTACAAAATTTCCTCTAGGGAAGGGCGTACAAAGAGGGAACGAAAAGAGAAAAGCTAAGCTTGGGGCTCCTTGTCCTTAGTGCTCTTCTCCTTCTTGTCCTTCTTCTTTTTTAAAGGAACTCCTTCTGGCACCCCCTCCTCAGCCTCCAAGTCCACCACGCCTTCTGGAGGAGGTAAACCTTGGGAGGAAGCAGGCGAAGAAGGAGGATTCAGGGGCTTGGCAGAGACAGGGTCAGCGGAGTTCGGATCAGCTGGAGGTACGGAGCTTGGATCCACGGGGGGAGCCGAGCTCGGATCCACAGGGGGGCTGGGGGCTGAAGACGGCAGACGCAGGGGCGGAGGGTAGTAAACCCGGTCGGGGGCACGGAGCTCCGAATCAGGACTAACACCCGCCGCGTTCAGTGCTTCCCCCCAGACCTCCTGGCTAAAGGCGCGAGCGACGTCGCGAAGTTGGGCAGTGAGTGATGCGGTAGTCTTATTCACGCCTGCATCATAGGCCTCTTGCTCGGCCAGTGCCTTTTCGGCGTCCTTCTCCGCTAGCTTCTGATGCGCTTGCTTCAATTCCACCATTGAAAGGGCCAGGGCATTTTCGGCCTTCTTTTGGGCCGCCAAGGCATCAGAAGCCTGCCTCTCAAAGCTCTTCAGAGCGGAGTCAGCATCGTGGAAAGCCCTCTCGGCCGCAGACAGCTGGGTGAGGGCCTCCCCCAATCTCTTCTCTGACTCGGCCCTGGCCTTCTCGGCAACCTCATAGGCCTTTTCAGATTTCCTGGCCGCATCCAGAGAATGATCAACCCACTCTTCTGCCATAAAGGCAGCTTGAACGGCCTGCAAAGGTGGGAAACGAAAAGAAGAATTAGTAGTCAAAGGAAAAATACTCGACAGATGAAGAAGTTGACTAGAACGCCTGAAGGTACCTTAGCCAGATCTTGCTTGAGAGAAAGGAAGACCTCCCTCTTCCTGAAGGACTTCAGCTCCTCCATATCCTCGGGGAGGCACAAAGCCCTCTCCAAGCATTCAGCCACGAGGCCAGAGCTTCCCTTAGAAGGGTCCCTCAGGTTGGCGTCAGCTAGGACTGGAGATCCCGAGCTAAGGGTAAAGGAGGGCCTCCAGACGGAAGCCTTCCTAGACTGCTCCCCACCGCTCTCCCTCGAGGGCACCACGGGGTCGGGCCTTTTCTTCGACGAGCCCTTGCCGGCCCGAGCCTCTTTAGTCAGGGGCTCGGATATCTCCCCCTCTTCGGGCGTAGTTACCCCTTTTCCGCTGAGACCGCGCTTGCGTTTCTTGTCCGCGGCATCGGTAGAAGAAGAACGGGGAGCGGGTGGAGTGGGCAAGCGAGCGGGCACCACCGCCGCCGAGGAGGACCCCCCGGCATGGGCCGATAGTAGTGCCAGGAGGTCGGGGGTCTTCTCTTGGAATCCCATGGCCGACGATGAGGATCGGGCGGTAGATGAGCTCGGGGCGTCGGGGCAGTTAAAGACTTCGAAGTCTTCCTTCGGTCACTTCTTGGACGGAGGTTGGTGTGGACCCCTCCGCCTCCTCGTCTGACGGCAGGGGAGGTTCTTGGGCGTTTAGGAGCTGAGCGGCCAAGGGCCCAGGGAGCGCGGCGTCTTGCGTCCCCTCGGGGGGGGGTCCTGCCTGCAGAAACCCTGGGACGGCGACGTCTATCCTAGCCAATCGCGGGTCGCGAGCCTTGATGACGTTCTTCGGACTCTGGAAACGTTTGGTCGAAGCTTTGTAGCCAAGGATGACGTGCGCTGCCCGGAGTTGCCCGTCCCGATGGAGAAAGATCTCGGCCTGGAGAATCCGGTTTAAGTCGTGAAAATTCACCAGGTGGCGGGCGAGGGCTGTATGATACTCGTCTGCCATGAAAAAACATGACCATGGTTAGCAAAAAGAGAACAAACAACAAAACGAATGAAGGCTAAAAAAGAAAAAAGGGGGGGAGGGGGACGCCAAGCAGGGGCTCCTCTAAAACGAAAAAGCCTAAAGCGGCGACCCAAGCCCCTGGGAATTCTACCTGGTTCCCCTTCCTGGGTGGGACAGTGTCGCCCATCATGCCACTCGCCCGAGACGAGAAGGAAGTCTTCGTCCATGCCCTTGCTCGAATCGGGCAAGCAGGAGATTAACCTAACGATGGGGATCCTACTCCTCATATAGTACTTAGTTTTTTCCCCTTTTTGACAATTGTACACCCAGTTCACATCATGCCATGTGAGACGGGTCCCCATCCTACGGTTGATGGCGTCTACACACCCGAGGATCCTAAAAACGTTGGGGGAACACTGGGTGGGGGCTAGCCTAAAGTTGATTAAATAATCCCTGGTCACTGGGCTCATGGGAAGTTCCATCCCACCTTCGATGAAGGCGATCATAGGAATTACCACTGACTCAGGAGGGCGATTGATGACCAGCCATTCACCCTCCTCACAATGTCTAAAGGCCACGTTATCAGGAATCCTGTACTTGGCCCTAAAGGCCGCCCTAGCCTCCTCGGTGTCCACCAGCCTAGCGTACCTACCCATAGAAAGAAAAAAAAAAAAAGGATCGAGACAAAGAAGGGAACCAACACACCTACTGTGGAAGTAAAAAAAACGCTCCTCGGGAGTAGAATCTCGCTTCGCCAAAGTTTGAACGCCAAAAAATGCCAGAAATGAACCCTCGCTGCCCTGATGGCTCCATTTATAGGAGGCGAAAATGAGCGGTAAAATTCCCGCCCATAAATGAGAATCAGCAAGGACCGCACGATCCCCATCATACCGTTGAACGTGGGGAGACAAGCAGCCGCCTGACGCCATAAATGGGAGCTCGCGAAATCCGAAGCGTCAGGAGCGTGCGAATGACAGTTGAAAAGACGTAGGCTCGTGTGAACGCATACAGCACGTACGACTCATCCGCGGAGCTAAAATTTCACTTATACCTCGAACAAATTAAGTGAAAATTTTAGGGGGCTATTGTGGGCACCCGAGGAACGAGAAAGGAAGCCAAGGAGGCTGGGCCAATGGGCCGAGGCCCTAGGAGGAGCAGGATGGGCTCTGCACCTAGCCGAGCAAGGAACTGGCAAGGCCCGAGGAGTATTGGATCCCGAGGGAAGAACCAGACCTTACGCAGCGCCACGTCACGTGCCACAAGAAGAGCCTCCTCGGCTGAAGGGGGCGTGGGTCAGTGGCAGACAGGCGGCCGTCAGGGCAGTAGCTCCCAGTCAAATCAGCAATAAATAGCGCACACCAGCCCTGTCAGCCGCATTAAATGCAGATGTGACCTGAAAGGATGCCCACCGCCGCTGCACCTGCTACTACTGCCGCCTGCCCCTAGAAAGAAGATAGGGGACAGGTGTCGGAAATTGAGAAGGGACAGCTAAAAATGAACGGAGCAGATTAAAGGGCCAGGGGCTATATAAAGGGAAGGCTGGGGCCTATGTAAGGGATTCGGTTTTTGTTGTTCTAGCCCACCTCTACCAAATTCTATTGTATTGAGTCTGAAGAAGCTTGTCTTGCCGCATCAATACAACACGGTTCTACTTTCTTTTTTGGGCCCTTACACTTATTAATCAAGTATTGAAATTAATTTTAATTGTTTGGTTTTATTACAAATAATTATAGTACTATATATATATATATATAATTATTCCATCTACCAAATAAAATAAAGGTATTTGGTTGGAGGGTATGTCAGAACATATTGCCAACAAGAGAAAATCTGGCACGCAGGAAAATCATTGAGGATAGCTCGTGTGAACATCTGTCAACAAGATACTGAATCGGTGCTTCAAGTCTTGTGGGGATGCGGAGTGGCTCAAGATGTATGGGCTGGATGCAGAGTCTGTTTGTAGAAGTGTTGAAGGACCCAAATGGATATTTTGCAGTTGTTTGAAGATTTAATGGATAGACTAACAGAGGATGCGTTTGAGCTGTTCTTAGTGCACTGTTGGATTATATGGAATCAAAGAAACTCAGTCTTGCATGGAGGAACTATACAGGACCCATCTCGGCTGAATAAACGTGCTGAGGATTTTCTAAAGGAGTAAAGAGATGCTCAAGAGCAGCTAGCCATCCAATCCACGACCACTACTATGTTGGGGCATATTTATGGGGATATCCAATGTATGGCAATGGGATTTAGAGACTTCTCTGTTAGTTGTGTTAAGAGAAGTGCCAACTCTGTAGCACATTCTCTGGCAAAATAAGCTAGACAAACTGAGGAGGAAACTGGTGTGGTTGGAAGAGTCTCCCCCACCTGCTCAAGAGGCTTTGTACTTCGACAATGGTTGATTTATGAATGAATGATGTTTGTGTTCAAGAAAAAAAAAATTTATACTTATTCCAAGAATTACTTGCTCTAAAGTCTAAACCATAATAGACTATTATCGTCATTTCAACTTATTAATATAAATAGTAATAAAAGTCGTTTGAACCTTATGCTTCCATGCTTCCATCTACTTTAAAGAGTAATTATTAAAAGCAATTATCATAGGTTAATACTATCTCTAAATAATATAATATAATATATATTTATTTATTTATTTATTTTATTAAACTTCTAATCAAAAGAAATATTTAAAACTTGGTGCTAATTTAGCTCAATTAGTAAACTCTTTTGTCGCCAGAGGTCTTGTAGCTGAATTGACACCTCCCCATGCACAAAGTACTTGGGAGTCTAGGGGAAAAGGGTTCGAGCTGCGGATTAGCAGCATGTTATAATTATCTCTCAAAAAAAAAAAAAAAAAGTAAACTCTTTTGTCATCAAATAAGAGATTTGAGATTTAAATTCTATTTACACTAAAAACTGATTAGTGTATTGATCTGATAATAAAGAACAATCATCATGATTTGAGATTGGACGCTATGAGTTAAAATAATTATGTTGTCTCCCATAGATAGCTACCGCAATTTTCCTATTACATGCAATAAAAAAACTTATTTCAACCCAAAAATGATGCAAAGCAGTCTACCATTTTTACTTTTATCCCAATAAAATTTCAAGCAGAAATTCGCTGCCATTAATTTATTGTGATTCTCTAAGAATTATAATTGTAATCAATAAAATCAATAGCTTTAAAAAATTATTGACCTGGGTTCAAAAAAAAAAAAAAAATTATTGATCCCACTCAGATCTTCAAAAATCACTATAAGTTCTATTATTTCTAAATGTTGGCAGATTATGAATTAAGAATTAATATAATATTCATTATTGACAGTATTTATTTGTCCATTCAGACAATATATAATCATCCTGATTTTTTTTTTTCCTTATAAAATTTCTTTTAGTTACTGATTTTCATAAATTCATATTAAAATAAATTTCCTAAAATTTTATAAAAATAAATTAGTATGTATTATTCCATTGATACGTTTTTGGTGTTAGAGACATTGTTACGCTTTAAACCATCTCTTATTTGAACATAATATTCATGGAATATAATTTTTCAAACCTCTTTAAACAATAAAAAAGTAGTGAAGCCACCACAATCTATTATTAGAAATAAAAAATTTACTAATTATATAGCAGTGATTTTTTTTTTTTTTTTTTGAGAAATTAACAAACTCTCATACACAAGAGAGAGGGCTGAGGTTCTAATACAAAGGCATATCACAAACTCCATAGATTTCCAAATTCTAAATAGATATTTGTTTTTATCTCTTCTTAATTAATCAATTGGCCTTTTCCTTCTATAGCTTCTCTCTTCCTCAAACAAATTACCCATCAACTACAAAAAATAGCCCTTTCGAGTCCATTTCTAGCCACAACCTAAGGTACCTCTCTCCTTTTGAGTAGTTAATATAGCATGTAGTGACACCACCCAAATATGCTATATTAATCACTTTCTTTTGTCATTTTTATTCAATGCGGGACACCTAACAATCTCTCTCTCCCCCCCCCCCCTCCCCCCTTCACATGTAAGTCTCTACTTCTTTGTGGATTTCTAGACCTCTATTTGGGCCAACGAACAACTTGTGAGGGCATCAAGTACACACACTTCGTTCCCGCTCCAACTGTAAAAAGGACCTTGATAACCTTGTCTCATTGCCACAACCCACCATTAGCTTTGACATCATTTGTTGAAGAGATAACACTTGCGGGAGAATTCAATTGAATAGTTAATATAACATATATGGACACCACTTAACCTAAAAAGCTATGAGTTTGGGCTCAACTATATTAAATTAATAATTTTTTTTGTCATTATATTTCATGTGGAATTTCACTCACACATGTATATCCAAAAATACTTAATTCTTGAAAACCTTTGCATGCATGAGCACGCACACACAAAAGTCCTAATTAATATTGAACTAAGCTACTATAAGCTTCTTTCAGCTTAGGGAGCGTTTGGTTTGCTGTGATATGCCCTTCATATGATGCACATTATGATGATGTGACATTAAAGTTTTTGGTTTATTTTATTTTTTCTAACATTACTGATGGTGCAAAAAATCAACAATTGAGCAACTTGTCGTAGCGGATGGATGATACTGTGAATGGAAGAGTAACACGCCAATGTGGCGTCAGCCAAATCGCCTCCGATGCTTAAGTCAGTGTTAGGACATATGTGGTTCACATGTTAAGAACATATGTCATACTTATTTATGTAAATTGGCTAATCCTTTGACAAAACGCACTCTACTTGTAATTGGGTAGTTCTAGGTGTTTTTAATACTTCAAGAAATAAGGTTTCAAGATTAATTGTTGAAGTCATCAAGTCTATCCAAGAAAAACAAGCTGAAGTGCAAAATCACTAAAACTCGACACCTTCTCGATAGCTCATCGACACCTGGCCATCTGTCGAGCTCTTCAGCTGATTCTTATCGCAATCTCGATAGCTTCTCGATAGCTGGTCAATCGATCGAGAAAGTTTCTATCCCCTCGACACCTTCTCGACACCTCCTCAATAGCTGCTATTTGTCAAGATTCATTAAATCTCGACATCTCTTCGATAGCTACTATCTGTCGAGGTTACGGGAATTCAGATTTCTGTTTTTGGGCCAGGCTTACGTATTTGTTTAGTGTTTCTTTTCTCACAACCCTAGACCTATATAAGACTTATTTTAGAGACCGTCACATAAGAGAATACAAGGAGAACATAAGCAAAAGGTGACTGATGCCTTATTCTCTCTAAAAGAATCTACTGTGTCTTTTGCGTCTTAGGGTTTTGTAACTAAGTGCTTCTTGATCTTCATTCTTGATGAACTGAAGAACTTTGCAGCCAACATTCTTCTTCTAGTTGGTGATTGAAGTCGCGTACTGGGATCCGCGCAATTGGTTAGTCACGTACTTGAGATTCGTGCAACAAAAAGGGTGGCATTCATATATTGAAGAGTTCAGAGGTTCTGAAGCGGTAGAAGGTTTCTGCTGTGAGTTCATCTACGGGGATTGTAGAGTCTAGGGACAAAGGTTTTGTACTAGATCTGAAACTTCTCTTTTCTATAGTGGATTGCTTTTTGGGAAGGTTTCCCCCCAGGTTTTTTACTGTGAAACTGGTTGATTTCATTGGTTTTCCTAGGTCATCATATCTTGTCTTATTTATTTTTTTTCCGCTGCATGATTTTGACATGATTTTGATGTTTGTGTGTTTTAACAAATTTTAATTATTAATAAATCTAATTAATAACTTGGGTTTAAAATTTGTTAATTCTATCAACTGGGGTCTAAATTTCCCAACAGTCAGTAAGAGAGAAAGATTCTAGAGAGAAAAATGAGTTGAGAATGATTTCGTAGAGTATTTGTTGGTACTTTTAACTTCTGTTGTCTTCTTTTTTATAGTTATGTGCCTCATTAATGGGCAATGATGTGCTGCATTTATGCTCAATTGCTAGTGCGTTATAGAATCTTTATCTGGAAATCACAACTCATTTTGTGACCATTGTTCCGTCTGTTACGTTTCGTCATCAATGTGCGTAATAAATGCGTAACGTCTTCTCTGGGTGAATGACGATCTGCGTATAATGACGACCATAAATTTCTGGTTCATCAATTACCATAATCTAAAAGTATAAAATACATCACATCACCTTAATTTCATCACATTTGTAAACAATATAATGATATATTCTTGTATTGAGATTACATTAACGTAAGATTACAATAATATAATATTACGGTGTAATGTAACATTACAGCGAATCAAATGCCTCACTACTCTTCTTCTTTTTGTAATTTTAATTAATGGGTTGTAAGACACAATGTCGGCTTTTCAAATGAGCTAAAGATTAGGCCTAATTAAATGTAATGAGGTTTTAAAAAGACAAATGTCATACTTGATTATTTAAAAATAATCAAGTACTGATTAATTATATTACCTAAAAATCCAATTCTAAAAAACCACTTATTAAACACCCAACTTTCACATAAAAATAATAGGTGAAATACATTGTTAGTCCTTAAAGTGTACCTATTGAGCGTTATTGGTTCTTAAAGTTTGAAATGAGCGTTATTGAGATCCCATAATGTTTTAAAAAATGAACATTATTGGTCCAACTATTTAACTTTCTTTAGTTTCTTTCCTATGTGCTTAATGGAACAATGGTGTGGTAGTTTTTAAATGACATCTCATCTTATTTTATATTAAAAATCATTAAAAACCATCATATTAGCATCTTATGTAACAATTAAATTGGAAAATCTAAAATTAAATAAATAGAAAAATAAGTAATGGGTATTACATAAGCTTTAAAATTAGGAGTAAAATATTATGTTGATAAAAAAAAAATGCTTTAACAAAAGAATACTACCTTAAGAATTTTATGGTGGATTTGAAAGTGAGCCTTCTATAATTTATACTAATCCAAATAGAAAAAAAAAAAATAAACAAAAAAAAAATAAAGAATTGTAAGTACTTGGTAATTTACAAAAGAAAAATGGGTAATTACACTCTTCTCCCTTGAGGTTTGGAAAAATGATACTCTACCCAAAATTGGAAAGGGAAAAAAAAAAAAAAAAAATACTTTCCTTCCTTGATATCTAATTGACCTAACTTTGTTGAAGGGAAAGACACTTTCCCCTTGATATCCAATTGACCAAACTTTGTTAAATTAATATTAAAAATATTGTGCACTAACCTGCTCTTTGCTTAAGGGTAGGTTTCCAAAATTATGTTATTTCATAATTAAAATTCATTTTTTAAAATTTTAATTAAAGTATATTTTAAAATTTTAAGTGTAAATTTTGCTTATTATTTTTTTTCTTTTTTCTTTTTCAACAGGTTATAAAGAGATTGGCTGTTGAAAGTGTTTTGGTGCTTGATAAATTTTGCATTTTTATTCTAAATTTACTAACCATGGTTAAACTTTTGTAAAGAGATTTTTATAAAAACTTAATATTTCAAGAAAGGAGAGTGTTTTTTCTTTTTAAGTTTAGGATGAAGTGTCATTCCCACAAACCTTAAGGGAGGGGAGTATAAAATTACCCCCCTCAAAAAGATGCAGAGAGAGAGAGAGAGAGAGAGAGAGAGAGAGGATTTAATACCAATTATTGGTACATAAGGATAATTGAAACTTACACCTTAGAGGCAGTCATCGCATCCAAGATTCCAAATACTCTGAGTTTTATGTCATCTCCATTGGTTTCTTTTTAACGAAGTAAAGATCGGAGTGTTCCTTTTGTAATTGCTCCTGAAATCTTTAAAATTCCATACATTACTAGTGTTTTCACGTACCTTGCAACACATTTCACAATTTGTATCACTTCTTTTGCGTAAGAACTATCATATGTAGCAGGAAGGAGATGGTCATGATTAGGTTGTGAAAGAGGTGGGAGAGATTGTGGTGATGGTGTAGGTGAAGGAAGAGAAAAAGGAGTCGCATTGTTGTCATCTGATTGTACCATTACTACAGAAATCATAATGATCAATACAAGTCTCATCATATCATAACTCTTCTCTTGCTCTTGATTTTTTTTTCTCTTCTTTTGACTAAGATGAATGTAAATTCACAATTTATAGGTCTTCATCTTCAACGAGTGCTTAGTCACAAGAGTCGTGAGCACAAATGGAACCAACACTATTGTGAGTAGGGAATGTTGCCCCCTTAAACTTTAAATATAATTATTGAAGAGTTATTTGCTTTTGGAAAAGCAAAGGGGTTTGTGGTTAAAGTTTACTTTTCATTAATACATTGATTGATGAGACTTCAATTCTTGTAATGACTTTTTTTAAAAATATAATCTAATAGTTGTTGAGGTACAAATTTTTCATACCACGGCATGTCTTATTTTCATTTGATATTGAAATTACCCATCTAAAAAAATACCAAAATATCACCAATAAGTTATTATCCCCCCCCCCCCCCTCCCCCATAAATAGTTCTCATCTTATTACCAAATTAGCACATAAATATTTCTTGTTCCATTATCAAATTAACCCATGAATATTTTTCCATCCTATCACTAGATTGGGCCACAAATATAAACCATTACAAAAAGCCCAACATCTCACACTCTATTTAATTTTATTATCATTATTTAACAAAGCTCAATAGCTCATGGTGCAAACCTATGGTAAAATTATTTTATCAATGAAATTTAAATCCCATAATTAAAGCTCATGGTTTAAGCCCATGGCAGATGATTTATCCAAAGTCCATTGCTACATGGCACTATCGAAAGCCCAAGCTAATTATTTGATACCATTAAAGGCCATTGCTACATGACACCATCAAAAGTTCAAGCTAACTACTTGGCACTATCTTATCAAAAGCTCGAGGTTATTAATACTTGACAAATACTATATTATAAGTATTTTACTTGAAACCCAATGATGGGCAATGCTTGAGAAATGAAATTTCTTAAGTTCTTAAACCCATGACTATAATTTATGCTGGCAATCATTTTATAAAAGCCCATGAAAAGTTATGATTATCTATTTTGAACTTATAACATATATTTACTTCATACCTTATTATAAATCTATGGAACCTATTTTTCCTATGTTCATTTCTTTAATGATATTTATTTCCAAGACCCAAAATAATTGTCCATCATACAAAACCCGTTATGGTTATCTAGCAAAAACCATGGATATATCATGTTCATCATAGTAACTAGTTACCTACGGGTCGTCAATGAGCCAGGGTTAGGCTAGGTCAAGAGAGAAAACCCTAGCCCATTGGCAATGCCTACTTTGTCTTTAGCAAGCTGGGTTATTGGGTTGGGCCTAATGGGATACCCATAAACTTGTGTTAACATATTATTTTATTAGTTTTATAAGGAAATAATCAATTTTTTATAAGGGAATAATTAATATATTGTTTTTAAAGAAAAGAATCAAAGAATTTAATACTTAATTACAAATTTTTTTTCAATCAAATCTATTTAATTTTTTGTTTTGTTAATGGAAACCTATTAATTTTTTTTATTAATGCTTTAAATGGTTTTTATTTTTTATTTTTTTATCTATAATAAAAAAAATATCAAATGGTTAATTCAAAGTTGCTAGACTACTAGAAAAATATATATTTAGTAAACTAAGTTTAGCGCAATCACTTTAAGTATCTTAGTGGTTGGGGGAGTTCTCTTCAGAAATTCTTCTATAATGTCTCAAGATCAATCTTTCGTACACCTCCTATATATTTTTGTTATGAATTCTGAGTTATTAGACTGGGTAACGAGTTGGGCCCATGGGTTGGGCTACTGAGCTAGCCCACCAGATGACCATGGACATAAAAAACTAGCCAATGGATTGACCCATTGAGGTAGTGGGTGGGCTACCCATCGATCTTCTGGGTCAAGCTATAGGTCATGCGCTATTTGGTGACCCTTATAGTTGCCATACCTTATTAATATTTCGAGCTCATGGACACTATCTCAATCAAAACCAATGATGAACATTATTCGCAAGAAACCATTGAAGTCTATAAAGTTGTGATTTCCAACTAGTTTGTGTTGGCTTTAATTCCGTACCAAATTTGATTGTAATTTCTTTAATCATTTTCCCTGTATGTATATGGGTTTATTTGTAAGGAATAAGTGCGAGAGATCGGTGAAGAATCAAGCTTCAAAAGATGAATCAGTGCAATTTGCGACAAGCTCGCGAGAAGCAACCCGCCGAAAAGGCCATGTGTGAAGCACATGACTGGAAGCTGAAGAGTCACGCCAGGCTGTCTAGTTCACGAGTGTTTCGCGAGAAGGGCCATCTCGCAAAGTACTCGCGAAACATTCTGTTTGGCAAAAAGTTAAGTTGTTTTACCAAATTTTTTACCCACACTATAAATACCCTCATTACCCACGAATTGTAATGAGTGCTTTTCAGAGAAAAAACCCTAGCAAATACACTTAAGAGTTAGAGATTGTCATACCCACAATCATCTACAAATTTCCTTGTGGTTTTCCTCAACTCCTACCTCTCCATCTCTAGATCCTTGAGAGGTTGTTAGCCCAAACACTTATCACACCAATTTTGAGTGTCAAGTGAGACTTTGATGTTGTTGGGAAGCATTGGAAAGAGCCATTTAGTGGCAGATGCAATTGGGCTGAATTGCATCCAAGAATTCCGTTGGTAGTAGGAGCTTGGAGGGTTCAAGCTCCTGCTACCAGATACACTTGAGAGTTAGAGATTGTCATACTCACAATCATCTACATATTTCCTTGTAGTTTTCCTCAACTTCTACCTTTCCATCTCTAGATCCTTGAGAAGTTGTTAGTCCAAACACTTACCATACCAATTTTGAGTGTTAAGTGAGACTTTGATGTTGTTGGGAAGCATTGGAAGGAGCCATTTAGTGGTGGATGCAATTGGGTTGAATTGCATTCGAGAAGTCTATTGGTAGCAGGAGTTTGAAGGGTCTAAGTACATGGGGTAGACTAGGCTTAGAAGGTCTTTTGTTATTCGTGTACTCCAACTTTATTCTCTAGTGGATCGATTTTGACTTGGAGGGTTACGAAGAGGTTTTTCGCCAAGTTCTTCAGTTTCCTCTTCGATAACACGTCTTGGTGTTATCTTGTATTTGCATCTCTCTTCTCTACTCTTTAAGCTTTCATTTTATTGTTGATTGTGATGAATGTGACTTAGAGTAGTGTTATTAGTTCATTGCAAATATTTACTCTTGTTCTACACTTTGTTTAAGTTAGAGTAAAAGTAATCTAGCCGTAATTTTTAATTGGGGGTCTGAATAAGCTCTTAGGTTTTAGCACAAATTCGAGCTTTCAATTGGTATCAAAGCGTGTACACTTGTCGGATTTCATTATCCTTGTGTGATCCTAGGCCCCTCCTTCCTATGGATATGACAATCGAAAAGGCTAACATGAATTGTGGTTCATGTGTTTGCGATAATGACTCTATAAGCATCTTTGGAGATTGTCCTAGTAATGAGCTCTTAGAGTCATTAAAGTCTAAGAAACATGCCAGAATGTCCATACACATGTTGAAATGTCTAGAGCATAGAAATCATGTGCTTCATAATAGCTTGTGTGAGTCTAAATCCTTGATTGCAAAATATAAGATGAGGAATAGACATTTGTGTAATAAGCTTGATGGTCTAAAATGAAAGCTTCACTCATCCAAGAAAAATGTCAAGAAAGATGAGTCTTGCTTTGAAAAACAAGAATGTTTGTCACATGCGTGTCTTTTTGTTCATATCACATTAAAAGTATTTAATTCATGTTTGTGGTATCTTGACAGTAAGTGCTCAAGGCACATGACAGGCAATAAATCTCTTTTTAAAAGCCTTAAAGAAAAGGAGGATGGTTATGTGACGTTTGGGGATGGCAGCCACTCATAAGTCCTTAGAAAGGGAACTATTTACATTCCAGGACTTCCTTTGTTGATTGATATTCTATACATTAAAGGGCTGGAGGCAAACTTGCTGAGCATCACCTAAATCTGTGATGAAGATTTTTTGGTCCAATTTTCCAAGAAAATGTGTCTAATCCTCAGTGAAGAAGGTGTACAAGTTTTGAAGAGACTTAGGACCACCGACAATTGCTATGGCATGGTTCCCAAGCCAAATGTATCATGCCGAAGTGCCTAAGTTAATTTGTTGGAGCTATGGCACCAACGCTTTGGACATGCCAATTACAAGCAAGTGGCAAAAGTTTCGAAACTTGAAGCTGTGATTGGTTTGCCGAAGTTTGGAAAGTTCAAGAAAATGTTTGTGGCCCATGTTAATTGGGAAAACAAACTAAATCAACCCATCCCAAAGTGAATGTTGTTGCTACATCTCGACCATTGGAGTTGCTTCATGTAGATCTAATGGATCCAACGAGAACGGAAAGCATGGGTGGAAAAAGGTACATTATGATTGTGGTTGATGATTTCTCAAGGTACTCTTGGGTGGAATTCCTTAGAGAAAAGTCAGAAGCACGCAAAAAGATGGAAAAACTTTGCGAGAAGCTTCAAAATGAAAAGGGAGTTCTAATCATCAAAATAAGAAATGATCATAGGAAGGAATTTAAGAATGCAAAGTTTGAAATATTTTGCAATGAGCATGGAATTAAGAAGGAATTCTCACCCCAAAAAACTCCACAACAAAATGGGATTGTTGAAAGGATGAACCGTGTGATATAAGAGATGGCGAGAGTAATGTTTCTTAACAAGGATATTCCTCAAAAATTTTGGGCTGAAGCAGTGAATACTTCATACCATATTGGGAATAGAATCTTCTTCCGAGCAGGAACAAAGAAAACGTCATATGAGATATGGAAAGAAAAGAAGCTCAAGGTGAAATACTTCCGAGTTTTTGGAAGTAAATGCTTCATTCTTAATGACAGGAAAATCTTGAGAAGTTTGATGCCAAAAGTGACGAAGGAATTTTCCTAGGGTACTCTGTGAATAGCCGAGCTTATAGAGTCTAATTGATTAAAATATTTCACTATGTATCAGAACTGAACGAAATATCTAATATATCAAAGGTTTGCAGATCACAAATAATGAATTTGACCAAGAATTAGTTAATAGTTTTGCAAGTGCAAGCCATAGGTCTGCAACCAACAAGATTCCTCAGTACACATCTCTCTCTCTCTTTAAGTGGCCTACTCTATTGTCACTCCAAGTGCAGCTATAGACTAATAATACCAATTATTTTTCATGGTTGAGATTGATAATTGCAAAAATCAACTTTCAATCTCGACCATTGATTACAAAAATTATGAAAAACTTTATGAGAAATAAAAAGTAAAAATTAAAAAAATTTGTGAGACAAATGAGGTGTATTGCACCCAGCAACACCGGATCCTAATCCTTCCCAAGGCAAGTACTCTGTCAGGAGCAAAAGCAACCAATCTCATTTTATAGCCACAGAGGCTTTAAGGTTTCCCGGACTTCAAATTTCAAACTATACAGAGGAGGCCACGTGTCCTTTTTTCTTTTTCCTTTTTTTGTCTTACTGGCTTGGCCCTACAAATACCACTTTTTTGATTTATATATATATATATATATATATATATCATTTTTTACATACAAAATAAAATAATAATAATAATAATAATAACGAATGACAAAAATTGAACAAGTTCTATTTGTCTTCCTTTTCATGGTAAGTACCAAAATAATCATAGTCATACACCAATTTATGTTCACCGTTTTGTTCACAAGCCTAAAGTATCGAAACTAGCGTATTACTAATTTGGTTATTCAATAATTTTGTATGCAAGCTATTTTAATATAGTCAAAATTACATGCATAGCATTCAGCAAAAACTCATTGCACATGCATAGCTTTGTTACAAAAATTTTAATGCATCATAAGAAGGATCAGAATACTTTTATGAGAAATGCGAGAACAATAGTTAAATGATTTATTTAATATTTTCTAATAGCATAATCTTTTGGGACAATTGATAATTTATTATGGAATAAAAGCAATTAATCTTGAGCTCAACATGATCTCCTCTCTATCTTCCATTTAAAAAATAAAAAATCTAACATGTTGAGTCTCAATTATTAAGGGAAAGTATGGAACAAGCGAGGAAGAGTGTCACAATAACAGATAAATGATTAAATTCATTATTTCTTAATAGTTTAAACTCTTAGAACAATTAGCGATTTATCAAAAATGAAATTAAGTAGCATAGAGGTTTGGAATATTTTAATGGAATATTTAAGTAGCTCAAGGAAGAGTGAAGATGTTTTGGTTAAAACATTTATATAATTACTAGTTTACTACCATGCACTTACTTTTGAAAGATGCCAAAGAATAGAGCTGTCAAGAACTATGATGATTCATTCGAACGAAATATTTGTTAGTAGAGCTAATGAAATGATTAGGATAAGAGATGCATTATATAAGATCAGCTTGCTTCAAACCGTGCAAGGTACAGTTCAGAAGCAAGTTATAAAGTACATGACAATAATAAGGTAATTTGAAGATATCTCTTGTACTCTTACTATGCTGAGTTCCCTGCAGATTGTTGCAGTATTTGCTATTATGCTGGATAACTTCCGTATTGATGTCTAAATTCATGTCTTAATCTTTTAAAATAAGCTCACACATGCTTATGCAATCAGGTGCTCAGATCACTTTTCTCGTTACTTCAATAGCTGGAGATAAATGAAAATATATCATGCTCAAGGTCTTAAGAGTATGAGGACTTCACTTCAAACCTTGCCATCTCTTTGTTTTTCATTTAAGTTTAATAAAATTCCACATGCAGAAAGGTTGAAGGTACACTAGTAGCTTAGACTCATCCTTTCCCCTTTAGCTAAAACTTTTGGATAAGTGGTCGTTTATCACACTGTAAGCATCAATTTTTCTTGGAAATACAATATCATTCCAATAAATATAAAAAAGTTCACCTTGTGCTCTTGACATGGTATTTGTAATATTACAACTTACTGACAGCTTGACAACAATCAACTAGTTTTCTCTGGAAAAAGGGTTAGCATAAACGTACCTATAAAGAATTGTCTACAAGAAGTATTTTCTCAGAGTGGAAAGGCCCATTCTCGCTGTGTAATATCTTGCCATTCCATCTCATCCGATCTGTGATGTCTTTTACTTTCACAATGATGTCCACATGTTCTCTTATTATTATAGCCCCATCAGGGCGAAGAATCCGATGCATCTCAAGGAGTATATAAAGAATGTCACACCTGAATGAGACATTAATAACTCTAGTTAGAAATACTAGAACAACCAAAACTAAATGGTTTGTCTCTTGTAACTTCTAATTCTATATTATTTTGCCTCTACACACCTCATAATCTCAATCCTCGGGCCAAATTGACTGCCCTTCTGAGGACATTGTAAAATATGCTATATGAAATAATGATAAAAGAAAGAATAATGTTGTTACTAATGATGGTAATAACAAATAAATGAAGGGAAATAAATAGGGTTCATTAGATCTCTGTTTCGTAAGGAAACGATAACATGTATTATAGAGTGCAGAAGAAACCCCATATCAAGTGACATATTGACTACAATGAGTTTGTGTAGATGTTGAAGCCTTCTTTTCAATGATGAAGACGTTAGAACTTACAACCAAACTTTGCATATGGGGGGACCTCCAACTTTGATGGAAAAGAAAAAGAGTTTCCACTTTATCTCATGATTCTCATGTCAGCCAAAGTGACTAAAAGCTTACCTACTTTAATCATAATCTAAGAGAAGCATTAACTCAAATTTAAGGACCAATCACAAATATAGATCACTTTAGAAATACAACTAATTCCTACTGATTCTCTCTTTTTTGTTTTTCTTTCCCCCCTCCTTTCCTAGGTGTTTTTCTTTATATCCAATTAAATTTTCCTTCATTAAGTGGGCAGGTGTTGGGTAAGAGAAGTTTTGTTGTAACCACAATTCTTCCAATAAACCAGACAGAAATACGAAAGCTTACTTGTCCATGTACATGCTGAATACACCGTTGGCATGTATGAAATCATATGTTCGTGGGTATGTTGAGAAAGCCTCACACCTGCAAGTAAGCAGTAAAACTGTCCATAAACTCAATTTTGAATTAAAAAAGAACATCTAAATAGTATTCAATGCATGTTAAATAGTATGTAATAAAAATTATCCCAGAAATCCAGGAACCAAAAATGGTGGGTACCACATTGGGCAGCAGATGATCCAAAATGTGGCAGGGAGAACACTTGACAGGAGATGGGTAGAGGTGGAGGCGGTAGAGACAGGAAGAGGATTTTCATTTTTTTTATTTTTTCTCATATTTTCAGCCCATTCTTTTCCCAAAAAAATTCATTAATCCAATAGTCTACAATATTTAATTAAAGTAAATCAGCCAAAATTTTGAATAGAACATAGAGGTAAAAGCACAATATATGAGGTAAGTATGGTTCTCATTGAAACATTACAGTAGTTTGGAAGGCAGAGTCCAGCGTATACAGTAGCAACAGTCACGTACAGAACTTCTGATACATTTACATTTCAAGCATGCCATAATAATAGTTACACTATTGGAAACTCATACTTTGGAAGGCATCACAAATTTTGCAATTGAAGGCCAACCATAGCACATCAAGGGAATTACATGTAATAATTGCAAAAATCCATAGAGATTAACAAATTCCAGGTTCCATCTAGATCATACATTGCCCAACCTGCCTCAAGGATTCTCAAAAACATGACAAAATACCAGATAAGAAAAAACAGGAGATAGAGAGAGAGAGCCAACTCTTACCAGTTCATGTAAGTTCCGATTAGGCCTCGCTCATAGATGATACCAAGGGTATTCTTTTTTGCATCAAAGGGAACAACATTCATCACCCAAACTGGACACTTTGTCAGAGCAGCTGCAAAACCCCCAAAGCCAGCATTCATATCCATAACATTTCTAAATTTACAATTGTTGAGAGATTTGAGTATGATCCCATAGTGGGAAAATCTCCTTCGCCATAACTGAACATCTTCATTTAAGGTCCTCACCGTAATTCCATTAATAATTTTACTTGTAATTCTAGGTGGAGCAGCATTCAACCGCTTAGGCCATTTTTCTAGAGCACCACCAGATATATCGTGGACATCTTTCACTTGTGGAAGAGGGTAAATGCATGGATCCATTTTTGTGTACCTGTTCAGAAATGCATAAAGAATTACCCAGTACGTCTTATTGTGAGTACAGTTATTTATATTGGATTTAGGAAAAATAGAAATAGAAAAAATAGAACAGAGGAATCACAAATGAAAATTTTTGTAGTTTGACCTTAGGCTTATATCTGCAGTAGGGAGATTATAAAGGTGGCTTAAATTAAAACTCTCACAAACTCAAACTCCAAATATTAGCAAAGAGCAGTCTCTCATAAACAGGACAAGAGAGTTTCTCTTAAGCCGAATTCCCTAGATGCAGCATCCGCCAAGTAGAATGAACAATCAGCAGACAAACATATCAGACCCCCAAAGTTGGCTAAAAATGGTGCAAGAAACATCAGGTTTCTAAACCATTTAGATTTCAGCAAGATCGATCTTTTAATTCCACTCACATTCAGCTAATAGCTTGGCTAATTCAAGCCATGTCATCAACACATACTGAGAGAGCATAGTTGTCAACACTCAAGAAGAATTTGGACTTCTATTTGCCATGACAAACGGACATACAACCTGTGCTACATTCGATGGAGATTCCACAAGACACGATGTATTTGTAATAGAATTTGCTCTTGTTTTTGTTTTTACAGGAATACATTTTTGATGACCTATTTACAAAATGAAGTGGTATGCTGCATATACTTGCTAAGAAAGCAAAGGACAAGAGTATAATTTGGAATTTACAATAATAATACTAGCTCCAAACTTTTATAGACTTCCTACTAACCCAATTTTCAGCTTCTTTCAAGGTACCAATGCTAAACACAGCAACCAAAGTTGGAACTCTGAAAGCATAAGTGCAATTTGCTTTAAGTTTTCCATGTTGGATGTCTGATATCTCAGTTGGACACAACCTATGTCATTAAACTCACTATACAATGTTAATGTGAAAATGGAATAAGAAACTCACCAACCAGCATCAGCATCAGGTGAAGTGCAGAATTGAGTTGATTTCCATGCCTTTAACTTTTGGATGCAGTGCATATGATTACTGGGTTTTCTCCACACAGCAATTGAACCTCTCTCTGCAATCTTTTTCCAGCACAATCGCCTAGCAAGATCTTCCAAACTGATTTGCTCATTTTCCAAGTCCTTAGTCTGTCTCTCCCAACCTTTGAAATTGACCCTCCAATTTATCGGTGGCCCAGACAGTACCCAATAGCCACCAGGACGTAAAATTCGATCAATCTCCATCAGATATAATCCATCTGTAGTGAATGAAAAAGGATCAGACTAGAAAGCAACTTTTATTGAAATAAAGCCAATCACACCCAGGCCATTGTTGTAGACGACAGTACACAATGATTTGATTGTAATTCACTTGGTAATTGGAATTATTCCAGCCTCCTCTCATAGGATGAATCATTTCCACCACTGGAACAAAGACAATTTAGGATTTTAAAAAACCTAAGTCATTTTACCATTAAATTTTTTTCCAATGAGCTTTTGTTATCTTATGGAACAACTCAAATTTCAAAACCACATGGACCTGCAAGTGCCATGAAGCATTAAAAGAAGAGATTTTGGATTTACAATAATATGGAGTCAAACAGCTTCAAATCTGAAGATTCTAATTTAAGTACCATCACTAGTCCATGGTACAAGGCATCTGGAACAGTGAGCCATATCAAATGCTCTTGACGGGAATGGTAGCCTATTGGTGCTTAGCACACCAAGCATGGCAGGAAGTCCTCTTTCCAAGGCAAAATGTACTTGAGCTTCATGTATATCCCGTGGTGCAATTGACATCGTCAAGATGTTGTAGTCCATCAGAGAGGCTCCAAAGCTTGCAACCTAAGAAGTGTGTAATGTAATACACAAGACTGCTTACAATGAGTAACCCAAATTTGTTGTGTATAGTTCAATAATTCACATTATACATTACAAGCTATCAGGATTCCTTATCTATTTTCATTATTGTTTATTCCAAGACATTATTCCTCTCCAACACTAGAAAGGTGAATCATAAATTTGAAAACTGACTCCTAAAAAACCTTTTTTAATAAAAAAAATTACTATAATTGGAGTGGTTTAAAGGCAGCATGAATATAAATGTGATCAATGTGATCAATATCACAACCAAAATTGGTGCCTAGAAAGAGGAAGAAAGGAGCAAGAGAAGCAAATTAACAAATATAAAACTCTTATGGATTCTGAGGTTCCGCAAAAATGATCATACAAAAATAGAGTTATAAATTTTTTCCATACATTTTAAGAGAGGAACTGCAAGTGATCAATAAAAATATTTTAATTTAAGTATTCAAAAGACAACCCATGAATTGGCGTAGGGCATACATGTCTATGTGTATAACCAACATACAAAATACGGATCTCATGACACTATCTAAATTTCAAAATTAATAAAGGTTACAGTGTGAACAAAAGCATACATTGGCAACATGTGATATATCCAAAATGAAACAAGAAGAGTACTAATTTCCACAATCTTTGTCTTGGTTTTTATCTGGGAACCAAAAAAACCAAATTAGTAGTATAACTAGACAAAGAAAGAAAAAAGTGGGGGGAAATGATAAAGCGTGAGCCTATTCTAGGTAGCCCATATTTTCACTAACCGATCTATGCCTATCTAATCATGTTTGAAAGAGAACAAGAAAGTTAGCAGAAACTGTCATCCAGGACACAAATGTATCAGTAACAAAGAAGACAATAGGAACATTTGATCTTTTGTGCGGTTATCTTGCCTTACATTATAAATGGGATTTAAAATGGTTCCCCTTTAGATAGAAGACAAAATGCAGAAAGATCCCAATATAAAGCTTGAAATTAGAACAAAAAAAAGGGCCATCGATTGTATTGATATAGAATTATCATTATCATTGTGATCTTAGTAACTAAGCTATGTTAGTAATATGATATTCTAAGATGAAATCAATATGATTGCATTGGCAGCCTCTTTTCTATTTTAAGCCTTCTGAACAGGAAAAGAATCAAGTCAAAAAATTGGAAAGGGCAAAAGTTAGATCAACCATTCAAGTAGTGGTTAAAAGTTTTAAGTAGTAATAAATTCTACTAACTTCAATATAAAACCATTCAAACTAAGCATGTTACATTTCAATCCCACATTGGCCACCTTCAAACATGATCCATAGAATACCCATATAACTTACAAGTTTGGCAAAGAAAAATCAATTTAAAAAAGTGTCAAACATATTACAGAATTTGACAGATCTTGTTAATCCTCACTAAAAGAACCAGCATAATCAATTGAGAACTAAACAAAAAATTAGATATTCAAGATTCCAAATTAAGCAACATTCACAACCATAGACAATTCTAATCCATTTCTTTATAGTAACGGATAAAACATTAAAATACAAACATAAATCAAATGACAATTACAAAACACAAACTTACCCCACATCCAACATCAAGAACTGTCCTTATATTTCCAGATTTCAGTGGCACAACCCGCTTGATCTCTTCGATATAACCCTTCACTCCCTTTGGAAACGAAGTCCCACCTCCCGGAAAAACCAACCGATCACCCTCCAAACGAACCCAATTCTGTGATTTCTTCAACTCAGTCAGCCTGGGGAAAGGCACATTCCTAAACCAAGCATAGTCTCTGCTCTTTGGCCATGGAAATGGCCTTCTGTACCCGGCCGGCCTTGGCACCAAGCACCGTGGTTTTTCTCCATTTCCAGGGCAATGCCGCTGCTTGTGAAGCCTTCTTTCAGTAATGAATTGCTTCTCTCTCGGAGGGTCATGACATGGGCAGTAATTGGTGAAGTTTTTGGAGCAAAAGTCCAAGAGCTTGATGTTTTGTCCTTGGTCTTGTGGCAGAGTGAGTGTGACAGTGTGGTGTGGTTCAAAGTCTAAAGGTGGTGGTGGAGAGAAGTAGTGGGTGTTGTGGATTGTGAAGTTGGGTTTGGAACAGTGGAGTTGGTCTTGAAAGAGAGGCGTGGATGGTGGAGTTGGTGTTGAGTTAGTGTTGGTGTAAGATCCAAGAAAGTAGCAGAGAGAGCAGAGAATGGTGAGGAGGAAGAGTCTGACTAAGGGTCTTTTGAGAGGATTTGGAGTTGGAGCTTGGAGTGATGGTGGTGGTGTTGCCATTTCAGCTGATGGGGGTTTCGACTTTCGAGCTTTCCAAAGCTGCTAGCTGTGCACTGCTCACTGCTGAGGTTTAGTAATGGTTTGAGACTATTAGATGGAGTTCGAATTTCTACAGCAATTACTACAATTTTTAGTACACTCTTTCGGTCTTTCCCACGCTTATCCTACAGAAAACATGGCTTTAAATAATTCTTGGATAGAATGAGTGGTGTCGGTACGTAGTTAATCGGAAGTATTTTTAACCACCGATCACTTGTTGAAGTTGCCATGAGATTGGGAGTATTTTTAATTGGGAAAATTTGATGAGAAAGATAACGGGCGTCTTTTAAGGATATTGATTTATAAAAAACTTAAAAAATAATTAATAATGTTGACTGTTTTTATATTTTTCATAAAAATAGGGTCAATATTTTTCTGAAACAGTTTATTAATAATTTTTCTAAAACTAAAATGGTTTATTAATAATTTTTCTAAAAGAACCCAACCCAAGACCCAAATTTTATTACGCACTCTTTGATCTTTACTATACACATCATAAAGAGTAGGAGATCGATTTTCTTATAATGTGTATTGTGTATATATATATATATATATATAGAGAGAGAGAGAGAGAGAGACCTGCATTAACTTAATTACAAAAATGTCAATGTCATCAATAAATATATATTGGATAAATTTCTTTTTCACATAAAATAACTTTCAAAAAAATTATACAAAAGGACCTGTACAAGGCTTCCTTTTTTATTTCTTATTGATAAACAAGAGTCTTCAGACCTCTTCAAATATCTGACTATTCTCTTGGCTGTATGCAGTCCCTTCGTCTCACACACACGCCAGGTTATTACATGGAGGAATCCCATGGGGTGACCCCAAGATGCTATCAAGAAGTTTCAAACCCAATATCTCATGGATATCATGAGGCTTTAGGACATGCGTAGCTCCACTTGAAGCCCAAACTAGCAAAAAAATATATTATATATAATTTTTTTTTGACCTAATTTTTTTTGACCCTCTAAAATAAAATTCTTGTATATGATCCTCTAATAATATCTTAGTGTTTTTGAACACACACACACAAAATTAATAACAAACCAATTTGATCTAAAATTTGGAAAAAATAATTTTAAAATAAAAAATCCAACAACAAAAGTAGAAATTTGTTAATCTTAAAGCTTAGAAAAAGCCCTTTTAGATCTTAAAATTTTTTAAATAAATCAATCAAATGAGAGATCAACGGATGAATAATTGTTTGATTTTGTACATTAAAGGAGATGTAGATCATAGGATTAATAATAAAGATATCATGTAACGATTTTAAAATATGAAATCTTATAAAAAAAATAAAAAAAACAATTGTAAAACTAATCATGTATTTAGATTTGGACAAAATTTAGCTATAAAATTAGTTGTAGCCTAAGGTTACAACTTCCTTTAATAAAATTAACATTACTACATATTTTGTAAATCTAACTGTTGAATTGCATATTCTTTACACTCTAAATACACATGTCACCATCACACACTCTTGGCACGATGATCACTCCATAATTATAATACTTGTGAGGTGTGAAAGGTAAAGGCTGGGGTTCAAGTCTTTAGTAGGGAACTTCACAACACACATATATAAATTTATATTTTATGTATAATTTTAAACTACAAAATTTACAATTTTAACAATTTATTGATGACATAGCTATTGATCTTTAATTTTTTAGAAATTTTGCAAATATGGAGGATATATGTAGAAAATGAAATTCAACGATGGATTTGTCAAAATTCATCTCCAATAAAAAGATATTAGGTTAATTTGTCATCTTAAGCTACAACTAAGTTTGTAGCTAAACTTTATCGTCTTTTAGGTTTTTGATTTTTTTTTTTTTTTTGGTGTAATATCTGTAAGGTTGAATTTATTCAATCATGTGTTGACTTTATTCCGTGCCAAATTTGCTTATAATTTAGCAATTAGATACCCTGTATTTAGGTGGGAATTATGTAAGGGTAGTGTGTGAGAAAGTGTGAAGAAAACTCAAGAAGTGTGCACTCAAGAAGGGCCTCGCAACTGGATCTCGCGACTGGCAAACACATGTGAAACATGCAGGGGAGCTGAAGGGTCACGACAGCTGTAGTACTATAAAACAAAACTTCCAGTCTAGCTAGGCAGTTAGCTCACGACTCGTTCCAGTCACGAGATTGAGTCACCAGAATGTCTTATTTGGTTGAAACATGACTTTTCGCATTCCTTATACACCTTATTATGTATACTCTTATACCCACAAAATGTAAAGAGCTTTCAGAGAGAATTTTGAGAGAGAAACCCTAGAGAAAAACAAGATTGACTCATTCACAATCTTCATCCTTTGATTCTCCAAATTCCTCTACTCTCACCCTCTCCATTGACATATCCTTGAGAGGTACATTTAGCCAAATTCTTATCTCACCATACCCATATCAGTGAGGAGGTATATTGGTGCTTGAGAAGCAATTCAGAAGGGACCAATTCATTTTGGTTGATGTAATGGGCGATTACGGGATTTGGTCAGCTAGAGAAGACAAGGTTCGGCGTAACCTTGTTGGAGTAAGAAACTTGGAGGACTTAGGTGCACTGGGTAGATTAAGCTTTGAGGGTCTTTTGCTATTCATGTATCTCAATTATATTCTCTAGTGGATTATTGACCGCTTGGAGGGTGGCGGAGAGGTTTTTCGCTGAGTATTTCAGTTTCCTCTTCGATAACACATCACCGTGTTATCTTTATGTTTGCATCTTTCTTTCATTTCTTTCTACCTTTTAATTATTGCTGTGTTAGTTATTAATTATGGTTTAAAGGTGTGTTACCAATTTGGTTATAATTTATTTTTCATTTTCCGCATATATATTGTTTGATTATAAGCTTGTGTTAGTAATTTTAATTTAGGAGTCTAAATGTTCATAGGTGTTTTACACACTATTTGAACTATCAAAGTGGGTACACTTGTTTTGGTTTCGTTACCTAAGTGTGATCTTTGACTTCTTGTGTGTTTTGTCATGGATAGTATTTTGTATGCTTCTATGGATGTTTTGGATGTTGATGAAAGTAACATGCCACATGCTTGTGAAAATGCCTCTATGAGTGATAATTCTCATGATTGTGATGACATGTTACATTAATCTTTGGGTGTTATTGATATTCCTAACATCAAACTCTTAAAAAAAATTGCTAAGAAGTTTCAAAAGAATTTGAGCAAGTTATTTTGTGAAAATGATGATTTGATTATTAAGCTTAATGAATCTAACAAATTGGTTGAGAAATATAAGAAACTTGTTGAAAATTCTCTTGAAAAGCTGAAAGAGTTTGAATGTTTGAATATGGACTTAGATGCTAAACTTATTTTGTCTAACAAACTTGTTGATGAGTTAAAATGTGAAAATGAATCTCTTAAGATGCATGTTAAGTGTTTGATTGCTGAACCTATTGCTAAAAATGATGAAAATATTTGTTGCAATTATATTGTGGTACCTGATTTTGTGCCTATTGAGTGTTTTACCTTAAAGGACAAATTGGTGTACATTCCTCCACATAAAAAAAATCAAAAGGTGGAGAGAAAGGCTATTAAGTCAAAGCCTCCGTTTAGGTCTTATACTAAGGTTTTGGATGGGTCTAAGTTTGTTCCAACTTACTACCATTGTGGTGTAATTAGTCATATAAGACCTTAATGGCGTAAGGTGAAGAGAGAACAAAATTATATGGCTAGATCTCTTCCCAAAAAGCCTAGTAGACCTAAACACATTATTTGTCACCATTGTGGTGCTTTTGGTCATCTAAGACCTCATTGCACTAAGTTTCATGCTTTTTAAAGAATCAAAAGAAAAAAGAAACTTGAGCTTCATGGAAGTTGTACTAAAAAAGGTAAACCGATTTTGAGTGAAAATAACATGTTGTTAAAGAAACTGTTTAATGCTCTTAACTCTTTGTCTATGTGTATCTCAAGTTCTCATTCTTCCAACCCTCATCTCTCTTCTAATGAGACACTCATTCCAAACAATTGTTCCGTTTGGATGAGGAAGGGTTTCTATGGTTGAGTTTTTGCTATTTAGTCCTTGATCTAATTCTTTCAATCATTATAGGACCCTTTATGCATTGTATGTCATATTTTCATGATTTTACTTTTATGTTTTAGTTTTGTATGAGTAAAGATCCAAAACCATAAAAAAAGTGAAAAATTCAAAAAGTTTGATCATATATGTTTGAACACATATCACATATGAGTTTGGCCTAGTACCTTCATACAAATGGTTTTGTGCATTTATGAGCTTAACTTGTTATGTATGCACATCTTTCTTTGTGGGAAAAATCTTGACATTTATGTGTGATTGTTGTAAATAGATCTTCAAACTTGTCATGAATGATTAGTCAATGGTTTTGTTGATCTTGAAATTTGCATAGACTTGTGCCTATATATCTTCCCACCTTTTTTTTTTTTTTTTTTTTTTTTTTTTTTTTTTTATACTTAAAGAGCTCATCAAATGTAAATCTCAAAAAAAGAAAAGAGATAATGAGCTGCAAAAGCCATCGCATATACTAGTATGTGATTAGGAAAAAGAGAAAGCGACTTTTATAAAAATGTATGATACCCTAAAAAGCCAAAGGCTTGTTCATCAAATTGAAATATTAAAAATTTTAGGTATCGATATAAAAAATGAGATGTATTAATTCAAAAAGATCAAATGATATGATGTGTATAAAGCCAAATGAAAATCTTCAAAATTATGTTATCAAGTTTTGTGGGAGGTCATATATGCATATTTCTATAATTGAGATAGGTCAATTTTTCTCATGCTAATTGTGTATGTCTTGGTTGAATTAATCACTGAAACTTCATATTAGATTAAGGACTATCTCATTTTTGGTATCCACACACATCACACGTCTATGTTCAATGAATGTCTTATTCATTTGTGTGATTGTACTTGATTAAATATGTTGCACATGCTCAATTATATGTTGATCAAACACAAAAATATTTTTGAGTGTTTTAGTTGTTTTTGGAAAGTATTTTTATTTTGAAAATTTTCAAATATTTCAAAAACTGTGCAACCCTGTTTTGGTGACTCTGCCTCTCGAGTTAAGCAAGTCGCATACCCCAGTTGCAAGCTTACTCAGAAGCTTTTGGCGACTCTCTAGCAGGTCAAAGCCCCAGTTGCGAAAAACACTTAAAAAATTTTCAAAAATATGGGTTTTTGGGATTTTCGCGACTCATGTTAGCGATTAGTTCACAAGTGGAAGCTCCAGTCGTGAGGTTTACTCAGAATGTTTGGTAACTCCCATCGCAACTTACTCGTGAGTGGAACTTCCAGTTGCGAAAAATACTTAGACAAATTTTTCAAATTTTGTCATACGGGCTTTTAGCGACTTGCACTTGCGACTTGTTTGCGACTCATTCTAGTTGCGAAAAACGCGTGTTTTGCACATTAAGGGTCTTTTTCAAGACAGTTTTCAAAAACTTTTCAGTTTTCTCTCGCATATTGTGATTGTTCATATTCTCCCTCTTCCAAACTTACCGTGTTCACTCTTAAAAACTCCATTTTCTTCATCATCTCTTCACCAATCTTCAAGAAAAGGTATGGGTTCTCGATTTTTCTCTGTGTATTCTCTGCTTCTTGCCTTTGATTTCTTAGATTTTGAGTTTTTGATGAGTTTTGAAAAACTTGATGTTCGAATATGGTTTGGGTATATATGGTTAAGTTTGTTGAATGGGTTTTGTTGGTTTTGATGGTTTGATGCCTATATTACATGATTATCATGTTTGTGTCTCATTGTTGAGGATTTTATCTTGTTTGTGTTGTGTTATGCATATCATGCTCATAGTGAAATGTCTTATAGACATTTTCTTGTGTATTTGAGAACTTCATAAATTACATTGCACTACATATGCACACCATATGTACCAGTGTTGCTCATGCTTACCTACATGCCATAGTTTTGCATTTTAATCAGGCTAGCTAGACATTACTGCATATTGGATTCATTCAACTTGTTTGAGTGAGATTTCTTCCTATCTATGATTATGTTTTTATTTCATGGACTAACTTGGATCTAATCAAGTTTGTGTTTGTGTCTTGTGTTTTACAATCGGTTCTCTGTTGTGTGTATGTTCTTTTGCAGATGTCTCGCCGTTCCTCTTGTGGAAAAGAACCTCACTCCATATGATGATAAGCTTCCTCAAGTGCAAGATATTCTTCAAATTCTTAGGCTAGATCATGAGATTTCATCCAAAGGCACGTCCATTGGAACAACAAAGTTTGCACCTGAATTGAAAACTCTCACTTTGATCATGTTCTTCAACCTTTATCCACCGTCGAACACTAGATTCATCAACCTTGGAAAAGCGCAGTTTCTATGTGATCTCATCACCGGAGTCCAAATTGACATTTCTGCTCACATCTTCTTGTTAATAGGGAGAACAATAGTAAGAACATGCCTTCCTTTTTGTAGTCTGATCATGAAAATTATGATACTTGTGAAGGGGTTCGTCTATCAAAAGATGGAAAGACACTGGTTCGTCTTCGACCACTATCCATGATTTCTCTTCAAGCAAGCAAAAGTCACTCTTCCAAAGCACCTAAGAGTGAATCTTTCCCTCATGCTATTTCTTCCGGTCATGGCTTAGCTACTCACATTACACCTATGCATACTGAGACTGCATCTCCTCACACTCTTGAGTTGCAAACAACTAGCACTCAACCTATACAACCTAGCTCTCAAGCTAATAGGTTAAGCACTTTGATTGAGGGTTTGTATTAGCATATTTCTGGATTTGAAAAGGTTCTCTATTCCACTAACAACCAAGTTCAAATGCGTCTCACAGCCATTGAGGCATAGTTGGATTCTATTTAACAAAAACTAGAGGGCAACCTTTAGCTATTCGTGCCAAAAAAGGGGAGAGCAAACTCATTGTATAGTTTGGATGATAGCATACAGTAAGGGGGAAACCAACACAAGAATGAGAAGTGTGCATAATGAAAGGGGGAGTTATATGAGCTCAAAAGGAGAATACTAATACCTACACTCTTACTTTTGGCTTGTCTTGGTTTTAACTTATTTGTTTATAGTTTTTATAACTCTTGGTATTTACTTTGTGGTTGTTTAATAGCTGTTGGTACATTGGTTTAAATCTTTTAGTTCATATTCAGTACTTTATATTTTGTACCTTTGCTTTGTAGCTCAGTACTTTTAGTGCCCGTTTGTTTGGGCGTTTTAAGCCTAAAAGCTGGCTTTTAAAAAAAGCCAGCCCAAAATTGGCGTTTGGCAAGTTTAAAACGCAACTTTTTCAGAAAAGTTGCGTTTTGTTTTTCTGAAGAAACGCTCGTTTGTGTTATGCTGGGCTTGGGGTGCATAAATGAAATGCGCATTGTTGAGCTTTTAATATATATCCGTTGGGAGAATTAAATTACGAAATTGCCCTTGAATAACACAGTGGCCCTCATTCCTCTCATCTCATCTCATCTCATTGGTCTGCGCAGCTCCCTCACGCCTCTTATCTCCTCTCAGCTCTGCCCTCTCCGTGGTAAGTCATCCGTGCGCCTCATTCCTCTCCTCTCATCTCATCTCTCTGCTCTTCCCTCACCGTTTTGCTACAAACACAGCACCACCCAACAAAATCAACACCACAATCAACCCAAAACACAATCAACAAAATCAACAATCAACCCACCGGTCTACCACCACAACCAAGAAAATCAACAAAATCCATTTCAAACCCAACTCAAAATCAAACCCAAAATCCACAGAAAATCAACTCAAAATTTAACCCATTAACTGAAAACCCATAACCCAAACCCAAAATCAAAATCAAATACAAACCCAATGTTTCAATCATCTTCATCTTCTTCTTCATCATCATCATCATCATCTTCTATCTTCCTCTCAGCTTTCGAATTGTCAAAAAAAAAAAAAAAAAAGGATCTCAGCAGTGGAACGTTCTGGAGGTGAAGTGAAAGAGAAAAGGGAAAAGAAAGAAGACAAAATGAAAAGTAAAGTGAATGTTTTGGAGGGGAAAAAGGGCAAAGAAGTTACGTGTGTGGAGGTGTGTGGAGGAGAAAAAAGAGGGAAAAGAAAAAAGAATAAAGAGAAGGGTACGTGTGTGGAGGAGAAAAAAAAAAGGGAAAAAAAATGAAAGAAAGAAATGTTATCACAATATTTTCACAAATTTTTTCACAATAAATTTTAAAGAGTAGGTTATTATTAGCTAATATTGGTGAGAAAAAAATAATTTTTTTAGAAAGAGAAAAAAATAATTTTAATAGTACGTTAAAATTAAAATCAGTATCAATTTTATCACAATATTTTCACAATAAATCTTAAAAGATAGGTTATTATTAACTAATATTGGTAAGAAAAAAATAATTTTTTTAGAAAGAGAAAAAAGTAATAGTACGTTTAAATTAAAATCAGTATCAATTATCACAATAATTTCACAATACTTTCACAATAAATCTTAAGTGGTAAGTTATTATTAGCTAATATTGATGAGAAAAAAATAATTTTTTTAGAAAGAGAAAATTTGATTTAAGTATATAAAGTAGTTGATTTAAGTATGAAATAAACTCACATCCAAAAAAATAAAAAATAAAAAATAAACTCCCTTATATATACATTGTCTTTTTTGGTAATTTATCCCTCAAACTACAACTTTTATAAGTGTTAGCGAAACACTCAGCTTTTTCAAAAAGCACTTTTTAACAGTTTTTACCAAACACTCAGCTTTTTGAAACTCAACTTTTTCATTATGCACTTTTTGAAAACACAACTTTTTCAAAAAGCCCAACTTCAAAAAACTGAACCAAACTCACCCTTAGTTAATGTTATGCATTTTCTTTAGTACTTCACTTGTGCTCTTGTTGGATTTTATATCCTTGATACAATTACCTTGAGTTTTTGTATTGGTTAAGTGTTAGACATGCAAATGATACTTTGCATTGAGCTTATTAGCTTGCATGTCTGGATGTTCATTGAATGTTCATTGTGATCACTATTTATAGTGATTGTTCCTGTTTGGTCAAGTTATGCTTTATTACTTTAATTTTTAGTACTTGATAGCATTGTGCTTGCTCCATATGCATGTCAAGATTTCTGTTTACAATGATCGTTTTGTGTTGTTGTTGTTCGTATGGTTCAAGAGCTTCTCAGCTTCTAGAATTAGGATGTGAGTGAGTTTTGGCAACTGTTCCCAACTCACATGTTAAGTCTAGAGTCTGTTTTAGGGTTTTGTCACGGAATTGCCAAAAGGGGAGATTGTAAGATTGAATTTATTCAATCATGTATTGGTTATATTCCATGCCAAATTTGCTTGTAATTTAGCAATTAAATACCCTGTATTTAGGTGGGAATTATGTAAGGTTAGTGTGTGAGAGAGTGTGAAGAAAGCTTAAGAAGTGTGCACTTAAGAAGGGCCTCGCAATTGGATCTCGCGATTGGCTCTCAACTAGCGAGTCGCCAAAGGTGGCACACGTGTGAAACATGCAAGGGAGCTGAAGGGTCACGCTGGCGATAGCAGTACAGGACAAAACTTCTAGTCTGGTCAAACAGTTAGCTCGCGACTCAAACTCACGACTTGTTCCAATTAGGAGGTCAAGTCGCCAGAATGCCCTATTTGGTTGAAAAATGACTTTTCGCATTCCTCATACACCCTACTATATATGCCCTTATACCCACAAAATGTAGAGAGCTTCTAGTAAGAATTTTGAGAGAGAAACCTTAGAGAAAAGCAAGATTGACTCATCTACAATTTTCATCCTTTGATTCTCCAAATTCTTCTACTCTCACCCTCTCCATTGACATATCTTTGAGAGGTACATTTAACTAAATCTTTATTTCACCATAACCATATCAGTGAGGAGGTATATTGGTGCTTGGGAAGCAGTTCAGAGGGGACCAATTCATTTTGGTTGATGCAATGGGCGATTGCAAGATTCGGTAAGCTAGAGAAGACAAGGTTCGACGTAACCCTGTTGGAGAAAGAAGCTTGGAGGGCTTAAGTGCACTAGATAGATTAGGCTTAGAGGATCTTTTGCTATTCATGTATCCCAACTATATTCTCTAGTGGATTATTGACCGCTTGGAGAGCGGCAGAGAGGTTTTTCGCCGAGTACTTCGGTTTCCTCTTCGATAACACATTGCCGTGTTATCTTTGTGTTTGCATCTTTCTTCCTTTTTTTTTTCTACCTTTTAATTATTGCTGTGTTGGTTATTAATTATGGTTTAGAATGTGTTACCAATTTGGTTATAGCTTATTTTTCATTTTCCGCACATATATTGTTTGATTATAAGCTTGTGTTGGTAATTTTAATTTGGGGGTCTAAATGTTCATGGGTGTTTTACACACTATTTGAACTTTCAGTATTAATATATTCAAGTTCTCTTTTATGTTATATTATATTATATATAATTTATGTTCTTATTGAACCCTCAAGAAAATAATTTTAAAGTCACCACAGCCTTAAGGAATCATTAAGTCAACTCCTTGGAATTAGGGCCTTCATTTTTAATATAGTAGACAATGAGATAATTCTACCTAGTGAAAGTTATGGAGAAATTGTAACCAGCATTGATTTCCTGGAAATTATATGCAAAGGCTAAAAATGGTTTTTTTTCATAACATACCTTTCATACCTTGAAACATTTTCCTTGCAGAATCCTAGATCTTCCTAAGGATTTTTTTTTGACACATGACGGGGGTTTGAACTTGATTTTAAATTATACCATACTTGCGGCAAGCTTTATTTATTTATTTTATTTATTGCATTTTAGGTTTTGATTTAGGCTACACTTTACATGCTGGACTTAAACAGCCTTGGAAATGGCAAATATGGTGTTTTTGTGACTAGTTATTTTCCATTCAATGTGTTTTGAGGTGTTTGATTAAGGATATTGAAATGTGCTTGGTTGGACTTGGGAGTGCAAAAATAGGGTATTAACACATCTATCTATGTCTATATATATTTAAAAGTTAAAGTATAGTATTTATTGTTGCTATAATCCTCTTGAGCCACGTCAATGGCTACATCATCCACCCACTTCCAACATTCCCTCTGTTATTTTTAAATCCTTTTTTCTTATTAATTTCCCAAAGTAATGTTATGCTTTCTTCAAATTTTCCCCTCCCTTTTTTCTTTTTTCATTTCCCCACTATTATCTATTTTAAGATCATTTTTCCTATATCCCTTTTTCTTCCTATATTTTTGGCTTTTTTTATTATTCTCCTCCTCTTACTATAAATTTACAATTCTCTATTTCATTCTATACATAGTTTTTACACACAAAAAATGTTATTTCTCTCTCTCTCTCTCTCTCTCTCTTAAATTTTTTTTTTCATTTTTGGTGGATTTTTTTTTCTTGCATCTCTACTTTAGGTTGATGAATTTTTGTATTATTTGGAACTCTACTTTAAGTTGATGTGATTAAGTTGTATATTTAAGTTATTATCTTTTTTCTTCTCTGTGATTTCATAGATATTATCCTATTGCATTATAGATAAAGATAGTATCTAAGAAAATAATGTTAATTTATTATATAACATAAAATGACTTGGATAATTTGGTGTTTATTACAATATTTTTTATTTTTACTTTTTTCTTCTCATATTATTCTCTATAAATATCTTAGGGTAAACTATGTATTTGGTCCCTATCCTTTACACCATCTTTCAATTTAGTCCCTAATCTTTCAATTGTGTCAATTTGGTTGCTAACCTTTTAGTTTATTCTCACTTCAATAGAAGCTAATTTTTTATTTTGGCCATTAGACACGTCATCAATTTTCATCCAAAAGATAATGGCAGAGACTAAATTGATACAGTATTCAAAGTTTAGGGACCAAATTGACACAATTGAAAGGTTATGAATCAAATTGAAATATGGTATATAAGGTAGGGACCAAAAACATAGGTGAATGTTCAAATAGTGTGTAAAACACCTATGAACGTTTAAACCCCCAATTCACAAATTATCAACACAAGCTTAAAATCAAACAATGTATGTGCGAAATATGAAAATAAGCTAAAACAGATATGGTAAAACAATCTAAACCAAAATTAATCACAACCATAGTAGTAATTAAAAGGCAAAGATTAAGGGAAAAAAGATGCAAACATAAAGACAATATAGCGATGTGTTATTGAAGAGGAAATCGAAGTCTTCGGCGAAAAACCTCTTCGCCGCCCTCCAAGCAGTCAATAATCCACTAGAGAATAAAGTTGGGATACATGAATAGTAGAAGACCCTCCAAGCCTAATCTACCCAGTGCACCTAAGCCCTCCAAGCTTCTTACTCCAACAGAGTTACATCAAACCTTGTTTTCTCTAGCTTACCAGATCCTGCAATCATCCATTGCATTAATCAAAATGAATTGGTCCCTTCTGAACTGCTTCCCAAGTATCAAAATACCTCCTCACAGATATGGTTATTGTGAGATAAGGATTTGGCTAATGTATCTCTCAAGGATATATCAATGGAGAGGGTGAGAGTAGAGGAATTTGGAGAATCAAATGATGAAAATTGTGGATGAGTTAATCTTGTTTTTCTCTAGTGTTTTTCTCTCAAAATTCTCTCTGGAGACTCTCTACATTTCGTGGATATAAGGGTATTTATAGTAGGGTGTATAAGAAATGCGAAGAGTCAGTTACAACCAAGCAGGACATTCTGGCAACTCGAGCTTGCAACTGGAATGAGTCACAAGTTTGAGTCGCAAGCTAACTGCCTGGCCAGACTAGAGGTTTTGTCATGTAGTACAATAGCTGACATAACCCTTCAGCTCCTTTGTGGGATACTGCCATTGGCGTGTGCCAAGGGATTATCTAAGATGTTTACATATTTGCATCAAATTGGATCAAGCAGTAATTGGAATATGTGTTTTAGGGAAGTGCTACTGCGTTTTATGAGTAATTTCGGTTCATGGCTGGAAAAAAGTGATTTCATATATATAACATGCAATACATGATAATTACTGGTAATTATAAGTATTTTGTGTTGAAGTTCAAAGCAGTTTGCAACAAATGCTTATATAATAAAAACAAGAAGAAGATTATGCTTCTTGCGCGCAAACATTACTAAAATTATAGTCCCTGAAGGATTGAAGCCATCGCTTGCTAATTATCCAAGCCTAACATTGTAGGGGTCTGAAGCAAATGACTTGTGTTTCTCATCATATATTCTCCATGCAATGGAATTTGCCTGATGCCTTAATACTCTGTAATCAACACACTTGTTTTGTGTCATCTCATTGCCTCAACTGTATGGGGAAACATAAACAATCTTTGTAGTACTGACTTCAAAGGAAAGTATAGTAAATTCTTACAAGGGCTTTTATTCTTTTTCGAGCTAGATGAGTTCACCTCAATATTTCCATTATTTTCACCAGATTTCCATCTTGACAACTTACCCACGGGGCACTATTTCCATTATTATAACACATTAAATAGTAAAGAAGTCAATACAATAGACTTGATGTAATTTTACAAATTTTACAAACTCAGCTGGGTGATGAAAACCCAACTGAGTTACACAGGTCGCCACATCCTTTAACCTTTTATGATAGATTGAATTATATGATCATATATTCATTCATTTCACATGTCCATGCATTCATATCTCACTCCTTAGATGTTAAATATTAATATTTAAAAAATAAAAATAAAATGTCAAATCCTTTAGTTATCTCACTCTATTTTGCAACCTGCATTTAGTCTTATCAAGGGACAAAATGGTAATTTCACACCTCGGGGGCAAAACCATAATTTTGAATTAATCTCCAATTGCTTCATTTAAAATAATCTTAAAGTCATAATGATCAAAATGAGATGTCACAAGCCTTAATTATATCACTAGTTTTAAAGATATCATTAATCTAAGCTTTAATAGCTAAAGATGCATTTCTGTGAAACAAGACCAACGACGTGTGATTATGAAAAATTAATTTTAATTGGTCCAATTTAAAGTTCCTAGCGTGTTATGATCCTATTGGTCAAGAAGTCATAATGATCAAAATGAGATGTCACAAGCCTTAATTATATCACTAGTTTTAAAGATATCATTAATCTAAGCTTTAATAGCTAAAGATGCATTTCTGTGAAACAAGACCAACGACGTGTGATTATGAAAAATTAATTTTAATTGGTCCAATTTAAAGTTACTAGCGTGTTATGATCCTATTGGTCAAGGTGGAAAATAATCATACGTTGCATGTATCTAATTCAGTTTGGAAAGTCAACATTTATGAAATCTGTTAGGTTCTAAGACTTTAGAAATTAATGTATTAGAACTTCAACCTGTAATATGTTGACAAACCATGATCAAAACATAGAGTTTAGGTTTAGGCTTGCTCAAATTGGAATCAAGCGATTGCAGAAAGTATTGGACAAAATCTGCAAGGCTCGATCGACTAAAAATTAGACTCAATTGATCGAATCTCGTGCAGATTTATTTTTCTGCAAAAATTTCAATTCAACCCAAGCCCATTTGACATGTAGGGTTTTGTGTTTTACTCCAAGTATAAAAGGAAAAACTCTAACTACGTTTTAAAAGTTTTTTTGGAGTGTTGTGTGTTGAATCTTTTGTGAGATTTAGATGTGTTTATCTTCATACACACATAGAGCTATCAAGATCAAGATTTACATCAAGAACTTGATGGTTGATTCAGTTGCTGCTTAAAGAACTTAAAGAAGATTTGAAATCTTTGAGTGGAGTCTCAAAGTCGCAAGTAGGAGAACTTGTGATTGCAGTGGATCAAAAAAAGAAGTAGTTCGTAGACTTGGAGCTATTACGTGGTCGTGGTAGTAAGTTTTCTATTCGAGGTAACAATAGGTTGTTAGTGGTCTAAGTTCTACTGTAAAAACTTCAATTCTTTCATAGTGAATCTATTTTACCTTGAAGATAATTAGGTTAAATCATCCCCAGGTTTTTTACTGAATTGGTTTTCTTGGTTTATTATATCATTGTGTTCTTTATATTTCCACATTATTTACATGATATAATTTTATTGTGTTAACCTAGATTTGAATAATTTATCTAAGTAATCACTTGACTAAATAAATAGGTTAAACAACTTGTGTTAAGGGGTCTAAAAACATTCAAAATTGTTAATTTTGGATGAAATTAATCTCTTATTGGGTGAAGTTAATGTTGATCGGCTATACTTGAGGCCCAAGTTAGTGTTAATGAGGCCAAAATTTATAAATATCATAGAGTTTTTTTTTTTTTTTTTTTAATATATATATATCAGGATATATCATAGAATTAATAATAAAATTGTGCAAAAAGATCCTTTGGTGGTTCGACCCTCCTGTACTCAGATCATTAAAAGAGTAAACACCAGTTCTCCTTTTCTTGGATTTACAGCTTGGTACTTTTTACCTCACTCCTCAAAGGTTCTAGAGAAGATCACCCTCATGGCATTGAATATCCATATTCACTGAGAATCGTTTGCATCCAGTGGTTTTCAACTATAGCTCATAACTAATATAATCATCATATACATAATTGAGGAATTTATCAAAGCCATCATTAGAAAGTGTTTTCAAGCTTTATAGGATCAACTCCCTCATCATGACCTGCTAAAATGTATTGGTTGCTCATTGATGATGCCGAAAATCTCACCAGTGAGTTGCACGATGCTTGTATGCTCGAAAATAAACCTGCACAACAAAAGAAGAGAGAACCTTTCGAGGAGCACCGGTGTGGTGCCGGCCGAATACCCTCCGAAGGTTAAGTCAGAAAGATTCTCACAACTCTAGAGTGCTAGAGAGGGGTTTATTATGCGTACCTCGATTTGTGAGGGTATTGAGGCTTTTATAGTAGTCGAAAGTTGACCTTTTTTACTTGGAGTCGAAGTCTTTCCTTGTAGAAATCCTCTTGAGGAGTCCCCAACGTGATGGACAAGTCATATTCCTTATAAAGAAGATCTCCATCGATGCACGCAGCTTCTAGAACCCTAATTGTGCTAGGACTCTAATTACCCCTAGAATCTAGGGGGTGTGCCGCAAGTATTCCCCATATAGGGATTCTGTCTGACATGTGGCCAGCAAATCCGTTCTCACTGAGTCTTGCACCTAATGGGCCCATCCATCAACATTGCTTGGATCCGTCAGCTTATTTTCTCCTCTTCAGTTGCCCCCTTCACCCTATGGGTCCGTGATCTCGGAGTGAAAGGACCCATGGGGTGATGGTTCGATTTAGATCTTGAGGACTTAAATTTTGTACCAAGGCACTTGTGAGTGACTTGGTCCGTCCTTCCACCCGTAGGTAGCAAGACTTAAATTTTGAATGAGAATCAAATACCGTTAGCATCCTTGATCGTCGGTATCCTTGGTTGTCGATCCATCCCATTGGGATGAGGATTAGGTGTCCGTCGGCTTCCTTTTTGTAGTGTTTAACCCTCTAAGGTCATTTTGAAGTATTGTCGTTTGTCTTATGCTTATCCATAGTATTGGGCATCCTTCTGCACGGTAAGCCATTGATACACTGCCCCCCGAGACGCATAATGGAACTTTCAACCTTTGGGACACGTTGTAGTCCTCTATTAGCGTCCCATTCTTAAGGCATTTTATCCGTCTACTTTGGATCATAGACTTGCTGATGGGACTGAGTGTTACCTCATCATCAAAGTTTTTTATTTTATATATATATATATATATAGTTTTTTTTTTTTTTTTTATTGTGTGTGCGTCCATTTTATATATATATATATATATATATGGACATGCATGGGCCTCCACTTTTCTTTTTCTTTTTTTATTTTCTCTCTTTTTTTTTTTTTTTTTTTTTTTTTTTTTGGTATCCGTCCACCTTTTTGTGGACATGCATGGCTCCGTCCATCTTCTTCTTCTTCTTCTTTTTTTTTTTTTTTTTTTTTTTTTTTTTTTTTGAATGTGGACCTCCGTCCACTATGCATGGCTACGTCCCTTCTCTCCTCTTTTTTTTTTTTTTTTTTTTGTGTTGAATGTGGACCTCCGTCCACTTTCTTGTGGGCATTCATGGCTCCATCCCTTTCTCTTTTTTTTTTTTTTTTTTTTTTTTTTTTTTGAATGTGGACCTCCGTCCACTATGCATGGCTACGTCCCTTCTCTTTTTTTTTTTCTTTTTTTTTTTCTTTTTTTTTTTTTTTTGTGTTGAATGTGGACCTCCGTCCACTTTCTTGTGGGCATTCATGGCTCCGTCCCTTTTTTTTTTTTTTTTTTTTTGTGTTGAATGTGGACCTCCGTCCACTTTCTTGTGGACATTCATGGCTCCGTCCCTTTTTTTTTTTTTTTTTTTTTTTTTTTTTGAATGTGGACCTCTGTCCACTTTCTTGTGGACATTCATGGGCCTTCATCCATTTTTTTGTCCGTCCACTTTGGTCATGGACTTCATATTATTATTTTATTTTTTGTCCGTCCACTTTGGTTATGGACTTGCTGTCGATACCAAGTGTGACCTTCTCATCTTGTTGGTCATCCACTTTGAGGTCGTGGACTTCTTGAGGTGACTAAGAGTTACCTCGTCATCTTGTGGGTCGTCCACTCGGGGTCATGGACTTATTGAGGTGACTAAGAGTTACTTCGTCACCTTGTGGGTCGTCCACTTGGGGTAGTGGACTTTGTTAAGGTGACTAAGTTTTACCTCGTCACCTTGATGGTCGTCCACTTGGGGTCGTGGACTTGTTGAGGTGACTAATTTTTACCTCGTCACCTTGATGGTCGTCCACTTGGGGTAGTGGACTTTGTTGAAGTGACTAAGTTTTACCTCGTCACCTTGATGGTCGTCCACTTAGGGTCGTGGACTTGTTGAGGTGACTAAGTTTTACCTCGTCACCTTGATGGTCGTCCACCTGGGGTAGTGGACTTTGTTGAAGTGACTAAGTTTTACCTCGTCACCTTGATGGTCGTCCACTTGGGGTCGTGGACTTGTTGAGGTGACTAAGTTTTACCTCGTCACCTTGATGGTCGTCCACTTGGGGTCGCGGACTTATTGAGGTGACTAAGTTTTGCCTCGTCACCTTGATGGTCGTCCGTCCATCTTGTGGACTTAGTTTATATCCGTCCATTTTTTGGACTTAGTTTATTAAGTAGGAAGAACACAAGCGTGTCTGACTATTTCTCTTATTGAAAGAAAACCATCTAGAACAAAAAAGGTACCTGCCCCCTTGGGCTTAAAAAGGCACTTGTAGAAAGAATCGTTTGAAGAAAAAACTTGTGATAGCAAAACTAAATAATAGCAAAAATTGTTCGTAGTAAAAAACTAATAAAAACTTAATAATAAACTGGAAACTGGGGGGGGGGGGGGGCGTCGATGCTCTTCATGTCGTCTCTACTGGTGGTATCTCCGTAGGTGCTCCGTGCTCCATGGTTGCTACAGCTTTTGCCCGTCCAGCGTCTTGAAGTGGTAAGTTCCCTTCCATCTCCATCATAGCAATGTAGCACTCTCGTGCGGCCAGCTGATTTCCTCGCAGCTCTCCCACCCCGTGCTCCGTAGGAAATTTGATCATTAGGTGGTATGTTGACGTTACCGCCTTCCATGAGTTGAGGGTGGGTCGTCCGATGATAGCATTGTAAGCAGATGAGCAGTCGACCACAAGGAAAGTCATCTCCTTTGTGATCCGTTGAGGATAATCACCTATTGTTACCGAAAGTGTGACCGCGCCTAATGGGAATACCCTCGTACCTCCAAAGCCAATCAGCGGAGCATTTGTCGGTATTAACCGTTCTCTATCAATCCTCATCTGCTGGAACGCCGGGTAGTATAAGATGTCCGCTGAGCTACCATTGTCGATTAGCACTCGGTGCATGTTGAAGTCTCCCACTTGTAAGGTGATAACAAGCGCGTCCTCATGAGGGTGGTGAAGACGTCGGGCATCCTCTTCTGAGAATCCTATGATCGGGCTTTCCATCCGTGCTATTCTTGGTACGGAGCCCGTTAGCTGGACGTTATGAACCATCCTGAGGTATGTTTTTCTGGCCTTTTTGGACGACCCTATAGTTGTCGTGCCCCCTGTGATCATTCTTATATCCCCTATAGGTGGTCTGGGGTGCTCATTATCTCGGTGGGGTGGCTGCTCTTGATGTTGATGATCCGTCCTTTCCTTACTGACGAACTTCTGCAACTTTCCCTGTCTAATGAGGGCTTCAATCTGCTGTTTCAGGTCATAGCAGTCAGCTGTGTCATGTCCGTGATCGCGATGGAAGCGACAGTACCTATCTCTGGACCGTTTGTTGGGATCTCCCTTCAGCTTTCCAGGGAAAGTTAATGTCCCCTCATCCTTGATTTGCATGAGGACTTGGTCGATAGGGGCAGTTAGTGGAGTGAAGCTTGTGAATCTCCCCGTAGGGGGCTCGGAGCGCCTATCATCCCTTCGCTCTCCGGTTCTTGCCGTCTTCCGCCCTCTTTCCTCTCGGGCATCTTCCTGCCTTTCTCTCTTCTTAGGCTTTTCCTCGCGAGCTAGTAGAGCGTCTTCGGCATTCATATATTTTGTGGCCCTGTAGAGCACGTCCGGCATAGTTTTCGGGTCATTTTTATATAGTGAAAACAAAAACTTACCCTTCCTCAGCCCATTCGTAAATGCTGCTACGAGTATTTTATCGTCGGCCTCATCAATCGAAAGTGCCTCCTTATTGAAACGGGTTATGTAAGATCTCAACGTCTCGTCTTCTCGCTGTCTGATGCTCATTAGGCAAGCCGTCGACTTCTTGTACCTGTGTCCCCCGATAAAGTGAGACGTGAACTGGGCGCTCAATTCCTTGAATGTGCTGATGGAGTTCGGTGTCAACCGACTGAACCAGATCCTCGCGGCTCCCTTCAATGTTGTAGGGAAAGCCCTGCACATTATTTCATCCGCGACCCCCTGAAGGTGCATCAGAGTTTTGAACGTCTCTAGATGATCTAGAGGGTCCTTTATTCCGTCATAACTGTCGATCTGTGGCATCCGAAACTTGTGCGGTAAGGGGAAGGAGTTCACGGCTGCAGTGAAGGGTGAATCTGTGCGGTTGACGAGATCGTCAAGGTCACTAGAAACTCGCCCCTTGAGTGCGTTCATCATAACTTCCATCTGCTCTTTTATCGCCTGCATCTCTGCGACGATATGTGGTGGAGTGGCATCCATGAGGGATGGCATGCTCATGTTCTGCCTCTCTGGTCTGCTGGGGGCGTGGCTGCCTTCAGGTCTCTCCTGGTTTTTTCTTGCGCCGCTGGTCCCCTCTTGGTCTTCTTGCTAGTCGTCTCGTACTGCGTTTTTCTGGCGTAGCTGTTCCTCCAAATCGAAATTTTGTTTGGTGAGGCGCTCCACTGCGGCCGCCAGAGTTCGAACTTGTCTCTCAAGGGCAGTCGTAGGTGGTTCCTCCCCTTGAACATCGTTGGTGGTTGCCATCGAGCGTGTGAGTACCATGCAACCCTTTTGTCCTTGAAACGATAATATGGCTTACGAATCGAGCAATACGTCGTTCCCCACAGACGGCGCCAACTGATGATGCCGAAAATCTCACCAGTGAGTTGCACGATGCTTGTATGCTCGAAAATAAACATGCACAACAAAAGAAGAGAGAACCTTTCGAGGAGCACCGGTGTGGTGCCGGCCGAATACCCTCCGAAGGTTAAGTCAGAAAGATTCTCACAACTCTAGAGCGCTAGAGAGGGGTTTATTATGCGTACCTCGATTTGTGAGGGTATTGAGGCTTTTATAGTAGTCGAAAGTTGACCTTTTTTACTTGGAGTCGAAGTCTTTCCTTGTAGAAATCCTCTTGAGGAGTCCCCAACGTGATGGACAAGTCATATTCCTTATAAAGAAGATCTCCATCGATGCATGCAACTTCTAGAACCCTAATTGTGCTAGGACTCTAATTACCCCTAGAATCTAGGGGGTGTGCTGCAAGTATTCCCCATATAGGGATTCTGTCTGACATGTGGCCAGCAAATCCGTTCTCACTGAGTCTTGCACCTAATGGGCCCATCCATCAACATTGCTTGGATCCGTCAGCTTATTTTCTCCTCTTCACTCATAGACGTATTGTTCATGTGCAGATGTGTACATTCATGACCTAAAACAAATCTAAAGGTGTTGCTAACGATCTCACTCGTAACATTCCATAAAACAAAGTCCTATACGATAGACATATATTCCTAACTCTACTTCCTTTCCCTTACGAGAGAGAAAGATTTCTGCATTTTCTTATAGGTATTGACGCATAAATTCAAGCGTTTTTTAGCGATGCGATAATCTTGGTCACTTTTATCCTCTAGATTGATAGCACAATCTTTATAACAGCGTAAAAACACATCTTCCAAATTTCCTTTCATTATGTACGTCTTGACAAAATAAAGATATCTGATTTGTAAAGCAATTATGAAATTTGAGATAAACGTGCGTTATCAAGTTTTGGGAGATGAGTAACTAGGATTAGAACTAAAGGGGGATGGGAAGTGGTAGACACAAGGTTAGTAGCTTGCACTTTAACAGAAAAAAGGATAACGAAAACCGTCATCCACAACAAAAATTTTCTCATGAATTTCCTATCCATTGATATGCTCTCACTTTAGAAAATTTATTATTTTTAAGCTAATTATAGAATGATCATTAAGACTTTAACTCTTACACTTTATATACAATTGAGTGATTTGCCACCTTTGAAATGAACGCTATTTAAACTATAAATTGAGTTATTTTAAATTTTAAATTTTAAATTTTAAAAAAATAAGTGTTATCTGATAATACTGACCTATTAGAAGCATGGGAAATTTTATGTTAGGCACATTACAATTTAAGTAATGACTTTTAGCTGGGGTCACAAGATTTCAGAGTAACTTTTACGTGAATGCACATTTTCACGTTTTACGTGAATGCACATTTTCACGAAGCCATATTTTCTTGTAAGAGTATCTAAAGGTTCAAGTTAACATTTTTGAATGCCTAAACCAATAATCTCAAACATTTATAAAATGTCAATTTGTATGATCAAATTTATTTGCAGTCCCTTACTCTCTCCCTCGTGTGTGTGTGTGTTTATTTCTTAAAAAAAGAATGGGTAATTGTCCCATATTATTTAAGAGAGTATGTTCTATATAGTATAACTTACCTCACCATTCCTTAAAATTTACCGTAACTTTTGAGTTGAGTTTGTGACGTGTCTTTATATTAAAACATCTTTCCCTCTTCCTTGTGTATGTATATGTGTTTGTTTCTATAAAAAAATAAAAAAATAAATAAAAATTATTTGCAATAGGTACTATTCAAAAGGGGAAAAAACCTTAAATTGAGTGATTTGACATATCTAAAATAAATACTATTTAAACTATAAACTGAGTTATTCTTATTATTATTATTTTTTATTATTTAAGTGTTATCTAACAATACTAACCTTTAAGAAACTTGAGACATTTTGTGTTAGGAACATTACAATTTAAGTGATATCTTTTGGCTAGAGTCACAAGATTTCAAAGTAACTTTTACATGAATGCACATTTTTCACAAAAGTCATATTTGCTAGTAAGAGTACCTATAAAGGTTCCGGTTAACATTTTTGGATGTTTGAACCAATAATCACAAAAATTTATAAAATGTCAATTTGTACGATTGAACTTATTTGCACGATCAAATTAATAATTAATTTTCTTGTTAACATTTATAACTGATTTCATGCAAAATTGGTAAAAATTAATTGATTAAATAATTAATTAGCTAATTTGATTTATTTGGAATTAATTTACTGAGCTCGGAGATCAAGGAAATCTGAAAAATGAGTTACAATTCGATTCTTCGAAGGAAATCAGATCACAATTAAAACAGGAAAGCAAGGAACCGAAAAGTAAAGAATTTGGAGGATTCCTGGAACAAGTGCCAGTTGGCACTTGGACCAGAACATCCAAATTTCCTTCATTTTTTTCTCTGGCTTGCTTTCCACTCAGTTTGACCTTGCACCCAACATATTTTCACTCAGAAAATCATAAATGTCTTTAGTCACACACTGCCCAGAAACTCATCCTTGACCCCTAGCATTCAATATAAATACCCCCTCTCTAATGTAAGTTCAAGTTACCCCAAATTTTAGGGAAAAAAAAAACCTGAAATTTCTTCATTTCTCTCATTGTCCCTATTCTCTAGAGCTAGTAGTAGGAAGGTTTCTTTTGTATTTTGGTCCTCTTGGTCCCAACTCAATAGAAGGGGTACCTTGGTCCTCTTGGTCTTAAGCTATCAACTTTCTATTAACGAATCCTACTCTCTAAAGAAACTTTCTTGCTTGGAGTGCTAGTGCATCCATATAAGATTTCTAAACATTTTTCTTTAATTATACCCTAATTCTTTTAGATTCAAGCATGTTTTATTTCCTAGTTCTTGATTGATTTCTATCTTAGATCTAGGTTTTTTTTAACTTTCACATGTTTTAGGGTTTCAATTCACATAACATGTTCACATGTTCTAGGTTAGGGTTTATCATATAACACATACATATTCACTTTGCTTTAAAGTTTTTGCATGCTTAGATTAGGGTCACTGGGCCCGTATCAAAGTTGAAACCGACAATATATAGCCAAAATGCTGAAAACTTAGCCAAAGGAGTTAGCCATTTTTAGTAGCATCATAAAGCTTGATTATGGCTTAATTTATATTAAATCAAGATCAAACAGCGTTGGATTGGTACAACTAAGGTGTCATTGAAAAGTTTTAATGACAAACTTTAATTTGGCATTCTTGGAGTACATTAATTTCGCACAAGTAAGAAAAAATTACAAGAATTATCAAAATGGACTTTTGAACCAAAAACTTGTGTTTAGAACCGTCTTCCAAAGCTTCTAATTTACCAAATTTGAAAATTGGAGCCATAAAAGGGATATCTTTTGAAAAATAGACATCACCAGCTTTTTAAAGACACTTCACTTCTACCTTTTTTCAGTCAAAAAAAAGACACCTCACTTGACCCCAAACAGAGCTCGAAAAGGCCAAAAAACATACACAAAAATAGAAGAATTAGACAACCCATTTACTGGGTCCAAACTCCAAAACTAGCTTGTGCGGTAACTTTGCACCAAATTTTGCTACACATCATGAATGGGTAATCCAAAACGTTGGTACTTTCATGAAGTAGGGTCAATTATCTATGTCTTGGAACAAAAGATTCGTCAAGATCATCTCCAGATTGAAAGATATCAGTGTACAAGTTTGTCCAAAAATCACCTTTGCAAATTTTTTGTCTTGAACCACCTTACTAACCGCTTGAATAACTTTTCAACCACAGTAACAAATGAAATAAAGTGTGTAACTTTGGAAAGTAGGGTGCGAGTCTTTTTCGATGACAACAAGAACACAAAAATCAAAATGCCAGAAGCTCTCCAAACAAGTGCTCCAAGATACAACCTGAAAATAGAAAATTTTGAGCTGACAATGAGTAGGAAATTGGAAAAAAAGAGGGGCTGGGAAGAAATAGGCCCAATCCCCATTTATTTAACTGACCCTTCACCTGCCATTGGCAACCAAGCCTCTCGTAATCAAAAAAAAAAAAAAAAATGTTGGAAATTCTCTCTCTCTCTCTCTCTCTCTCTCTCTCTCTCTAGAAAATTCCCAAAATAATAATCCTTCATTAATACCTTAATAATCCTCTCTTAAGTAAGCTTCTTTACCCTTTAATTGTCTTGTCTTTTTAGCACTTTCTTTGCATAAATAATAGCATGCTTGTTTGGGTGGTGTGATTAACAACATGCTCGATGAATATAATTGGGCAATTAACATGTTATATACATGATTTAATTATTTGATTAACATACTAATTATGTACTCTACTTGATTATCTGCTTGCATGTTTAATTATGTCCTTCACATGAGATTATATACTTATCAATGCAAACCCATTTTTTATTCTCTGAGTATGATTTACCATGCTTCTTTAAATGGATTGTTTGGATGATTTTAGACTCATTCATGTTGATTTAAGTAAGTAATTAGTCTCGTGGATTCCAGTTAACTCAACTAATAAAATCTCTGATGTTGAGCAGATGCCATAGGTTGAAACTCTGTTAAAAAAAAAAAAAAAGTATATAATTAGTCTCTTATTTATTTATCAATCAAAAGTTTTCACTGCCATGGCCAAAGTGGATCATATGATATGTTATAATCTTATCAAATGAAATGCTTAATTTTATCACAAACTATAAATCAAAAAATTATGAGTTCACAAGAATTTGTGATTTAAATATTCTATATACGAATCTCATTCACATACCTAAATCATATACAATACATCTCAAAAACTAAACAGTCTTATAAAATAGAACACATTTATTGGAAAGACAATTTCTTATCAATTGGATTTTAAGGCACAAATCCCAAAAATAGTGCTGGATATTTTATTTTAAAAAGAAAAAGACATTTTATTTTATGAATACCTAAACAATGGTGTTACTGCATTAAAGGGGCTATTTTTTTTTTTTTTTTTTTTTATGGGAAAAGGCGCTAAATATTTTAAGAAGTGCTAATAATTTTGAAAAAAAAAAAAGGATAATTCTTTGGACCAATTTTATTAATGATTTTTTTTTATTGACTACAAAATACTTAATCTTTGGAATTAAAAAAAAAATTTATTTTGCTTTTCTTATATAAATATATATATATATATATATATATATAAAACCGAAGCCTCCTACTTTTTTGCTAAGCTCCACAAATTTCCATGTCAGCATTATTTAAAAAAAAACAAAAATTTTGATTTTTTTTTCCCTAAAACCCGATAATACAAAAACCTAAATTCTGATTAAACCCAATAATACATGAGCACGTTTAGGACTCCTTCCTCAATCTCACTCACATTTAAGACTCTTGCCTCTAACTTTTGGTTGACATTTTGTTACTCGCACAACAATTTTCTACGTAATCTCTCTTTTTTTAAAATTATTTTTACTTCAAATGATCCACACGTAGTGAACCTCCTTCTCTCCCGCTCCAGTCTTCCTTCGCACAATCACTCCTCTCTTCACACTGCCCCTATCATGGAATGGCAATGTTGAGATGTGGCTCAAGAGTCCTAAAGATGTGAAAGTCATACAAATACAAAAACTACCATGGAATACATATGAATTTTTTTATAAATAAAAAAAAAAAAAAATTATGCTCCACAAACCCTAAACGTAAAATCATTGTAGCAACTTCTCAACTCTCAAAATTGGATGGTCAAGTTGGAGCCATTGTGTTGTGGTAAGCTAGTAGCTTTTCTATTTAGGAGTCCTTATTTTTCAATTGGCATGAAAAGTTGTATTTCTGGTATAAAGTTGTAGTTCTGGTGTTTTGCTTAATTTCCACCATATTCAATGTTTACTATGCGAGTGTGGAGGTTAATTAATTTTTTGTAGTTCATGTTTGAATAAAAGAGTAGTGGGCGGGGTTAGTTTTGTTGTTTCTTTTTCTCTCCTCCAATTTTCATCTTTAATATAATTCTTTTATTATTTGCTAGATTATAAAGTAAATATATATGTATGAGAAATTTGGTTTGTTTTCCTATGATCTCACCAAATTTATGGAAAAGAAACTCGAGACTGTAACAACAGTTTGTGATCGGTATGTAATAGTGATTATTAGCATTTGGATGCATTACAATTTCTTATAGCATTATTCTTGAGAAATCAAAGGCATATATTACACCATTATCCAAAGCTTTTTTATGCTCTTGACATCATACTTTTAAGAATTGTAAGTTTTGATTTATAACTGTTAGATTTTTCCAATGAGAATCTTCACTTGGAAATATTGAATTGCATATTTTAAGTTTGAAGTTACAAAAATAGGTAAGGTTGATAGATAAATTTAAAAGAAAAGATAAAAATCAAATTATAGATAGATGCACTGTGGGTATCAGAATTTTGTTATTTTCAAGGCTTACATTAATTAGATTGGCTTTTTTTGGGGACGGTGTTTTGAAATTCTTTTATGTATTATTATAGAAGATTGGCTTTTTAATGAGAAAGTATACTGTTTTGGTTTGTGATAAACGAGTTTCCATAACTTAAGGGTAGTTTTTGGTTTTCTTTTTATGTTATAATATGTTCATGAACTTTGAGGTTTGTAAGATTTTTTTTGAAGTTTGTGAAAAATTTTGAATTATACTTTTTTATTTTCCTCTTGTTTTCATTAGAAGAAAAAGTCCACTAAGAGGGATGGATTGCACCTCAATAGATTTGAATTTGATTTAAATTATCAAATATATAATTTATTAGGAACTCCTCTTTTATTGTTAAATATGATCATGAATCGAGTTATGATTAATTGATTGATGATCAATGTGATTGACCAAGAATTTAAATTTATTTTTTTTCTCAATTCAAAAATATAAGTGGTGCTTTCTCTCTCAAAAAAAAAATGGTTAATTAAATTTAATTTCTAGACAGTTTCCTACTGATATAGATTGTACTTAAAATTGCAAAATATTTAGTAATGTATAGATCCTATGAAGTTAAATATGAAACTATTATATGCCTCCCTTAAAGGTAATATATGGACTTAATTAAAGTTTTACATCCTTCTAAAAAAAAAAAAAAAACCTAAAGTTTTACATAATGAATAATGTTTTTTTTTAATGCATTGTGGCAACATGGTTGAGATTTATATGCAAACTACAAGTCTACAAATTGAGTAAATACTAAAAGAAATATTTTTATTCATGTTTGACATCAAAGTATCTTGATATCTTAAAATATGCATATGAAAATGTTGATCATGTATGTTTCATTCTGAAACATGATGTCTAAGAGGCGATAAGTATGTCATGTCTTTCCTCATGTTGTGAATATCTATTAATTGTTTTTGTGGAAATGAATAGGATGGGAGAAACATTAGTAGTATGTATTTGACTATTTGTTTCATCTTATAAAAAATGACATAATATGGTTATTTCTCTCTCTCTCTCTCTCTCTCTCTCTCTCTCTCTCTCTCTCTCTCTCTCTCTCTCTCTCTCTCTCTCTCTCTCTCTCTCTCTCTCTCTCTCTCTCTCTCTCTCTCTCTCTATATATATATACACACACAGTGTTTTGTCTTATAAAAGTTAATTCGTTTGTAACTATCCGGTGCATTGCACGGGATAGCGACTAGCTTTTTTAATATGATAGAACCATTGAATGCGCTATTTTTGTATCAAATTATTTGGTTTTGACATTTTCTCAAACTTAAATTTATCTCTTATTGTCATAGTCATCAATTTATCATGGATTTCTTTTTTCAAAGTTAATTTTTGTTTTTGGTTCTTAAAGTTGATTTTTTTTTTTTTTTTTTTTTTTTTAAGGCGGATGAAATTAGATACCGGATAGGATATGACAGCATAATTTATATATATGAGAAAATAAATAATAACTTCTAGCTTTAGAGTCAAAGGAAATTGTTGCCAATTTACTACACCTTAATAGATGATTAATTTGATATGTAGTCAGAATTGTTTCTTTTCTTTTATTTACAGTTTTTTTTTTTTTTTTTTTTTTGAGAATGTTTTATTTACAGTTTGTTAGCACTAAATAGATACTAAATCAATGCTAAGTTTTACTTTTCACGTATTAATTTATTTTTGTATAATTTTCATTGTTAAATAGTTTTAAAAAAAAATTCATACTTTCGTCACCCCCAAACAGGGCTATGCTTGGACCCTGCCCCCAATTTTTTTTTTTTTAATTAGTAGTACATATATAGTTACTAATTTTAGCAATTTGGTTCAATAATATTACACTTGGCTTCCTTAACAATATCATCAATCCTTTTAATGATCATAAAAAAAAATATAGATCTAAAATCAAAAACAAAATAAACAACCCAAAAAAATTAGCCCAACAACAAAAATTACCAATAGCAAAGATAAAAATTAAAAAAATAAAGTCCTATTAGCCAATTTTACCCAAAACAAATAACATGACCCTTTAAAAGAATTTTAAACAAAATAATTTTGCCCTTATCTAAACTACAAACATACACCAAAGTTTCTTTTCATAAATAATTACATTGTAATATATTAAAAAAAAACAATGATTTGTCTTTGTTTTTGTTCACGGCTTGTTAATACTGCTAGTGTTGGCTACACGTGCTGCCCCAGTAGTGAGAAAATTAATATAGATTTTGTGTGTGAAACCGTGAATTTTGGCTCGTCCAATTTGATTATATTAAAAAAGAAGTCTAAGAATACAACAAAATATCACAATATTTTCACAATATCTTCAATTTTAGGATCCGAATAGATTTTTATTTTATTTTATTTGAGAGAAATGCTACATTCATAACATTTTTAGAACAAATTCTAAATGACAAGTTATTATTGGTTTTAAGCTGATAACATTGTTATTGTTATTCTCAAAACATTTATTTTCAGTTGTGGTTAGTTACAGTCTCATATTTTATTATTTTATTTCGACTTGTAAGAAATTGATACTTCAATATTTGTAAAAATATTGTGAAATTTGTTGTATCGATATAACAATATATATGTCAGCTTACATAACTATTTAAAAGAAAAAAAAATGCAAACCGATTACTGGGGAAAAAAAAACCTTTAGGCACGGTAGAAATTAATATTAAAATGTTGTGGACTTAGCATTTTTTTTTTATCTATAAGAAACTGAGATTTCAACAATTGTGAAAATATTGTGATAATAATAAGTGTTGTAACATTTTTTCAAAACATTTATTTTCAGTTGTAGTTAATCATAGTATTTTATTTTATTATATTATTTTATTTCGACTTGTAAGAAATTGGCACATCAATAATTGTGAAAATATTGTGAAATTTGTTGTGTCAATATAACAATATATATGCCAGCTTACATAAATATTTCAAAGAAAAAAAAACACAAACCGATTACTGGAAAGAAAAAAAAAAAAAAAAAAAAAAAAAAAAAAAAAACTTTAGGCACTGTAGCTATAGTGCTAGTTGAATAAACCAAAAGCACTGTAGCTCTAGTGTTATCCATCAATAATAGTTTACCTACGATATGTTGTGAAATTAATGTTAAAATGTTGTGGATTTAGCATTTTTTTTTATTTGATATATAAGAAATTGAGATTTCAATAATTGTGAAAATATTGTAATAACAATAAGTGTTGTAACATTTTTTTAAAACACTTATTTTCAGTTGTGGTTGGCTACAGTCTCATATTTTATTATTTTATTTTGACTGGTAAAAAATTGACACATCAATAATTGTGAAAATATTATGAAATTTGTTGTGTCAGTATAACAATATAAATGTCAGCTTACATCAATATTTAAAAGAAAAAAAAAACCGATTACTGGGAAAAAAAAAAAAAGGACTCACGAAACCAAAGCACTGTTGCAGCTACAGTGCAGCACAGTGCCAACACTCTAGATGCATAGTGCCGAAGCACTGTAACGGCATAGCCACTTTTATTGTAAAGATATAGATTTTTTTTAGTTGTGGTTTGTCACAATTTCAAATTTTATTATTTTATTTTGACTTATAAGAAATTGACATCTCAATAATTGTGAAAATATTGTGAAATTTGTTATGTCAGTATAACAATATATATAAAAGGAAAAAAAAAAGTACAAATGGAAGATTGGAAAAAAAAAAAAAAATGTAGCTGCTGTAGCTACAGTGCCTAGCTACAATGCCATTGGGACTGTAGATACTGTTCAAAACTTAAAAAAAAAAAAAAAAAAGGACAAAGCGGCTCATTAAAATGGCACTGTAGAAGAACAATGCTAAAATACTAAAGCGGCAATGAAATTGACATCTCAATAATTGTGAAAATATTGTCAAATTTGTTGTGTTAATATAACAATATATATAAAAGAAAAAAAAGTACCAAAAAAAAAAAAAAAAAAGACAAAGTGGTTCACCAAAATGAAACTGTAGATGAACAGTGCAAAAACACTAAATGAACCGTGCTAAAACATTGTAGTGATATCGTCGTTTTTCACAAAACATTTATTTTCAATTGTAGTTGATCACAGTTTCATATTTTACTATTTTATTTTGATTTATAAGAAATTGACACCTCAATAATTGTGAAAATATTGTGAAATTTGTTATACCAAAATAACAATATATATAAAAGAAAAAAAATCAAATGAAAAAAATAAAAAGTAAAATTCCTCACCAAAAGACTGATGCCGCTACAGTATTTGTACAGTACAAACACACTGAATACACAGTATCAAAGTGCTGTATCGGCATAGCGCTTTTTATATATAAGAAAGGGATGGTTATATAGAATTTTATAATGATTTTTTTTTAATACTTTTGCCCCTAGCTCTAAGTCCTTGCCTCTTCCATGCGCCAAACATAAAATCTTATCCCTCACTGTCAGCGTATTGAAGTCAATCCTAGGTTTCTTTTCTTTAAGGGTCAACAAAGTCGGCAGTGGAATATGTCATACTTTAATCAATGACAAACTAAAAACCTTTGCTTTTCCATCTAAATGCCAGAAGGCACATTGATAATAAAAAAAAGGTCAAAAAGCAGAGGAGCATATATGCCACATTCCACGGCCAGCAGAAGAAGCCTTATGGCCTTACCATTTCCAGAAAGGGAGACCTAAAATTAAACTACTTTCAGAGTCTATGCTCTATGCTCAATAAACAAATGCACATCCTCCACACAAATATATCTCACAGTAGAGTAGGTTTGAGATGTTGAAGTAGACATCAGTGGTCAAAAAAGATGAACTTATTATATAAGTTCTTTCCAAAAGGTGGGTTGTTTGATGGACTTTCACTGTCTTGAAAAGTTTGGCCACTAGAAATGAGTGGGTGCCTGAATTGACTTCTCAGAGTATTTTTGTGAAATTACTGTGTTTCCAATAGTTCTTTATTCCTTATAATTTCCACAAAAGCATTGTATTACTAGAAATAGTGTCATTGAAAAAGTTACCAAAAATCCTTACTAAAATTTCACCAATAACAATTATGAGAGAGAGAGAGAGAGAGAGAGAGAGTAAACAATGACAATGAGGCATCCAAGTGATAACCCATCAGCCATATTTGAGGTTCAAGTCCCACCTCTTTTCTTCCACATTATTTTACATAGTTAAGAATAAATAAATAAAACAATATGTCAATGCCATTTGAATTTACTTCTAATTTTTAATATTAAAAACACTATTATATTTTCTTTTAAACAAAAAATCAAATCAAATCAAATTTTGTATTTTAAAAAATCCCCTCCTCTTGTATCCTCTCCTAGCAAGTAAATGATTGCCAACTCTCATTTCTTCTCTTTTCTACATTGTTGATTTCCAACCATCAAGTTCTTGGAAACACCGTTATTGCCACCAAAAGAACTAATCAAATTATAATTGAAACTCGTAATTACTTATATACCCAATATCCAACTAGCAAATATCTGATCTACACAATTTAGAATGTGTGAGATATACCCACCACATGGGATAGAGGTACAATTAAACCAAAGACCCATTAAAAATTTTCTTTAGATTGATTTGATTTTTATTATAACCACCTCTCCAACTTCTTTTTCACTTCGAAAATTTAAAAATAATAATAATAATAATAATGATAATAATTTTTATAGTATATCTAGATAAGAAATACTCAAAACTGTTAATTAAGTTACAAAATTCTTAACAAAAAAATTTATAATTTTTGTAATTAAGTTCCATATATATTTTTTTTAAAAAAATATTTTTGACAAATTAAACTAAAATAATAACCTGAACTACTACCTTTATATTACTATAGATTGTAGATTAGACTGGTTCAAATTATTGACACATCAGTTGAAAATCAGCATAGCAATTTCTTTTCAAAGTTTCATAATAATTGTCCGACTTCACCCATCGTAGACTTTTTCCCACCACGATAGACTGTTCTGTCACACTAACCCACTAGATAAGGTATTTCAACTTCTTTTGATTGTTTTCAAGTCATGGGGCGGTGCTACACTTTGTTCAGGGTGTTCAAATGAACACCCTGACTTCAATTTTCTTTTTAATATATATAATTTTTTTGTTGGTTTAATAATTTAATTTATTTTTAGAAATATTATTTTTGCACACCTTTACTTAAATTTTATACACTCTTATTACAAGTATTTCCAACTCCAAGAGTAAAAGTAAGTGTTTGTAATGGTAAGTGTCATTTTTTATTATAAATTTATATTATATGTGTGTGTCGAATATTGATTGTGTGCATTACTTTTTTTTATAATGTTATTTGTGTAAATAATGATGTGTGTGGAAGTTTGTGTGTACAGTATGAATATAAGAGAAATGTTTTAACATCACTTTCATTAGAAATATAACAATTGCCCTAAAAGCATCCATTAACATAACCCTAAATATAATATAATTTTATATAATTTAGTAATTCGGAAATAGAGAGGATTTGTTGCATGTGTATGTATTATTATCATGTTATAATAACTTATCATTATAAAGTTAGAAAAATTTAAGAAAAAAATTATAAAGTTAATGATTATTCAAGTATTTAATTGGTTAAGTAGACACGTAGTGTATTATATATGTATAAATGTGTGTGGTTATGTGCGTCAATAATTAATACAAAGCCAATAAGTTGAATTTATTCGTTTAGTTTAAAATATTTTTATTAAAACAAAGACAAATAGATAACAACAAGAGCATAAAATAAAAATAAAAATGTTAGACAAATTTTACAAAATAAAATGGTCATAGCTACCCACAATGACAACAAATACTCATAATGAACTACCATGTAACAATTCAAAATTTGAAAACTTATAGAAGGAAATTGTAAAAAAAAAAAAAAAAATTTGTCAATAATTCAATATATTCAAGTTTTCTTTTTATTAAAATTTTTTTCATTTAAATTTTTTAATGACCCCTGTAGGGTCAATTTTTGATGGGTCAAGCACAGACTTTGTAGACTCAGCCCAATGGAATCCCAAACAATAAATTTGTAGAGAATGGGTTAAACAACTGGGCTGGAAATGGATTTAGCAACGATTCAAGTAAACAAAACAAGAAAAAAGATGGTGTTCAGGTTAACATTCAGTAGGAACTCTCTTGAATCCGAAGAGATTAAAAGTTTACAGACTTCAATCAATACAATTTTTTCCTCTCCTTTTTCTGTGAGGCCTATCCCTTCTATATATACTCCTCCCTCCTCATCTTCATCATCCACTTGTTCTTCATCTAAGCGTCCACTTAAGTACTAGTCACATCAGAAGTTTGCTTTAGTCTGTCATGAGTGGTGGTAGTTGAGGTTGCACTGTTCAGGTGTCTTCTTCACATAAATGCGGCCAGGAAAGTTGCTGCAGTGCATTAAATGCGATGGTAGCAGCTTTTCCTTTAAGATATTTTATGTTCTTCTCACCCTCAAGCGTGCCCAGAGCTCACTCTTTACCACGGAATCTGTTAGGAGGATTGCTGGGGTCTTCAGTATATTTACTTGATCAAATTCCCCAGCTATCCGACGAGTGGAACCTCTTCGGACCAACTAGGTTGTCTTCGGACGCACCATTCATCCCTTCTCGAGGGCTTTTTCACCAAACGAACTCAGCGCTGATCTTATCTATCTCTTCGGACAAACAGTGATACTCAAATTGAGCCCCAGGCCCAATGCGTGGCGTTGAGCTTCCTCACCCAAAATTGGGCCCCAGGCCCAATGCGTGGCGTTGGGCTTCCTCACCCACAACTCCCCAAATAAAATTCCTAGAGTGGCCTTTCAACAATTGTTTTGTAACCATGCCTCACACTTTTGAGAGCTTTTCTTGGTTCATATTCTTTCTTCAAACATTTTTTTTAACGCACAATAACTTTTTATAATATTATTTATAATTTATTTAAATGACAGATTATGATTGATGCAATGGTGGAGCCAAATTTTCATTTAAATGAAGCAAAATTATATAAAAATAAAAAAGAAAAAATTAAGAACTAATTGTTAACTAAATATTATAATTAAATTAATAAATAAATAATTGACCAAAAATATAATTGCAGTAGGTAATACAATGTAAACGTAATCTGTGATTGAGATGGGAATTAAAAAAAAAAAAAAAAATTCTAATACACAACAAGATTTAAAACATACATTTCAATAGTCAAAGTCAATACAAGTTTCTTTAGGGTTAGATTAGAACTTAAGTACATGTTTCTCCATAATATCAAATAGCCATTGGTATATAATATATATTTCATATAGTTTTTTTTTTTTTTTTTTTTGAATAGTATATTTCATATAGTTAAAGTATATGAAAAAAAAATAATCTATACATAATCATTTCTGTATTAATTTAAAATAGATTAATTTTAAATATAAGAAATTTCAAAAATGCCAATAAATAGTAAATTGGAATTAAAGAAAATGAATATATAATTATAATTCCAAATACAATTCAAAAGAGATACTGTTTTTAGGGTGAACTATGAGTTCGGTTCCTATCCTATACACCATATTTCAATTTGATCTCTAATCTTTTAATTGTACCAATTTGATCTATACCCTCTCAATGTCATGTTAATTTAGTCTTTGCCGTTATATTTTAGATGAAAATTAGCGGCATGGCCAACGGCCAAAATAAGTTTTTAGTTTATTGTCACATTAACGAAAACTAATTTTTTATTTTTTCCATTAGACATGTTATCAATTTTCATCCAAAAGATAATGATAGGGACTAAATTGACACGGTACTGAAAGGTTAGGGACCAAATTAATACAATTGAAATGTTAGAGATCAAACTAAAATATAATATATACGATAGGGACCAAATACGTAGTTTACCCTTGTTTTTATTATAGAGAGAATTTTAAAAGAGAATTAGAATTAAGGGCAAATTACACTTTGCCCATTTGGAGTTTGCCTGAAAGACATTTTGTCTACCTATGGTTTAAAATTGGCACTTTACCGACCTGAGGTAGAGTGCCAATTTAAAAATATGACAAGTTAATTTGGGTTGGATCACCAGGGGAATTTCCCCTCTCAACCACCCTTAGTTCTGCTCATAAATTAGTGTAACACTAATTTTTTATATAAGATCATCATTGACACTATTCTTATTATACACCATTCACTACCTATGACCAAATTATGAAATTTGTTATGTTGTTAGAGCATCTCCAACAAGCACTTTAGAAACATTTTCCTTTCAATTTTGGAAGGAAAACCACAAAAATCAGCTCTAACAATCTCTCAAAAAAAAAAAAGAGTTGTTACTATTACTTCAGTATTTTTTTTTTAACTATGGTTAAATAGGAGAGAAAGAGGGGAGAGGGTTATGGTTGTCCTCATTTCTGACATCAAAAAATGATATGAAAAGGTTTAAGGGTATTTTTTTGTTTTTTTTGTTTTTTTTTTTTTTGGGTGGGTCATCTTTGTCATTTTCTTATCACTTTCCCAGGTATGGCTACATATCAAATTACTTATATTTATGTGAGTTTCGTACTTCTAATTAGCTCAATTAGTAAAGTCTCTAATAGTTGAATAAGATATTTGGATTCAGTACCCACTTACACCAAATACCGATTGGTGTCTTGATCTGATGATAAAGAGCACAATCATCAAAAGATGACATCATAAGTTGAAAATTTATAATAAATAAATAATTACTTATATTTGTAATCAAATTTTATTTTGGAAACTTTTTTTTCCTAAAGTATAATTTCAGCTCCTTAAATATTTAGTGACCATTTGACAAAGATTATTTTTGCCAACTTATTTTACAATTTAACTTATTTTTGCTACTATTCATGGCTCTCACTACACTTTTTTGTACCATTTATGGGTCTCATTGTAATATTTTAGCTTATTTTTACATTTATTTAAAGCACTTTCAGCCAAAAAAATTTCAATTTTAGCAAAATAAGTAGATCCCAAATGGACCTTTATTTTATGTAATAATTTTGATACACGGTTTCATTTTTGAAAATTTTAATTTTAAAGAATTTAATTCAGTCCAAGTTAATGATGAATTCGTTAGAAAAAATGAAAAATATTGATGGTATGTTTATCATTAAAACTTTTTAGTTTTTAGCTTTTAATTTGAAATCAACCCAAACAATGAGAAATCATACCCTCTCCTGTTTTTTATTTAATCTATCAATTGGCAAATATTGTAGTGCTTAGAAAGATGAAGTCTATTGGCAGCCTAGGTACAATTTACCTAAGTTCATTTGGATTAATATTTGTTAAAAAAAATTTTTATTTGTTTAGTTAATAAAATTTTACAAAATATATTATATCAAAGGAATTTTAAAAAGAAAAAAAAAATACAGCTGCTTTCTTGTTAAAAAAATTGGCTGAACAACCAACTCAGCACGCAAAAGTGGCTTCTGTACATGTCCTTCTATTTTTTGCCTTTTTTTTGGCATGTGAGGTGTGTAACTCTTTCTTAATATTTTTTATGCCCACTAAAGAACTGAGTGGGCATAAAAAATACTTGTATAGAGACAGTTTTTTTTTTTTTTTTTTAGTATTTGGTAGTATAAAAAAAGAATGAGTTAAAGAAAAATTATTTTTGGTCAACATAAAAAAGTATAACATATTTTTAGAGAATATTTTTCATTAAATTTTTTTGGAAAATAACTTTATTTCACAGCAAGTTAAATAAGAGAAGTTTTTTTTTTTAGGGTATAAATAAGAGAAGTTAAAAGGTTGTTTTTCAACTCATTTAAAGTTGCTACCAAATATTGAAAAATGAGATAGTTTTATAAAAATGACAAAACTTAAATACAGTACCTTAGAAGTTGTTCCTTAAGTTTTCTTCTTAAGATTCAGCCACGTTGATTTTTTCTCATAGGATGGAAGTATATTTTTTAATTAAATAATCATGTGGCTGAATCTTAAGAGGGGAACCTAAGTAACAGCGCTTAAGTACTGTACCTAAGCCTTTCCCTTATAAAAAAATGTTTCTTGAAAAATGACTCATTTTCTAGAAAATATTATTCTTGAAACAAATAAATCGTAAGATTTTGCTCTAACCAATTGTGTTTATCTATTAATAAGGGACCCATAGATTGCACAGTGCATAAATATCTCCTACTTCATTAGATATAATATACAAGTTATAATAAAATTACCTTCTCTCTCTAGGAAAAAAAAAAAACTGACCTTTCTGTAACTTTTATGCAAATTGTATCATTCATTAATTTTTAATAGGTGAAGAGACTGGCACCTTTATTGTGTATTAACAAAGATATCTAAGGTTTAAGTCTCTTAATTATTGATTTGTTAAAAACATTATATGATTAATATTTTGAGAAAAAAATGTTAATTTTATTTTTAGTATGATGTCAAATTTTGTGAATCGGATGTTATTTATTATCTAATTCATAAAATCGTGTTTTATTTATCATTTTTGTTAGGTTCAATATGATTTATGTTGCAAACCATGATAAATGGTAAGTTTATTTGACTTAGAATGTGTATTTTAAAGTCTCAAACAAATAAATAAGTCCAACTCAAAGAGAGGAAAAAATATCTTTTGAATTTTCGACAACTTCTCGATAGCTTTTGAATTATTTTTCGATAGCTTATCAATTGATCGAAAAAAGTGTTGAGAGTTGATAAATCAATCAAAAATAGTTTGGATCATTTGACTAGGTAAGGTTGCCTAACTCCTTCACCACCTTGTAACTTAGCGTCCAAAATTAAATTAAAAATTCTTAGACTAGTTTCTTATCTATGTAATTTTTTAATTTGTAGAATATAACTAGTACTAAAACAATGTAATTTTCAATTGTATCTAGGACCAAGGTCTTGCAATGTTATTTTATATTCAATGCAATATTTAATTATTTGATGTCTTATTTATTTATTTTTCTTAATTTTTTTTCATTTGAATAAAATAAGTGGCAATTACATGTAAAACCCTATCTAGGGGAAAGTATATACTTAATAAAACTTCAATTTTAAGAGGCATTAACATGACTCTACCCTTTTACGCAAGTTTGGCCCAACTAACAAAGGAACATTGGTAGGCCAGTGCGATCTCTCACAGGTACAAAGGTATTATACTAGGTTGTAAAACGTCTTTGAATATGGTGGATTGTGTTTATGGGGAAGGTTAATTTCCCCTGTAGCGGTTTTCTCTTGTATAGTTTTCCTTTAGTTTTCCACTTCATAATCATATCATTGTCTCTCATTATGATTGATTTTGTGCGATTGTTGACACTATATTAGATATACCATATGGTTAATATATTTTAATTACTTAACACTTTATCAGATAAATTGGCATAATTGGACTCATTTAAATTGTTAATCTGCTTCATAATAAACAATTGTGGTCTAAACAACCCAACAATTTTAATTACAAAAAACATATATCTATAACTTAAAAAGTTTTATAGATGAGATAGTTTTTTCCTTTTTATCATTAGGTGAGATATGTATTGATTTTTGATAATTTTGAGATTTTGCAAACATAGAGGTTATAAAAATACAATATTATCTAGTAATGGATTGTCAAAAACACATCCAATGTAAAGTAATAAGTGGTGTAACTTTTATTAATAGTACAACACTAACTTTCTATTAGATGTAGTTTTTAATAAATTTACCATTAGATTACATTATATCCTTATAATTTAAATCCAAGAAAAATATCAAAACAATCAAAGATTATAGGAAAGAGGTGATTTTGTGGATCAAAAAAGCCAATAACATTTTATTGACGCAAAATTTGGCATATAAGTAAAAAAACATAACAGTGAGATTTTCAAAATATTGATCAAATAAAAAGTTATTGAAATATTGCAAAATTAAGAAAGGATAGCACTAGGTTTAATATAAGAGAGATTCAAGTTCATCTAGTGCAAGTGTGCAACACTTTTTCATTGTTATAGCACTTCAAAAAATATTTATTGAGTAATATTTTGAAAATATCTTTATTCAATTACATATTCTATTTGTTCTTAACATTTAGACCAAATTTCTTATTAATCATATATTATTTACTATCTGTCCATAAAATCATATTTTTTGTATAATTTTAAAATGCAAAAAATTAAAATACAAAAAATGAAACTTCAACATTCCATATCAGGAATAGTTATTGTAGGCATGAACCAAGTTCGTGTTCTATCACTAACTAGTAATAAATAAATACTCAAACAACCACGATTTTTTTTTTTTTCTTTTTTGAGATAGGAGATAGTTGGATAGTGATGCAGAAATATTCTAACAACTTTTATGACAGCCATGTAGGTAGGGATGGCAATGGGGTGGGGTGGGGCGGGGCCAAAGGATGGGATCTTCATTCTCGCCCTGCATGATGGGGAAAACTTTCTCACCCCATCCCCGCTCCTTGGGGCCCTGCAAAGCCCCGCCCCACCTCATAAAACTCTACTTTTTGTTAATTTGCCTACAATTAGTACAATTTTTTTTAATGAAACCTATTTCATTAATAAAAATATACTTGAAATTATAACTAAATTTATCCCATCAAATCAAATCAATTTTTAGAAAAAATTGAATAGTATATCCAAGTGTTTAACAAGACAATCATAAAAAAAAATAATAATAATAAAAAACTCATAGTATAACACATAACAAAATAAAGACATATGTTATTTAAATAGTAAGGTTTTAGGGTATGAAAATTTACAATTATAACCCTTAGCAATGCGGACGGGGCGGGGATAGGGAGGGGCGGGGCTAAAAATTCTAAACCCATCCCCGCTCTGCCCTATGGTGCGGGGCTAAAATCTTGCCCCATCCTCGCCCCATCATCTTTGCGGGGCGGGGAAAACCCATGTGGTGCGAAGCGGGGAGGGGCGGGTTAAGCGGGGCGGGGAAAAATTGCCATCCTTACATATAAGTGATGTGTCATTTATTATAGATATCAACGTGTCTTTTCTTTGTGATTGTTATTGTAGGGACTAGATTTGTACACTTCTCCTTTGGGATAAATGGACCCAAATCCAATTAGCCCTATACAATGAATTTGTAGAGAGTGGGCCAAAGAACTAGGCTTTAGTGAATAGGATAATGGTTTTAAGAAGTTTTACAAACAATCAAACAGAGACGAGCCAAGGTTCTATAAGAAGATTCGCCCTCGGCTCCTTCCAAGGAGTTTTACTTTAGTATATTGAATGATTTGGAATTGTTGGGATCGTTCTATCTTTTTTTTTCTCCCCTCTTCCTTTCTGGAGGACTTCTTAAATTATATACCCCCTTGCAGTTGATCTTGACCCTCCATCTGTTGATCATACAGGTCGCTACTTGAGTGCTTGTCCCATCAGCCACCTTCTTCAGCTTTCTATGAGCTGCAGCAACCTAGACAACACTGCTCAGGGGTTACTTCCTCATTAATGCGGCCAGAATGTTAGTTGTGGGCATTCAATGTGAAGGTGACAGTTCTTTCTGGAATTACTCCTCCACCATGCTTCTAAGGCTGATCCATTGTACTTGTCTTTCCTTGGGATCCTTTGGGAGGTTACCGTTGATGGCATGCTGCTCTTCCCTTCTATGATCTCGGCTAGTCGAGGATAGTATCGTCCTCAGCAAGGGTCCTTGGGAGCCTAGGCGTCCTGTATTCATCCTCAGACGTTCCTACCTCCTCGGCATGGGCCTTTGGGCCCAATATGAAGTGGGCTGGGGTCGCCAAAAATCCTAGGCCCCACAGTTATAGTATATGGAAACTTGTTGATAGTTGTTATAGCTTATTATCTTCTTCTTCTTCTTTTTTTCTTTTTTATTTAATGTGAGAACTACAACGGAAGAGAAAAAATTTGAACTTTGAATGTTTTCGTTAAAGAAATTAGTAGGTGTCAATTAATTGAGTTACAAAATTTTTTAACCGTTATAGCGTATGATTTATTTAATATATTTTTTGAGAATTTATTATCTATTTGATTTTAGATGTAAAGACTATTTAGGAAATTGTATCCCTGAAAATTTTGTTATAATTGTATTATGTTTTTGAATTGAGTGATTTTTTTATCGAAAGAGTTTCAACCTATAACGTCCACTCTTGATAATAGTTCTTTATCATCAGACCAAGACACTAATCAATTTTTGGTGTAGGCAGGGATTGAACCACAGATCTCTTATACAGCCATCAAAGACTTTACCAATTGAGCTAACTAGAACCCACATTCCTTTTATTGGTCAAGCTTGTTGCTCACATTTAGTGGCTAGTGTTGGGTAACTTTGGTGGCATCCGCCACACTCGGTTGAGTGGCATCTTAGAATTATCCTTTTTACTCATGGTTGACCTTTTGATTTAATTATCCTAGCAAGACACAACTTTGTGCTAAATGTCATATCATATAATAATTTGTTGTGTGTGAAACTCTTTTACTACAATTTCAAAATAATATTATGATTCAAACTCTTACCAAAAGTTCCACAAGTTTTTTAAAAACTATATAGTTTATATTAAATTGTTTCTATGATTTAGAACAATTTTTTTTGTTATTATAAAAATAAAAGATACTTTTCATGCATATAAATTACAATAATTTTTTTCTTTTTTATTACTATATGTTTAATTATTCAACTTCGATAATATTAATTATCTTTTTTCAATTTACATATAACATTTTATTAATTCATGCATAATATTTGAATATTTCTAATAAATAAAACAGAACAGAAATTTATTTAGATAATTTTTTTTTATCATAAAGTTTTTTTTTTTTTTTTTTTTTTTGGATGGGGTACTGAGGTAGTCCCATCTACTCTTCCCATTTCTTTAATCGCTTTGCAAGAGAAAATATGCTTTTTTTTTTTTTTTTTTTTGAAGAGAAAATATGGATGTTTACCATGGCAATCTTCATGCCTAGTAAATGAAAAGGACAATTTTTCCCCGTATAACTATAAGACATAACGTAAAGGAATAAGGTGTCTGACTTTTGTAATGACATGGATATGCTTTTTTTTTTTTTTTTTTTTTGATAAAATGATATGGATAAGCTTGGACACATAATAGTAACTCCTGAGAGAGAATTATACCCTTAGACATTATAACAAATAGAATATTTCTTCTAATAATTTTCCATTAATTTTAATAGAGTTAATTGTATTATTTATACAATATTTTCTTTTTTAAACTAGACTTTTATGTAGTTCAAAAATATCATTATTAATAATAAGTGACTTCTCTTAGAATATGGTCATAAATGTCAAATACCAAATTTAGGATACCCACAACTAAATATGACAATTTTGCCCCACCCTGCTTGACCCACCCCTCCTCACTTCGTCCTACATGGTTTTTCCCTGCCCCACAAAGAGGGTGGGGTGGGAATAGGGTGAGATTTTAGCCCTGCACCACGGGGCGGGGCAGGAATGGGTTTAGACTTTTGAGACCCACCTCGCCCAGTCCCGCCCTGCCCCACCCCATCCTAATAAGGGTTAAATTGTAATTTTTTCATATCTTAAAACCCAAATGTTTAAACAAACATATCATTAACTTATTTTATTTTATCCAATGTGGTGTTCTGCCTCTTTTTTCTCTCTAGCTAATATAAGTCCAAATCTCAAGGGTGTTGATTGTATTTTACACTAAAAATTATATAGTCGATTCAAAACTGTTTGGGTTTTATAGTGTAGGTACCTAAAGTCAACCTAGTTATTAATTTATTGTACTACAAAGTCATCATCATTGAGGCAATCCAAACCTACTTGAAATAAAAATTAGGGTAAAATACAGTTAATACCTTTGAGGTTTGAACTAAATTTCAGTTAGGTTTAAAATTTTTCAAAACTAACCAACTTGGTTCCTAAACTCAACTTCCTAAACCATTACTAACTTTTTTTTCTCATTTCTCTCATAGTCATTAGGAACCAAGTTAGTTAGTTTAAAAAAATTTAGACCTAGCTAACATCAGTCCAAATCTCAAGGGTGTTAACTGTATTTATACTAAAAATTATATAGTCAGTTCAAAAAATTTTGGGTTTTATAGTTTAGGTAACTAAAGTCAACCTAGTTATTAATTTAAATTACTAAAATACCTTTACATGTCTATTTGTCCTCATAAAATTTAATTAATCTAGTGTTAAGTTACTTTTTTTTTTTTTTTTTGCTTAAAGTGTTGAGTTACTTTCTAGTGCTTAAGTTTCATTAAATAGTATTGGGAGAGTCTAGAGACATAAAAAATTTAATATTTGCTGATATGACAGATTGTTAGTGATAAATAAAAAAGTGATATTAGTGGTAGGTCCATATGAGAATCATTGAAATCTTACCAACTCACCAGGTATGAAAAAAAATGTCAATTTTTGTTTTTTTTTTTGTATGTAGTATTACTTTGTTTTAGATATTTAATTTTAGGTTACCTAAACTTGATTCGACTTGTTTAACCCAACCATAAGATAAGTAAACGTGTTTGTTACAAGTTTGGATTTTTCAAATATAAATGGAATTGGTCTGGGATAGAATTCCTGAAATTTAAGAGTTTAATGAGGATTTGGGGAGGAAAAAAAATCTTGTCCTAAACCTCACCAGTCTCCATTTGTAATTATATCTTTTTATTTAGTAAACCCATTTAAGTAAAAAAAAAAAAAAAATGAGGGAATGGTGGCACGCAAGGTCGGGTTTGTTGTTGGCTAAGTTCTCATTTGGTATGCTGTTTTAAATTGCAATTATTTAAAGCACAATTTTTGAACCTTTTTTTTCCCTCTAACTATAGCTTTTTAAAACATTATATATACATTATACATTCAGTTAAAAAAATTATATATATAAATTTTTTTAAAATGAAAACACCCAATAAAGTTAGCAAATACTAAGTTCTAAATTAGATCATCCTCACATGTGAATCACATGAGTTGTAATTCTAAATATTTATAAGATATTCCTTATGTAACTAAGTGCTAAGTCCTTGTGGGGGTGGCATCACGGGTTCAAGCTCCGAGGGGAGCTATATATGTCCGGTAGATTAGGATTTCCAACGCAGCTAAAAAAAAAAAAAATTCCTTAGTTATGGATTTGGAGGAGCTATGTTTGTCGTGTAGATTAGGATTTTTAACTCAACTCCAAAAAAAGAAAATATATTCCTTATGTATGCATTCTTTTTAGGGTAAATTGCAAATTGCACTCCTAAAGTTTGAGATATTTGGATTTTACACTTTGAAGTTTCAAAATTTAGATTTTATCTTCTAAAGTTTGAAAGTGTTTGGATTTTACACTTTAACATTTCAAAATTTGGATTTTACCCCCTAAATTTTTTAAGAGTATTTGGATTTTACTCCCTAAATTTTGGAAATGTTTGGATTTTACACACTAAAATTTCAAAATTTGGGAGTGTAAAATCCAAACACTTCCAAGTTTTAGAGAGTAAAATTCAAATTCTGAAACATTAGAGTGTAAAATCTAAACGCCCCTAATTTCATGAGGTAAAATTTAAATTCTGAAATTTCAAAATGTAAAATTCAAATACCTTCAAATTTTAGAGGTGTAATTTACAATTTGCTCTTTTTTTTTTATAAGAGAGAGGTTGATTTTTTTATTTTTGACATTGAACAATTAATGATAAAATAAAATAAATTTCTCAAAAAAAATTGATAAAATAAAATAAGAATTAAAGTGGAGATCGGATTAATACATTGCCATATATCTTAAGTCTTAAATAATATTTTATTGAAATAATGCTAATAAAAGGTTACGAGGATTGAAGATGTAATATTTCATAATTAATATGTATTAAAAAAATACTAATAAAATTGCTGTAATTTATATGTGAGAGAGAGAGAGAGAGAGAGATAAAATTTCAACTTATGGGAGCACTTTATTATTTGAATTCTAAATATTTTATCTGACCACAAAATATTTTACCAATTAAGTTATTTTACCAATTAAGTTAATAGAAAGGAGAAAAAGATAAAGTCAGATACTAGCTTCATTTGGTGCATTCAAAGAAGCCTCCTCTTGAATTGGAGGAGCTGCTCCTGTCACCTCAAGGATCCCACTTTGCTTGTTCCCCTGACTCCTTAACAAGATCTGTAGGGAAGCATTCAGCGTAAAAAAAGGGGGGAGGGATGCTAATGAAATAATTAAAAGAAGAGCAAGAGTAGTTTCCCATAGCAGAACCAAGAAGAGGGGGAAAAGAAGAAGGATCATGAAAGCCAAGCATACCTAGTTGACTTTCTGCTTCTAAAGTTAGGTCGGTAATCTCGCTCTCAAGAATGACTTAGGGGCTGGTTGGCCTGTAAAATAAGAAAGGGAAAGGATCTCAAAAATAATAATAATAATAACAAGCGCAATTTATGAAGAAGTGAGGCAGGACATACCAGTTATCACAAGAGAAGTTGCTTTACCAATTTTTGTAGATGTTAGAATTCTAAATATCTTATCTGACCACAAAATATTTTATCAATTAAGTTAATAGAACGCACAATAAAATTACTACGATTAAAGATTCTAACTTTTTTTACTGTTGGTGTTGCCTTTTTATATTATTAATTTAGGGTAAATTACATAATTGGTCCCTATCCTATACACTATATTTTAATTTGATCCATAACCTTTTAATTGTGTCAATTTGATCCCTAACCTTTAAGTATTGTGTCAATTTAATCCCTACCGTTATCTTTTGGATAAAAATTTGTGATGTATCTAATGGTCAAAACAAAAAATTAGCTTACGTTGATGAGACAATAAACTTAAATTTTATTTTAGCCGTTTGTCATGTTAGCAATTTTCATCTAAGATATAACATCAGGAACTAAATTGACACGATATTGAAAGGTTAGGGATCAAATTGACACAATTGAAAGGTTAGGGACTAAATTGAAATATGATGTAAAGGTTAAGGACCAAATATGTAGTTTACCCATTAATTTATTATTGAAATTCATTTCCTTTGATAAATCAAAATTGAATATTAAGTAAAAAACCAAACTCAAGAGTATTCTAGCCTAGGTTCTTTTTTTTTTTTTAATAAATGTGAGAAAGCAATACTTATCAACCTAGACATTATCAATTTTGTTGGAAGACCACAATTTAACTTCCTACAATCACTCTAAGAATAGGCCTTCAAAGTATGATGTTGAATGTCATAGAAAATTTGAGTGTGTTTTCTTCGTTACCAATTGGATTTGAGCTGGAATGGCATAGCTCACGATCCAACAAATTTGATAATTGAATTTAAAACTATAACACTCCCAATCCATTTTTCGAACAAGTTATACCCTTATTTAAAAAATAAAAAAGTTGTAGCCTTACACTTTGTCTAACTTAGGCCCTGTTTGGTTTCAAAAAGTGGTGTATTCATTTTTCATTTTCTCTTTTTTGTTTTTAGATACTGAAATTGAATATATATAAAAAGGACTCATTTTCACACTTAAGGGTATCTGGTAAGTTGTTTTGAATACATAAAATACATCATATATAGGATTGACATTGTTTTCTATTTTTTTTAAGTTAATTTTTTCGCTTACACACGCTCACATAAATCAGGTGGGGCCCTTTGTATTATCACAATATTTATGAAATTGTCATACTTATCAACCTAAAACAATACTTATCAATCTAGACATTATCAATTTTGTTGGGGGACCACAGTTTCATTTCTTACAACTACTCTAAAAATAAGCTTGCAAAGTATGATGTCGAATGTCATAAAAAATTTGAGTGTGTCTTCTTCATCACCAATTGGTTTTGAGGTAGAATGGCATAGCTCATTGTCCAACAAATTTGATAATTGAATTTAAAACTATAACACTCCCAATCTATTATTCCAACAAGTTGTACCCTTATTTAAAAAATAAAAAAGTTGTAGCCTTACACTTTGTCTAACTTAGGCCCTGTTTGGTTTCAAAAAGTGGTGTATTCATTTTTCATTTTTTCTTTTTTGTATTCAGATACTATAATTTTTTTTTAGAATACTAAATATTTTTAACACACGCACTAGGAGAAGGGAGAAAGTTTTTAAAGAAACTTACAGTAGTGTATATCTAGAAGGGCCTAACTCTTGGATACACAGCATAGGTTTTAAACCTCTTTAATTCACACTCATTTTCCAATGTGGGAATAACTCACTGTTTTTTCTTTTGAGAATACTAAATATTTTTAACACACATACACGGGAAGAGGGGAGAAGGTTTTTAAAGAAACTTACAGTGGTGTATATCCAAAAGGGCCTAACTCTTAGATACACAGTACAGGTTTTAAACCTCTTCAACTCACACTCATTTTTCAATGTGGGATTAACCCATTGTTTTTTCTTTTGAGAATACTAAATATTTTTAACACACACACGGGGAGAGGGGAGAAGGTTTTTTAAAAAGCTTACAGTGGTGTATATCCAAAAGGGCCTAACTCTTAGATACACATCACATACTTTAAACTTCTTTAACTCACACTCATTTTCTAACGTGGGATTAACCCACTGTTTTTTTTTCAGATACTAGAATTGAATATATAAAAAATGACTCATTTTCACATTTGAGGGTATATGGTAAGTTGTTTTGAATACATAAAATACGTCATATATAGGTTTGCCATTTTTTTTTTTTTTTTAAAGCTAATTTTTTCACTTACACACACTCACATCAATCAGGTGGGGCCCTTCATATTTTCACAATATTTACGAAATTGACATTGTATTCGTTTTCTATGTAAATGAATACAATGAAAATGTGTTTTCAATTTTTGTATTCGAATCTAACTTTGAGGATATTGAAAATGAAAACTGAGTATAAGTTCTTAAACCAAACAAGTTTTTTGTGGTAGGTCCCACTGAAAACTAAAAATGTAAACAAAAAACACTACTTTTTTCAGCTAACCAAAGAGCCTCTTGAGCATTAACATCTGGTTTCTACAAAATATCTCATTTTACCATCTCAAACGTTACTTTATCTATTATATCATATCATTTTACAACACACCCAACATCTCAACTTTTATATTCCTATACAACACATTAAAATAATATTGATGAAGTAGAATTTCACCTCATCAGTATGTTCCTCGTCAGTACGATGGACGACCTAGAGCTCGTTAGTATGTTCCTCGTTTGTACTATGGATGACCTGGGGATCCTATACCAAAAAAAGCACTAAGCAGATAATGACACCGGTTTGGGGCCTGCCAAGGACCTTCCGATACTTAAATTAGCTTAAACTCTTTAGAAATCTATAATCTGTAAAGTAATTTGTGTGTGTGTTTAACCTGCCCCACTTACTTGTCTCTTCTGGCTTTTTATAGCCTTTATATGAGTAAATGCTCAATTTATTAACCTCTCTAACATTGTACCATAGCTAGAGGATTTATGGCCTAATAATGATCATTTATCCCCAACCCTTTAACGTCTGTAACAGCCATTAAATGTGCATAATTGGATGGCAGTAACAACTCCGTGCTCATTTATCATTTGGACATTAAATGTTGTCTGGAACTAATGCATTTACACTCGTCCATACTTTTACTTGTCATTAACATGGACGGTTTGCAATATGGATGAGCGTTTTATCGCTATCCATTAGTTATGGTTGAGCTGGAGGCTTAAATGCTCATTTAATAGCCATTTAACTTAGCCATTCAATGTTCTGTAACAACTGTGTAATGATCAGCTTGAGGTAGTTGTAATAGCTGTGAGTTAGTGGTTGAAAAGGCTGTACATCCATTACACTTACACCATTTAAGTAAGGAATTTATATCACAGCATTAATGTGTGCTTACAATCATCCTTTGTAATGACGGTCGTCCTTAGTAATGACAGTCGTCCTTAGTAATGACAGTCACTTTATAGACGACCATTTTACACTGCTCATCAAATATATCTACACAATAAAGTATATAACCCAAACAATAATTTAGTGGCGAGTCAGGGAGAGAGAGAAAGAGGAAGATGATTTTTGAGGTGAAAGAATAAAAAATATATTTTTTTTTAATTTTGCAAGTGAGCTATAGAACCATCATAAAATTAGGATGGTATTACAGCACAATTGCAAATTTTTTTACAATTGCAAGATTGAGTAATAGGTTTTTTTGTGCTTTGATGCTAAAATATAGCATGTTATAACAAATGCAAGACCGATTACTGATGCTTAGGGAATTAGGGATGCCAAAAAAAAAAAAAAATGCAAAAAAAAAAAATATTATTGTCTCTCTTTTTCCTTACTCACTTTTTTTCTTCACACTCAACCACATATTAAAATAATATATATTTTTTACAACCTATGAACAGTAAGGTTGCATATATACAACCTTACTATTCATAGGTTGCAATTTTTTTTAAGTTTACAGACCCATATGGAGTGGGTTTTGGAGACTTAGGTTGTAAAATAGCAAATGAGGGGTGTTTATTCCCCCAATACTAGTCCTCTTAGCATTTAAAGTCGCTAATTGTTGAATAAGAAATTTGGAATTCAATCCTTGCATACCCCAAAATTGATTAGTGTTTTGGTCTGATGAAATGATAAAAGAGCTATTATCAATAGTGGACACCATAAGTTGAAACTCTCTCTAATAATAAATGCATGCATGGTATAATATTATTGGGAATCTTTGAAAAAAACAGTCCAGCTCAAATACAGGACAATCAAAGTATTAATAGATTTTTTTTTTTTTGGTAAAAATAAATAAACTAATTAATTCTTACATTAAAAAAAAAAAAATTGTTTTAGTCTGTTATCAAGAACAGACGCCATAAGTTGAAACTCTCTCTAATAATAAATGCAAGCATGGTATAATATTAGAGAAATTTTGGTGTCACACCCAATTAAATAACTTTGCCCACAACTCGCCCATGTGGCAAGTTGTGGTTGGTGGAGGGGTGATGGTGGATCCATGTGGAGACACCTCTTCACCAACTACGACTCACCACATGGGCGAGTTGTGAGCAAAATTGTGTAATTGGATGTGACACCAGAATTTTTCATAATATTATTGGGAATCTCCTAAAAAAACAGTTCAGCTCAAATACAGTACTATTAAAGTATTAATAGATTTTTTTTTAAAAAAATAAATTAATTAATTTTTAGTTACATTAAAAAAAATTGTTTTAGTCAATGATATCAACTAGAAAAAGTGGATTACCAAAAAAAAAAAAAAAAAAAAAAAAAACAAAACAAAACCTAGTAAAAGTGAAAGGAAACAAAATAAACAAAAGAAAACAAAATTTTAACCCAAAAAAAAAGGAAAACAAAAACGGTTTGCGTAATCATTGACAACACTCTCAAAAATTCGACGGCTGCAAACATTCTCATTTAGAAGTTGGGAACTTCCACCGCTCTTTATTCACTTTGGCATCTAAGATAAAACCTCTCTATCACTCGCTTTCATTCACATTTCATTGCAGTCCTTTGTGTTTGACTCCAAAACAACAAAAACTCAAAACTCAGGCCCTCAGAAGCTCCATACACACTCACAAATGGGGCTTCTGCAAATGGGTTTCTGAGTATTTTGTTGTTTTCTGAATTGGGTTTTTGTTTTTCTTGAAAAACATATATCAATTCCTTGTTGGGTTTTTGCTTTGGAAAATCTGTGTTGTGAAAAAATGATGAGCTTTAAGCAGTTTTGGACCAAAAAGACTTTGATAGGTCTTGGGTTGGGACAGTTTCTCTCACTTTTGATCACTTCCACTGGTTTCACATCTTCTGAACTCGCCAAAAGAGGTATATTGATGATGCCTTTGTGTATGTATGTATGTGTGTTACATCTTTTGTCTTTAGTTGTCTCAAACATGAAGCTATACTTTTATTTGATTGCAATGGATTTTTGTACTTACAATTCATAGCAATGGTTCTTATGTTCATAATGACTGGCCCTACAGAGAGTAATCTTAATAATAATATAAAAAAAAAAGTATTGAAATTCAATAGGTTTCTGGAAAGTTTTTGAACTTTTGCAGTTTCCAGACATTTTGGAATTTGCATTTGTTCTATGATGTTTCAATTATAGTTAGTGTTTCTTTGATATATTGGTTCCAATCGGGCCTGAAGATTTTAGTCAAATCATGACTGTTTAAATTATTGATCCAAGGAAGCCAATATTCTTATGGTTCTGTTTGATAAATTTTGTTTTACTCACATATTATTATGTGTTTCTTGGTTCAAATTTCATAGAGTTTTAAAATTTTCCTTTTGTCAATGATTTCCTACTTGATTGGTCTTAGTGTAGTGAGGTTGTGTTCAAGGTATTCTGTTCAAGATTCTCATATAAATTTCCTTTTCTTTTTCTTTTTCTTTTTCTTTTTCTTTTTTTATAAAATTGTTCACACTAAGAAAGATTCAAAAGAATAAATAAATAAATAAATATATATATATATATATATACTCTGTTTATTGGTACTGGTTTCTGATATATACTGTTGGATATCATATTACTTACTCTCTTATTCTTGACATTTATTCATTCATAATCTTGGTATTAGAAAAAGTTGATAAATTTTTCAGAATATTTTATCATGTTTTGTAGGAATCAATGTCCCAACTTCACAGTCTTTTCTAAACTACTTGCTCTTGGCGATTGTCTATGGAAGTATTGTGATTTACCGGAAGAAAGCCCTCAAGGTTATTCCAATGGCTTTATGCTTTTTTTGCTTTTATTTATACGCATTTGAAATGCCTACATTCAAATGATTTTTAAAATTGTATGTGAATAAAATCATCCTTTGTTTATTCCGGGATGAAAAAATGTAGGATCAAGCTGCTAAAAATAATAACATTATACTCTGGAAAATATCAGTCAGCTTTGTTGTATGTATTAGTTTCATGATCTGGTGCAGTTACTTTTTGTCAACCTATTTGTTGGTTCCTTATTTTTTGTTTTTCTTATTTTTAATTTTAATTTCTTGATCAATATCAGTATCCAGTGATGGCTGACAAGACTGAGAAAACACACTCTCTGGAGAGAACAATGAATTATTAGACATCCTATACACTTGGGTGACTCTTTTTTTCTGAGTTGAATAAAATCTTCTTTACTTACCAAAAATTAAAAATGATTATAGCTCATAGGATATTCTACTAGGACAGTTCATGTGAATATGTGCTTCTAATGTAAAACTCAACAGTTGTATTTGAAAAAACCTTTTCATCCTGAGCATAACTGCTTAGCCCATCAGAGTTGAATGCTCCTGGATTACCTGGCAACTAGTTTTGGTGGGTGGCAATTTTTCATGAAATTGCCACAATTTGAGCTGCACTTATGGAGCAGTCTTTTTGTGAGCAATAAGAAATGACACAGTCATCACATTGCTATTTTAGTTTTAACAATGTTTCTGGTGGATGGGTGGAAGGAATCCTGGTTAAGAAGAGTCAGTATCAGTACCCTTGAGATGTGTGAGTTGAAGATGAGGAGGAGAAAGGCCCATTTAGTTCATTTAGTTATTGCTCCTCTCATTGTTGTCTTTACCCATTTTCTAATGTTAAATATCTAAAGACTAGCTACTTTATTTTCTTTTGAAATTCATGCAGGCAAAATGGTATTACTACATACCTCTTGGATTGGTAGATGTAGAAGCCAACTATCTTGGTGAGAATATTTATCTTGTTTTTTTTTTGATAAGTAAAAAGATGTATATTAAAAAAGCTACCTCAAGAAAACAAAAGGTAGAGCAAGGAGTACAAAGAAGGAAACAAACAACAAGAAAAAACAACAAAACAAACAAAAGCCAACATAAAAACTAAGTACAGAGCAGAGAATTAAGGAACAAGGGAGAGAGTCACTAGAGGTGATTCCCCAAGCCCTAGTCCAATAAAAAAGAGAACCACTAAAGAAAGCGAGCAACTGATTATCGGATTTGTCCGTATCTTCAAAGGTTCGCCAGTTCCGCTCCCTCCAGATACACCACATCAAACACAAAGGAGCTAAATTCCAAATGCTAGAAGAATGTTTTCCAAACCAATTCCACCAACCAAAAAGCATATCTGCAACCGATCTTGGCAGAACCCAAGAGATCCCAAAAGTTCTAAAAACCAAGCTCCACAGCAAATAAGTTTTTTCACAATGAAGAAGAAGATGATTCACCATCTCCCCATTGCTACGACACATAATGCACCGATCAACAAAAACCACTCCTCTACGCCTCAGAATGTCTCCTGTAAGAATCTTCTCCCAAGTTGCAGTCCAAACAAAGAAAGAGACGCGTGGAGGAGATTTAACCTTCCAGATACCTTTCCAAGGAAAGATAATAGGCAAAGGACAACGAAGCTTGTTGTAGAAAGAGCGGATGTCAAAATCCCCTTTCTTTGTCAACATCCACCTCATACAGTCTCCAAGCTCAGAACGAGGCAAATTAGAGCTCAAGGTACTGAGGAATTCATCCGCCTCACCCATCTCCTAATCATTAGGATCCCTTAACAGGCGAACATTCCAGCTTCTCTGAGCCTCCATCCCCAACCTTTCGAGAGACAAGGCCACCGAAGCCTCTCTATTAGCTGCAATCTCATACACCAATGGGAAGGATCGATGGAGTGAAAAGTCCCCACACCACCTATCTGTCCAAAACTTCACTCTATCCCCCACCACTACTTCAAACTGAATGCATTTACTAAACACCTCCCAACCTTTTCGAATACTTCTCCATAAACCACACCCATAAGCACCCCTACCCAGCTTAGAAGACCAACCCCCCCACTCTTCCCCAAACTTCGAAACTACAACCCTCCTCCAAAGACGGTTCTCCTCAACCCCAAACCGCCATAACCATTTTCCTAATAAGGCTTTGTTGAAAGTGGTTATTTTCCTTACACCCAAACCACCATTCGCCTTAGGAGCACACACCTTATCCCACCCCACCAAGTGAGCCTTCGACTCCCCCCACAAGAAATCCCTTTGCATCTTCTCAACCTTATTCGCCACATGCGAAGGAATGGTGAAAAGAGACAAATAATAAGTAGGAAGGCTAGAAAGCGTACTCTTAAGTAACGTCAGTCTTCCACCTTTCGATAAATACAACTTTTTCCACCCAGCCAGCTTCCGCTTAAATTTCTCCAAAATAGGGTTCCAAATAGAGGGAGACTTATGAGGAGCCCCTAACGGCATACCTAGATAGGTCATAGGCAAAGTCCCGATCCTACAACCCAGAATTTCTGCCAAGGCATGCACATTATTAACCACTCCTATTGTAACCATCTTGCTTTTCAGAACATTAACCTTCAAACCTGTCACAGCCTGAAAACATAGGAGAAGCATCCGAATATGAAGGATCTGCTCCTCTTCCGCATCACAAAAAAGAATAGTGTCATCCGCAAACAAAAGATGAGAGACACATTCCCCTTCACCCCGTCTACCATCTGCCTTAAAACCCCTGATCAAACCAGCACCTTCAACTCTTTTCAGCATTCTGCTTAAAACCTCCATAATAACTAGAAACAACATAGGAGATAGCGGGTCCCCTTGTCTCAAACCCCTCGTGCTCCTAAAGAAGTCAGCTGGAGTCTCATTGACCAAAATAGAGAAATGAACAGTAGAAATACAAGTCCGGATCCATCTACACCACTTCTCCCCAAAGCCCATTCTCTTCAAGAGATCAAGTAAAGCCTCCCAATTCACGTGATCATAAACTTTCTCGATATCAAGCTTACAAATAACCCCCGGAGTCTTACTCTTAACACGACTATCAACACACTCGTTAGCAATGAGAACTGAGTCAAGAATTTGTCTACCTCCCACAAAACTATTTTGGGACTCAGAGATCAGTTGGTCTAAAACCGTCTTCAAGCGATTTGCCAAAACCTTAGACAAGATCTTGTACAAGCTCCCCACCAAGCTAATAGGCCTAAAATCTCGGATATTGGAAGCATCATTCTTCTTAGGAATTAAGGCTATAAAAGTAGCATTTAGAGATTTCTCAAACTTACTGTGGAGATAGAACTCCTCAAAAACTGCTAGAACATCACTTTCCACCACTCTCCAGCAATGGTGGAAGAAGGCCCTAGAAAAACCGTCTGGACCTGGGGCTTTATCCCCAGCCAACTCATACACAGCTAGAAGAATCTCCTCCTTCTCAAACCTCCTTTCAAGCCAACACCTCTCCGACCCATCTATCTGATCAAACTCCAAACCTTCCGCAAAAGGCCTCCACTCCTCTGTCTCTTGATACAAATTTTTATAAAATTGAACCACTCGAGTAGCCACCTCAGACGGCTCCTCATAAACCACCCCATCCACCTCCAAAATTCTTAGATGGTTAAGCCTTCTACAGGAATTAGCTATCTTATGGAAGAATTTAGTATTATTGTCTCCTTCTTTAATCCATAACATTCTTGATTTCTGTCTCCAAGAGATTTCTTCCAAAGAGAGAAGACTCTCTACTTCGGATCTCACCACAATCCTCTCGCATGTCTCAGCATCAGTGAGGCCAAACTCCCCTTCCTTGGCATCAAGCAATTTCAAAGTCTCTAATAATTGAGACTTTTTGCATCCGACATGACCAAACTCCGACCGGTTCCACTGGATGATATCTTCTTTCAAGGCCTTCAATTTTTTGGCAAACACAAAGCTAGGAGTACCAGAGAAAGAATGCCGATTCCACCAAGAGTGAACTCTATCAATGAACCCGTCCGTCTTTAACCACATATTCTCAAACCTAAACGGACTTTTCCCCCTCGCCATTCCCCCTACCTCCACCAAAATTGGAAAATGATCTGAAACAGGACGAGGTAAAACCCGCTGGAACACATCCGGGTAATGCTCTTCCCAATCACGAGACACCAACACTTTGTCTATCCTAGACATCGAAGGCCGATCAGAGCCGCTAGACCAGGTAAAACGCCCTCCCTCCAAAGGCAAATCAATCAAATTAAGATCCTCAATGAACTCCGAAAAAAGTTCTATAGCCGGAATAAGACGGGAGTTACCCAACCGTTCACTTGGGAAACGAACAATATTAAAATCTCCAATGCAACACCAAGGAACATTCCAATATTGCTGAATACCAACCAACTCGTCCCACATAAGTCCCCTCGCATTATTATCAATTGGGCCATAAACCCCAGTACACGCCCAAGTAAATCCATCCCCCACCCCTTTCCACAGAACAGACACAGAAAATGAACCTAGAAGAAAGTCCAACCTCTCCAATACTCTCCTATCCCACATCAACAAAACCCCACCCGCCGTCTGGACAGCATCTAAAGCCACCCAATCCACAAAGGGACAGCTCCACAGGCTGCCAACCAATTGTCTGTCCAAGCCAGAAAGCTTAGTCTCTTGCAGGCAAATAACATCACACTTCCACTCACGCAATAAATTTTTCACAACTAACCGTTTCCGACAATCGTTCAATCCCCTAACGTTCCAAGAAAGAATTTTTAAATTCATAAAGACATGAAAAACCCAACTAATTAAATAGCTCAACAACCTACACTCTACTTGCCATCATAGTTAACTGAAGATTGCAAGTTCCTTAGCTCTTTCTTCCCTCTATTCTTTTTAGTGAGAGCTTTACTAGGAATTGCAACTTTCCTGTTGTCAATGACTGGTGTATTTCAGTATGATAATTATATGCATGTATACTGTTCATTTCATTATTATTCTTTAGTATTTTTATGGTGGATGTATCTTATGATATTGTTCAGTTGTTGGGTCTTTAGTATTTTAATTTGTTTCTCAAAATGTTTTTTTTTTTTTTTAATTAACTGCGACTGATCTAATCTCCATTTGATGTGCAGTGGTGATGGCTTATCAGTACACATCTATGACAAGTGTCATGCTTCTTGATTGTTGGTCAATACCATCTGTCATGTTTCTTACCTGGTTTTTCTTGAAAACAAAATATAGATTCAGAAAGATAACTGGTGTTATTGTTTGTATCACTGGCCTAGTCCTCGTTGTTTTTTCAGATGTTCATGCTGGTGATCGAGCAGGTGAACAACATTTTCTGTATCATACACTTGATCTTTCTACTTCTGTAGTTGTTCTGATGTTGTGTGCACTATTATGGGTTGCAGGAGGGAGCAATCCCCGTAAAGGAGATGCAATTGTTATTGCTGGTGCCACGCTATATGCTGTCAGTAATGTCAGCGAGGTAAGCTAATGCAAACATTTCTCTAGGTTGCATGCAGACATTTTGAGGGGAAGAGGGGAGGGGGGGGGGGGGGGGTGGAGGAAGAATGAAGTACATATTGTTTTGTTATGGACATGATGTTGCAACATATTATTGTTTCCATTGTCTTAATTTATTATGGTAAATTTATGGAAATCACTGTTGGAACTTGGAAGCCTTTGTTTGTCCAAAGTGGTAGAGTTATTGCCATGCTTTTCCTCTTGGGATAAAATAGATTTTGATCACCTGTGGTGTGAAGGAAAGTCTATTTGCCAACTTTTTGTTTAAACATTGCACTTTACTCACCTGAGGGTCATTTTTAATGTCCGCTAGATTTTTTTGTTAAAACATGAGAAAATGAGGCACTTCACACACTTATGGTTTCAAAGTTAGCTTTTTCTTTGGTTAGTAGCCAAAAGAAGAAATCATTTTGTTGATATCCTAGTCAGTTGGGCCCCGCCACCTGATGGACATTCAAAGGGCTACTATTATAGGTGGATTTATTTTGTATCTTCTTTTTTAAAAATAATTTAGTAGTGGTTAATCAACATTTTCAAAGTTAAGCCTTAATTTTCTTTCCAATGCAGGAGTTTCTTGTGAAGAATGCTGATAGAGTTGAACTCATGGCAATGCTGGGTCTTTTCGGTGCCATTGTCAGTGCTATCCAAATGTATCCTTGATTTCAGAGCTAAGTGTTGATTCTTAAATAAGGGTTATAAGTTCTTTCTATTTTAGTGGACTTACATAATAATTTGTTCCTTGGTTCAGTTAATTGTTTCCTGGGGTGATCATTTCATTGGACATGTATTGTTTTAGAAAATTTTCTTTCATCAGGTGAAATTAATCATCTTGCATCTTGATTTCAATGCACTTGAGTTGAGGACGTTGTGAAGCAAAGAAACTACTCAATGTCCAAGTGTAGTGCAGTTGTTTTATGTATGCAATTCTATTTTAAAGTTGTAGCCCTTAATGATTTCTGCAGAAGCATTGTTGAGCGCAATGCACTCAGATCTATTCACTGGACACCTGGGCAAGTGAGTCTCTGTCTCTGTCTCTGTCTGTCTGTCTGTCTGTCTGTCTCTCTCTCTCACGCATGCACACACACATGCACATAAATGCATCACATCCAGTGACTGAAATTAGATCCATATTCTTGGAGAGGCATCCATCTGATTTATTGTTACAGCTTTGATTAAAAATAGTTGAAGCACATTACTTTTAAGTGGCAAGGTAGCTCATGCACACAAAATTACAAGTTTGATTACAACAGGGTAAAGACGTTCAATATTCTATCTTTAAGGCAATATAAAGTTTTGTATGGATTAAAATCGTCCTGCTATCCTTTTTGGTTGTCTAAAAGTTTCGGAGGGTGTTAGGAACCTGGTGTTTCCCAACGGGGATGGATGGAGAATTGTATGAAATTGGGTGAGAATTAAAAGGAATTTGACTGAATTCAAGGTAGTCACCCTCCAAAGAATTATTAAGAGAAAGGAAAGTATTGAGCAACAATTTGGTTTATTCATGTGATTAAACTTTAACTAACTCAATACTATCAATTCCACTTGGAATTAACTAGCTAGTTGAAGGGATAGAATTACAAGAATTATTAAGATATTACAACAAATGAGGGGTTCCTAACATTTCCCTCCCCTTCAAAACACCTCGCCCACTAGTTGGTGTTGTTATCTTCATTATGGATAATTGGCCTCTAAACCAATATGCCAATGACATCTTGATTGCACACACTTCATCTTCTTAAGTTGGCACCAAGGAAGAGGCAAATACTGCTTGTAAATTCTGGCATCCTCCCAAGTTCACCTCTAAAAGATGATCCAAGCTCAAAAATATTTTTAGAAGCACAGCCACGAATGACACGCATTCCTCCAACTCCTCCAATAGCTTGTAAACAGATTGGATGAAATTCAAGCTCAAAAATTGCAGCCTTGGCTCCATAACTAGGTGAAAATCTAGAAGCACAATAATTGCCACTTCTAGCTCCAATGACAAACAAGTCAATGTCATAGTGGCCTTCCTCTTTATTAGGTTGGCACAGCTCCTTATTAGTTGCAATATACAATTTGGCATCTTGATATTAAGGAAGTGCACAAGCCTTGCTTATGCATCTCCACACGTGACCTGACAGCATCTCGTATGAACATAGTTGACTATTTTTCCATCTCCTTTGGACTTCACTTTTAGTATGTTTAGCTGGTCCCAAGTTATTTTGAAAATTGAAATTTTTTTACACTCAGGGACCTTAGCTTAATGGTCAGGACCCCAAGAAACTTTCTTTTGGTGGAATTGATGTCCAGGTGGATCATCTATTGTAATGACCATTAGATCACTCGCACTACCAGCACTATGAGATGCCTTTAATACCTCCTCTTAAATGAGAGTAGCTTCTCCATAGGTAATTATCTCTTTACCATCAATTTCAGAATGTTGATCAGCCACATATTCATTGTCACCTTCAAAATCATGGGCTGGTTTGGTTAATTTAAGAAGCTGTAACTCTTCATCTGTCATGTTCTCAAGATTCTTTTGTAATCTTGAGATCTCTTCAGATGCAATTTTGTGGGATATGGACAAGGCTGAGAGCTTTTCTTTCACGGCCTTGTAAGATTCAATAAGGCCTTGACCTTCTTTGTAACTTCTTTCGCCATTTGCCACAATTCTTTCAGATCTCTCATCAATCATATTCACCCATCTCAAGATCAACGGCTCTATTCACTAGTCAAGCTGTAACCAAAGAGTAACAAACATTTTGTAGGAGTAGAAATTTCAGTATAGCAGATTATGATGAATTTTATTTGGAATTATTATGAAAAAAAAAAAAATATATATATATATATATATATCCAGCCAAAATCTAGTTGGAGAAAATCATCAGTAAAACCACTCAAGGTTACAGATTCATGTAAGAGGAAAATACTTGATTAGGATTTAAATATTTAGGTTTTCCCTGCACCTGTCAGTTATTTGATAAAGCAATGGTTTGCCTTTTATTTTGTTTATTTATTTATTCAATTTAATGTATATAAATGTTCAATCATTGTTTTGTACTAGAATTTGACATGAGAAGCTTTTGTTCATGTTGTGGTGTCAGGCACTTCCTTTTGTTGGATTTTCAGTGGCTATGTTTCTCTTTTACTCATTAGTCCCAATCTTGCTTAAGGTATGAGTTGGAGGTATATAATGATTGTGCATTTCATTATGTCTTCTTGTTCCCGCAAAATGTGTAACAATATAGCCTAACAATGGAATGAAGAGTCTAAAATTGAAGTCTGAAGGACAATCATCAATAGGAGCCATATAACTTTTTTTAGTGCTCTTACATTGGTCTCTGTTCTCAGGTTGAGGTTGCTTTGGTTATAGTTGCTTATTCTAAATTTTTCTTGATGGTTCTTGAACCATTGAGGACACTAGAATTTTCTTTTTGCCCATGCCCAATAAAATTTGAATTTTCAATTTAGTTGAAGCTTGAAGGGCCCCTGGCATTCACTTGGGGGTTTTTTAGGGATTGGCAAGTATCTTAGTTATAAATTGTTTACCAAAAGTGAAAGGGAAGGTAGGGATCTTAGGTTCAAAAATTGCAGGGAAAAAGAAATGTTAAATATTTTGGGATGTATTATCTGCCTCAAAACCTTGTCTAATCAAGTTTGGTTTTCCCTTGCCAGATTAATGGGTCCACAATGCTAAACTTGTCTTTGTTGACCTCAGACATGTGGTCTGTTGTGATTCGCATCTTTGCATACAAAGAGAAGGTTTGTGTGCTAATTATGTCATCAATTTTTTATGGCAAAAATTTAAATCACATGTAAGATGTATTTGTTAAAATATGCAATTTACATCTGAAGCTAATAATCCTTTTCAGGTTGACTGGATGTACTTTGTGGCGTTCGGTGCTGTCACTGTTGGGCTTGTTATTTATTCAGTGTATGTGATTTTTTAAATTAAATTTTTTTTTCTTTAATAAAACACAGTACTGCCACAGCACAAAAAACAACAGCCAGACCAAAGCTAACCAAAGCTAACAGTCTTCAAGTCAGGCCGCAAGTTATGCACAATTTCCCCCCTTGTGCTCTTCTCATTTCAGCTTGGTTGGTCCTAATTTATTGGTCTGTTTATTACAAGGACACTCCAATCTAATCATACTTTTCTGCATTGGATTATTTATTTATTTATTAGTATATTTTTTTTGGGTCCAAGGGCTGTTCTATGCAACAAGGGTAGCACTTCCCTTCCTTGTACCCCCTAGTGTGAACAGGGTTTGAACTTAGGTTTCTAATGTGATGCCAAGAGACTTTACTTCACTGTCAAGGCTACCCACTGCTGTCTTGGATTGCTGATGCTTTATTTATATTATAATTTACCTTTTCCACATGATACTAGCTCAAAATAAATAATCCTTGTCTCTGTCCTTATTGAGCTTGTGCAATATAGAAAAAGAAGTTGGTGACTATTTGTAATTATATAGCATTCAAGGCACAAGTCCATAATCTTGAATGAAGCCATAAAAAATGGACGGAAGCAAGAATGAAATGACTGATGATCCCTCTTGTTTTGGGATGAGGAAAGGGGGGTGGATAATATTTTTCTTTTGATAGGTGTGGGGATGGAAGAGGTGGGGTTTTGAACCACAAATATAAGGCACCACAAAGGATTTCATTATCACTGGCCTATCAATTGAACTCTGAGGCAGTGGAATGATGTAAACTTGGCTTCCATGAACTTGTAGCACAGATGTTTACAGGTCTTGTGTCTTGACCAGCCTTTTGCTGGCTTTACACATAGACCTTTCTTGCATACTTTCAACTACTGAAACTGCATCTTATATATACTCAAACTGTATTTTGGTGGTGTGTTTAATGTTACTTATGAATTTTGTGGCATTACCTGAATGACCACCCACTTTACAGAGAATCTTGGTTACCATTGCACGTCTCTAAAATCACCACTCTATTGCCTGCTGGTGTTTTATGGTCTCAACTGATTTCTGTGCAATAGATTTCTCTTTATTTCTGCTAGCAGAGTAATATAGACCTGCACCCAATGTTCTGATCCTTAATGCAGGGGTGACAAAGATGGGGATCCACGGCAGGCTGAAGTTGCTGATGAAAATGCTGCACGAAGCAAATGTTTTGATGAGGAAGCTAGTACAGGAAGTTGGAACCAAGGAACTGTAGCCGGGTCCTCAAAAACTGGGGAAAGTAGCAAGCATGCTATTGCTGCCAATGGCGTTGCAGAAAGGGAAGTTGTTGAGAACAAGAACATTGGAAAAGATGCACAAGGGAAGATATCATAATGAAGAATTTGCTTTAGAGGACATTCGGTGATAGTACATGCCTCATTCTTATTTGCGGCGGGAGAGGATCAAGTGGAGCTGCTTAATTACTTGTCATAAAACAAAGAAAGGATTAAGCAGTGCTGCTGCTCTCAGCCTGGGATTGTCATTTGAAACAACATTTTGAATAATAACCATATGGGGCATTGAAAAGACCAAAGTGTATATAAGGTGCTGGTTCTCAATTTTGTTTTCTTTGTTCATTCCCCCCCCCCCCCCCCCCCCCCTCTTTTGTTGTTTTTTCCAGTTGACATTATAAATGTGCACAGTATTTAGGTTAATTATATTTATTTGAAAGTGATTTGCTTTGGACTTGTGATGGGAGACAAAGTTTTGATACAAAATTAGTTGTAGTCTAAAGCTACAATCTTACTCAATAAAATAAAGAGAAAATTACAATAAACTCACATGTGGTTAGATCCGTTTTCACTTTGCCTACCTGTGGTTTAAAATTTAACACTTTGCCCACCTAAGGTATTTTCTGTTAGGGCTCCATTACCCACCTCTCCTTTTGCCATTGGAAAAACATATTTTTAAGGAAAAACAAATATAACAAAAATAAAAAAGTTAGGGTTTTGATTGCTTAAGAACTTCTATGAGAACAAAGTGGAGGAATAGCTTATCAAGTAAACTACCAAGTAACAATCAATTTCTTTTCCAAACCATTAGAAAATCACGTGAGCTGAGAGAGGGACTAATAAGATTCTCTCCAAAATCCAAAGAGATAGAGAAGTAGATCCACCACTCTAATCTTCACTAATCTTCCAAATTTGATCTCCACCAATCCCCTAAATCCGATCTCTATCGATCTCCCAAATTCAATCTCCGCCAATCTCCCAGATCAAATCTCTAACTTTGATCTCCGTTGATCTTTGTGGTTGTCGATCTATGTCGCCAAGCTTGCCCTCCACTGCCTCAACAACCATAGCCACAACCCATAAATCCACTCATTTCTTCTAAAATCAAGTCCCAACTGATACGTTGTTAATTGGGTAATTTGTGGGTTATGAGCAATTTAGATACTTGATGTTTTGGATTTGATGATTCAAGGTTTTACTACTATGGTTGGGATTTGGAGTGGGTTTGAAGTTGGAATTGGGGGTGGGTTTGAAGTTGGAAGATTCCTTCCTTTCCTCAATTGGTGGTGTTTGGTTGTGCAAAAAAGGACCGAGAAGTAGGAGAGGCATAAGCAACACCTAGGGCCACCACCACGCCACCAAACCCATGGATGATCTACTGCAATCCAAACCCACAGCTGGATTTCTCTTTACCTCACTCTTCGATTGATTATCTCTATCTCACTCTCTTTTGTTAATAACATTGTTAATTGTTTTGAGATTGTTGGTCTTGTTGTATAAATTGGTTTCAAAATTTTGAGTTGTTATGAGATTGTTGATATTGATATAGATTAAAAGTGATTTCATTGAGCCCTTTGATTGGTGTGCTATTCCTCCACTTTGTTCTCATATAAGTTCTTAAGCAATCAAAAACCCTAACTTTTTTATTTTTGTTATGTTTGTTTTTCCTTACAAATATGTTTTTCCAATGGCAAAGGTAGAGGTGGGCTAACGAAGCCCTAACAAAAGTTACCTTAAGTGGACAAAGTATTAAGTTTTAAACCACGGGTAGGTAAAGTGAAAACGAGCCTAATCACAGGTAGGTTTACTGTAATTTCCCCTAAAATAAATATTATTACATAGTTTGAAAATCTAATCGTTGAATTGCATATTGTTTACACTTTTAGTACACATGTCAAATTTTATGTCAATCGGATATTATTTACTATATTATTTATAAACTTATATTTTGTGTATAATTTTAAATTCTGAAATCTTATAATTTAAATAATTTATTAATAACATAAGTATTGATCTTTAATTTTTTATAAATTTTGTAAGCATGAAAGAGATAAAAAGAATATGTAATCCAATGGTAGATTTATCAAAACTCACATCCAATAAAAAGATATTTAAAAGGGTTGTAACCTAAGATTACAATTAATTTTGTAGCTAAACTTTGTCTGTGATGGAGAGAGTATTATGTGGTTTGAAGGTTTGGATCTTGTCAATATATGCTTGGTAAGAAAGGAATAGAAAATGAAAATCACCGGCTTTAATCTTGTGCAAACGCCAATTTTGCCTCATGACAAACCAATGTATCTTATTTCCCCTATTTACCTTCTCATCTAGTAGTACTTTTCATTTTCAAAGGAGGTTAAATGAATTTTTATTATCGATTAAATGATTTAATATAATGATTTTGATCTTTGCGAGGACTAGTAAAGTAATCATTTAACAGTTGTCTCCACTAAAAAAGCTTCCACTTCCACTAGAATAAATAAAGGTTGTAGGTAGGCAACTCTATCCTTTACTCGAGAAATTATGCAGTCCTCATAATGGATTACGTCACTTGTTTACCATTCCATTAAAAAACTCCAACTTATTTAAAATTGTTAAGTCAGTAATCAATTTCTGTTTTTTAAAAAATTATAATTTAGCAATTTTAAACAAATAGAAATCTTTTAGTGGAACACGTCACTTGTCCACAATGAGCACTTTATAATTTCTCCCTCTACTCAGGAAAACTGTTTCTCAAACCAAAACCTATAACACATCACTAACACACTTGCTATTGCACTAAAGTCCAAACTTTTTTATTGATAGGCACTTAAGTCCAAACTAATATGTGATTGATTATTTGCACGTATTATTTAAACATGTCAACTAACTTATGACTAAAAAAAGTATCCATATAGATGGTTTTATCAATTATCACATGGTAGGTTTGAGTAATTTGGATATGAGTAATTTTCATCCAAATTGATTGATTTAAGGGTCTACTTGAGATTCACTCATTTTGTTAAAACTAAAATTTTTTTGCTGAAAGTACAGTAGATAAAGGTAAAAGTTAGCTAAAGTAGTATAGTAAAATTCATGAATAGTAACAAAAAGTGCACTAGGGCCCATGAATAGTAGTAAAAATAAGCTGAATAGTAAAATAAGTTGACTTTTTAAGCTGGAGCCAAACGCAAACTAAGGGTCTATTTAGGTTTCGTTTATTTTGTTGAAACTGAAAACTTTTTACTGAAAGTACTGTAAATAAATGTAAAAGTTAGTTAAAATAGTACATTGTGATCTATGAATAGTACCAAAAAGTATACGTATGAGTTAGAATAAAAAATGAAAATTATTTTACTATTTAACTTATTTTTGCTACTATTCATGGGTTTCACTGTACTTTTGACATTATTCATAAGTCTCGCTATACTATTTCAATTAACTTTTACTTTTATCTATAGTACTTTCAACAATAATTTTTCAATTTCAGCAAAATAAGCGGTATCCAAACACACCCTAAAGGTAAACTTTTTTCTAAGAGAAAATAAGCTTTTATATATAAAATTATAAATAAATAAACAAATATATATATATATATAGTGGTGGGTTTATTAGGTAAAGGTAATTAAGTTCATTAATCTATAATATAAATTAAAAAATAATATTTAACTTTTTTTTTAAATGAATAACCACAAAGAAATTTTTTGAAACACTTTATGTTATGATACACAAGAATTATTAATTATGCAAGGATTATTAATTATGGTTACTCGTGAAATTATTAATTTGTACCCATTATTATACAACAAATTTTTTTTTTATTTTTTATTATTGGTTTTTTGGTTGAGGGTTGCATTCAATTAAAAAATAAAAGTACAAAATAGTCTCAGCCAAGCTACACCCCTTGCATTCTTCCAATAATTGGCTTACAGCAAAAGAAGAATGTTCAAGGGAACTAGATAAAATGCACCCCTCCTTCCCTAGTAACTCTGCACAATGACTTTCTTATCTGTGCATCATCATAGACCTACAGTTAGATAACAAATCACTCAAAAGTAAAAAATTATTAATACATTGAGATTTATCCAGTGAGTGCAGCCTATACTTCAACCTCAAAAGTGAGGTTCGAAACCAAGCCTGGAAGCCAGTTTCAAACCATTACTCATGGCCCATAGGTCATCTCGGTACATAAAAACTCCATCTCACTAAAATCACCAGTATCATTATTTTGTTTATTATTACATTTCCCCTATTGGGAAAAGAATATACGTAGTCAGCCCTAACAAATCTGTTGAGGATCCAGAGCCAACCCCAAAACTTCTGGACTAAGTTTTTTGTTGTTTTTGTTGTTGTTGTTGTAGTATTTCCCCTATTGACAAGGCATCTGACTTTCTTTGAGCACTTGGGTACCGGCTAAAATTTCAGAGTTAGTAATGCTGCTCTCGGCTTTCTCTAGTCTGCTTGAAGTGTTCCAACCATTTATTTAGTTTGGATTCAAACTCCAGTGACACTGCCATCTTAGAAAACAATCTCAATTCTCAACCTCTTAGGTAAATACTTTCTAATACCACATACAATCATTGCTATCAGATGGTCAAGCTTTCCATATATACATATTAATTTCAACTTTAGAGAGAATTGGACCAAAAAAAACGGCTGCAGTTCAGCCAGCCATTTATTCTATGGATACACTGTGGCCAGTATTAGAAACAAACTCAACCGTTCTTCTGTACATTATCAAATTAACATACAAAAACATTAGTACAAGGAACTAAAAGAACATAAAGTTATCACTGGTCAAGGCATAAGCAATGAGTTGAAAGCAGTGTGTGTGTGTGTGTGTGAGAGAGAGAGAGAGAGAGAGAGTGACCCCTTCTAAATAAGTTAAGCCTGAAGTAATCTCGAAACCAATCCTCAAGAGAGCACAATGGAAGAATTAAAAAGGATCCGCATCCCGAACTCCAACCCCAAGAGTTCTTAATTTCTTGCGGCGAGCCCGTGGGAACAAGAGTTGCTGAATCTGCTTTTCAGCTGCGGCTTCAGACGTTGCCTGCAAATACAACGGGAACACCAATTATCAAAAAAACCGTGCAAGTATAGACATCCTCCTTTAAAGGAGTACAAGAGTGGAGACAGTAATATTGAGGAAATGACATTCCCAGCTACTGTCAATGGCACTGATGTGAAAACGTTATCAATTAAATATGTTATGAAACTTTATCATCAATTCCCGCAAAAGAGAATAGTTCATTTTAGTGGCAAATAAAAGAACAATAACAAGTTGTATTGAATCTTGATAGCCGCTTTCAGTCAGGTAAACACGTCTAACCTAAAAAGGGGACCTACTTTTTTTGGTTCTCAAAATAGAAGGAAAAAGTGTCTTAAATTAGACCTTTCTCAGTAAACCACTCAAAACCCTGGACGAAACTTATTCTCCTAATGTCAGTTTTAAGTAGGGGCATCCTGGTATTGCCAGCATTTCTAACATAAAGTTGTTCACAAACCAACAGTATAAAGGCATAAGGCTCCCTTATGCAATATTTGTGCAGCTCATCTCAGAATTTGGCCATAAAGATACTAACAGCCTGCAGTTTAGGATATAGCTAAGTCATTGATCAGCATCCATAGGAAATTATTACAACCAACAACAGCTAAGTCATTTATTACCTCTGTAGGTAGCCGGGGAGGAAAAAAACAGAGCAGCAAATAGAACGATTAAAACTCAGGGAAAGAGGGTGAGTGCCACAAAAAGAAGCGAGGAAACATTGAGACCTAATAATTTTTATTAGGTAAGTTACACATGCACTTAGTGAGTCTTGATCTCACGACCTCACCCTCCATTATATTAATAATATTATTATTATTATTAATTGATTGGTGACTCACACACACGATGGGTCTTAAACCCACGACCTCACCCTATACCTAGCACTTACAAGGGGAGGAGGTGCCAATTGAGCTAGAGCTCATTGGTTCCATCCCATTATCATGAAAGAAGAAAGTGTCATATAAACTAGAGCTCATTGACCTAAAAATTAGTATTGCAATGGATTTGGCAAAAAGGGAACAGTCAATGACTGCTTTATCATGTTGGCCCAAAACAATTGAGTAATTTTGAGCAGAGTAATTCTTTTATGAGCAATAAAAAAATTCTGAAAGGAAAATGGGCATAAAGAAACATTATGATCTAAAATTGGATAAATCTAAGAATTCCATGAAAGACTATAAGACCAACAAACCCCCTATAGCTCTCATCCAATCAAATAGAGATGAGAGGAGTAATTATAGAATCATGAAAGCTTCATCACACCCAAATTAGCCATTAATGTACCAATAAAGAGTGATCTACAGCATGAGGCCAAAATTTTGCTTGCAGCCATGCTGGTAAATCTGAACAAAGTGCAGATTAATTAGGACAATGCAGCTGGTACGAATCCTTTTATGCACTGCCCTGTAGCTCAAGAGTTATGGAATATGGTGTGTTCATTATTTGAAGGGAAAGGAATGCACGTACATTTGTAGGGAATATAACATTCATTCACGATTTGAAGCTTTCTTTCTTTTAGACTCCGTTTGAGTGGGCAAATGCTTCAGGTGTTTCTACCTTTACTTCTTTACACAATTTACTTGATTTTTGTACTTTCATTGCTAGCTAGTTTATATTTTCTGCATTGCTATAGCACACTACCTGTGTGCCTTGTTTTTTCGTTGTATTTTCTTATCTATTTTTCAATGAAGTTATTTACTTAACAGAAAAAAAAAAAAAAAAAAAAGGGAATCATTTTAGATTCCTGATATTATGGTATATTTTTGGAATTGTCGAAGTTGTCAAGAATATATGATTTCTCAAAAAGCAATTTAAATAGCTTACCCGGACTTTGAAAGGAAAACGATGTGTTTGTACTTCCACCCCAGAGAAAACCCTGACATCCATGCCCAGACTGTCAACCCCAATCAAATGAGCTCCCTATACAAGCAGGGTTAACTAATCAACAAAATTGATAATGAAATGTAAATGACATTAAACTATGTAATATTTGAAAACTGTTCAAGTTATAAGATCATATATGACAAACATATATGAAACAACAATATCATTCATAGCTGATGTATTAGAGCTCAAAAATAAGCCGACGATTTTGCCTATGTCCAAATCTTTTGAATGTAACCAAAGACCCTCCATAAAAGTTATTCATCTAAAAAATGCATAGCAATTTATGATTACCATGAAATTTGAATAGGATAATTTTAAAAGTATCTTCTTGTATGGAGCTTTTCAATATCCCAATATCTTCATCAAGGATCATCCTAACAAACCAGGAAACTTGCAATCATAATCCCTTGAAGCTATTTTAGGAGTGGGAAGCTTACTTGATGGGCTTCATGTTTAATACACGGGAAGACACATGAAGCATAAATACATACTGTAAATTTTTCTTGATTGGTTAATAACACCACTTTTAAGGATGCATGCCTTGCATATATTCTGTTCAAACTTTATAATGATTATATTTCTGGTAGCTCAAAATTAGGCTACACAATGTTATTACAAATTTACCCTCCCTGGGGTAAAGTTGCTGTTAATTATCCTCATTATTGTGTATAACTCCTGGGTAGGCTGATTTTCTCGATGTGCAGTAGAGAGCTCCTGGAACACTGAAAAAGCAATGGCAAGGATGGTCTTCATAGAATTTAGATTCAATATTCTAAAGAAGGAATGAATGAGAGAGGAGAAGAGAATAAGAAGCTGTGACACAGACAGCAAATCACCCAAGAAACTCCCAAGGCCCATCCATCTTGTTAGGGTTGGTTGAAGATTGGAGGCTTGCTACGGCCTTTTCCAGAGTCCATTACTCTTAAGTGTAACCTTAGAAGAAATTGAATGCAGTCACAATTTGACTTCCCTTACAATCCTCCAAAATGACCTGCTTACTGCTTGGAATCCTTTCAAGAAATATGGAATTTATCTCATGCCAAACATGGTATCAATTTTATGATCATTATTAATATAGCCAATAAATCATTCCAAAGATGGCTTTTCGACATGGACAGGTTAAATGCCAGGGTTCAAATGTGAGGGGTGGGTTGAATTTTAAGATTTATCTTTAATATGGAGAAAAAATGGGTTTGCATTTCGGGATACCAATATTCGCAGAGAAAGTAAGAGAGAATCTTGCATTTTTCAGTGCATATGAATGAGAGACAGTTATCAACATCTCAGAAATCAGGGGGTTCAGTGGATGGAACTCACGGAAGAGGGGGGAGGGGGAAGTGGGGTTAAACCACATGGCTAGATCATGGATGTCCAATGACAGACTAATGGCTAAGAGAGTTTTTCAAGTACAAGTATTGCATTGATATTAGAGGAACCAGAAATATAGCACCTATGGTATTGCACCTAAGTTCTGCCGCACTGAAAAAGAATAGAAACAAGACTGACAAGTGATGCTGGAAGTAAAGACGTTATGACAGGGTTCTATAGTGGATTGAATAACAACTCACGGAGTTCTGAACAGTTTTAGATCAAATAATGGTTGTCCTGTAATGGTGCAAACTAATGTCAAACACTCATGTCAAATAATATCCCAAGACAAAATGTTAACAGGGAAAGGTGATGCTACAAATATAGCAAATAAATAGGCCACATAGAACATCATGTTTAATGGGTTTGAAAGCAGGAACTAAGAATTTAATATCACAAAAAGCAGTAGAGTTGTAAATCCTTCTTTACCTCAATATCAAGACCCTTCTTTTTGCAAAGTGCTTTAAGAGCAACATTGCAACTAATACCCTTCTCACTGAACCGCTCTACAATTGCTGGTGTAGAGTGTACAAGAACATCAGGCTCAGCATCTTGAAAATCTTGCAAGCTGATTTCAGACTGCAATTATTCAAAGGAAAAGATATAATTTTAATCCAAAAAGGCCTGATGGACACCAATTTTTTGTAAACTGCCTGCTTATATAAAAATATAAGCTAATTTTTTAAGTCTTTATTTATATTAATGTTTACAATATTCTTCATAATAATATTCATTGTTATGGAACCCCATTTTTATGTAAGTCAGGAAAATAATATTTAAACTTACAAATATGACCATGTAAAGTGTAAGACACATGCCTGGATGCCATAAACAGAGAATAGCTCTATTCTCATAATCTCCAACCTGTACAGTGTTGGGCCAGTGTTTCCTTGATCACTTTCGGAACTCAAGCTTAAGATTTCTCCATCTGAACATGAAACAAAGACATATCAAATGAAAAATGTGGTAGGCATATAACTCTTAATTGTGATAAAAAAAAAATGTCAAACCATAACAGATATTCATTTAATAAGTTTCATCTTTCTCTGTGTTTTCTTATCAAATTAGGATCCAACAGTAGACCAACTGAATTTGGCCTGCAACACCCGAATCAATCAAAAAGCTTATTGACTGCAACCTATTTCATCTGGGTGAAAGGGAGCTGGGAGACACCTGGGGCTTGGGACTTTTTGGTTGATTCTACGGGTTCCCCACACTGACCAGTGGCCACGTCCCTTCCCTCTCTCCAATCATAAAAAACCCCCGATCCCTTTCTTGTCCTTCATTTACCCAACCAGAACAAGGTCCCATTCTTTCTAATGCAGCAACAATAACTGGGGGTGAATTACAGCATTGAGTGAGCTATGCACCACACAGGAAAAACCTCACTTTTGATTGTAGTTTCCTTCCAAAAATTGATTACAAAAATAAAATAAGGATTTGAATAAGAAAGGGGTTTGGAAACTGCATATCCATTTCAGAATGTCAGAAATCAGAAGGAACATATGAGCTGGACATGTCACCTCCCATAGAGCCAAAAAAGTTCCTTCAGAACTTCTATTGAAGAGTATCTGAAAGGCAGTGCAAGAATAAGCTTTTCTTTTTCTTTTCTTTAATGAATAATAAAATTTTAGAGAAAGAGAAACAACCCCAGTACATTGGCAGTAAACAGGAGAAGTCCCTAGAAAAAAAAGTTGATGTCTAGATTTTAAACAATCTAGAAAAAAGAGAAGCACTTTGAAGGCGTGATCCAAACTAAGAGGGACCACATAAAACAGGACCTTCACAATAATTTTATCTCAAAAGACATCATAACCCATATTGTAGGCAGATCCCAAGTGTGCATGCTTACATATCTCAAAAGTACAAAACAAGATACAAGATGAAATTGATACCGTGACTTTTAGATCTATAATCAACAAATTTAAGGACAAGGATTTCCTACAAACCAGTTTGAAGGAATCTCCTTCAACTCACTATGTGGTGATTTATATAACTATCCACGTGTATTATTTAAACAAGTCACATGACTCATTAAAAAAGTCATGACTAAAATACACATGGGTGGTCTTTTTTAACTGCCATGTAGTCAGGGAAGTTTCCTCCAAACCGGTTTGGAGGTAAACTTTTTCCCAAATTTAATGATCATCCCACCCAGGAATCCACTCCACTTTATACTTCACACACACATCAAGATATATTGTATTTATAGATTCTGACTGAGCAAAGAAACCCCAAATTTATGGTGTAATTTTGGACTGATAATCAACAAATATTGATGCTTATCTATCTCAAAGATCCTCTCACTGTAATAATCCCATCAGTATGAGAACCTTTATTGTTGAAAGATCTAGGTAGTATGTACATTGTGTCAGTCTACAAAGTTAAACATCCCAGCATATATCCTGCTATTCTTCATGGTAATTCAGATTTATTGGCAGAAGGTAAGAAATACACGATACCTTTCCAGTCTGAGTTGTATCCATCACTATCTACACAATGAAAAAGCGTTCTTATATATGATTCTTCATCAGCAAAAGCAGGTCTGAGGCAGCCCACAATAGAAACACCATTTGATGGATAATCCATTGTTTTATTGTATTCCATATTAGCAGCCTACAATAAACATATACTCAATAAATCACAATTGTAAGAATGGACTGATAAAAGAGAAATTTAATGGTCCACCTATCATAATTTCATATAGTGTCATAGACAGAAAAGATTCAGGAGCCAATACTGTGAAATGAGTGTTACATTAAGTAAATATGTCATGATCCTTGCATCTTTTTTATTTATATCAAACATCACCCAATAGAAGATTAATCATATACTTTCATTGCTCTCAAGAGTTTCCAAATGAAAGGGGATGACAGTGTGCACACAACTTTGATCATGACTAAGCATTGACAAAGTTCAGACATGTTAGAGACTATGACTTTGCTAACTTATTTATGCACTAGCAGCCAAAAACTAAATGGGCATTTAAGCACAATCTAATATGCCACTCCACATAGTTAGCACATAATGTAAGATGAAAATACTGTATTTTATAACTTCTGAAATTTAGCCCATTTAGGTATTGAGAATAGACAACTTAAAAAGGATGTGATGAATTTAAAGATGGAGTGAAATCATCCCATTTTAATTCATCAAGAATAAGGTTTCAATTCTATAAAATCATTTTTTATGCCCTATAGCAAGCTCAAACTAGAAGATAGATATCATGCCTTTTGAGCCAATGGACAAAAAAAAGTTTGCATTCCTTTGTTACACCTTAAATGCCACCAGAACATGCCATATAATCTTTCTCATCTGCCAAGACATTTCAACAAACCTATTGCAAAAATGAATGACTTAGAAGTTCTATAACCTGGAAATTTGTTACTCAAAAGCTCATGAATTATTTTAACTTGGTGTGATGGCAAGTTCCCCTTGTCCAAGTGATGTGTTGTGGGTTCAAGTCCAGGGATCAGCCTCTCCAAAATTGGGGGCAAGCTACCTACCAACCACCTTTCCCAAACCCCAGATAAATGGGAGCATTGTGCATTGAGTATGACCTTTATTAGTTTTTCATTAGCATATGTTGGTCAGAAATATTTTGCATGAAAGAAAATCTATAATTACACTATTTGTTAGATATTCAAAAAAATCATTTTTAACCGCATCAAAAGACAAAATGGTGTCAAAAAAGAAAAAACCCTGAGATCCCACTGTCAATTCTACCGACTCCTGTTCTGAGCAACTTTATATAGTCAGGTCACTACTTGGTAGCATAATTAAAGGAAATTCTGATTTTTTTTTTTTTTTTTTTAAGTGGAATTCTGGCCCACATAAGGATAGTGTCTTATATGATATTTATCAAACCAAGTAGTGATTACCTTTGTCAAGCATTTAGAAAAATAAATAGGGTGAACCAAGGTAGAAGCATCTGGCATTCCCCAGTCCACTGAAACATCAGACAATTCAGAACCTACAACCTATTTAAACCAAAAGCAGTAAACCATTAAGTAACTCAAAAGAATCAAAAAAGCATAAAGAAATTTATCAAATTTATTATAGAAACCAACCATAAATTACTGCTAACCTCAAAATAATCATCTTCAAAAAGGGTCTCATTGCTATTGCCACTTTCAGAAATGTTGTATTCACCAGTGTTCCTTCTGTTTTCATATATTGGGATCTCCATTCCAAACAAAGCATTCTAAAGACAAACCATAACTACAATCACATTAAAAATAAATTGTGCAACTTGTCTTATATAAGAAATTACAGAGAAATAAATAAACAGAACCTCTAAAAAGATGTCAGACCAACTACAGTGATGTTGAATCTACTAAAGATGTCTGGATATGAGTTTCCTTACACCACTTTATTTATGAAGCCCTCTGGCCTGCTATTGCATAGTTAAATATCCATGGACGTGTCAATATCCAACACCAGAGTATCATCAAGATTCTGAATTTGTCAATGTATCTATAACTTGTAATTGAGACATGAATGTCTATCAAACTATTACAGTGTTAAGTACACACACAAATTACATATACAGGCGTACATGTAGTGAAAAGGTGCACATATATATATATAAACAATATGACTTAATTTGCTCTCAGATTCTCATAGAGACCATTTTTATTTTTTCTTCTAATAAAGCTATTACTTATACACTGATATATATAATATGTCTTCCCTATATCTCATGATATTTTTGTTAACATTATCTGTCATTTCATTTGGTACTGAGAAGAAACAATCTGACAGCATATTCCTTTTATAAATTTTATACCAGATGAGCAACAGGATAACTATCCAACACTTGCAGTCATCAGTTTTACTTGCAATATTATATATCATATGTTGTATGTACCAAATGTCTCTTTGACAATTCTAAGGCTTTATTGTAATTTACAGGGCTTTATATACTGGCATAGATTCCAACATCTTTGCTTGTATATCGTATCCATAGAAACTTGACATATGCTTTATTTTTTTGACAGGTAAGAAAGTAATATTATTAATAAAAAAGTGTAAAAGATACACAGAGTTCACAGTAGTAAACAAAGAACAACATAGCAACAAAAAGAAATAAAGGAATCAAAATCATATTCTAAGAGACAAAAGAAAATCAATAATAGTAGAACAATCCGAAAGATCCCAACACCGAGACCAATCGAAGAGAGTCTGCTGGCACAAATCTAACAATTGAGCCATTGATTTCTTGATATCCTCAAAAGAAACTTGACATATGCATTAAATTAACAATTATAACATTTACTTTTTATCAATAATGATCATTCCTCATTACGAACCATCTCTTGAGCTGTGATATTAAATAAAAAACCCTCTAAGTACTATTTCTGATTCATAATATGACAGGCCAGTTACTTAGCTCTCTCCTTGGTAATTAGTATCTTTTCTTTCCTTTCTTTATCTTCTCTTTCTGTAATTTTTTTTCTCTGCCTTATGACTTTCTGCATTACGTAGTGTTCTTGAATAAACATCTTTATTACTTATCAAAAAAATATGACAGGCCAGTTAAGAAAGGGTCAATATTTTTAATGCTTTCTTCTTCTGAAAAAATAAAAAAATAAAAAAAATCTTGTGTGCATATACATGCAATTTTTTTTTTATTGGTAATTACACATGAACCTGGTTGGTCTTGAACTCACAACCTCATTCTTCACCTTGCTCTTACAAGGAGAAGAGCTACCATTTGAGTTAGAGCTCATTGGCATATACATAAAAAATATATATTGCAATCATCTTAAACGAAATAATAAGCACACAGAAATTTTTAAATTTATATTTACAAGCAAATAAGCAATTGAGAGAGAGAGATACTGGACAAAAAAAAAAAAAAAACTACATAGCAACTATAAAGTGCATACCAAAAAATTCAATGAAACTAATTATATATTTTCAATGCAATTAAAAACATGTATTGATTATTGGCTTTTGCAATTCAATTTTAAGAGTAAAATAAAATGCACAAAAACAAGAAAATCCTTACCACAGGGTTACTTGCTCCACGGTCTTCTAAGATGTTTGTATCATCAAAAATTTCAAAAAATATATCTAAATAAATAAGGAACTAGGTCAGGTTAAATCAATAATCAAGTTGGTATAAAAATTTGAATTTATCCACTCAAATCAGACTAAAAATAGTGAAGGAGAGCAGACCTCCATAGTCATCGATAACATATTGAAATTCACCCCATGAAATTTGTTCGTGTGGTTCACAATGTACCATTCCAGGAAATACCAGCCAAGCACAGCTGTTAGCCTAAAACAAAAGGAAAAGTTTGACCACACATGGTAATACCAAGTACAATGATACTACCTAAATTTGTCCCACAGATACAAATACTATGGTTCATCCCTTAATTTTCTAGTCCTAAAATTTATATATTTTTACCAGAAAAGGTGTATGTGAGCAGACCCACCTCAACTGTGCTCCTTGCTATTTCAGCAGAAGTAAGTTTAGTTTCCCGGATTCTTCTGGAATCTTTAACTTCTTCAAGAGGATGATAAGCTTGGTTACTCATGTAACTAGAAGAATCAGGTACAGAATCTGGATAGTCTGCAGCGACTGAAACTTTTGAAAGGCAAAGATCATGTCCCATAGAGAGCCAATGGAATTGTGTTGATCCCAAAAATGGATTTTTGCATCTAAAACTTTGACATAGAAAACCAAAATTTTCAATAAAAAGAGTGAGGATAAATTAAATTTGAGAGATTCAGAAATATAGGTAGAACAAAAAGTTTATAGACAGTTAATAAGATGTTCCTAACCAATCTGCATTGTTGTAAATTTATTTAAGTAAAATATTAGATGAAAAAGTGGGAAGAAAAAAGATCATGAAGGCAAGGAAGAAATTCATGACCATAACAAGAGGGAAATAAAAAGGCATGAGAAATGAAAAATTCATGCCAACTTATGGTCATGCTCTATTTAAGCCATAATTTCTTCATTTCACTTTGAAACTTGACATTAAAATAGACAAAAGTGGTGTATGCAGTTTTTTTTTTTTCTTTCAAGTTTATGCTTTATAAATGTTTGATTGCTGGAAAATGGAAAAAAGAAAAGCAAAACTTTTTTTTTCTTTTTTCTTTTTTCCTGGGAATGGAATGTGCATCAAACAAGATGAAAATCTTAACCTATCCTTAGCTTTATATATCAAAAGGCAAACATCAAATTACTCCTTTTCTTTAAGGAGATTTGAATCCTAACAAAAATAATTTAACATTCAAAATCTTGACTTAAAATTGTATGTATACCAGGAAAAAAAAAAAAAAAAAAAAGATGAAGAAAGGGGAACCACAAAACTCATGGAGGCAGTGAAGAATTTACCCCATTATGAGCATGCTCTCATGTTAATCATCATTCCTTTAGTTCAATTCCAAGACTCCAAGTTCCTATGTCTAGTTTCAAATTAAGATAGTGATAGGTGAGCTGTTTCTCTTGTGGCATTAGATATCATCATGTAATATTTGGTTGCTAAAAACGGAGGAAAGAGAAGAAACTTTGGAATCTAAGTTCATTGATTTTTTTCTTAGAATTCAATGTGCATCAAACAAGATGAAAGAGCTTTCCACCTAGGAAAAAAAGGGGGGGGGGGGGGGGGGGAAATGCAAATAAGACCCCTTGAATTTTAGGGACCAAATCAAACTAACCCCCTATTCATTTCATTTGAAACAATAAATCCCAAAACTCCAAAAAATGCCCAAATTAATGGTTCTGTTATCATTCCATTGGTGCATTAGATGGAAATGCAATCACTACACGTAATGCATTTTCATAGAAATTATTTTATTTAAAACAATCCTTTTAAAAATTATTTTATTTTCTTCTTTCTCTCTTATCTTCTTCTTCCCCTCTCTCCCAATCCTTCTTCTTCCTTCACTGGCCAAACCCCTAAACAAACCACACAACCAAAACCCAATCACCCCCCCCACAAAACGCAACACTGCCCCCTTCTATTCCCTCGTAAACTGCACTCCTGCTGCTGTAGCAACTCACTGATAAAAATTCCAAACATTCATCCGAACCCTTTCACACACAATCTGACCATACCACCCCAACAACATCGCAAAGAACTATTATTCTCCACACATAGATTCCCATCCCTCAGATTCAGAGGATTCAAATTCCCACAACTCTCACTCCCTATCTTGTTATTTAACATATCCACTCTACACCAGTCCTCAGAAACACGACTTAAATTACACCAACACCTCAACAAAACTCGGGTTCACGGACCAAATCCACAACAGGGTGCTCATATTTCAACTTCTCACTACAACATGCCATTCTCATCACAGTCCCACCAACACAAGTTGGTTTTTGCTTAGCCAGAAATTGTTGCTTAAAACACCATCTTCCTAAGAATCTTCCCCATATCTGAACAAATTCTTGGCCTCCTTACCCTCAAACTGATCTCTATGTGCTCTAATCATCACCAAGCAATTCACACACAAATCACCAACATTATAACTCCTAGAACAACAAACCACACCAAAGTTACTGTCTTTCTTATTATAATTATCATTAGAAACAATTTCAGTGCGGAAACGATTAGCCAGAGCCTGGTGTTTAGGGGTTAGGATGAAGGGGGAATAGGCTTTGGTTATGGGGTTGTTTAAGGGGTTGGCTGGAGAAGGAAGAAGGAGGATTGGGACAGAGGGGAAGAAGAAGATAAAGAGAGAAAGAAGGGGGGGAAAATATAGGGATTTTTTAATTAAATTTTAATTCTAAAAAAAATATTAAACTGCATCATATGATAGCATATTGATATTCCATCCAATGCACTAAAGAATTTTTTCTTATTGGTGAGTTACAGACGCACGGGTCCAGAACCCATGACCTCACCCTCTCCCTAAAACCTGTAAGGGGAGGGGGTGCAAGTTGAGCTAGATCTCATTGATCCAATGCACCAACAAAATGATAACAGAATGACCAATTTGGGCATGTTTCGGAGTTTAGAGATTTATAATTTCAAATTGAAAGCACAAGGACTTAGTTTGATTTGGGCCCAAAGTTCAGGGTGTTTTTTTTTTTTTTTTGGGTATTTTCCACTAAAAAAGAAGAAGAGAGGCTCTATATTCTAAATGCCAAACAAATACTCCTTTTTTATTGCATGCATCTCATATGAAACATCATCTAGGAAGCAAACAAAGTGATAATGTTATTTGAGCCATAATCAAATCTGCAAGGAATGCTCCAATTGGTATCAGATATATTTAACATTATTGTAACCACTAAGTTAGACAACATATCAATAATTTAATCATAAACTGAAACACACCTTAAGCCAACAGGATCAGGAACTCTTCCAACATCAAAAGAAGCTCTCAACCAGCTGTTTGTTATCCCATGTGACGTTGAGCAACATACCCCTTCTGCATGACATAAATGACAATGAGGACCTGAAAACACCAAAGTCAACCCAAAAAAGAATGCAAAAATTAAAACAATTGACATAAAGTAAAATAAATAATATAAAAAACAATTTTCATGTATTATAACCGTCTACAGAGAAATGAAGAAACTAAAAAGAAAATGATGAACAATAAAACAATCAAAAGAAATGCAAAAATTCATACTCTCTTCCAATGTTTTCTCAGCAACCAAACAGATGAAAAAACAACACTAAATACCCCGTGCAATCAAGTAATTGCACGTGGGTCTTCAGTCAACAACTATATATAACATAACAGCAACTAATTTAACCATTCAAAGTAGGCACTTTCTCAGCATTTGGTATTGGAATTTTGCAAAAAATCAAAATGGGTATCTTCTAAAACATGCAAATCGAGATGGGTATTCCACAAATTCGAAGTTCTGTTACTACCAATATCATTTCAAAAGCATCGGCATGCAAAAGAATATAATAAAGGTTAAAATGACTGTGATTACCTAAGGGGAGTGAAGAAGCTGCTGCAATAGCCATGAGAGGGAGAGAGAGATCAGAGAGATAGAAATAGCATACGATGGTGAGTGCTGTCGCTGTTGGTGCGTAATATGTAGTCTGCTTTGTTCATCAGTCACTCAGATAAGGGAAGACTGAAGAGATGGGGACCTCTCTGTTTCGTGTCTTTACTGAATTGGGTGTGTGCTGCCAAATAATAAAACGGTTATAAAGAACCTCAAAAAGGAGTTTGGGGAGAGCAGAACTTACCTTTTTAGCTAACACGAGAGCGTAAAATGAGTTTGTGCTAACATATACACTTACGTGTACATACACTAATTCGCAAACACTGAAATCGTGAGTTAAAAACAGAATTTTAAGTTGGGAGTTGTGTTTGCATTTCACAATTTTAGTTATTGAATACATATGTTTTTATACATCTTAATGTGCAACAAGTATTTGACTATCTATATAACATCTATTTTGGGGTTTTTTTTTTTTTTTTTTTTTTAATAATATCAAATATTTTTATAACGAATTCTTTTGTGTTTAGTAGAAACCAATTTTTATTAAGTTGGATCTCTCTTAATAGTTTGCTTGTTGCTCGAAGCAAATCTCAAGGTGGAATTTCAACTCAAAGTGAAGTCTAACTTCCTGAATTAAGGTTCGGGGTTCCAAAATGCGTCACTTAAAGGGACTTTTTGTTGTAATGCAAGTAACAATGGAAATGAAAAAGGCAATGACTACAACCCTAAGAAACTGAAACTTAGTCAATTCTAGTGCAATTGATTCCAAGTGGAATGATTAGAAATAAACTATAATTTAAAGTAAAATGTTCATAAGCAAACTAATGCGAAATGAGCCAATTCGAAGTAAACTACAGCAGATCCAACTCTAAATCATCTTACTAACACTAAATTGATTGAAAGTAAAAATAATTGAGATCAGGAGAGGAGTCGCTCCCTTTATTAACAACTAGTATGTAACTCCTTGCTATCGCACGGGTCTAGTTAATTGTAATTATGCTATTGGCCAATTTTTTTGTTTTTGTTTTGTTTTTGTTTTTGTGGGTTTATCACACGGATGATAAAATTAAATCAAACAATGAAAAATATATATTGCATTTTATTATTTAAGTAATGCTATTGGTCTTTTTTTTTTTTTCTTTTTTTTTTTTTGGTTTATCATATATAGGATAGCATTAGATAAAACAATGAATAAAAAAAAAATATATTGCATTTTATTATTTAAGTGATGCTACAGTGAAGCAAAAAGAGAATATTGTATTTTATTATTTAAAATATATAAAGGGACATTAAAAAATAAAAACTGATCATTAAGCTTGGAATCTTCTTGGAGGTGCCAATGAAGCGCTAATGTATGAGAGTGTGAAGCAAGGAAGAGTGGGATTGAACATTGTGTTTGAACCCGGCCTTGCTCTAAGAAATCCGTAAGGAGGAGGAGAGGGTAGTGTGTGGATCTAGTTGGTAGAGGTTGAGAGAGGAAGAGACATGAGATGACAATATGGAATTAGGAGATGATGTTTTACTTTTATAGTCTTTCTCATTGTACTCCTTGGTTCTGGTTGTGGGATTAGAAGAGCTCCAGACTCTATTAAGATTACCCATAAAAGTGTGCAGGTAAGATGTTCTTGCTTAATCCAATGAATATTATCATTGTGGTTTTCTTGGCTTCCGTGTTAAATGTTAATGCATCATTTATTTGGGCACAAAAAATAGAAAATTTAGATAAGATACATGACACAAAATTAGAATCCAATTTATAATCTCCATAAAAGTGTGCAGGTAAGATGTTCTTACTTAGGCTAATGAGCATTATCATTGTGGTTTTCTTGGCTTTCGTGTTAAATGTTAATGCATCATTTATTTGGGCACAAAAATTAGAAAATTTAGATAAGATACATGACACAAAATTGAAGTCAAATTTATAATCCAATTAGATTTTTTTTTTTTTTTTGAGTTTTGGCTAGGACAAGTGGCGCAAAATTGAGAATCCAATTGAAATCTAATTGGATTTTCTCTCTGTTTCACCTATTATTATATATATAGATTACAAGGAGCCTCAATTGAGACTAATCCTCTTGCTGTGTGTGATAGAAGGACAAATTGTGTAAGATTTCCCCTATCCATTAAAAGTGGGGTGTCTCTAGCCTAGTACCCAACTTCAAGCTTGATATCTTTTTTGTGGGACACAAGGATTTCGCCACTCTAAAATATGTTAAAGTCACACCCTCTCATCCGCTCCTTAATGATTTTAAGCAAGTAACCACATAGCATTAATATCATCACTGAGAAGAATACGTCCTAACTCAAACTAGCTTGAAACAACATGCAAGTCCCACTTTTATTTTTCTAAATAACAGCCACTAAGTAAACTTGCAAACAGCCATTTTTTCCAACCATTTCATTGTTTGAGAGATTTAATTGAAGGAATGGAAACATTGATAGGAAATAACATAAAAGAAATATAATGAAATCATTTTATAACAATATTATTGTTATACCACTATTTAAAAATAAAGGGCTAAGTGTTTAGGGGTATTTTTGAAGTTCTAATAAAAATTTTATTAAACCTAATTTTATTTCCTATGATTCCTCTTAATCTTGAATGGAATAAAAATTTAAGGGTTACGAGGGAAAAGTTCGAGAAGAATTAAAATGAGTATTTTCTTCTATCCTTTCTATTTCATTCCATTTAAACTCCCAAATAATCTAATAGTCTTTTATTCCCTTAATAAAAACTTCCAAACAAAGGAATTGAAGGAATATTTCTAAATAATTCTTTTTATTTCCCTCCTTCTCGTTGAAGTTTTAATCAGTTTTTCTATTTCACTATTTGATCCACTTTGACATTGCAAAATTTTTATAGGTAACCCACGGCTGGAAAATTTGGAACCAACTCAATCTGCAAGAACAAACAACAAGAATCAAGCACAAACAACAAGAACCATGCACGAAAGAAGCTGGATTTGACTTTTTACTTTTTCTTTTTAATAGTTTTTTACATCTATAATTCAATAGTTGGATAATAGCCGTAGGAAAATGAATTTTAACACTGGATTCCTTTATTGGAAATGCCAAGAGTTGTTAATTGATGATATTTATTTAAAATTTTAAATGTTGTACTTTTACTGTCTACAATTATTTGGGATGATATCAATAACTTTTATTGTGTGTAATTTTGTTTTTTGTTTATACTGTATATGGAGTTATTACTGCTTTTCCTGTGATTTCTCATAAACCAAACATGGGCTAACACTTGTTACGACACTGATTACATGCTCAAGTTCCTTCCTTCGTCATATCGTTGGCGAGCAGCATCCAAAAAGACCAGTTGACCATTTGCTCACCATCAAGCAAGGAGAAAAGGAAACCTTGAGATCATATGTAACACGTTTCACCCAAGGAACCTTAGAGGTGGACGAAGTAAATGACAAAGTACAATTAACAACCTTCAAGGCTGGATTGAAGTCCAGAGAATTCGTGGACTCCCTGGCAAAGAATCCCCCTAAGACGATAGCAGAGATGCTCTTGAAGGCGCAGAAGTATATGAATGCTGAGGACGCCTTGGCAGCAATAAGGAGAGAAGAGAAACCCAAGGAGAAGAAGAAAGAAAAAGAAGACAACCGAAGAGGACAGAAAAAGGATCGAGCTAATCAACAGAATGTTGAAGGGAACAAACAAAGGGATGACAAAAACCCTCGTGCAGTAAAGTTCAGACCTTTAGTGATGCTTATTGACCAGATTTTGGCGCAAATCAAGGACGAACAGTACCTCAAATGGCCTAGGCCATTACACTCATCACCCAACGTGCGCAACAAGAGGAAATATTGTTGTTTCTATAAAGATCATGGACATTACACAAAGGACTGCCAAAACCTGAAAGAGCAGATAGAAGAGCTTATACAAAAAGGGAAGCTGCAGAAATTTGTAAAGAAATGAGATTCCAACAGATTTAGGGATGGTAACAAGGACCAACGCGAAGGTCCTCAAAAGGACGAGGACCACATGCATCTTCGTCCACAGAGTGTCATTGGAGAAATAAAGACCATCACAGGGGAACCCTCTACAAGAGGGTCATTCAAGTCCCTCAAGAAGTTACACCAAAGGCAGGTGAACAGTGTTCATAGCCTTACCCCTCTAAAGCAAAGGACGAACCAAGACATGTGTTTCTCAAAAGAAGATGCTAGAGGGGTGAAACAGCCTCATGACGACCTGTTGGTCATCATACTCATGATTGAAGGATTCAACACTAGAAGGGTGCTGGTAGACAATGCGAGCTCGGTAAATATCATTTACTTTTTTTCCTTCCAGCAGTTAAAAGTAGACCCAAAGAGACTTCGTCCATTCGAGTCCCCCCTCGTCAGTTTCAGTGGAGAAAAGGTGTTCCCCTGGGGAATAGTAACTTTGACGATTACAGCTGGCCCGTACCCCCTCCTGGTAACCAACAAACATAACTTTTTGGTAGTAGACTCACCTTCTTCCTACAATGTGATTATAGGAAGGCCTACCTTCAATCATTAGAAAGCAGCTACTTCCACGTATTGCTTAAAGGTGAAGTTCCCAACAGAACAAGGGGTTGGAGAAATAAGAGGAGACCAGGTGCTAGCGAATGAATGTTACCAGGCGGTCTTGACCTCAAAGGAAAACCATACATGGGTGATTGAGGAAAAGACGCTAGAAATTGCTGGGAAACTAGAAACGATAAAGTTGGTCAAAGGAGATCCTACGAAGACGACCCAAGTAGGGACGAATTTGAGCCCTTAGACGAAGAAAGAGATTGTCAGTTTCCTAAAGGATAACCTAGACGTGTTCGCATGGAGCCATAAAGACATGCCAGGTATACCAGTAAGCATCATTCAACATCGCTTGAATGTAGACCCTGAAAAGAAGCATGTCCAACAAAGAAGAAGGGTCTTTACTCCTGAACGGAACAAAGCAGTTATGGACGAAGTGAACAAGTTGTTTACTGCTAATTTCATCAAGGAGATCTACTATCCTAAGTGGTTGGCCAACGTAGTCATGGTAGAAAAGGCAAACGGGAAGTGGAGAATGTGTATTGACTTCACAGATCTAAATAGCACCTACCCGCAGGACAGCTTCCCTCTACCCAAAATTGACCAGCTTGTGGACTCAACAGCCGGGCACAAGCTTCTTACTTTTATGGACGCCTTCTCTGGGTACAACCAAATACAAATGGTAGAGGAAGATTAAGAAAAGACGGCCTTTATCACCAGCCAGGGACTTTACTGCTACAGGGTCATGCCTTTTGGCTTAAAGAATGCAAGGACTACGTACCAGATATTGGTAAACTAGATGTTCAGCAGACAAATCGGGAGGAACATTGAAGTATACGTTGACGACATGCTCGTCAAAAGCAAAGCGGAAGGGGATCACCTAAACGACCTTAAGGAGAAGTTCAATCCACTCAGATAATACAGCATGAAGTTGAACCCGTCCGAATGTGCCTTTGGGGTCTCCTCAGGAAAATTCCTCGAGGTTTATGGTCTCACAAAGAGGAATAAAAGCCAACCCTAAGAAGGTGAGAGCTATCCTCGAGATGTCCTCCCCAAAGACGATCAAAGAAGTGCAATATCTCACAAGAAGAATAGCAGCCCTCAACATGTTTGTCTCAAAAGCAACAGACAAATGCCTTCCTTTTTTCAAGACCTTGAAGTGGGCTTTTGTCTGGACGGATGAGTGCGAGGCAAAATTCCAGAAGTTAAAGCGCTACCTAAGTAATCTTCCATTCCTGAGTCCGTCCAAAGAGGGGGAAGATTTGTTCCTTTACTTGGCAGTACCCACAACTGCAGTTAGCGCAGCCCTGATCAGAGAAGAGAATAAGATACAACTCCCAGTGTATTACATCAGCCATGCCTTTCAAGGAGCTGAGGCCCGATACTCACAAATAGAGAAGATCCCCTTCGCCCTAATAATGGCCTCAAGAAAACTTTGTCCATACTTTCAGGCTAATCCAGTCATAGTAATGACAGACTAGCCCATTAAGAGAGCAATGAATAAACCTGAGGCTGCTGGACGGATGGTACAATGGGCCATCGAGCTCAATCAATTTGATGTAGAATATCGCCCTCGAATGGCCATAAAAGCTCAGGCACTAGCAAACTTCATAGCAGAATTCACCGCTCCTGAACATGAAGACAACCAAGAAGAACTTTGGATGATTTTTACAGATGGATCATCCACTCAGAAGAAAGGTGTAGCAGGCGTCATCATCACTTCCTCGAAGGAGGATGTCTTGAAGTATGGAGTCCAGCTCAAATTCCCCATAACCAATAACGAAGTAGAGAATGAGGCTATATTAACGGGGCTAAGGTTAGCTCAGGCACTTGGGGCTAGAAACATTTTGCTACGAAGTAACTCACAGCTCATCATAGGGCAGGTCAAGGGAGATTTTGAAGCAAAGAAGGCAAGAATGCAAAAGTACCTCAAGTTGATGAATCAATTAGTGAGTAACTTTGATCACGTAGAGTTTGCTCAGATCTCGCGAGATCAAAATGTCGAAGCCGACGAAGTGGCCCGGAGCACATCAGTAGATGATCAGGCAAAGAGGACCAACTGGAGACTAGAAGAACATAACTCTCCCAGTATCGAAGAATTTCAAACCTTCCTAGTACACGCATATACAGGATGGACGAGTCCAATCCTATCCTATCTTAAGGATGGATGGTTACCACCAAACCCTGATGAAGCTAAGAAAATCCAGAAGCGGGCTGTGCGGTTCACGATGCTAAATGACAAGCTTTACAAAAAAGGTTTTTCACAACCTTACTTGAGGTGTGTTGAAGAGGAAAAGGCTAAGTATGTTCTGGAAGAGGTTCATGGGGGCGTGTGCGGTGATCACATGGGGGCAAAGTCCCTCATATGAAAAATCATGAGGGCAGGTTATTTTTGGCCGTCAATGCAACAAGATACAACATATTTCTTCAAAAGATGTGACAGTTTCCAAAGGTATGGAAACGTTCAGCGAGTCCCAAGAGAGAAAATGACGACCATTTCTTCGCCTTGGCCTTTTACACAATGAGGGATCGACATTATGGGCCCCCTACCACAGGGAAAGAGGCAAGTAAGATTCTTACTCGTCACCATTGACTACTTCACGAAGTAGGTGGAGGCAAAAGCATTGGCAACAATCATAGAAGCAAAGGTATAGAATTTTGTATGGAAAAATATCGTTTGCAAGTTCGAGATCCCAAGACCGATCATCTCAAATAACAGTCGTCAATTCAACAGTCACAGATTCAGGTCGTTTTGCTCAAGCCTAGGCATCAAAAACAAATATTCATCCCCAAGACATCCTCAAGCCAATGGACAAACAGAAGTAATGAACCGAACCTTGCTAAAAATCATCAAGGCTTAATTAGTGGGGGCAAAAGGAGCATGGCTCGAGGAGTTACCAAACTTTCTATAGGCCTACAGGACCACAGCACGAACCCCAACAGGAGAGACACCTTTCAACCTAACTTATGGTACAAAAGCAGTTATCCCAGTCAAAGTAGGACTCATCAGTCTCAAAAGAGAGTTCTTTGACGAACAAAGCAACGACGATCAACTGAAGCTGAACCTGGATTATTTGAACAAAGTCAGAGACCAAGCCTCTCAGAGAATGACCAAGTATCAGCAAAAGATGACTGAGTACTACAACCAGAGGGTAAAACTCAAGAGATTCAACGTCGAAGATCTCGTCCTTCGAAAAGTAACTCTCGCAACAAATGATCCAGCACAAGGCAAATTAGGACCAACCTGGGAAGGACCCTACAAGGTTGTCCACTACTCTCATCGAGGAAGTTACCACCTGGAGGATTTGGATGAGAACAAGCTACCTCGTCCATGGAATGTTGAGCACCTAAAGAGGTATTATGAGTAGGAACTGTAGTCCAATTGTAAGCAGTCAGCATGACCTCATACTTTTTAATGCAAATCAAATAAACATATTACTCAACAATTCATGTATTCTGGTTATCTCTCTCTCTCTCTCTCTCTTAAACTAAAACCGTCCAAATAAGATGTGTTTGCGTAAAATAATCTGCAAGCGCACAGAATCGTAACAAGTAGTAAAGTGTTTTTAGAAAACGAATGTCGAACCCATAGGGATTAACTATGTTATTGAATATCGAAATTCACTAAATTAATTACCATTTGGAAAATCGAAAATAAATGGAACGTTCTACTAACTGAATTAAATTAAACTATTTAATAAAAATAAATCTACGAATAAAAGATTAACATAACACAAAAATCTAAAAGTGTAAAAATATGATAAGAATGGATCTAAAGCGGTTGATTTCACCTAACAAATCCCACACAATTTATTCTTCCTAATTATTAAATTCTAATAATCTCCTGTTGATGATTAAAAATTCCTTAAGTATTCAATATCTTCTCTTGAATAATATCAAAAATATCTTCAACTAACAATTCCATATCTCTATGCGAATTTAATTAATTGGAGACTCATTACGTACTTTGAATTTTCTAAAAAATCACACTAATCGCAGTAAAGCATCTCTACTTTCACTCAACTAGTGGTGTTTAATTCTAGAACTAAAGTAACAAATCACCTCTCGGTCTCATTGTAATTCAATTGATCAAACAATAATTCATAAAAAATAGTAAGCATTAAGAATAAGAATTAAACACTCAATCATGGAAATATTAAAAATAAAATAATTCAGAATATAAATTGTGTGTTCATTGCTAGACTACATCAACGCTCTAGAAAATAAAATTTAGTTCATAATAAAATTGAAAAGAAAACAAATAAAACTTATGTTTTTCATCTGAATTGGTTGATCAACATGAAGCCCTCGCCTTTGTCCTCAGATCCTCCTCTTCAGAAAGACTCCCAAAAACAAATTCTTCAATGCCACCCTCCAAATTTTGCCCTAAAAAGCCTTTAAATAGGTAAAGGAATCCTATTACAAGTTGAATTCCTGTTTGGAAAAAATCCCAGATTTTTAGGCTTCACTTAACCGAAGATTTTGGCCCATTTAACGTCAAAATTCAGACTTTTGGTTAACGACAAGTTTGTAGCCCTTTAAGTTAACTTTCCAGCCCAACTTGAATGATCTCGATTGGACAGCTGAGCCCAAAGTTATGCTGAAAATACTAACTGATGTGCAGGCTGGAATCCTAATCCGAATTGGACTTGGATTTGGTGCAAAATTCCTTTGATTCCTTGCTCTTCTCATTCCTTCAAAGCACAAATGAATAGATAAATATAAATAAAAATCAAATCAAATCAAAAGAAATAAAGGAAAACTAACAATTTTAATAAATAAGAGGATAATAAAAATCATGTAAAAATTACACTTATCAAGAGGCGATAAGATTCCTTAAATGGATGTACATCGTCCATATGAGAGACGATAAAATTCCTTAAATGGATGTACATCGTCCAAATAGGAGACGATAAGACTCCTTAAGAGGATATACATCATCCAAACAAAAGGTGATAAGATTCCGTAGATGGATGTACATCGTCCAAACAATGAACGACAAGTTGTACGTCGTCTAAATAAGGGGAAACATAGTTTAAGTCTTCCTGACAAAAATTCATACTGGGAAAACCCCAGGACGAAAGAAGTTTGTCCACTGAGGAACAACAAAATTTGTATGTCCCCAATGGACGATAAAGAGATTAGATTAACCTGACAAGGTCAGTGGACGAATTATTACTTTTCACAAATATTTCTTTAAGTTCACAATAGACGACAAGAAATATAGATATTTCTCTAAAGAGCAAGGAAAAGCAAAAAAAGAGAAGCACTAACAAGCAACACAAACATAAGGTAAAACAACATACATATATATGTGCATAAGAAGTTATAGATTGTTCAAAAGCCCCAAACACAAGCAAGGCACAAAAAGATTGATTGTCCATAAGCCCTAAAACAAGCAGGGCATTCAAAAAATATATATATATATATATAGTAAGACTATGCTGCAGAAGCATCATTCCCATCTTTCTCGAGTTCAAGGGGATCATCACCAGCAACAAAAGCAGCCTCATCCGCTTCAATCTCTTGGTCCACAGCTTCGAAATCCAGGTCCTCTAAGTCCACTCCTGGACCATGTTTCACCAGGTACCTCCTAAGCAGCTCGAACCCTTAAAGTACTAGCCAAACAATATGGCATTGTATTCATCTGTTGTCTGAAAAGCACAGACAGCCTTGGCCATAGTGTTCTTCATTTTTTGGCCTGTCGCCACCAGGAGCTCGTCTCTTTGTTTCACCAACTGCTTCTCGGTGTCTAACTCTTCAGTTAAAGATTTTATTTTTTCCTTGGACGAGTTATTTTCATCCATCGCCACGATCAGGTCTTTCCTTAAACCAGAGGCCTCAGCTCCCAACGCCTCTACCTTTATAGTGGCTATGACGGCTTTCTCCTCACTTGCTAAATATTGGGAAGCAATATGCATTGCCTCCCCCAACACTTGGCATTCAAGGACACAACGTTAGCAATCAATATTTTTAGTATTAAAAAAGAAAAGCAAGGGAAGAAAAAATATGAAAGTTACCTGGACTAGTTTTTAAACGTGGCGATTCGCCATCTTGTGAGAGGGAACGCTAGAGATCTCCTTCAGTTCATCAGAAGTAATCATTTCATTTGCCCGAGCCAAGGCCATTTCAACGTCAGCCCAAATGCTGGCACTTACTTTCTCCTTTCCCTTATCACTGGACTTGCGTTTCTTGTGACGAGGACTAATCTCCTCAACAGATAAGGGCGGGGAAGCTACCCGAACCTCATCAAAAGCTAGGGCGGACAAGCCCTTTTCTGCGGCCTCCTTCTCTTTCTCTTTCTCTCTCTCCCTATCAGTCAGCCTCAACCTGTGCTGGCCAATGCTAGAAAAGGGTTCATTTTTCTTTGCTTTAATCCGGGCATAGAACTCCTGATTAAACTTGGTTGTTATTTCTGCAAAGAAGAACAATAGTGGAGTTAAGTAGGAAAAAAAGAAGAGTGGGAAAAGAAATGGAAAGATGGACAATCTACTCTCGTCCTAAAGAAACTTACTTTTTTCTTCGTGGCGGATAACACGAAGGACGTAATGGGAAGGTTCAGGTCCCAAATAGTGACGGGCTAAGGTCCTGGGATCCACTAAATTGTCAAAGTCGTCAATAGTGCTCGCATACTCAATGGCTGTGCGAACACGCTCTGCAAACCTGCTCTCCAACTCTGGACGATCTTTGACTGTAAAAAAAAAAAAAAAAAAAAAAAAAAAAAAAACACACACACACACACACACAAGGTCAGGATGGACGGGCCTAGCAAATAGATGAACAAAAAAGATAAAAAAGAGAAAAATGCAAAGCAAACGCACCAAGTACATAGGTCTCCCACTGACGCTACAACCTAGGGACATCCCTCATAAGTCGTTAGAGAGGATCTCCCAACCGTCAATCGACACAAAGAAATACCTCAACTTCCAATAATGGAAGGATGAAGGCAAATCGGCGATGAGTCGAGACTTTCTATCCCAAGGCACGAGCTCATAATAACCAAACTCCTTGGACTCTTTTAGACAGTCAAGGTGGACAAGCTCATTCAATGTAATCATATCACCATCAACTATGATCGTCCAAATCACCATACAACTTATGACGATCCTCCAAGAATTTGGCATAAGTTGTCCTGGGGCTATGTTTAGATGATGGAGGAGCTCCATTATGAATGGATGGACGGGGAACCTAAGGCCACACAGGAAGGCAACCTCATAGAAGCAAACCTCCCCGTGGACGAAAGCACAAGATTTCTCACCTTTCTTAGGGAGACAAATCCTGGTCTCCTCGGGAAATTGGAATCTATCCCTAAATCTAAAGAAGGTATCCTCGTTCAAAGAACACTCCTCCTAAAGGGCATAGAAAGGCTAGGGAGAGGTTGGAACGGATGGATAGGAGGACGAAGGCCTAGAGATAGCTGTATCCGTCTCAACCTCACCCATACCGGGGCTAGACGACAGAATAGCCCCTAAATCGTCAAATCTAACTTCAAAACTCATTCTTTCCCTCCTTGGCACCCCTTGCACCGACTCAAACCAACTAAGGGACTCACACAACAATGGGTATAGCTCACCCAACACTAGACTCAAACTACTATTACCTAGGGCGAAATCCCTAATCGGTGGGTAAATGCCCTTAGAACAGTCTATAAACGCACCTAAGCGGGTAAAAAAGAAGGTAATTGAGGGAGAAGTGCACCTAATATCAGAATAGTCCACCAAAAAGAAGCAGAAAAAGTAAGTTTTCAAAAAGGAAACAAAGCACAGAAAAAGTAGACCCAAAAAGGAAAAAAGAAAACAAGAAAAGTAAAGGGGGGTACCTGAAAAAGGAAGCGAAACTGAAAGGGAAAGAAGATAGGCGTAGAAATCGCAATGATAAAAGGCAAAGGAAGATGAAGACTTGGAGCAAGGAAACACAAGATGACTGAAATTTTGCAAAAACAGGCGCAAAGGAAAAACACCAAAGGTTTAAAAAGGAAGTGCCTCAAAAAACGTGGGAAACTGAAAAGTTTCCCCAGAACCAAGGACCCCACAACCAATCTTGAGGTGACACTTGGCCACGACATAAGCCACGCCACCACAAGGTAATAACTACAGAACGGGAAATCCAAAGCGCTATAAAAAAATAAAAAATAAAAAAAAATAAAAAAAAAAGGGGGGAGAGAAGGGAACTCACCACATTCCATGGCCGTTTCCAAATTGAACGACCTCAGAATAGGGGGGCAGCTAATGGACGACCATAATTCCCTCGCTAGCAACCTTCTCATCCAGACAAGGGACTAAAAAATGAAGAAGCCACTCCACTTCGTCATTATCTGAACGCATTGGACGAAGAAAGGGCCTGCTAGCTCATACATGACAGGCGTACACAATAAATCTATTTACCGTTGGAGCACTGACGATCCTCCCATTAACAGCTTAGGGAAGTGTTACAAATAACGCATTCAAGCCTCCTTTAACAGCACTCCCCAACGGCTAGGAAAAAGAGGCTGGTATATATACAGATACCTCACACCTACAAAGGTACGAAAAAAAAAAAAAAAAAAAAATCTAGCTCACACACACTGATATTCTTATACTTCTCATTTTAGCCATTCTAACTTTAGCATCGAAGGCTTTGTGGTAGGTACCACACCGGTGACCCACACTTCTTCCTTTCATCATCCATTTTCTTAGGATCAGGTCGGCTGTGGACGACCCCACTCTAGACGATCATTTTGACTAACGATTCGAGCATCATCAGTTTCCTTAAGAATCATTGATTTTTTTTTTTGTATTTGCTTTTTTCATGCCAAGTTCCCTGACAAGTAATCCTATATACATGATTGTTATTGCCAACTTTGAGGAAAAGTGGAGAACTATTGATCGTGGAACCTAACATGAAAGAAGCAAATCCCAAACAAATAAAAAATCTATAATTCTTAAGCAAACCTTCAACAATGTGGGTCTTTGTGTCATTTACAAACAAACAAAACAAAGGGTCAGATCATAAGAAGGCAAAAAGAGGGCTCAAAATATCTTCTTCTACTGCTCTTGTTGAGTCCTCATAACCTTCAATACAACAATTGTGCTTAGTGGCATAGCCACTTGAATACCGAGGGGGGCCTGAGGCCCCCCCCCCCCCCCCCCCCCCCAAGATTTTTGAAAAACAATATTAAAAAAAATTAAATATCCTAAATAATTCGAAAATATTTAAATAACTTTATTATTTTGGCCCCCATACCTGATAATATACATATATATATATATATTTAAGAAAGTCTAAAAATAAACATAATTTTCATTTAAATAAAACACAATCCATAAATACATATGTCAACAAAATACAATAATTAAACATTTAGCATCTTTAAAATAAACACAGATATTTTAACAATTACCTCGACAAAAGGAAAAAAAAATTTATAATTTTCATCCCAACACATTTATGGCTTACTTGTACATAGCAGTAGAAAAATTGGAAAGTCATCAATACTTGATGACTTTAGATCTCTTAAAGAGCGTAGGTTACAGTTTTGAAAAAAAGATGTTTAACTTTTATATTATTTTATGTTTTGCAACTTTACCCACTTCATAGTTGATTAAAAATATTAAATAATTTTGTTAATCTTGTCTCATAATTGTTTAATTTTAACTAATACACTTTTGTTTATAGCACATATTGAGTTATGAAGTATTGTACGTTACTATTTTACATTTAATACACAAAATATATATATATATATATATGGCCTCCCAAAGATAAGTTCCTGGCTCTGCTACTGATTGTGATGCTACTTTAAGAAGCCCACAACACAAAATGTAGGAGAAAGACCATGATATTTACTACAACAATAACCATTGGTACAAAAAATCATTAATCTCATGTTTCATAAAATAAGACATACTTCTTTCGATCATATTACTCTCAAGTATCATAAAATGCGACATATACTCTTTTCGTACCTATTTCACCAACATCAAGATCAAAAGATGACAACATGGAGCCAACTGGATTCATCTTACCTCAAGGCAACACCATTTGCCTTTGGTGCAGGACATGTTCAAGCAAATTGTGGCATGGACCCCAAACTCATTTATGATTACTTGAAACCTACATTCTCATAAGTACAAGAAAAGCCTAATCAATTTATTCTTGAATAAGCCTTACGCATCTAAGTCATTCAATCTAGCAACCCTTAACTACAGTCAATAGTTGTTCCTAAACCATTAGCAAAATGAAAGTGAAGGTAATTGGAGAAAGGAAAAAATTCAAGGGTATTTGAAACCTAAGCTTGATGGTAATCCTAGAGAGAATATTTTTTGGAGTTGAGATGATTATCACACCAGGAGGTTGTAGTTATAGACAACCTATCTCAACTATTACATCTACCGTCCTAGTCTTTCCAGAACAAATGGTGACAAGACAACCTGCATATCTGTGCTAATATCTGTGGAAATTTCATCAACAACATATAGAAATCACTAGTCACATATCAACTAGCTAGGATACATGGCCAATCACACATTGCTAGGAACAGATTTATCACTAGTACAGCCACTTTTGCTCCTTGTTAGCATTGGTCAGCCTTAGATACTCATTGGCAAACCATATTTTCGCGTTGGTTAGCCTGTTTTGTTAAGCCAACGGATAGGCGTTGTTTGGGAGGTCAGCACACGTCAGCCCTAATGACGTTAGCATCCGTTGACTTTGATCGCCGCCACCATTAACCGAGGTGAAAATTTTTCAAAGGGGCCTATCTTGCTCAATTTTTTGCGAAGATTCCATTTTTGGGTTAGTTTCTTCGTTTGAGGTCCCTATATCCCTCTTGTTGGTCATTTTCTTCATTATGGCACAAAATGAATGAGATATCATATGTCCTATCACCATTATGTTGGATGGTCCTACTAGCTATCATGCATGGTCTCAGAATATGACTGTCTTTCTCAAGGGTCGTAAACTGTGGAGATATGTGATTAGTTCAATTCCTGAGCCAGTACCAAAACCTACGTCCAAAGCCACAACTGCTAAAGATGCCTCCAAGACTGCTGTTACAACGGATGATTATGAAGAATGCCTAGAGGAATGGGAAAGTATTCAGAGTAAGATCTTGTCTTGGTTTATCAATACCTCTATTCCCTCCATTCATAATCTTCTTCATTGTCTTGAGATTGCTAAGGCTGCTTGGAAATTTCTGGCCGATCGCTATAATTGCACTAATGATTCAAGCCTGGAGTTCCACATTGAATCAAAGCTTTATCAAATGTGCCAAGAGACAGGTTAGTCTATTTCTGATTTTTATTCTCAGACTTCTACTATGTGAGAACAACTCTCTACTGCAGATCATCCACTAGTGTGTTCTAAGGACATTGAGTTTTTTGTCAAATATCGGGATCGTCGTAAATTTATGCACTTCATGATGGGTTTTTGTGAGAATTTTGAGCCTACTAGGCTTCTTTGCTTAGTCAGCCTCCTACTCCTTCTATTGATGCTGCAGTCAAGGAGCTCATTTCTAAGGAGAACGGTCAGCCTACTCATCACATGTCATCATCTGATCATGTATTGGTTACACCATCTCCACAGCCTCCCATTGCTGCATTTACTGCTCCTCCACAAATAAACTCTAGGCATCCTACCTCTCAATCTTCCAGAGGTATTCGCTGCTAGTTTTGCTGTGCCAAAGGCCATGACATCTCAGTTTGTCGCAAACTGTAGAAATTTATGCAAGAACAGAATAAAGCTTCTCTTCCTCGGGCAACTGTTGTATGTCCTTCAGATCCATCGGTTCCTACAAGTCCATCTTTGGCTTCCTCACTTACTATGGTTGATATTAAGGCAGTAATTTAACATGTTTTATCCCGAAATTCCACTGCCCTTTCTGTCACCTTAGGTAAACAACCTTGGTTTTTTAATACTGCATGTTGTAACCATATGACTCCTGATAAATCCCAATTTTCTGATAAGGCACCCTTAGAACACCCTATCACCATTTACATTGCTGATGGAACTCCTATGCCTGTTAGTCATAAAAGAACAATCTATTCTCCTTGTTTATGCCTTAATGACACTTTTCATATCACAAAGTTATCCCTCAATTTGCTTTCTGTTGGTCAACTTTGTGAATTAGGCATAGATCTTCTATTTACTAATCATGGTATGGATATGCAAGATCCCTGGACAGGTCAAGTGCTTGGGACAAGCCGTAAGGTTGGTCGCATGTTTAAGGTTCATGACTTGAAGATTCCTTCACAAATTGTTTTTGCAGCAGTTACCACTACCACCCCCTCACCTGATCTATGGCATGCTCGTCTTGGTCATCCATCCTTATCTCGTCTTCAGTTGTTAGTTTCTCAAGGTCATTTAGGTTCAATTCAGTTTCAAAAATTTGATTGTACTTCCTGTCATTTTGGCAAAAAAACAAAATTGCCCTTTAATAATAGTGACTTCTTTTCTTCTGCACCTTTGGATCTTATACATTATGATATTTGGGGTCCTACACCTATTCCCACTGAAGGGGGATCTAGATATTTTGTCATATTTGTGGATGATTTTTCTCGATATACTTTTATTTATCTGCTTCACCATAGGTCTGAACTTGTGTCTACTTACCAAACAATTCATAAAATGATTAAAACATAATTTAATTGCACCGTCAAAGTCTTTCGATCAGATAATACTCAAGAATATAATGATAAATCTTTCCTATCATTTTTAGACAGTCATGGTACCCTTCCTCAGCGGTCTTGTCCTTACACCTTTCAACAAAATGTTCGTGCAGAACGTAAACATCGTCACATTCTTGATATTGTCTGCACCCTTCTCATTTCTGCCTCTTTTCCTAAGCACTTTTGGGGTGAGGCCACACTCACTACTGTGTACACCATTAATCATATTCCTTCACCAACTACACATAACAAATCACCATTCGAGCTTCTCTATGGTCAAACCCCTGACTACTCCTCTCTTCAGGTTTTTAGTTGTGTTTACTTTGTCTCTTTTCCTTCTCATGAACGAACAAATCTCCAGCTTCATGCTCGTCTTTGTTGTTTCCTTGGTTATGGTGTATCTCAAAAGGAGTTTCGCTACTATAATCCCATTTCTCGTCGCCTTTGTGTCTCCTGTCATGTTAAGTTTTGGGAACATCATTCTTTCATGAGTCTTCAGCTGTTTCCTACGTCCTCTTCCTCAGAGTCTCCCATTTTTACTGATCTTTTCCTCCCTCTCTATCCTAAACTTGTGAGGATTCTTTGACATCGGCTGCCTTTCCAGATGACTCATCTCTGGTTTTGTCCCTAGCATATGACCCGCCTATCTTAGATCCTGTGGCACCACCCTCTCCTGAGTCTCCTGTTGGTCCTGAACTTCGTCGTTCCACTCGAATAAGCATTCCTCCCCCTTATCTCACTAATTATCACTGCTCTTTTGTTTTTGCCACCCTATATGAACCTCACACCTATCGTGAGGCCCATATTGGCCCTCTTTGGCAGCAAGCTATGAACGAAGAACTAGATGCCCTTCATAAGAATCACATTTGGGATATGGTTGATTTGCCTCCTGGTCAATTTGTAGTAGGTTGTAGGTGGGTTTATAAGATCAAGACCAAGGCTGATGGATCTGTTGAACAATACAAGGCTCACCTCATTGCCAAGGGCTTTACTCAGGAGTATGGCATTGACTGTGAGGAAACATTTGCTCATGTTGCTCGCCTTACATCTATCAGATGTCTCATTGTTATGGCTGCTATTTGCTGTTGGCCTCTTTATCAAATGGATGTGAAGAATGTTTTCCTCAATGGAGACCTCCAAGAAGAAGTGTACATGCAACCACCTCCTGGCTATCCATACTCAGGTAGTCAAGTTTGTCACCTTTGTCGTGCTCTTTATGGCTTCAAGCAGGCTCCTCGAGCTTGGTTTGAAAAGTTTAGCTCGATCGTTGCTTAGTAGGGTTTCACTTCGAGTCCTCATGACACTGCTTTCTTTATCCGAAGATCCTCTGCTGGTATCACTCTTATTCTTCTTTATGTTGATGATATGATTATTACTGAAGATAATTCTGCAGGTATCCGCTTTCTTTAGTACTTCCTTAGTCAGCATTTTGAGATGAAAGATCTGGGCACTCTCAGCTATTTTCTTGGGCTTAAGGTTACCTCATCCTCTGATGAATACTATCTTTCCCAAACTAAATATACTTTTGATCTTCTCTCCAAAGCCGGTATCATCGACAACAAGACTGTTTCCACTCCCTTGGAATATAATGCAAAGCTCACACCCTTAGATGGTGAACCTATCTCTGATGCTACTTGCTATCGTCAGTTGGTTAGTAGTCTGATCTATCTCACTATTACTCATCCGGATATTTCACATGCCATGGGTATGGTTAGTAAGGTCATGGATGCCCCTTGTTCTGTCCATTATGCTGTCGTTCTTCAGATTCTCTTATATGTCAAGGGCACACTTTATCATGGTCTCCACTACTTCTCTCGAGTTCATGCTTATTCAAATGCAGACTGGGCATGTGATCTGACTGATCGATGTTCTATCACAGGTTTCTATTTCCTGTTGGGTACTTCTCTTGTCTTGTGGTGTTGCAAGAAGTAGGATGTGGTTTCTCGTTCCAATACTGAGGCTGAGTATCGGTGCCCTTATCGACACCACTTGCGAGCTTGTCTAGCTTCGCTGGCTCTTAGCTGACATGGATGCTCCACAGCCCACTGTCATTCCTCTTTATTGTGACAATCATAGTGCTATCTATATTGCTTATAATGATGTCTTCCATGAACACACCAAGCACATTGAGATTTACTACCATATCACCTGCTAGTATCTCAAGAAAGGCAATCTCCAGTTGTTCTCCATCACCCGCCTGGTCGTCTTCAAGATCTTATATCCAAACTCCAGCTGGCTTCCTCCTTGCCACCTTGAGTTTAAGCGGGGATGTTAGTGTCTAGCTTAGACTAGATTAGCCCATTGGGCTTAGCCCAGTATATTGTACTTGTAGTTTACTCATATTACTTGTACTGCACACATATCTAGCCTATATAAGGCTCTCTATTATACATTATTATTTACACAGAATATATAGACTATTCAGTCTTTCTCTCTCACTTTATATTCTTAACATATTACATCTACCGTCCTAGTCTTTCCAGAACAAATAGTGACAAGACAACCTGCATATTTATGCTAATATCTGCAGAAATTTCATCAACAACATATAGAAATCATTAGTCACATATCAACTAGCTAGGATACATGGCCAATCCACATTGCTAGGAACAGATTTATCACTAGTACAGCTACTTTGGCCCTTTGTTAGTGTTGGTCAACCTCAGATATTCGTTGGCAAACCATAGTTTCGCGTTAGTCAGCCCGTTTTGTTAAGCCGACAGACAAGCGTTGTATGGGTGGTCCCACAATGGAGTTTCCCAAGGAGGTGGTCCCGATAACAAGTACCAGTGGTTAGTGATAAGTTCCACCAATAATTATTAATTGTTTAGAAATAGAATAAATATGTTTAACAGTTCATCATTTGTTTGCTAGTTCACACTTAGGCTAGGCATACACTAATAAGAAACATGGACTATGATGATATAGATGATTATGATGAAGATTATAGCATAAGAGATATAGACAATAATTGGTTAAATAGGAACATGGATTATAATGAAACAAATTCTAATTCTAAAGATGATATAGATGATTATAACTATAATAGTAACACAAAATATAATAATTAGAATATATCAACAGAATATAAAACCAATTGACATACTAATAGACATGATAATAATCTTTTAGAATTAGTCAATAATAAGTTAAAAATCTATAATCAATTGAAAGACCTGTGAGATACACTAAGGTAGAGAGGAAAAGTAATAGTTTAATGGATTTGTTAGAAAAAATGAAAATTTTAAATTCGCCTTTAGAAAAGGAAAAAGACTTTGAACCCCATCATAGATCACCTTTAGTAAAAATCATGACAGATAAATCGCATAATGAAATTGAAAGACAAAAGGATAATTTAATAAAGACAATTGATAAAGAAGTAAATCAACCAATAGAGTTATAGATATGACATATAGAAAAGATGATAAGAAAGATGACTTAATAAAGCTAATTGAGAAAACAACACCAACAGAAGAAAACCCAATCTATATATATATATATATATTAATAGGTGAAGCTGAGAAAAAATCCAATTATATTTTAAATTGAAATTCAATCAGACTCTAATTTTGCACCATGTGTCCTATCTAATCTAATTTTTAAAATTTGTGTTAAGTTAGTTAATTCAGTGTAAAAATTGAAATTCAATTAGAGTTTAATTTTGTGTCATGTGTCTCATCTAATTTAAGTTTTTTAATTTTTGTGCCAAGTGAGTTAATTCAATGTAGAAAACAAGGATAGTTAGTAATGGACCATATATAGTCATGGTGTGTGTGTGTGTGTATATATATATATATACACACACCATGATAGAAATAGAAAGAGAAAAATGTATGATAAGAAAAGGAATAATAAAAAGAAGTGATAGAAAGAATAGAAAGACAAAATGATAGTATTCTAGAGTTAGTTAATAAAGAAGAGAATCCAATGGAAAAAATACAAAAGAAGTTAGATATGATAGAAATAGAAAGAGAAAAAAGCATGATAAGAAAAGAAATAGAAAAGGTAAAAAAAGAAAGACAAAATAACAATCTAGTGGAATTAGTCAATAAAGAATGGAGAAATAATAGTCCAGAAGAAAATGATAGACTAAAGAAAGAAATTGATAAGAAACTAAAATCAATTTAAAGATCTATAACAGAAACACAAGATAATAATTTTAACAAAATTAACCAAAAAGATAGAAACTTTAAATACACCCTTAGAAAGAAGAAATATAGAAAGAGATATAACAGTTTTAGACATTACTGAGTCATCAAATAATGAAAAAACTGATAGACATGACAAAAATACTATTTACCATAAATGTAGAGGATATGGACATACTAAAAAATAATGTGACAAACATAATAAAATTGTTAAACAAATCGGCAAATTAGATTTTGAGAAAGATATCATAAATGAACTCATGGAAATATTTAATGTTAAACAAAAAGAGATAGATCAAATTAAAAAAGAATTAAAATCAACTAACCCACACAAAATTAATAAAAGAAAAGGAAAACAAAAAGAAATAATAATAAAATTGATAAACAACCTACCTAATCACCTAAAAGAAAAGAAAAAAAAAAATATTTAGTTAACTTGAAAGACTCTATATACATACCTATTATTTGTATTAAATGTAAAAAATATGGACATTATGTTACAGAATGTGGTAAAAAAGAAAGGTCAAGAAGGAAAAGACAAAAATGAAACAGGATAAAACAGACATAAAACCAGTAACCATACAAGACTTAATGATAGAAGTAAAAATGATAAAACAAGAAATTAAAGAAATTAAGGAGGACAACTCCACCAACATAAATGAGCAAAACATTACAGAAATAGTAAATTTGAAAGACTTTCCTAAACCTCTGACAGACTTTCCTATAACAGACAGATCAATGACAAAGCCCCTTGATCCTCCTACAGATAAAGATGTTACTAATATCAATAGTAGACAAAATTTTTTATCTTTAATTGACAGAGTTATTTTTCAAAAATGGCACACAGAAATCACTTTAGTAATTAATAAAGAGTTTTCCTTAACAGAAGAAACTTTAAAAGACATACTCTTTAGATTTATTTCACCACGTATCCCGAAAGAAATTTATTCACTTAATAATATTTCCATAATAAAAGAAATTGATAAAGAAAGAATTTACAGAAAAAACAGACATTTGTTATCCTTAAAGAAGGAAATTTTATATGAAAGAATTGCTAATCAATTGATAGACCGCATCTTGAATCATGAAATAAAATTGTTTAGACAATAGATTGAGACAAAAATCTACTCTAATCTTCCTATTGCCTTTTGGCATAGGAATCGACATATAGAACAATTACCTTATGAAAAAGATTTTACCAAAAGACAGATACCTACTAAAGCTAGGCCAATACAAATGAATAATGAATTATTAGAACATTGTAAGAAAGAAATTGAAGATCTTTGAATTAAAGGTTTAATCAAGAAAAGTAAGTCTCCTTGGAGCTATGCTGTTTTCTATGTTAATAAACAGGCAGAACTGGAACGAGGAGTTCCAAGATTGGTTATAAATTATAAACCCTTAAATAAAGTCTTACAATGGATAAGATATCCCATACCTAATAAGAAATATTTACTTGACAGATTTCATGAAGCAATTATATTTTCTAAATTTGACGTGAAAAGTGGATTTTGGCAAATACAGATAGATGAAAAATACAAATATAAAACTGCTTTTACAGTCCCTTTTGGTCATTATGATGGAATGCCATGCCCTTTGGTTTAAAAAATGCACTAAGTGAATTTCATAATATAATGAATGAAATATTTACACCTTTTACAAAATTTTCAACTGTATACATAGATTATGTTTTAATTTTTTCCAAATCAATAAACGACCACTAGAAGCATTTAGATATATTTGTAAAAATAATCAAGCATGATGGACTAGTTATTTCTACCACAAAAATAAAATTGTTTCAAGATAAAATCCAATTTTTAGGACATAATATTTATAAAGGAACCTTAAGCCCCATTGACAGAGCCATACAATTTGTAGATAAATTTTCAAATGAAATAAAAGATAAAAATCAGGTACAAAGATTTCTTGGTAGTCTAAATTATATTTCAGATTATTTTCAAGGATTAAGAAAGATATGCAAGCCTTTGTTTAAAAGACTAGAAAAGAATCCTCCTACATGGATAGACAGACATACTATAATAATCAGACAAATTAAAAAATATGTTAAGCAACTCCCTTGTATTGTTATCCCCTCACCTAATTCTTGTAAAATTGTTGAGACAGATGCTTCTGAAATAGGTTGTGGTGAAATTTTGAAACAAACAGCAAAAAACGACACTAACGAATAGATTGTTAGATTCCATTTTGGCTCTTGGACCACTACCCAGTAGAATTACAGTACTATTACGAAAGAGATTTTATCTATCATATTATGTGTTTCAAAATTTCAAGATGACCTATTTAATCAAAAGTTTTTAATTCGAGTTGATTGTAAAAGTGCCAAAGAAGTTTTACAAAAAGATGTTCAGAACCTTGTTTCCAAACAGAGCTTTGCTAGATGGCAGGCAATTTTAAGTGTTTTTTACTTTGATATTGAATATATTAAAGGAGAAACTAATTCAATTCTTGATTTCCTAACCTGTGAATTTCTACAGGGAATATGAGTTCCCCCTCAGACAAAAGCAACTCCCCAAAACCTAGAACCAAACAGTCTTATGTTGCTACTCCTATTCCCCCTAGTAGATTCCTCCCTTGTCCTTCCTTCACTTCACCTTCCTTCTCTTCAAACAGAACCCAGGTAAGATCCCTGATGAGTCCATAAAAACTATTAAGGTCGTCCATCTTAATGGACGGTCATTGCGTCATTAGTAGGCCATCAAAGATTTACGAGTAACCGCCCAACACATTCAATAACGATCATCAAAGGCCTTAAACCCTTTCATCAAGACAAAGAACATTACAATTAGGGTAATAATCACCCTCATTATGTCCAACAGCTACCTAAGTCACCTATAAAAGGGACAATCTGTCCATTTGCTAAAGTATGTCAAAAAACTACTACAAAACACTATCTATATATGAAATATATGGGTTGGTACTAATTTAAGCATCGGAGGCTCCCCCACCGGGCACAACCCGATGGTCTTTTCGATCTATCTCTCCTTTATCTTGCAGGTTCTATAAGGTCGTCTAATGCTCCAGATTGAACGAGGGACCTAACTGACGATTTTGGCATCATCAATCCCCATTGACATGTAGCCCAAACCCTTTTAACCTACTCTCTCTAAACCATACTTCAACAACCAAACACACATATGCATCGCCCTCAACCCCTCCACTTAAAAAACCATTTTAACGTAGCTGCATCCTCTTTCCCCCCTTTAGTCTCTCCCTCCAACCCAAATTACAAATCTTTGGCCCTCAAGAATCCCCAAAAGAAGACCATAATGTAGAACTCCTAAAAGACTCTTGGAATTTCATTTTGTGGATTGAACAAGAATACCAACATATAACAGCCCCTCTCACCCCAGCCAGACAGCTCATACCCCTAGGATGGGAACATCCTAAGACAGAAACCCTTAAGACCCAGGAATTTTATGAGTTTATTTTAGTTGATGCAGACTCAATCCCGGTAACTCATATGCCCTGCTCCCAAGATCCTGACAGAATTGGCTACTCTAAAATGGTCATAAAATAGATCCTCACCCCCTCCTAATGAAAAGCCTCACCTTGGATCACTAAAATCTTTTCACAACCTTTTAACCCCTGGTTTTATAACTATTATGACTATATAGAAGCCTAGGATAGATTTCTTCTGTTCCAAAAAATATCTACAGACATACTTGGTTTTTTCATTTCGACATGTATAGAAAGAAGGACATAATGGTAAGATGGTTTCTCAACTGGTGGAATTCTCATGGGCCTAAAGCAATGATTCTTCCTCCAAAACTCCTCAGAGCATATGAGACATTCAAAAAAGAACCAGATATACCTTATCTTAAAAATTTTCCTAAACTCTTACAATTTTATTATAAGTTTCTCAACCTCCTGTGGATTATCAGATGGGAGTACCAAATAGAAAAGAATCCTTTTCATCCTTTTCTTATGCTTACTAGAAAGTTTAAATTAAAATGGTGGAATAAGTTCAATTTTGATCATATTTGTCAAACAATACACAAGAAGCCTTCCTCACCATAAACAGGGACCCTAAATTTTCTTTTAGAAAAAAGTCAAGTCCAATGCCAACTTGCCTCAATATCAGATAGAAGACAGCTTAAAAAACAACTACTTGAAGCTGCATCCCAGATTTCGGATAATGAAGATGATACAATGATAGAATCCTTTTCTTCTCCCACCCCAAACTACAAAACTCATCCAAAGTTGTTCCAAGACTCTCAAGATCACTATGACATATGATAGGACAACAACCCTCCCAAACAGATCTTCCAATAAAGACAATTAAGACAAACCACTATTCACCAGCACACATGAATAGCTTCTAGACAGATCTAAACAAATCAAAAACTTTTCATTTCTAAATTGACAAACTACTATTCATCAACATGCATGAATAGTACCTCGACAGATTTCTAGATAGACTATTGTTCATGAATAGTAAAAACTTTTACTGTTCATCAATAGTAATTTCTACAACATGAATAGTAAAAACTTTACTTATTCAGATTACTTTTGAAGACATACCATGGTTTATTACATCTATAAAAGGACATATTCAGAAGATAGAATATAGGATGAAAATTTAGGTTGAATTCTTAGACATAACCTTCTCCCCATCTTAGCCCAAGACAGATTCTTGTAATCCCCCCTTTCCTTGACCTTACCAACATAGACCTCATAGACATAGCCTTGTAATCTTTTATTTTCAAAGATAGATTTTAGTTTGTAATCTTGTAACCTTTCAGATAGATTTTATTTGTAATCCTGTAACTCTAAGACAGAAGTATTTCAATTCAATTTTATCAAAGACAGAAGTTTTTATTCAAGTAAGATTTTACTAGTTTCTGTTTTCATATTCCATACTCCATTTTAACCTTATTTTGAATATATCTATTTTGCTATTATCTTCTCTGTTATCTAGTTTAACCTTGTTTTAAATATATCTATTTTGCTATTATCTTCTCTTTTATCTATTTTATCCTTGTTTATGCTTCCATATTATTATTGTGCTCTCTCCTATGCAATTAAGAAGTTACTAGGAACAAATTTATCACTAGTACAGCCACTTTTGCCCCTTGTTAGTGTTGGTCAGCCTCAAATACTCGTTGGCAAACCATAGGTTCGTGTTGGTCAGTCCATTTTGTTAAGCCGACAGACAGGCGTTGTTTGGGTGGTCCCACAATAAAGTTTCCCGAGGAGGTGGTCCCTATAGCAAGTACCAGTGGTTAGTGATAAGTTTTGCTAGTAATTATTAATTGTTTAAAAATAGAATGAATATGTTTAGTAGCTCATCATCTGTTACTGGTTCACACTTAGGTCAGGCACACACTAATAAGAACATTGATAATTATAGAATAGTTAATTATAAAGAATACAACATGAAAGATATTGACAGAAATTTGTTAGAACGGAATAAATGGAATATACCAACAGAAAAAAAATTGATAAAATCTACCGACAGACTTCATTTTCTAAGTTATATTTCATGATAGATTACACTATATAAATTGTTGAAAGAACTTACTCTTTCAACAAATGATCAACATAAAGAAAAATATGATTTTTTACATCAGTAATATGGAAGCATAAACAAGGATAGAATAGATAATAGAGAAGATAAAAGCAAAATAGATATATTCAAAACAAGTTTAAAATGGAGTATGGAATATGAAAACAAAAACTAGTAAAGTCTTACTTGAATAAAAACTTCTATCTTTGATAAAACTGAATTGAAATACTTCTATCTGTTACAGGCTTGAAAATAAACTTTTGTCTTTGAAATACAAAAGATTACAAATAAAACTCTATCTGAAAGGTTACAAGCTTACAAAATAAAATCTATCTTTGAAAATAAAGGGCTATGTCTGTGAGGTCTATGTCGATAAGGTCAAGGAGAGGGGGGATTACAAGAATCTGTCTTGGGCTAAGAGGGGGAGACGGTTATGTCTAAGAATTCGACCTAAATTTTTTACCTAACTTTTGTCTTCTGAATTTGTCTTTTTATAGATGAAATAAACCATGGTATATCTTCAAAAGTAACTTGAGCAAGTAAAGTTAACTCGAGTTAATCTGTCAATGAAAACTTGTAGAATATTGTAAAAATTACTATTGATGAATAGTAAAAGTTTTACTATTCCTAAATAGTGATTTGTCTGGGAATCTGTGTAAGCACAATTCACGCTTGTTGGTGAATACTAGTATGTCAATTATCTATTGGGGCACTATTCACGCACAGTAGTCTATCAACTTGGAGATGAAAAAGTGACCTCTGATCTGTCTGGAAGCTATTCACATGTGCTAGTGAATGGTAGTCTGTCATAATTATCTTTCTTGTAAGGTCTATCTGAGAGAGTAGTCGTTATGTTTTGTCGATAGTGGCTATAGTAGCCATTCTTTCATCATGTCTGTCAGTCTGTCTATTGGGTCTTTCTGCTTTTTACCACAAGAATACACTACCATTACTACCACTGTATTCTGAAGGGTGTTGTCTCTATTGAGACGCCTTCATGCTTTGTCTAAAATCTTCAACGAAGATTTGAATTAATGGATTGGCAATATTTAGTCTGAAATTTTAGCCTTAGGATGGCCTTCTTGCTTGCCAGGAAATTTACCGTTAATTTTAAAATTAATAAAGTGCAAGTACGCCTTTGAATGAAGGCCTTCACGCAACTACTGATCAAAGTGTAGCTTAATTGCTACCAATGAGATTTTTCAAAAGGCTGTTTATTTCTTAGAGGGGCTTATATATCTGGCTCATATATCTGACTCATATATCTGAAAAGATCTGAGAAGGGCTTTATTGAATTAACGAAAACATAAAATCTTTCTGAAAACAATCTTGTGAAAAGAGACTAAAATTTCTTTTGATAAAAATTTCTTTTGAAAGAGAGGATATATAAATGTACTTTGTATAATATTACTATAGCTGAGTAGAGTTTATAGCATCATCTACTTTTCGGTTTATAGTAATATCAACACTATCTGTTACTGGCTCAATTTTGTTGGTACACATGTCTTTAAATATGGAGATTTCTTTTAATAAGTGTATTTCCTTGGGGATTGGGGGTAGGATGAACTTGAAGAATACCTCTATTTCAAATATATTAGTATGTATTTCATTATCTGTCGTAGAAAAATGATAAAGTAAAGCCAAAAAAGGATTTCCTAAATTAATTCCATTATTATATATGTATGTCTTTGTTAATTTATGATCTATTTTTAGTCTATCGCCATTAGCCTAAGTTAATCTATCTGTCGTTGATTCATAATATTTAGAAGGTAATAATCCTTCGTGTATGCAATTCATGCCAGCACCTGAATCAACAAGTGCAACAACAATTAACGAAAATTCTTTATGAACGACCAATGTTACTTTAGTATACCATTTCTGGAATATCATTCTGTCAATTATATTTAAAAATTCATCTTTATAAGATTTTTTTATCAAGATCACCATTTCTGTTAGGGAGAGAGAGGTCTTTTGGAGATCAGTCATTATTACAATATTTGATTCTATTCTTGATACTAATTACTTGTGCTATGATTTGTTCAGTCATTTCTTTTAAAGTGTAATTTTTTTATTTTAATTATTTTAATTCTTGTTTTAAATTATTAATATCTGTCTGTAACTCTGTCACTACTATTTTATTACTAGGTTTAAATCTATCAGTAATTTCTGCAAAATTATATGTTGATTTATAGCCTTTCAATTCTATTTTAGATCTATCTATTTGAGTTAAAGATTCTTTTAGTTTAGGCAAATAATCTTTTTTGGACTGTAAGTCCAGAAATCTGTCTATTAAATCCATTATTAAATCTTCTTGTTTTCTTAAAACATTTATTTTTAATTTTCTTTTACAGTAACAATTATCAGGATTATTGCAATTAAATAATTTAACCTTTTCATTATTTGAGGAAATTTTTGTCGATGATTAAGTGATATTACTATTATCTATCTGGTGAATCTCATCATCTATCTCATCACTGTCTGCTGGTTTTAATGTACTCATTAATTTATTCTTTAATTTACTGTCACACCAAGTTTGATTATCTTTCTTTGAAAATTACAGTATTTACTAGTATGTCCTTTTTTACCACATTTGAAACAAACAAAATTATTTTCTATGTCTATCAGGTTTCTTTCTTTTGGACTCTTCTTTCTTATACTTATACCTGTTTTTATTATATCTTCTACTATTGTTTTTATATCTGTCGATGTCTGTCTTTTCTTTCCTTCTTTTTCTAGAGGGAGCAATTAAAGGATCAAAACCATATTGTTCACAGAAAATTCCTAATTCTTTTTAAGCATAACTTTTCCTAACACATTAGTCATAATACCTTCATTTGTTGTTAAAAAGGATTAAAATAAAGTCATAAAGGGATTTCATAAAATAACTTTAGAAGAAAGGTTATTTATTAAAACAAAAATTGTTTCAAAGCATATTTCATCATTACATATGTGAACATTAGATATTTTATAATTGATTATCAGTTTTTCTCCATTAGCATGAGTTAATCTTTCAGATGATTTTTCATAATACTTTAAAGATATTAATCCTTCTTGTATGCAATTTATGCCAGCTCCTGAGTCTATTAAGGCAACTTCTATTAAAGAAAACTTTTTATTAATTACTAAAGTAATTTTTGTATGCCATTTTTGAAAAATAACTCTGTCAATTAAAGGTAAAAAATTTTGTCTACTATTGATATTAGTAACATCTTTATCTGTAGGAGAATCAAGGGGATCTGTCATTGATCTTTCTGTTACAAGAAAGTTTGTCAGAGGTTTAGGAAAGTCTTTCAAATTTACTATTTCTGTAATGTTTTGCTCATTTATGTCGGTGGAGTTGTCCTCCTTAATTTCTTTTATTTCTTGTTTTATCATTTTTACTTCTGTCATTAAGTCTTGTATGATTACTGGTTTTACGTCTATTCTTTCTTGTTTCCTTTCTGTCTTTTCCTTCTTGACCTTTTCTTTTTTACCACATTCTTTAACATGATGTTTGTGATTTTTACATTTAAACAAACAACATGTATGTCTATAGAGCTTTCCAGATTAAGTAAATAATCTTTTTTATCTTTTAGGTGATTAGGTAGGCTGTCTATTAATTTCATTATTATTTCTTTCTGTTTCCCTTTTGTTTTATTGATTTTATGTGAGTTGGTTAATTTTAATTCTTTTTTAATTTGATCTATCTCTTTTTGTTTAACATTACATATTTCCATTAGTTCATTTATGATATCTTTCTCAAAATCTAATTTGCTGATTTGTTTAACAATTTTATTATGTATGTCACATTGTTTTTTAGCATGTCCATATCCATTACATTTATGGCAAATAATATTTATGTCATGTCTATCAGTTTTTTTCATTATCAAATGGCTCAGTAATGTCTAAAATTGTTATATCTCTTTCTATATTTCTTCTTTCTAAGGGTGCATTTAAAATTTCTATCTTTTTGGTTAATTTTGTTAAACTATTATTATCTTGTGTGTCTGTCATAGATCTTTCAATTGATTTTAATTTCTTATCAATTTCTTTCTTTAGTCTATTATTTTCTTTTAGACTATTATTTATCCGTTCTTTATTGACTAATTCCACTAGACTATTATTTTGTCTTTCTATTTTTACCTTTTCTATTTCTTTTCTTATCATGCCTTTTTCTCTCCCTTTTTCTATCATATCTAACTTCTTTTGTATTTTTCCCATTGGATTCTCTTCTTTATTAACTAACTCTAGAATACTATCATTTTGTCTTTCTATTCTTCCTATCACTTCTTTTACTATTCCTTTTCTTATCATACCCTTTTCTCTTTCTATTTTTATCATGTCTAACTTCTTTTGCATTATATGAATTGAGTTTTCTTCTGTCAGTGTTGTTTTTACAATTAGCTTTATTAAGTCATCTTTCATATCATCTTTTCTATATGTCATATCTATAAGTCTAGTGGTTGATTTTATTTCTTTATCAATTGTCTTTATGAAACTATCCTTTTGTCTTTCAGTTTAATTATGCAAATTATTTTTCATAGTTTTTACTAAAGGTAATCTATGATGGGGTTCAAAATATCTTTCCTTATCTAAATGTGAATTTAAAATTTTCATTTTTTCTAATTTTTATAGATTACCTTTAGTAAAAATCATGACAGATAATTCGCATAATGAAATTGAAAGACAAAAAGATGGTTTAATAAAGATAATTGATCCAAAAAATAAAATCAACCAATAGACTTATAAATATGACATATAGAAAAGATGATAAGAAAGATGACTTAATAAAACTAATTGAAAAAACAACACCGACAAAAGAAAACCTAATTGATATAGGGTCCGTTTGGATACAACTTATTTTGCTAAAATTTGAAAACTAAAAACACTGTAGCAAAATAATTTTTAAATATGTAAATAGTGCCGTGAGATCCATTTTTAATGAAAAAGTTGCTGAAAAGTAAGGCTTGTGAATCCCGTGAACAGTGCACAGGACCCACTGGTATGCATTATCCACTGCTTATTTTGCTGGTGTGAACAATGCAATGACAGAAAAGTCAAAAATCACGGCTCAAAAAAAAAAAATGTAGACGCAAAACGCGCTGCTTTTCATCCATATGCAAACATTTTTTTTTTTTTTTTAAACCGTGATTGTTGACTTTTCTGTCAGTGCACTGTTCACACCAGCAAAATAAATAATGGACAGTGCACACTAGTAGGTCCCGTGAATTGTTCACGAGACCCACAAATCTTACTTTTCAGCAACTTTTTCATTAAAAATGAGTCTTACAGCACTATTCACATATTTAAAAATATTATTTTATTACAGTATTTTCAATTTTCAACAAAATAAAATGTATCCAAACAGACCCATAATGCAAAAGAAGTTAGACATGATAGAAATAGAAAGAGAAAGGTATGATAAGAAAATGAATAGTAAAAGAAGTGATAGAAAGAATAGAAAAACAAAATAATAGTATTTCATATATATGGATGCATGTACATACATAAATACCATCAACTAATTTTATCACAAATTACCAAATATATATATAAAAATAAGACACAACATTTTTCACAACTTTTTTCACAACTATTAACATGACATGTGATGATGGTATGTGAAAGGCCCACATAAAAGTGATATTGTTCCCATCAACCATGTTAACAGGCCAACAATTGTAAAAAAAGTTATGAAAAATGTTGTGTCCTACCAATATACATATATATAAAATTAAGAAAGGCTTCACCCATCAAATCTAACTTGAAAGAGCAACCCTAACTTGAAGGAGCAACACCAATTTTCACCAATAATAAAAAAAAAATATGGAAAACTTTAGTACACACTCAAATCCACACCCAATTTCACAACATGCTTAAGTGTCAACTTGTGATTGGTGTATAATAATTTTACTTTTCATCAAGTACCAATAGTGGTCCCATGTATAAGTAATATAATCCAATCACAAATTGACACTCAAGCATATTGTGAAATTGAGTGCAGATTTGAATATATCCCTAGACAAACTCTTTTATGACCACACTATTTGTCACAACTTGTTGACATGCAAAATTGTGATTGGTTGGTGAACCATCACTTTCATAGACTTATCACCTTCTTTCAGCCACTCACAGTCACACATATTAGAGTTGTGACAAAAAAATTGTGTCCATAAATTACCCAGCAAAAGAGCAATGCTAAGACCACATAAACTTACACAACTTTGACCACATAAACTTACATAACTCTTAACACAACTTGTGTAGGTAGTTACAGCGAAAGTTGTATACCCTTATGTGGTCTTAGCATTTTTCAGTGCTAAAAGGAACCAAAAAACTCCACATAATTTTTTACTTCTGTCTAACACCAATCACACCACTTGTGCTCAAATAACCTTAGCTCAATTGATGCGACTATTGTGAGATGAAACTGAAAATTTTCCAAATATTACGGGTCTATTTGAATAGAACTTATTTTGTTGAAACTGAAAACTGAAAACACTACATCAAAATAATTTTTAAATTGGTAAATAATACCATAAGACTCATTTTTAATGAAAAAATTGCTGAAAAGTAAAGTTTGTGAAACTAATAAACAGTGCACGAGTGCACTGTTCACGGAAGAATAGTCAAAAGTTGCGGCTACTGTTCATGAATAGTAGCCGTTTGTCCCCTAAAACGAGTGTTGCAAAAAAAAAAAAAAAAAATCCTCTCATTTCGAGAAGACAAACGGCTACTGCTCAAAACCTATGAATAGTACACGAGTGCACTGCTCACAAAAGAATAGTCAAAAGTTACGGCTACTGTTCATGAACAGTAACGGTTTATCCCCTAAAATGAGTGCTACCAAAAAAAAAAAAAACTCTCATTTCAAGAAGATAAACGGCTACTGTTCATGAATAGTAGCCGCAACATTTGACTATACTCCCATGAACAGATACACTATTTACGAGTCTCACAACCTACACTTCTTAACAACTTTTTCATTAAAAATAAGTGTCACAGTACTATTCACATATTTAAAAATTATTTTGTTACCGTGTTTTCAGTTTCAGTAAAATAAGATCTATTCAAACGATTCCTAAGACAAGTCTGTGCTGTGATGGGACCAAGTAGCACAGTAAACAATTCAAAGCAAGGCAAATATTAAAAATTTAGACTTATTTCATTTAATTTAATTTTAAACATGAAGAGTTTATCACCAAATAACATGATTAACTTATTCTTTTTAAGTATATAGTAAAAGCAGGACTAAAGGTTTTTTACCCCTTTCACAAATCTATGAATTTATATTTATTAATGTTTATATTATAAATTACAAATAATAATTTGAGATTATATCACATAAAACTATTTACAAACTTATATAATCTAATATCAGATCTTTTAAACTTATATAATCTAATATCAGATCTTTTAGACAAGTATACATATAAAAGTACATAAATTTTAATCGAATCTCATATTCACAAACTTGTTCATGACCAAGTATTATGATATGTTTTAACTTAGCTCATTTAATAGTCAAGCTTAACTTGGGCTTGAGCTTATTTACTAAACAAAGAAACATAAACAAATATTTTTCTAATTAGAGCTCGAGCTATTCATAAACCGCTTAATTAATCCTTTGTAGATCTAGATTCAAACATATCTACAAATCTTAAGAGTAAACAATATATATATATATATATATGTGCAAAATTAAAATTAAAAAAATGAACTTACAAACAAACCGCTTGAGATCCAAGGAAAAGTGGTGAGGAAAAAAGAGAAGGTAAGGAGAGGGAGGAAAAATCGGAAACCTTTGGCATGGGCGGAGTAGGTAAGACAAACTATCTTTTTGCGTTTCTTTTGTTTTACAAAAACAAAAGAGCATAGTAAAAAGTGTGTCCTCCCTACTCGCCCAAGCCACAACCTTCCGAAAATCCAAACTCTCCATTTTCTCCCATCACTACTGATTCATCATACTCACAACAACAGCAGCAGCAGCAGCAGCAGCAACTCACAGTCACACACCACCTTCTGTATTTTAGCCATTTGAGAAAGACTAAAACCTTAGCTACCTGCTCTGTTCGTCACGCTCATGGGCCATATTATATAGTTGGATTAAAGATTCCTTTTTTGCTTGAAAATTGATCTTGTCCGTTCATTTTTTGTTAGGTGGGTTGTTCCTTTCTACTTTTTCTTTTTTCCATGCATGTGGGTCCACGTGTTTCCCATCCGAATTTCTCTTTAGTCTGTCTGTCAACAACTTGGAAGATGCGAAATTAATTTATTAAAGTCTAGTGTCACGACACGGATTTTGTTAAAGTCTTAAGTTATGGAAAAATTTAGGCCGTTTCTTTTGAGCTGCGTGAAAATGCGTGTAAATAAAAAAAAGGTGTAAAAATATGTTTTGTGGTATTTAAATTATAGTTTTTATTATTTAGATATCGTTATTATTAAACAAGGCCTATGACAAATTGCCACGCAACTCCTATGTCTCAATTTACAATAAGATGAGGCACCAAATAGTGAAAAAAATTGATGATTCATGTATAAGTGATTGAAAATTACTCATAATATGTTCTATAAAAGTTGTAATAAAAAATTGTGAAATAGTTTATGGTTTTAAAATTGGCTGCAAATATTAACAATACTTAAAAAGATCACAATTTGCTATGTAACAAGTTATGAGTAATGGAAAAAAAGTGATAAGTTCATACATTCTTCTCTCATAATTCATCACATGGTTAGTTTATGGCAGAAGTTGTATAAAAAGTAGTGGATCTAGCATCTTTTGGCAAATATTTTCAACAAAAATTATGAATTTGTTTGTAATAAAAGAAGAACTTATCGACCATGAGTAGCGAGAAAGTGTTCATGGCCAATCCCACCTTATTAAGTTGCAACAAAAAATCAAAAAGTCCATCTCCGCAAACTTTGCCACTTATTTTGCCATAATTTTATACAATGTCTAGTGTGAGTCATGTGAATGTGACTGAAGACAGACTCAAGAGAGGGCCCCGGGCTCTCCCTAGCCCAATTTTTTTTATTAGGTATATTTTGAGTTTTTTTATAGCTGGCCTACTTTTTTTCAAAACCTTAGCCCCTCTGCTATGATTATTAGCCTGGACAGCCAACTCTATCCCCCAAAATTTAAAACCCATTAGCCATTATGGCTAATATTTAAATGAAGCTCAAATTTTTATGTTGACTTTTAAGCCTTCTTTTTTTTTTTTTTTTATTAAGAAAAATGAGGGCGTTTATAGTTGTATTAAACTCTCGGATAGGACGTCGTACCATGAGAAACTTACTTATTATTACACGTGTGAGAGTCACCTTATTTCTGAGAACACCCCTCACTAAGGATGTCCACCAACAGAAGGCCGTTGGTAGGACTCGAACCCAAACCTAACAAGCAGGAAACGAAAGTCCTAACCAACTCAGCCAACCATCCGTTGACTCTTTTAAGCCTTCTACCCTCTACCATATAACCTAGTTTTTTTAATAAAATAAAAAAAAAAAATTAGCTTATGCCTTTTTCTTCTTTCATCGTATAGATACATTTTATCCATATTTCAATTATTCTGAAAAATTAATTGTTAATTTGAAAATATTTGTATTAAATATATATTTTAGGTTTAAAGACTAATATACTAATTGAAATATGCACTTATAGTTTTGAGATCCTTAATAATTTATAAGGGTTTTCATTAAGTCATACATACGTACATACACACATATATACATATATATATATATATATATGGGTTCAAAAAAAAATTATCATTAATGCTAATATTCTGATTAGGATCTCATTAATTATCCCTTATTTATTATATTTTACATCTATCTCTAAACTAAAAAAAATAATGTTATATTTGACTCTCTCTACGTTTCTCTCTCTATCTCTTTCTCCTCCACCGTTGTTTCACCTATGGATAGATTGCAATCAGAAGAAGGAAAAAAAAAAAAAAAAAAAAAAGGTTGTGGAACACTGACACAAACACTCCCCTAACGGCCTCTCTTAGCCTCACAGACCCACCGCCTCGTTTAGCCTCACGCTCCCCTCACAGCCTCGTTCAACCCCACGGCCTCACTTAGCCTCACAGCCCCTACCTCTCTCACTCTCACTCTCGTTTTCTCTTAGTCGTCCCTCAACCAATCACCCTCACTCTCATTCACTCATTGACCCACCCTCACCCTCACTTTCATCACGTGGTGGTTGCTGTTTGTCACATCGAAGCACAGGATTGTTAGATCGAAGAGATGTGATGATCAGAGGACGGGATTGTGTTTTCGTTTGTGATTTGTGTTTTTTTTTTTTTTTTTTTTATGAGTGAAAAATCTATATTGACAAAGAAGAGCCAAAAAAAAAAAAAATTTGATTTGTGTTTCTGTTTATGTTTTTGTTTGTGATTTGTGTTTCTATTTTTGTGGTTGTAAAATTGATTTTTTTTTTTTCTTTTTTTTTTTTTTTTAAAGATTGGGTCGAATTGGGCCACGTCTTTAGATAAGGCCTAGAAGTGGCTAGATAGGGCCAATGGGGGCCCAACGAGGTAGGTTTGGGGTTAAAAAAAAAAACCTATTTATTAAATAGGCCCGGTTCGGGTAATAGAGGAGGGCCTATGGGTCTAGTTTGGGCATAAAAATACTTGACCTGAACACGGCCCGTTGCCATTCCTATCCTTAAGTTGCAACAAAAATCAAAAATTCAATTTACACAAACTTTCCCACATATTTTTCCATAACTTATACAATATTAAGTGCAATTGGGTTATTTTTCTTTAAATATCACTGGTGATTTGATGTGTAAATGACGTGATCTTATCACAATTAATCTATGGTTTGGGTGGATTGAATAATAGATAATAAAATGTTGTTAGTGGTGGGGTTAAATATTTTAGAGTAATGCTATTTATAGGTGTTACAAATTGTACTACATTGATCTTACAAACTGATGTGTCACCAATAAAAAAGAAGTGATTCAAATATTCAATTATGAAATGATTAAAGCATACCAATCACATTCATTATCATATCTATTTGTTAATGTTAAGTAGTAAAAGTATTTTCATTATTTTATAATTGTTGAGGTGATAAGTTGTGATCAATAGATTATAAAAGAGAAATGTTAAATCTACAATATTTTCACAACAAATCCTAGGTAACAAGCTATTATTAGTTGTTACTGATAAGCAAAAAAGTAATTTAAGTAGTGAGACAAAATTATAACCGATTACCATTTAAAATTTGTTGTGAAAATGTTATAAACAGAGCATTATTCATTAGAAAGCGATATTAGTGGTAAGTCAAAATGAAAATTAATAAAAACATGTCAATTTAACTGTTGTAAAAATTATTATTATTATTATTATTATTATTATTATTATTATTATTATTATTATTTAATAGTTACAACAAGAGAAGGGATTTAAATCTTAAATGTCTCTGTTAGAAACATCAAAAAGTGCTAATTGTGCCAACAACATTACTCATAAAGTAGAAAAATGAATAAATATAGTGACAATTTGATTCTTCGTCATTGTAGTAACTAGTAAATAGGATAGGAGAGGAGAATAGAATTTATTTCTTTGTCTTTACAAAAAAATAAATAAATAGGAGTTATTGGGTGGAATTGAACAGGCAAAAAAGAGATATATGGGATAGTGGTAGATTCTAAAGAATGACATCATTTATCACTATTAAATTGGGCAATAAAACACCCCTTTTTTGGTTTAGAAGAACCCCTTATTATTCTTTGGCTAAAGTGCAAACTACACCTCTTAAGTTCGAGGATCTTTGGATTTTACAAACTGGATTTTCAGAATTTGAATTTCACTCCATGAATTTATATTCTGTTTGCATCAGTAGGCTCTCTGTCCATATTTTTTATTAAGTGTCACATAAACTTGCCACACATGTTTAATTCGTCCAATAAAATAAAGTCATGTGGCATAATGAAAATGACATTGCATAATGAAAACAGCATGGCATTATATTATTTGAGTCAATCTTCAAAATTTTGTACCAATAATTAATAAATAAATTATAGTTAAAATTATATATATATATATATATATTTTTTTTTTTGTGAGAATAAAAAATTATATTATTTGATTTGCTTAAATAGAATTATTTTGATGTATAAACTTATAAAAATTATATTTACAGACCTTTCATTGTTTAATAATTATCATTTTCATTTTGAAATGGATTGTATATATTTATCAATAAATTATAAGTACTAATTTGATAATTTAGGAACTTATTTTCAAACTTACAAAATCAAACATTTAATATAATTTTAATATTTGGTACAAACACATAATACTCATCACACCCTTAGGTTTTTTTGTAATTGAAAAATGTAGTAATCCCAAATTATAATTGATACAAATTATTAATTTTGTCCCCAAAAAAAAATAGAAGAGCTTTTGAGCACGCACATGAGCGCGTGCTCAGAAGCTAGTTTTCTATAAAAAGTTTATAAAAGTATTTTCTAAATTAATTTTCTTAGGGCATTGTTTACTTTTCCCATTAATTTTTTAAAACCTTTTTTCATTGGAAAAAGTTAACAAATATCTTAAGAGTATTTGTTTATAACCTATTTTTAAAAAAATTTTATGAAAAAAATTTAGATTACAACTTTTTATATTTTCTATGAAAGTGGGATTGAAACTTTCCTAAAATAGTCCATTAACAAATATCCTTAGAGGCTCTTCTATTTTGTTTTTTGGAAAAAAGTTAATAATGAGATCTTACACCAAAAATTAACACCAAATTGGCAATAAAGTCATTTTTCGTGAGTGCATGTGTTCACTTTTTAGTTCTAGTCTGCTAGATCTCATCATACTCGTGACTGGCAAACAAATAAATTTCATTTGCAAGCATAAATCACAAATGGTAGCAAATATAAAATTTTTTATATCAACCAAAAAATAGAAAATTTTTCAAGCATGCAATGAGGCTAGTTAAGTGATAAAAGTAAAACTATCAACCTAAACAAAATACAACCATCAAGTGTCTCAAGAATATTGGAAAAATAAAAGAGATTGGAAGGATTCACCCACTCAATAAAGATTTGAAAAATAAAAGCTTTTAATTAAGAATAGTTTTTCTTACGACCTCAAAACTTCTAGCATTTCTCTCTCCAAAGAGCGGAGACCCACCGCTGCTGAGAAATTTGACAAAATATAACATACCCTCATCAAGTCGATCACTTGTTATGCAAAAATCCCCAAATAGTAATAACAATAGATAAGAGTGTAAAACAAATAGATTTCTAAAAGATCTGTAGCAAAAAAAAATTAAAATAATTGGATCAAAACACTCACCACCATTGTAGTCTTATGGCCATTAATCTAATGAGGAGGAAATAAGGATGGCCAAATTTCTGTCAAAAGTGAAGATCTATCTTCTTCTTCTTCTATTTTTTTTTTAGAAGAAAACTGAAGATCTGATAGGGCAGTTTTGAATATGGGTAGCTTTAGCAAGAACTTTGTGTGGGGAATGGGTTCTTGTTTTTTGGCTTGGGTGGGAGTTAGAGATAGAAACGGGTCTTTTGAAATTTGTAATTGCACATTGTTGGCTTATTTTTTAGGCATTTTAACTTCTTCTTTTTTAACTTGTTTTTTCTTTCTTTTTTTTTTTTTAAGGTAAACATATAGTTGCTTTGAATAAGTGGGTTAGTAGGAAAGTGATCCTATTTTGGAGGAAATATTTTAGCCGAGAGTTAGAGATATATTTTTACAATGTTGTCCTTTAGTTTTGTCTCTACTTAAACCTAGGAAAATAAGGGCATTTTAAAGATATTTACAACATACTGTTAACCCTATACCCTTTTCCCCATAGACCCCTAAGCATTTTGTGTATAAGGAGGTGCCAATTTAGCTACAAGGCTTTTGGCAACTATACCTCATATATGCACTTGATTTCTCTCTCTCTCTTTCTTTCTTTTTATTTTCTTTTCCATTTTCACATTTCTATTCCTTAATAAGCTCCAGCTGCTTTCTCTAAAATTTTGTTATTATTCTTACTCTATATAAACGTCTAATAAAATTTCAATCATTCTAATAAAAAATAATGTATTATTTTTAATAAAAGTTGAAATTTTCCCTTTTTTTAATTAAGGGAGCAAATAATTATCTAACTTAATTGAAAATAATTTAATTTAGTCAATTGAATTTGTCAACCCGCCTAACTCATTCAACCAAACAAGTTGAAACCATTAAGATTTTTAACCAACTCGCATGATTTATACATTGATGGGTTGGTGGTGGATTGAAATTTTTCCAACCTACTAGTGGTAGGTTTTTTTTTTTTTTTTTTTTTTTTTTTTTTTTTTTTGAGCATCCTATTAGTGGTAGGTTGGTTAAAAATATTGATCTCCACCCGCCTAACCCGACCCATGCACACTCTACAAAAGTGTATTCCACTCGATTTATTGAATAGTTGAGTTTAAATTTGAGTTTTGTTTAAATACTAAATGGCCAAAATTGGAATTTAACCATGATTTCCCAACTATTTACTTAGTAGGCATGGTTTCAAAATAATATAATTTACTAACATCTCGAGTCTAAGAGACTTGATTTTGGGCCTATAAACTGAGTTTCAGAGACTCAGTTTTCATGTTTGGATCAAATCTGATGTGGCGTATTTGCCACTTGGCATCCACTTGGAAATCGAGTCTTAGAGGCTTGATTTCCACTTATGTGTGACGTGGCAATTTGTATGTGACGTGGTTGATCCACGTGGAAGCCACCTGGAAACCGAGTCTCTAAGACTCGATTTCTAGTAGGGCTTTTTCAAAATTTAATGCACTCTGTCTCTAACTAACGCCTCTCCACTCTCACTTACCCTCTCACTCTCACACAGACCAAAGCAGACTCTCACTCACCCTCTCACTTACTCAACCTCACCAACCCCGACCCACTCTCACTCACCCTCTCACTCTCTCAGCCTCATCGACCCTGACCCACTCTTAGTCACCCTCTCACTCTCTCACTGACCGACCCACTCTCACTCACCCTCTCTACTCTCTCACTCACCGTCTCTACTCTTACTCACCGTCTCTGAATGTTCAAAATGTGTATAAAACACCCTTGAACGTTTAGACCCCAAAACAAATTATCAATTCAAGCTTATAATCAAACAATAAATGTGCAGAACATGAATATAAACTAAAACAAAATTGATAAACAATCTAAACCATAAATAATCACAACCATAGTAGTAATTAAATGGCAAAGATAAAGGGAAGAGAGATGCAAATACAAGGACAACACTCGATTTGTTATCGAAGAGGAAACCGAAGCCCTCGGCGTAAAACCTCTTCGCCACCCTTCAAGCGGTCAATAATCTACTAGAAAATGTAGTTGGGATACATGAACAGCAATAAAACCTCCAAGCCTAATCTACCCAATGTACCTAAGCCCTCCAAGCTTCTTGCTCCAACGACGTTACGCCGAACCTATGTCTTTTCTAGCTTACCGGATTCAGCTATAGCCCATAGCATCAACCAATATGAATTGGTCCCTTCCTAACTGCTTCCCAAAGCACCAAAAAGCCTTCTCACAGATATGGGTATGATGAGAAAATGATTTGGCTAAGAACCTCTCAATGATGTAACAATGAAGAGGGTGAGTATAAAGGAATTTAAAGAGTCTCTTAGGTGAAGATTGTGAATGAATCAATCTTGTTTTTCTCTAGGGTTTTTCTCTCAAAATTCTCTTTGGAAGCTCACTACATTTTGTGGGTATAAGGGTCTATATACAATGGTGTGTGTTTGGAATGTGAAGAGTCAGTTTTTCCAAAACAGAGCTGGCTGGTGGCTTAACCTCGCGACTTGACTGAGCCGCGAGTTCCAGCCACGAGGTAACTGAATGGCCAGTCTAGACTTTTTGTCCTGTAGTGCAATAGCTGGCATGACGCTTCAGCTTCTCCGCATGCTTGGCACGTGACCTACTTCTGGCGGCTTGCCAGTTGTGAGCCACCCGCGAGTTCCAGTCGCGAGTCCCTGCTTCTCTGCATAATGTTAAACATTTCTTCACACTCTCCCACCCACTACCCTTAAATAATTCCCACATAAATACAGAGTTACTAAATGCTGAATTACAAACAAATTTGTCACGGAATAAATCCAACAAAATGGTTGATTAAATTCAACCTTACAATCTCTACTCTCACTCAGTCTCTAGTCTTAGTCTCCACTATTTCACATTCATCAGCTTCGCCAAAAGAATAGAGATTGTATCAAACGATCATCACAGAGCTTTGAGGTCCTTTAGCCTACACGGTCTCTGAAGAAAAAAAAAAAAAAAAAAAAAAAAAGGTGAGTCCCTTTATGCAAAATGCAAAGTGTGTTTTACCATTTGGTTGCTGAGAAATAGTGGGAAAAATCAAAGAAACTTTGGTTTCAGTTCTTTTTTTTTTTTGTTTTTTTTTTCTATTTTGGTTTCTGTATTGAATTTCTAATAGAACTGTTAAAAAAGATAGAAGCTTTATTGTTTTTTAAGATTGAATTGGTATGTGGAATCGGATTATTGTTTTTTGAGATTGAATTGGTATATGGAATCGTCTGCATGTTTCTTGGTTTGTTTATATTTGCTGAGGATTTACTTTGATCTAAGTTTGATTTGGTCAGTTATGGTAAATATGTTACTAAGAATGGAGAAATTGAAGATATGCAACAAGTTTGCACCAAGTGAACTCAACCATTGCAGCAATGGGCAAACCGCAGGCACCTTTAAGTACCCCATTAAAGCACTCAGAGATATTGGTTGTCATTGCCCCGTAATGTCTTCCGCCATCATATGATTGGGTCCATTTGTCCAGATCTTCACTCATTTGATATGTGTATGGCATATAGCGTGTAATATGGGGATCATCAGGTTCTACACCCCTCAGTGCATTAATCTTGACATCCTTAATGGTTTGCATTATGGACTCAAATTTAGCTTCATGAGTCGCATATCCAGCTTTCAAGGCCAATGCCTTTAGAGTCGAGTCATCAAAGTGTGTGTTGAAGTTGCTAGCAACATGTCGAAGGGAATATTGGTGAAATACCCGTAAACTTCCATCATCATCTCTAGGCCACTCTACAATGGTGCATTTGATACCTTTATGTCGGTAAAAAATAATGCAAATGCCCTCATCAAGTATCACATGCCCTATCGAAATCCTGAGACACTCTAAAAACCACCCCCAACTAAGCCCTGATTCCTTGTCCACAACAGCAAAGGCGAGAGGCAAAACTTTTTGGTTAGCATCGGTTGCCATTGCAATCATCAACACCCCTCGATATTTACCATACAAATGAGTCCCATCAATACTGATCACTGGCCTGCAATATCTGAATGCCGCAATGCATAGAGCGAATGCCCAGAATACATAGCGCAATAACGTAGTACCATCTATGCCCCTAGGTATGGTGTAATAGTTGTACTGGGTACCCGGATCCTGATCCAAGTATGTTAACAACAACTTTTGCAACCTTTGGTAAGACTCCTCCCAATCCCCAAATATCTTAGCAATTGCCTTTTATTTTGCGTCTCATACCTTATAGTAAGAAAGCTCATGATTATACTTAGTCTTTATGATCTCCCAGAGCTCATTAAGAAAGCTCATGATTTTGTCGCAATTTTCCCACAATTTCTAATGCAACAAAATTAGAGTCCATCATTTTACCGTCTCTTCGCATGCCAAAGGGTATACAACTGTGTGGACCCACATAAGACGTGACTATCCACAGATCATTAAGTTTAGCCTTCATAAATGCCCCAATGTACCACTTGCAGTTGGTGACAATGCATGCGGTGCACAACTTAGTTTTGGTTGACCTCCGAATTATAAAATTTCTATTATCCTTTGCTGCGTATATTATTAATGCACGCTTCACCGCCTCTTTATTTGCGAAAGTCAACCCTTTACTAAAATGCATCCCATCTTCCTAAGTAGAAACAAATGGTATCTGAAGACGTGAAGGATCAACCATATTTTCTCAAGTATTTGCGTAGAATGACTCGGCAGGAGGTGTGTAGGCAGTGGCCGTATTTGTATCATGCTGGACCCCAATATTATCGTCTGCATCACCTTCATCATGGTACTCCATATTTTCCTCTTCAAAATTAGGAACGAGTTCATGATCATCCACATCCCTGTCAAAGTCGCCTTGCTCAATCCTCTCTTCGTACTCATCCATATCATTAAGATTTTTACCATTATTCGCAGCATGATCTTTGTCTTCGTCTTCCTCCCCTAAATGTGTCTCTTGAGGTTGGAGTGTTTCACCAGTATTAGCAGCATGATCTTTAGATGAGAGCGTATAACTTCCCATTGTATAGCCTCCCATTGCAGTTCATCCATCATCTAGGGCTGTAAATTGTAAAAATGTAGTTGTTTGTTGCACCTCCTCAGTATCAACTTTTGCAAGCAGCTCCGAACTTACGTACAACTCAGTAGCATTTACTTGGGGCATTTTATGGATCCTATTAAACATGATCTTTACATGTTTGTCTTCTTTGATCGTCATACCCATAATTTATCCGTTCATGAAGGACTTCTTATGGATAATGATAAATAATCTTTATGTCATAACAAGCAGGGTTCAAATTCAATTCTTCAATTATTTTCCTCTTCAAATCATTCAACGTATTTAACTTACGATGTATCATCATGTAGTAGCATTCGATACCCGGCCCTTTAAATGGGAATCCGTCAATCTGTTCAGGATTGATAAGGAGTCCAACGTAGTATACATTTATATCAATATTTTTCAGAGATTATGAACCTATTAGAATCAAGTGTAATATGTTAGTGACATATTTTATCTCTTTCATTTAACATCAATTGCAAAACCTTTTCTATCTACTCAAAGTACTAAAATTACAAGTTGTCACCCCACATTTGCATATACTCACCCCACATCACATATAAACACACTCAATCATTATCATTTCTTACTCAAACAAATAAAAAAACTAAAGACAAAACTCACCCTCATTACAAAATTTCAACTCATTCTAACAAAAAAATAAAGAAAAATATTAAACTCAACAAAAAAAAAAATAGTCATGATAAAAAGCCTAACAATACATATATCTATAATATTTTTTACTTTTTATAAAAGCCTAACAAATATATACACTAACTTGTTAAATCATATGCATATACAAACCCCACATTTGCATATACTCACGCTATCACATACAAACACACTCGATCACTATCATTTGTTTCTAAAATAAATAAATAAAAAATCATTAGTCATACTCAAAAAAAAAAAAAAAAAAAAAAAAAAAAAAAAAAACAAAACAAAACTAAACTAAACACACAACTCACCCCATTACAAGCATTCTATCAAAAATATAAAAAACAATATCAAACCAAACAAAAAAAAAAAAGTCATGATATACATACCCATAAAAAAACCTAACAATACATATGTAACTAACAACTAAAGAGTGTGAGAAACCTTACCTGATATGAGGATGTGAAAAAATGGAGGGTGAGTTTGATTTGAATTTTTGTAATGGGGTGAGTTTTGTATGAGAGTGAGAGAGAGAGAGAGAGTGAGAGAGGAAGAGAAAGCTGCTAGGTTTTTTGGAGGAAAAAACGGAGAGACCCTAGACCCACGTGATGAGGACTAAGCTTAGTAGCTGCCCTAATCACATGGAAGCTAGTGGACCAAACATTGAAAATCGAGTCTCTAAGACTCAATTTCCACGTGGAAATACAGTCAGCTCAAAGGAACAAATAAATCGAGTATTTAATGGTCGGCATGGAAGACTCGATTTCCAAGTGGAAAAACAGCCACATCATAGTGCCTTGGAACATAAAAACCTAGCCTTAAAGGCTAGATATATAAGCCAAAAATCGAGCCTCTTAGATTTGAGATGTCAATATGTAATATAGTTTGATAATATGGCCTACTAATTATGTTGTTTGGAAAACGAAATTAGTTTCCAATTTTGGCCAATACTAAATAATCAAACATAAATAAATAAATAAAAACCAAACTCGAGCATTTCACAAATGGTTGGTTTCAGACCAAGTACCCACTTTTGTTGTTATTGTCATTCATCTTCTGATCTGCGCCATTTCTCAAATCAACCAGTAACACCCCCCCGGCCCCCCCTCTCTCTCTACTGTTGGTTTCGATTCGGTACTGTTTGGTATTGTTTAGAATTATGAGGCCAAGTGTTTGAGTATTTGGGCAAATCAGGTGCTATCATTGTCTCTGATTAGATGTTCATTCCTCTTGTCGTTTTTGGTAACTCTATTGTCGTTTATCTTAACCCTCTAATTAATTGGATCAAGTTTTGCGATAGTAAATGATTTTTCTTTAGAAAATGAAAATACAACTCTGCATTTGGCAGTTTCAGTGCAATGCTCACAAGGTGTTTGACTTTATGCCGCAAAGAAACTCAATTGCAATGAAACAAGAGCAATGCTGCTAGGCAATCATTGGTTATTGTTATCATTATTCATTAGAAGAAAATGGTGCAATGCTTGCTTTTCAATAGGGCTGGACAATTTGGTTTCGTTTACAGATATAAGAAAGGATTTGATTACCAGCAAAAGTGTGGTCTTGTTAATGTGAAGTTGAAATGGGCGAAAGATAGGGCACTAGATGGCGTTGTTGCTGGTGAGAGGGATGTTAGAGCGGCTTGTATTCTTGTTTCCATGATCTCTTCTACTCGTCAGTGTCGCCTTCCCATATACCACCTCTCTCGTCGTCGTGGACAGCTTGGTCTTCCTCATGATCTTAAGCTCTCTACTTTTGTTAGGAGATACCCTTCTGTTTTTCATGAGTCTTATGTTTTTGATAGTGGGGGCACTCGTGTCCCGTGTTTCGGATTGGCTCCTGAAGCGTTGGAACTCCACGGGGAAGAGCTTAATGTTTTTGAGGAGAATCAGATGGATATTATCAATAGGCTCTGTAAACTGCTCATGCTCACCAGAGAATGGACACTTCCTTTGCAAACTATTGACCAGCTGAAATGGGACTTGGGGTTGCCATATGATTACCATGCTTCCTTGATTCCATATCACCCTGAGTTGTTCTGTTTGGTCAACCTTCCTGATGATCGTGTTGGATTGAAACTCTTGTCCTGGGATGATGAACTCGCTGTCTCTGAGTTGGAAAAGAATGCCGCTTTACAACAGAATGAAGAAGACGTGAAAAATGGTTGCTTAGCCTTTCCAATTGGATTCACCAGAGGTTTTGGGTTGAAACGAAAATGCATGGAGTGGTTGAAAGAGTGGCAAAGGCTCCCTTATACTTCACCATACGCTGATGCCTCCCATTTGGATCCCCGCACAGATGTATCTGAGAAGAGGATTGTTGGAGTCTTTCACGAGCTTCTTCACCTAACCATACAAAAGAAAACTGAGCGCAAGAATGTGAGCAACCTCCGTATGCCTTTGGCCCTGCCCCAGAAGTTTACCAAAGTGTTTGAGCGCCATCCTGGTATTTTTTACCTCTCTAAGAAGAATGACACTCAGACGGTTGTTTTAAGGGAAGCCTATGACCGCCAGAAACTCTTGCAGAGTCACCCCCTTGTGCAAATCAGGGAAAGATTTGCAAGCATGTTGAGGAAAGGTCTGCTAGATAGGAGCAGGGGGTTGTACAAGACAAGTGAAGATTCTGATCTAGAACATGAACGATTAAATGATGTATATGATGATGAAATGAGTGATAATCAATGCATATCTGAAGAGGAGTCTTACTGTGATTTGCTTTCTAAATATGATTCAGATGAGCCTATACATGACCCTTGTTGAGTTCTACCAATACATTTAGTGCCAAAGAATTATATTGAGATTTTGAAAATATGCAAAGCACCAAGTGACTGCATATTTTGTCCAGTTAGTGTATAAATTTGTCAATGCAGCAATCTGTGAGCAATTCTCTACTCCCATGTGGCATCTCATTAAAGATTATAATTATCAATAATCTTGTTATTCCCAATCTAATTGAAATTTGTGTATCAAGTTTGGAGTTATCTGCCTATCCTCTTGATTCTTTGAGGAGGAAATATAGAATAAATATAATTAAGTTGGTTGTTGAATTTAAAAGAAAGGATTCATCCGCTTTGAAGTTTTGAAAGTGGAGCTACTTATGTTGTATCCGGGATGAAAGTAGAGGAAATCTACTTGGAGTAGTACCCAGGAATGTAATATGTTCCACAGAAGCTCCATTGGCTGGAACTTGACTTCAGAAACTTCTGTGAGAGGATCAATGCTTGATGATAACTTTCATTTTACATTTAGAGGTGCAGCAAGCAACTCATCTTGCTTCTACATAGTGAGATGAGCCCGGATGAGAGGATTACATTATCTTAATTGTTGTGTTTTATTATTTTTGTTGAAACTTTTGGCATTTAGTACGAGTATCATGTCAAAAAGTTGTTCACACTCGGTAATCAAAATTTGGAGTTTCAAATCACCATCATCTAATCATCTTTGATAGTTGTCCCATGAAAGGAAGATTGTTTCATAGCCTGACAGTACTGCAATTTCATAGCCTGACATTATTGCATCTCACATATTATCCATTTCATGTCTCTCTTGCTATCTTACTGCACATCAATCTTCCATAAGAAAAACTGTGAAGGTTCTGCTTTGGCTAAATCCTCCACAGATGCTAATAACCCTCTTGCACCTTTTCCCAGAACAAACTGATCGTAGAAAATCATCACTACTTTCAATGATCCTCATCATAAAGACTAATCCCGCTTCCTCCACCTTTACTTTGTAGGATTTCGTTTCAATATAGATTATAGAACTCCCTTGACATCTTATTTCAAAAATTGGTGATGTACATACTTTTTCTCCACTAAAAAAGGTTCCAGAAAAGGTTTCTGACTAACCAAGCGGTGGCTTAAGAAAAGAGCGAGGACTTCATTGAAAATGAAATTTACACCAATGCACAGGATTAACTATCAAACAATGCCTTATTTTGTGATACCCGAAATAAATAAATTGGGTTAAGAAATTGATTACAAATTTAATTGAGGTCAAGGAGAAAATTTTAATTTTATAGAAATCATATTCTAGAATTCAAATGCCCCACCCCAACTATTGATGTAAAAAAAGGGTTAGAATTCTATAAATTCTTTCTTTCTATTGATTCTATTGTTTAGAGAGAAAACTTACCCCAGGATTCACATAATCCGATTTGAGGCGAAGTGTCTTTAGGATTCTTACTTGATTTTGGCCATGTGTGAATTGGACTAGACCTGCTTTAACATTTTTCTTGTGAGTTAGACCTTTTAAAAGGTTTGACATTTGCATGGATGGAGATAAAACCCTTGCTCCATTACTCCATATGGTTTCTCAGGCCCCTTTTTTTTTTAAGACGTGGAGTGTTGTGCAATAAGATGTTACAAGTGCCATTCAATCTTTTTTCAGGTCAGGTACTACTTATTATTAGGGAGGTAAATGCCAGCATCTTGTCATGAATTACTTAGGTTCTCAAGCCATCTAAAATGGGTGATTGTAGACCTATCTATGTTGTAACATAATCTATAAATGCATTACTACAGTCTGGGCCAACAGGATTTAAGGCTTGCCTTAAGTATATTGATTGGTCAGCACCAAACCACATTTGTCACGGGAAGGAATGTCGAAGAGAATGTTCTCTTAATGAAAGAAATTGTCAAAACCTACGACAAAGCTAAAGGTCAACCTACTAAGGTATCTCATCTTAGTTCTCTCTCTTTTTCTCTATCTCATCTCCATTGTCTCTCTCTTTTCCTTTGGATCTGAATAGTCTGAACTAAATACTAAATAGCAGAATAGTCTGAAACTAAATGAGAAGAAGACACAGGTAACATATACCCGTCGCAGGATATATTTTTCCGAACTAAATATTGAATAACTTTATTTGACTTTGTCCTTTTGTGTTAATTGTTAATGTTATTATATTTCTTTAACTTAACCCAGTGTCCACTGATTTTGTGACTTAGGCTCTTAGCCTTTTAGCTTTTGTGTTAAGTGTAATTATGTTATTTGTCTCTTGAGTGGGATTCACTTCCATAATAGGAAGACTCATGTATTTGATACATGATATATTTTTCCTTTAGGGGGGGGGGGGGGGGGGGGGTGTGAGAGAGAGGTGGGTGGAACCGTGGGGCATACGTTGGGCAATTGGGATAGTGGAGTAGACCAGTGGGTGGTAAAGTAAGCAAACAAGAACAAAAATTAAACTATGTAAGGCATAGGGGGTGAGTCGGTGAATGCAGTGTATTTTCAATCTTTACATTGTGCAAAGTAGTGAGATGTGTGCTAGACTGCCAGTGATAATGAAGCAACTAAACAAAAATAGTTAATATTTTTATTGTATTAAGAAATAATATTTGCTTTTTTTTTTTGTAAATATATAAATTTCTCTTTTTAATAACTATATGCCTTCACTTTTTTAAAATTATAACTAAAATCTGTTTTGAACACACAATTTTCAAGGATTGTGTGCACAGATAGGTTGAACAATCATTAATCATGTTGGGCCATTACTCATTACCATTTTTATGCCATACAAGTCACAGTCACTCAAAGATGAAGTGGGTGTCAATCCTTTACTCGCCATTGCGTTTAGCATTGCAAGTTTGCAACACAGAGAAAGACAGAAAGCATGTTTCCTGCAGTAGTAGTTAACACTTAGCAATAGCAGCAGAGGCTACACCCCATCCCTCAGTTTCCACTCTTCATCTCCACACTCTCCTCTTTCAACTTTCACTTTTCGCTTAAGCTTCCCAACTTTCGAATAGAAGTTAACGGAATGTTCTGTAATTTTATCCAGGATCGGGAACTATGTTGTATGTGAGGATATTTCCTACGCTAGTGTTGGAAGCATAAGGGTTTGCCTTTTGTTTTGCTAGTTTGAGGCTTGCTTTCTGTGATGTAATTTTAGAGCGTCTATCTCTAATATGTGCTGTTTAGGTGTTCTTTTTAAGGGTTGTAAACTGATTGTGTACTTGAACTTTATTTGATTCTTAGAAAGAAAATTTCTCTACTTCCTTTTTCTACTTCCTTTTTGTTTGGTAACTTACACAAATATTTAGCGGGTCTTGAACCTACAACCTTGCTACCATTCCCCCCATATTATGAGAGGCGAGAGTACTAGTTGAGAATTAGTGCATCTAGAGCAGCTTTCTTTCTTTTTATTATTATTATTTTTTTGGCACTAGCTTATTAGTTTACTTGCTTTTATATATATATATATATATATATATTTTTTTAAACCTCACTTTTTCTAAACACAATTGTAGTTTTACTAACTTTCAACAAATTAGCAAAAAACTAATTTAACATGTTTAATTAGGTGGTATAACCTATTCAATACATGGTAGGACTATGATAATATTCTATTACTTGAACTTCTACGCTGTTTTGCTTTTGTTTTTCATTATAGTAGAGAATGAGGTGGAGGTGGGATTCAAATCATAGGCATGAGACACTATAAACAATGCCATTACCAATGATGAGCGATTACTTGAAGCCTATACTTAATTATATATTGTTAGACCTATAGGTTTGTATGTTACACAAAATATAAGGGAATTAAAAATATTACAACTTATCCTATCAAATATCAAGTTACACCAGGTGTAATTTAAACCTAACTCATATATATATATATGTGTGTGTGTGTGTGTTACAAATTTTATTTTATTATGCAAGTCTTGTAAATGTTAAATAAAAAAAATTCTTTAAAAATTTTATTTTATTATGTTATTAATGTGATATTGTGAAATTAATTAAAATTTTCCTAAGACATTATGAGAGTGACAAGTAGTACAATAAGGAGCATATAGTTGTTGTAGGGATTCAATTTGTAATGAACCCTTAACAATGAAATTTGTAGAGATGTGGGTATAAGGATTTGGCGTCACCGAAGTAAACAACGGTTAATTTGGTGTTTATGACAAATGATAGGTGATATGGAGTTTAACAGAATCCCCTTGACGAAATTCGACTAAGGGTTTTTATTGGGGACGACCATCACTTTGGTTGTATGTTTGCGAAATGTACTTGTCCTCGGATTATGCTGAGGATCTATTTTTCTTAGAATTAATCGATCTCCCCTTCTGTTGGGAATTCTCTTTGTTATATAGCATCGTTCTAATTAATCTTGGCCGTCTATCTGTCAGTTATTCGGTCGCTGTGGATAAGAGTTTGTCCCATCATCTGATTTTATAGGCTTTATGTTAGTTCTCAGCCGTCTTTGCAGGTTTCTTATTAGTCGGAGTAACCAAGACGACTGGGTTCGTCGGTCACATCACCATTAAAGTGGTCAGAATGTTGGTGAGATATTTTCAACGAATGAGTGATATTTTCCCTTTAGTAGAGTCGATGCGCCGAGGGCAGGTCGTCCTCGGCGTGGGCCTTGGATGTCCTGGGCTATTTCCCACTGTCCTCGTCTTTTGCATTAACCTCGGCGCGGGCCTTGGGCCGCATGTAGTGGGCCAGCGTGGTTAGTGCAATAGGGCCCCACAATAGCCCCTCAAAATTCTGCTGCACGTCCCCTTGGGCGGGGAGGAGGATTTTGATTACCTAGGCGCGTTTTCTCACCCTGATGGGTTCTATCTTATCGTCAGTGTTTATCGCTACTTCAGCCGTTCTTGCAGCTTTCTTTTTGCACAAAGTGTCGCCCGGGGATGGTTGGGCTTGGGTTGTTTGTGCTATAGCGCTCAATTTCTCATGGTTTTTGTCCCTGATGGGGCTCGCTTATTTAGCGCCTGAAAGGGAGTTGGCTTTGCCTTAATTTTGAGCTCATGATCCGTACAAGAGCCCTGGTTCCGTTCAGCGTTTGTATTGTCTCATAGTGACTGATTCTCATGTTGGTTTGGGTCTAAGGACCACACGAGACCTTGGTTTTTCTTAACATTTAGTTTTTATGATAAAGTGTTCTCCTTGCTGGCCTAAGGTTTCGGACCATGGAATGTTTAAGTTTCAATTATCGGAAGTATCTGGTTTCCCCATGAGGCTTGGGTCCGAGGACCATGCAAGGCCTTGGTTCTGTCCAGTACCTAGTTTTCTCGTTTTATCATCTGAAGTATCTGGTTTCCCCTTGAGGCTTGGGTCCGAGGACCATGCAAGGCCTTGGTTCTGTCCAGTACCTAGTTTTCTCATTTTATCATCTGAAGTATCTGGTTTCCCCTTGAGGCTTGGGTCCGAGGACCATGCAAGGCCTTGGTTCTGTCCAGTACCTAGTTTTCTCATTTTATCATCTGAAGTATCTGGTTTCCCCTTGAGACTTGGGTCCGAGGACCATGCAAGGCCTTGGTTCTGTCCAGTACCTAGTTTTCTCATTTTATCATCTAAAGTATCTGGTTTCCCCTTGAGGCTTGGGTCCGAGGACCATGCAAGGCCTTGGTTCTGTCCAGTACCTAGTTTTCTCGTTTTATCATCTGAAGTATCTAGTTTCCCCTTGAGGCTTGGGTCCGAGGACCATGCAAGGCCTTGGTTCTGTCCGAGGACCATGCAAGGCCTTGGTTCTGTCTAGTACCTAGTTTTCTCATTTTATCATCTGAAGTATCTGGTTTCCCCTTGAGGCTTGGGTCCGAGAACCATGCAAGGCCTTGGTTCTGTCCAGTACCTAGTTTTCTCATTTTATCATCTGAAGTATCTGGTTTCCCCTTGAGGCTTGGGTCCGAGGACCATGCAAGGCCTTGGTTCTGTCCAGTACCTAGTTTTCTCGTTTTATCATCTGAAGTATCTGGTTTCCCCTTGAGGCTTGGGTCCGAGGACCATGCAAGGCCTTGGTTCTGTCCAGTACCTAGTTTTCTCATTTTATCATCTGAAGTATCTGGTTTCCCCTTGAGGCTTGGGTCCGAGGACCATGCAAGGCCTTGATTCTGTCCAGTACCTAGTTTTCTCATTTTATCATCTGAAGTATCTGGTTTCCCCTTGAGGCTTGGGTCCGAGGACCATGCAAGGCCTTGGTTCTGTCCAGTACCTAGTTTTCTCGTTTTATCATCTGAAGTATCTGGTTTCCCTTTGAGGCTTGGGTCCGAGGACCATGCAAGGCCTTGATTCTGTCCAGTACCTAGTTTTCTCATTTTATTCATCTGAAGTATCTGGTTTCCCCTTGAGGCTTGGGTCCGAGGACCATGCAAAGCCTTGGTTCTGTCCAGTACCTAGTTTTCTCCTTTTATCATCTGAAGTATCTGGTTTCCCCTTGAGGCTTGGGTCCGAGGACCATGCAATGCCTTGGTTCTGTCCAGTACCTAGTTTTCTCGTTTTATCATCTGAAGTATCTGGTTTTCCCTTGAGGCTTGGGTCCGAGGACCATGTAAGGCCTTGGTTCTGTCCAGTACCTAGTTTTCTCGTTTTATTCATCTATTTTATCTATTTATCCGTGGCCGTTTAATTCTACATTGCTACAATTTACAATGAGTCTTAAATAATTACATTTTTTAAGCAGAATTATTACAATAAATGCGAGTTGGAGTTGGTGGAGGATAAGACCTTGCCGTGTTTTGCCTCTTCGTTTGATGGGACTCTTCTGATCACGAGGTGTCTCTTGGGTTGTCCGGGGTAACGTGTTCTGACGCTTCGGTGCCTTCTCGTTTAATGAGGCGCCTCCTCATTAATGCTGGCCGTGGATCTGTGAGGATCTAACGGCTGTTAGGCCTCTAGGAATTTGGAGCGGATCTATTTGCTCCGGAAATCTCTCCTCGGGAATTATTGTGGATTGGCCCTCATCAATGTCCCACCGTCTATATAAGACGTTTCTAGGGCAACCCTCTCCCTCACACTTTTGAAAAACATCCATCTTATACTTCTCCCAGAAATATTACCCAAAAAGACTTTCCCAAATACCGCCGCTTGAGCCCCCTCGAATGAGTTGGCCCTTGGAGAGGGCGACCTCGGGGGTGCACAGCCCCTATCAGGAGCCGAGGATGGCACTCCGACCCTGGACATCACATCGGAGTTGGAGTAGGGGAGATCCAAAGGTCCTCCTTCCTTTCAACCTAACCAAAGGAGGAAGCCCCCTCTCCGCCAGGAGGAGGGTCCAGGAAGAACGTAACCACCTCCTCTTGGGTATGGGTCCTTGACCCTCCAAGCCTGCCGCACTGGGGGTGGGAGGGAAACCAGGCAGAACCCAGAAGCGGAGCCCTCCTGTGCCTCTACCTCTCCCACCTCTTACGTGGCCCTTCTTCCCTCTAATCCTTCTTCTCTCTTCTTCTTTTGCTCCTCGACCAGCCTTCCTTTCTTTCTTTTTCCTTTTTATCTCTTCTATTTCCATCTCCCAACCAATCTCCCCCTCTTCATTTCCTCCTCTCTTACTTCTCTCCTTTTCTATCTTTTGTTCCTCAGTCAGCTTCGCTTTCTGCTATTTGTTCTTCATCTCTTCTTTCGCTTCTTTTCTATCTTCTGTTCCTCAGTCAGCTTCGCTTTCTGCTATTTGTTCTTCTGCCGGCTTCATCAAGCGTCCGCCTTTGTAGTTAGCTTTAGAACAAGCCCCCTGGGCATTACTTGTAAAAGATGTAATTTTTCTTCATATATGAATAAAAGAAGTAGACCTATTTTGTATGATCTATTTATTTGTTTTTTTTTTTTTTTCATACTTTTGTTTCTGGTGATTATATACCTCTGAACGAATGTTGTTACTACAAACTGTGTTGGTCTTGACTGATGATTTTTCATTTACACTAACCGTTGTACCTGTTAGCGCACAACACCCTCCCCACAGACGGCGCCAATTGTAGGGACTCAATTTGTAATGAACCCTTAACAATGAAATTTGTAGAGATGTGGGTATAAGGATTTGGCGTCACCGAAGTAAACAACGGTTAATTTGGTGTTTATGACAAATGATAGGTGATATGGAGTTTAACAGAATCCCCTTGACGAAATTCGACTAAGGGTTTTTATTGGGGACGACCATCACTTTGGTTGTATGGTTGCGAAATGTATTTGTCCTCGGATTATGCCGAGAATCTATTTTTCTTAGAATTAATCGATCTCCCCTTCTGTTGGGAATTCTCTTTGTTATATAGCATCGTTCTAATTAATCTTGGCCGTCCATCTGTCAGTTATTCGGTTGCTGTGGATAAGAGTTTGTCCCATCATCTGATTTTATAGGCTTTATGTTAGTTCTCAACCGTCTTTGCAGGTTTCTTATTAGTCAGAGTAACCAAGACGACTGGGTTCGTCGGTCACATCACCATTAAAGTGGTCAGAATGTTGGTGAGATATTTTCAACGAATGAGTGATATTTTTCCTTTAGTAGAGTCGGTGTGCCGAGGGCAAGTCGTCCTCGGCGCGGGCCTTGGATGTCCTGGGCTATTTCCCACTGTCCTCGTCTATTTCCCACTGTCCTCGTCTTTTGCATTAACCTCGGCGCGGGCCTTGGGCCGCATGTAGTGGGCCAGCGTGGTTAGTGCAATAGGGCCCCACAGTTGTAAAAAATGGAATTGACGTGGTAATCCTAACGGTAGCTTTTAAAGTTAGAAACAACGTCTACGACAAGGACAAAAGGTATTGCTTTTGTAAAATTCAAAGCAGTTACGAGAAGTAATATAAACCTATTAATCCAAAACATGTCTTTTTTTTTTTTTTTAGAAACAGAAAATGGGGCCTTTATGTCTATATTACATGTCTTTTAAGTAAGAAGTCAATATAATACAGAAGGTGGTTTCAATTTAGTTATAGAAACGATATATATATATATATATATCCATTAACTTTTAAAATATTAAATTTAGTATCCTTGTAATAATTATACTAGTATATATTTTTGTAAATACTTGTATACTAATTAAGCTTATAAGTTGTAAGTAGTAGATAAGGAAAAAAAAAAATACATAATGATGCTATGTGGACTTGTTTAGGTAGGGAAGTTGTTAGTAAGGAAATATTTTCTTTTTGGAAAAGTCTAGGACCACATAATTTTTTTACAATTACTTATCACAACTGTGACGTGATAGAGTGCAATTGGTAAATAGAAAATGGTGGGTTCATGTGTAAGCGATAGTTACCCACTTACAGTTTGCCACGTTAGAATTGTGGAAAAAAAATTGTGGAATAATTTGTGGTCCTAAAACTATTTTTTCTTTTTTGACAAAGGTAAAAAAAAATTAAATAATATAAAAACTAATGGCTTCAAATGAAAGTATCATCGTCCATCACCACTCAAGATCCAATGAGAGGCCATTGGCTACAATGAAAAAAGAGACAGTGAGTACATGAGGGATGAATCCATTTTTAGGTTACTGGTTAGTACCGAACTGGTATTTATTAACCAGCCGAAATCCGGTATTTTTTTTGGTGCTGCCGAAACAACTTCAATATTGCCGGTATTTATTCTGGAATGAAATTGTTGCGTTTTTGTATCTTCCAAGCTACTAGTACAAAATTCACTCCCTTGCTTTTAAGTCTAATGAGAGACAACAATAATATTTTCAAAAAAGTTAGATTTTAGAGTTATAATTTTTTTTTTTTTAATTAATGGCTGATATGACGATGTGGGGCCCTATTGCACTAACCACGCTGGCCCACTACATGCGGCCCAAGGCCCGCGCCGAGGTTAATGCAAAAGACGAGGACAGTGGGAAATAGCCCAGGACATCCAAGGCCCGCGCCGAGGACGACCTGCCCTCGGCACACCGACTCTACTAAAGGGAAAATATCACTCATTCGTTGAAAATATCTCACCAACATTCTGACCACTTTAATGGTGATGTGACCGACGAACCCAGTCGTCTTGGTTACTCCGACTAATAAGAAACCTGCAAAGACGGCTGAGAACTAACATAAAACCTATAAAATCAGATGATGGGACAAACTCTTATCCACAGCGACCGAATAACTGACAGATGGACAGTCAAGATTAATTAGAACGATGCTATATAACAAAGAGAACTCCCAACAGAAAGGGAGATCGATTAATTCTAAGAAAAATAGATCCTCGGCATAATCCGAGGACAAATACATTTCGCAAACATACAACCAAAGTGACGGTCGTCCCCAATAAAAACCCTTAGTCGAATTTCGTCAAGGGGATTCTGTTAAACTCCATATCACCTATCATTTGTCATAAACACCAAATTAACCGTTGTTTACTTCGGTGACGCCAAATCCTTATAACCACATCTCTACAAATTTCATTGTTAAGGGTTCATTACAAATTGAGTCCCTACAATTGGCGCCGTCTGTGGGGAGGGTGTTGTGCGCTAACAGGTACAACGGTTAGTGTAAATGAAAAATCATCAGTCAAGACCAACACAGTTTGTAGTAACAACATTCGTTCAGAGGTATATAATCACCAGAAACAAAAGTATGAAAAAAAAAAAAAAAAACAAATAAATAGATCATACAAAATAGGTCTACTTCTTTTATTCATATATGAAGAAAAATTACATCTTTTACAAGTAATGCCCAGGGGGCTTGTTCTAAAGCTAACTACAAAGGCGGACGCTTGATGAAGCCGGCAGAAGAACAAATAGCAGAAAGCGAAGCTGACTGAGGAACAGAAGATAGAAAAGAAGCGAAAGAAGAGATGAAGAACAAATAGCAGAAAGCGAAACTGACTGAGGAACAAAAGATAGAAAAGGAGAGAAGTAAGAGAGGAGGAAATGAAGAGGGGGAGACTGGTTGGGAGATGGAAATAGAAGAGATAAAAAGGAAAAAGAAAGAAAGGAAGGCTGGTCGAGGAGCAAAAGAAGAAGAGAGAAGAAGGATTAGAGGGAAGAAGGGCCACGTAGGAGGTGGTAGAGGTAGAGGCACAGGAGGGCTCCGCTTCTGGGTTCCGCCTGGTTTCCCTCCCACCCCCAGTGCGGCCGGCTTGGAGGGTCAAGGACCCATACCCAAGAGGAGGTGGTTACGTTCTTCCGGGACCCTCCTCCTGGCGGAGAAGGGGCTTCCTCCTTTGGTTAGGTTGAAAGGAAGGAGGACCTTTGGATCTCCCCTACTCTAACCCCGATGTGACGTCCAGGGTCGGAGTGCTATCCTCGGCTCCTGATAGGGGCTGTGCACCCCCGAGGTCGCCCTCTCCAAGGGCCAACTCATTCGAGGGGGCTCAAGCGGCGGTGTTTGGGAAAGTCTTTTTGGGTAATATTTCTGGGAGAAGTATAAGATGGATGTTTTTCAAAAGTGTGAGGGAGAGGGTTGCCCTAGAAACGTCTTATATAGACGGTGGGACATTGATGAGGGCCAATCCACAATAATTCCCGGGGAGAGATTTCCGGAGCAAATAGATCCGCTCCAAATTCCTAGAGGCCTAACAGCCGTTAGATCTTCACAGATCCACGGCCATCATTAATGAGGAGGCGCCTCATTAAACGAGAAGGCACCGAAGCGTCAGAACACGTTACCCGGACAACCCAAGAGACACCTCGTGATCAGAAGAGTCCCATCAAACGAAGAGGCAAAACACGACAAGGTCTTATCCTCCACCAACTCCAACTCGCATTTATTGTTATAATTCTGCTTGAAAAATGTAATTATTTAAGACTCATTGTAAATTGTAGCAATGTAGAATTAAACGGCCACGGATAAATAGATAAAATAGATGAATAAAACGAGAAAACTAGGTACTGGACAGAACCAAGGCCTTGCATGGTCCTCGGACCCAAGCCTCAAGGGAAAACCAGATACTTCAGATGATAAAACGAGAAAACTAGGTACCGGACAGAACCAAGGCCTTGCATGGTTCTCGGACCCAAGCCTCAAGGGGAAACCAGATACTTCAGATGATAAAACGAGAAAACTAGGTACTGGACAGAACCAAGGCCTTGCATGGTCCTCAGACCCAAGCCTCAAGGGGAAACCAGATACTTCAGATGATAAAATGAGAAAACTAGGTACTGGACAGAACCAAGGCCTTGCATGGTCCTCGGACCCAAGCCTCAAGGGGAAACCAGATACTTCAGATGATAAAACGAGAAAACTAGGTACTCGACAGAACCAAGGCCTTGCATGGTCCTCGGACCCAAGCCTCAAGGGGAAACCAGATACTTCAGATGATAAAACGAGAAAACTAGGTACTGGACAGAACCAAGGCCTTGCATGGTCCTCGGACCCAAGCCTCAAGGGGAAACCAGATACTTCAGATGATAAAACGAGAAAACTAGGTACTGGACAGAACCAAGGCCTTGCATGGTCCTCGGACCCAATCCTCAAGGGGAAACCAGATACTTCAGATGATAAAAGGAGAAAACTAGGTACTGGACAGAACCAAGGCCTTGCATGGTCCTCGGACCCAAGCCTCAAGGGGAAACCAGATACTTCAGATGATAAAACGAGAAAACTAGGTACTGGACAGAACCAAAGCCTTGCATGGTCCTCGGACCCAAGCCTCAAGGGGAAACCAGATACTTCAGATGATAAAACGAGAAAACTAGGTACTGGACAGAACCAAAGCCTTGCATGGTCCTCGGACCCAAGCCTCAAGGGGAAACCAGATACTTCAGATGATAAAACGAGAAAACTAGGTACTGGACAGAACCAAGGCCTTGCATGGTCCTCGGACCCAAGCCTCAAGGGGAAACCAGATACTTCAGATGATAAAATGAGAAAACTAGGTACTGGACAGAACCAAGGCCTTGCATGGTCCTCGGACCCAAGCCTCAAGGGGAAACCAGATACTTCAGATGATAAAATGAGAAAACTAGGTACTGGACAGAACCAAGGCCTTGCATGGTCCTCGGACCCAAGCCTCAAGGGGAAACCAGATACTTCAGATGATAAAATGAGAAAACTAGGTACTGGACAGAACCAAGGCCTTGCATGGTCCTCGGACCCAAGCCTCAAGGGGAAACCAGATACTTCAGATGATAAAATGAGAAAACTAGGTACTGGACAGAACCAAGGCCTTGCATGGTCCTCGGACCCATGTCTCAAGGGGAAACCAGATACTTCAGATGATAAAATGAGAAAACTAGGTACTGGACAGAACCAAGGCCTTGCATGGTCCTCGGACCCAAGCCTCAAGGGGAAACCAGATACTTCAGATGATAAAATGAGAAAACTAGGTACTGGACAGAACCAAGGCCTTGCATGGTCCTCGGACCCAAGCCTCAAGGGGAAACCAGATACTTCAGATGATAAAACAAGAAAACTAGGTACTGGACAGAACCAAGGCCTTGCATGATCCTCGGACCCAAGCCTCATGGGGAAACCAGATACTTCCGATAATTGAAACTTAAACATTCCATGGTCCGAAACCTTAGGCCAGCAGGGAGAACACTTTATCATAAAAACTAAATGTTAAGAAAAACCAAGGTCTCGTGTGGTCCTCGGACCCAAACCAACATGGGAATCAGTCACTATGAGACAATACAAATGCTGAACGGAACCAGGGCTCTTGTACGGATCATGAGCTCAAAATTAAGGCAAAGCCAACTCCCTTTTAGGCACCAAATAAGCGAGCCCCATCAAGGACAAAAACCATGAGAAATTGAGCGCTATAGCACAAACAACCCAAGCCCAACCATCCCCGGGCGACACTTTGCGCAAAAAGAAAGCTGCAAGAACGGCCGAAGTAGCGATAAACACTGACGATAAGATAGAACCCATCAGGGTGAGAAAACGCGCCTAGGTAATCAAAATCCTCCTCCCCGCCCAAGGGGACGTGCAGCAGAATTTTGAGGGGCTATTGTGGGGCCCTATTGCACTAACCACGCTAGCCCACTACATGCGGCCCAAGGCCCGCGCCGAGGTTAATACAAAAGACGAGGACAGTGGGAAATAGCCCAGGACATCCAAGGCCCGCGCCGAGGACGACTTGCCCTCGACACACCGACTCTACTAAAGGGAAAATATCACTCATTCGTTGAAAATATCTCACAAACATTCTGACCACTTTAATGGTGATGTGACCGATGAACCCAGTCGTCTTGGTTACTCCGACTAATAAGAAACCTGCAAAGACGGCTAAGAACTAACATAAAGCCTATAAAATCAGATGATGGGACAAACTCTTATCCACAGCGACCGAATAACTGACAGATGGACGGCCAAGATTAATTAGAACGATGCTATATAACAAAGAGAATTCCCAACAGAAGGGGAGATCGATTAATTCTAAGAAAAATAGATCCTCGGCATAATCCGAGGACAAATACATTTCGCAAACATACAACCAAAGTGATGGTCGTCCCCAATAAAAACCCTTAGTCGAATTTCGTCAAGGGGATTCTGTTAAACTCCATATCACCTATCATTTGTCATAAACACCAAATTAACCGTTGTTTACTTCGGTGACGCCAAATCCTTATACCCACATCTCTACAAATTTCACTGTTAAGGGTTCATTACAAATTGAGTCCCTACAGACGAGTATTGGTAATTGAAAAGGTAATGTTAGTAGTTAGTCCAAATGAGAACTAGTAAGAATTTGCTACAACAAAAGTTTGTAAAAATATTGTTGTTATGTTCCTGTTAAGCCACATTAGCACGGCATTTCAATCTGGTTCAATTCACTTCAGTTCATTCGATTTATTCGATCCACTTCAATCCAATTAGGTCCATGTCGGTCCTTTTCGACCAAAGTATACCAAAATGGATCAAAATGCTATGATAATGTAGCTCAATAAAAGCGTAGTAACAATAAATGCTACACTTCAGTCTTTAAATATTATATAGATGAGAAAGTTACACATAAAGGAACTAGCTAAAAATGACCATTGAAACCTCAAGAATAAATAAGAGGTCGGTTCCTAGCAAAAGACATGATGAACACTCTAATTCTCCAAAGAACTTGATGAGATCATAATAGAAATCATTGTAACATAGTTTCTAAGGATATCTTCTTGTAGTTCTTAAGGCTTATGCTTATAAGTGGTTCCTCGTAACTTTGTAACTTAGTTTAATCATATTTGTTGAAGCTTTATTCAAGTATTTAGTTGTTAGTCTCATTTGATCTTAATATATGTTTGCTTCGAGTCAATTTGGTGTTAGTGTGATAACATAGGTTTTGATTTGTTTACTGTACATGTACCTTTGAATTAGTTTGCTTCAAATAAATTGGGCTTCGAATGGATCTATTTGCAATCCAATTCACTTCCCTAGCCCTGAGATCCAGTGGAATTAGAAATAACTTTGAACGTTATCCTTGTGAACTCCTTAATCTACAAAAAAATCCTCTTGACGGCGGCATTTCTGAACTCCTTAATCTACGAAGTCATATTCTACTTCAAAACACTACTTCAAAACTTGAAAAAAGGCATCGAACCTTCTGCAGTTAAGATATAGAACAACTATAGGTTTTTTTATTTATTTATAAGTTTCTACCCGAACAAATACCAATGACATTAATAATTCTTAGGTCAATTTCTAAGCATGTTCCATAAGTTCTTTACATGTATTTAACTATGTCAATTTGTAAGCATGATCCATGTATTGTAAAATTGACAGCATGTTAGTGTATAAAATTATAAGGGGTAAATTTTGTACATTTAACTCCAAAAATTACCTACATCAATTCATATAAACTTGTATAAATTTAGATTGTTGCCACAATAACGGTATAAATATACATGGTTACTATTTACATACAATTCCATTTTTTTAATACTTCTTTAGTCATATACACACAATAATATCCGATGTTTATTGGATAACTCATTGTTCTAGTAGCTTACTTCCTATAAATAGTACTCAAGATTAAGTTTTTATATTAAACACATGACAAAAAGTTAAAAATTAGGATAAAATACAGTTAACACTCTTGAGATTTGGGCTCATGTCAATCAGGTCCAAGATATTTCAAAACTAACCAATTTGGTCCCTAATTACCATGAGAGAGAAGAAAATAAGTAATGGTTTAGGGACCAAGTTTGTCAATTTTGAATGTCTTAGACTTAACTGACATTAGGGTTTAAATAGATTTTAGTGTTAAAATTTATGGTTTTATTTGATTGAAAGACAAAATTATTGGGATATTTAATTGACTCCAATAAAATAATATGTCCATGAGTTTTTTTTTTCCCCTTCTTCTCTTATCTTACAAAAATTTGAACTATACACTTGACACTTCATTTTCATATTTGCAATTTTTTTTTTCTATGCTATGAATAATGTATTAAATGAAAATATAATTATTTTTTATTTTGTTATTATTGTTATAAATCTATGAAGCTAGAATGTTAAGAAAAAAAATATAAAGAAAAATTTATTAGAATAAAAAAAACAATAAATGTTGATGATGATTAAAAAAAAGTCAATAAAAAAATAATTTTACAAGATGACGAATATGATGATAAAATTGATTTAGATGAAGTTTTTATTTTTTTATTTATTTTACAGGACTTAGATGGAGTTGATCAAGCAAAATGAAGAAACGAAATTATTATTTTAACTTTTATATATATATATATCATATATTAGTACTTCTAAGTTTAATAAATTTGAATACCTATATTATAAACATATGTTAATTTAATTTATTTAATTAGTTTTGATAAATATTATAACGTAAGTAATGATTAAATTTGTCCTTAGTTAATTTAATATATTCTAAATTTATAATAAACATACCATATATATCATATATTAGTACTTCTGAGTATAATAAATTTGAATACCTATATTATAAACATATGTTAACTTAATTTATTTAATTAGTTTTGATAAATATTATAACGTAAGTAATGATTAAATTGGTCCTTAGTTAATTTAATATATTCTAAATTTACAATAAACATACCATATATATCATATATTAGTACTTCTGAGTATAATAAATTTGAATACCTATATTATAAACATATGTTAATTTAATTTATTTAATTAGTTTTGATAAATATTATAACGTAAGTAATGATTAAATTGGTCCTTAGTTAATTTAATATATTCTAAATTTATAATAAACATACCTTATATATATATATATATATATATTTTTAATTCTACTGTAAAAAAAAAAAAAAAATTAAAAATCAATTCAAGATTCAAGAACTATAGTCGGGTTTTGCCAGTCCTTCGCTTAAAACTCATCACCGTGTTTGGCATTGCAAAACTGATACGCAGAGACACACACACCATGAATCCTACAGCAGTAGTTAGCAGCAGAAGCTACACCTACACCTACACCTACACCTACACCTACAACCCATCTCTCAGTTTCCACACATCACCTCCACACTCTCCTCTTTCAGCTTTCACTTTTCGCTTACCCTTCCAACCTTCACTGAACACGCCTCTCATCAATCCCATACACAAATCCCATACACGTTTTTCCAAAGTTTGCGCGGCAGAGAGAGACAGATACTATGGCTTGGCTGAGTCTCCAGCAAAGGCACTTCGTCGTGTTCTTGAGTTGCCTGGGCTTCACCAAGGCCCTGCATGTTTCGATGCTCTCAGTGCCAAGCTTGTTGAGAGAGCTGGGTTTCAGTACTGCTTCACCAGTGGTATGATTGTCTTTCTTTTCTTCTTTTTTTCTATTCAGATTCATTGATTCCCATCTGGGTTTTTGTTTTACTCTATTGGTTTTTCAGCTCAAAGTTCAATCTTTTATTGCATGTGTTAGAATGATCATTAAGTATGATTCAATTCATCCTTTTCTAACAGCTTAAGCTTTTAGGACAATCGATAATATATCATGGTATAGAAGTTGCGTGTTTCTGTTTTCTATTGAGATTAATTAATTTCCATCTGGGTTTTTGTTTTTTTCAACATTCATTGCCTGTAAGTGTTTGATTTTTATTGTGGAAGATTGGTTTTCCCATGTGGGCATGTTTTGGATTGATTGATTATTGATAAATTACCGGTTGTTCCAAAAGCCATTAAAAATGGTAAATTTATAATCACTCTTATTAAACAATTTTAACAACTCAGGATTACCTGCTCTGCTCTGATACCATGATAAATTAGTGCTTGTCCCACAAGCTTAAGTTGATAGGAAATGGTAAAATATTCTAACAATTATAACTTCTAGTGATTGGTGCTTGTTGTTAGATTGTGAATGTTATAGGTATAGGTTGCAATTGCATATTCATTTTAATTTGATTCATAGATTTACATTAGATTTGATCCTTTTCTGTTCAATGATATCTGGGTGTTGTACTTGCCAAAAAAAAAAGGAAAAAGGATATCTGAATTCATGTACTTGAGTTATTGCATGAAAATCTGAATTCTTGGTGCATTTTGTTTTTCTATTTTCTAGCATAACTGTTTGAAAGGAGACAAAAACTTATTGATGCCATTCTGTGCTTCCATTAGGATTTTCAATATCAGCTGCTAGATTGGGGTTGCCAGATACAGGGTTTATATCCTATGGAGAAATGGTGGATCAGGGGCAACAAATTACCCAAGCTGTCTCTATTCCTGTGATTGGGGATGGTGATACTGGATATGGGAATGCAATGAATGTCAAGAGAACTGTTAAGGGATATATTAGAGCGGGTTTCGCAGGGATCATTCTCGAAGATCAGGTTCATATTGTTCAATATAAATTTCATGAGTTGTGATGTTGTCCTCTTTGTCCCGGTTAAGTTTTTATTTGTAGTTTCCTGATCACAATATAGATAGGTCACTTGCATCTAGGAGATTAATGCAGCTTTGTTACAATATTTTCCTAAACTTTCATATAAGTATGTCTACTTTATATGGGTTCACTTGTCAGCAGAAGTTTCTGATAAGGGTTTTGAAATTGGGATTGGAAAAATCGCAGATCCTTCATGTTCTTTTACTGGGATTTTGGCTTACAAAGGTCTGCTGCCAAGTATGGGCATTTGGACAATTTATCCTCATCAAGAAATTAAAGTAGGAATTAAGTGAACAATCATTATTTATGTTAGATGTGAAACTCAGATTCAATTTAATAAAAAATTTTAGCAAAGATTATTGATGTAATGAGGATAATAGTTCTTTCTTCACATAGAGGAAAGTGATTGAATTTTATTATTATTGCATGAATACTAGATCTTGAGTCTTGAAAGTTCTTTAAGATTGTTGGGGTCCTATATGGAACCACTATGAGACCTGTTAAGTTTTTCTTGAGGCTTGCTGTGGATGAAAATCTGAATGTCCAAAAAATAAATTTAATGTTTTCATTTGTATTGATTTTTATCGCAATATTCACATGGAGCGTTAGTCTTTGCATTACTTTGTACTTCCCTGTGGTCTGGTTTTGTAATTTTAGAGCCATAACTGTAGCAATCTGCTTGTCATCCTGTATGTTACTACTCACAGCTTGATTCTTTATGTAGAATTTCCTTAACTGGCACTTTGGGTAGTCACCTAGTCACCATGCTATCTGCAAATTTACACCTTTAAGACTATTGTTGCTCACAAACTTCCACTGCAAGGTGTCTCCAAAAGCTTGCGGTCATACACAAGGCAGGAAAGTGGTTTCCAGAGAGGAGGCAGTGATGCGAATAAAGGCAGCTATTGATGCGCGGAAGGAGAGTGGCTCCGACATTGTTGTTGTGGCCCGAACTGATTCCCGTCAGGCAGTATCCTTGGATGAATCACTCTGGAGATCTAGGGCTTTTGCTGATGTTGGAGCAGATGTTCTTTTTATTGATGCACTAGCTTCAAAAGAAGAGATGAAGGCTTTCTGTGAAATTTCTCCCCTAGTTCCAAAAATGGTATTTAATGCTTTCCTCATTATGGTTCCAAGTAATAGGCCTCTAATGTTGTCTGAAGCATTTGGCTGTCATTTTTATTTTTTTTGAAGTTATCAAACCAAAAAATATTTTAGCATTTTGTTGAATTAAAACATGTCTAGGTATATAGCTAGCTTTTGCTTCCTGTATAATCTGAACAGGGCTTTAAGTTGTAATCTTTGCTCATTGCTTATGTAAATTAAGAGTTTCTAGGACTTGATTACAATTCATTAATTTCCAAACAGTTTCAGCAAACGGAAATGCATCTTTATTCGTAATAGATCAGTTGTAGTACCACTACATATGTGATGTAGGACAGATCTTACTTGCAGAGATTAAGAGATATCTACCACTGCTATAAGCGGGCTAAATCTTCAGTTTTAGGTTTTGAGGGGCATACGGTATATTGAATATGTTTCTATGAGCTTTATAGGGCCTGTAGGTTTATAGGCAGAACTTCATAGAAAAATGGTCCTCATTGCAGTGTAGTCCATTTTTACATCATAATTTTGGGTGTTGATTGACTGTTGAGCATCTTTATTTGGACTAACAACCTCTTGCTTTGGCTGCTTATGAATGGGGTTTAGTTCATGACTTCATGTACTCATAGCTTAAGATGCCGCGTTAGTAGACTTCTGTTTAAAATTCTTGGTGATACATAATACATTACATACCTGCACCTATATTCATATGTTCATGCTTGCAAAAAGTGTTTCCTTTTGATTAGAATTTGAGCTTTCTCTTGCTTTTCTTCTTCTGTTTTCCATCATTAAGTTGTATGCACTTTTTACAGTGAAAATCCCAGCTGAATTCCCAACCCAAATCAATTTGTCCTTTGGTAATCATCTGCTTAGTGGGATTTTCTTAATTATTTCCATGTCACGTGGCAGATATATTTCATCTGTGAGAGCTGATTTCCAGCATTTATTTTCTTCATCAATCAATGAACTTTCCCAGTGTTCTCTGGAAAGAGTTTCCTGGGAGTTATCACCTTATTGTTGATTAGAGCTGGTAACCACTGTTCTCCCCAAATTTTCACACTTCTATCATTTCCTATCCTCCATCTCATGCCCTCAAGTAGTATTTCCTGGCTCTAAGAGACTCCTCTATGCATATAATGTTCCCTTTTTTTTTCTTTTTGCTTCTAAAACAGAAAATGTAGGAAAAAGATTTGACTATAAGACTCTTGACAGTGCACATTATGGAGTATGGTTAGCAATCTCCAACTCTGTTTCGCCATTAGAGCCAAGTTAAAATTTTGAAGATTATGCTAATAAAGTAAAATAAAAAACCCTGAAGATTATGGAAACCCATTCCACCATTTTTCTTCATCATACATAATTGCCTCCAGCTTACCAGATGTGGTTTTTTTTTATTCCTTGTTTTTTCTCTGGCCCCACCAAAAACTACTCATCAATCGATTTAGCTATGTGCATAAAACCTCTAGTATCTTGAAGCAATTTGTTGCATACATGGTATTACTTGAGCTACTGCTTTAATAAGAATTTCACATCTTGCCTAACTAGTTTGTCCTTTCAATCCTATAGCTTTATCTTACCCATTCCTTTATCTCAGGAAAGCTTTGTCTTTTTTATATTTCAACCAGCAAAGAGAAGCCCAGATATTTGTCGTGCTACTGTACAACTGAAACATCAAAAAAATAAAATTTAATTGCCTCTTGTACTACTGGTGACATGTTGCTACTAAAAAAAGGGGCCCAATGCTGCTTTTTATAGCATCAACATCTCCTATAATCTCTAACACTCCTTGATTGTAGTCCTGCAGAATAATAAGCTTTCATCTGCAAAAAAATTGAGTGAGAAATTCTTGGTCCTCCAATGATGGCTATTCCTTTAACTGTCTTTGCATCTCTGCATGACTGAATAAAATGCTAGACATTCTGCAAACAGAGGAAAATATATGTGGATAAGGGATACCCTTGTCTTAACCCTAGAATACATATAACTTGACCTTTAGAACCATATGAGTTTGGCTTCAATTGGACTTCACACAATGACCTAATAAAATCTTGGATGGACAAAATTCCAAAGTAGCAAAAAATTAGCCTTCCATGGCTAAATCGAATAGTCATTTCTGTTAAATCCCTTTCCATGGTTTCGAAGGCTGTGGATGCAGGACTCCCTTGAAAGTAGATTTGGTGCTCTCAAACAATCCTAAATGTAACTTTTGGAAGATTTTGACTGTTTATTACTTATCAATTATATATATATATATATATATATAAAAATGTGCCTTGATGCTTCCATTTATGATCGATGACCCAGTAACACTCAGTCATAACTATGAATTTGAAATTTCATAGAATATTAGTTTTCATCCTCATGCTATATAACAATTGTAGTGATTAATAAAGTTCATTGATTCCTGCTAGGCCAATATGCTTGAAGGAGGGGGCAAAACACCGATACTTAATCCTCTTGAACTTGAGGATCTCGGATATAAACTTGTGGCCTATCCACTGTCCTTGATTGGGGTATCCATTCGAGCAATTCAGGTTTATGTCTAACCTTTTCTCTTTTCTTGGTTAATGATATTAAATTGCTTAATGATGTAAATAACAAAATGGTTAAGCTTATTTGTCATTATATTTCTCTATCTTTGAACTGATATTGAACATGATATGTAATGGTTATCTGCACAAAGGAAAGAAGGCATATGCTGGTACGATCTTGTGATTTTGCTTGCCAAAAGAAAATATCTACGGACTACAGTTAGTAGTTTCGAATATTGAATGGTTTGAAATTTTGATACTGCGCTGTAGCAGTCCTTATTTAAAGTCTACCAGTACAAAAGTATGATAGGAGATCAAGAACTTGAAGAAGCAAGTTATCAAATTACTGTTTTTCATGTTAATGATGGTCTTTCAGTCATATTATGTGTCTTTAAGCCTGTTTTTTCTTTTTTTTTTTTAAATTATAATTATTTTTCACTTGAGATGTCTTGTGAACATCTTACATCTCTACAAGATCCTTAGAACTTATTACAGGTTATATAACCGTCGACATATTAAGGATTCTATCTAGTTTCTGAGATGTTTTCCTGATTACAAATCTAGAGAAACTACAGTTAGGGTTTGCACTTGTTCTTGTTGCTGTCACTGCTTGATTATGGGAGGATTTTACCTAGCATATATATCAATTCTATATCCAACCTTGTATTGTTTGCTACATCAAACTTCTGTGACTTAATTGCAGGATTCACTGACTGCCATCAAAGGAGGTCGTATCCCTCCTCCTGGAAGCATGCCATCTTTCGAAGAAATAAAGGAAATCTTAGGTTTCAACACATATTATGAAGAAGAGAAGCGCTATGCTACCAGCACCAATCAGCCATCTTCACAAAGAGGTGAGTGAGCCCTACTAGGGATGCAACCTAGATATTTTGATCTCATGAGGCTTCTGATATAGAGTATAACGCTCTAACATTGAATGTATTATTATTAACTGGAAATTTAATGGTTTTTCCCTGCCCCCCCCCCCCCCCCCCCCCCGCTTCCTCTTCCTCTTCTCTCTTTCACATGAAGTGGATTAGTTAGTAATTTGTTAATACAAACAAGTTAATGCTGGATTTAGAACCCTCTTTTTATCCAAAAAGAAGTTTTATTTTCTCTTTGGAAAATAATAATATCCAGCATGTACTACCATTCTTCTTAATAGTTATTATTATTAAAAAAGACATGATTTTAGAACTCTTTAAAATACATGTTCTTTGGAGGTACTTTTCCTCCTTTTATTGGATTCTCGCACAAATCATGATGCATTCTTTATTGATTTGAAATATATCTTAAAATTGTTTGATTATAGGTGAAAGCATATGCTAGCCACTAATCAGCTTAAGTAATTGAACTTAGGTTTTTTTAGACATATATGTTCATGTCCGTCTTCCTAAATGTTATAACTAAAAGATATTTGGCAGTGAGCAGTAGCAGATACTCTATACAACAGAGGGTTCAAGATTATACAGAGCAGAGAGGTCAAAGTCCTCAAGATCCCATTGTTGAGGTGATAACTCCTGACGTGTACAATAACTATGGTGCAGATGGTTCCAGGGATCCTTTTTCTCAGATTTGGTCTCGGACATTGAGAATCAAAATAACTGGAAGAGATGGATTTGAGAAACTTGATGTTAGGATCCCTGTAAGTCATCTATCCTCTTTGGACACATCATCTTAATGCATATGTAATATTATTTTGGGATTCGATCTTCAATGTGCTCCAATGTTACGTTTTCCATCCATCATTGGATCTGATCATGCAATCCTTCCATCTTATGCTTGTCAGCATGTCTGGAAATTTTTTTTTTTTTATTTAAATCTGGTGGTTTTAATCAATGGGCCTAGCTGTTTGGCTGAGCTTGAGAGAGTCCTGGAATGTGCTGAGTTGAAAGAAACTCTTGTTCTATGGATGAGAAACTTTTTCCAAAAAAAATTTCAGGCAACACTAAGCTAATGAACATTTGCAAACTCCAAATTCCTTAACTTATATTACATATAGTTTACTCAACACCTGTGGCTTAATTTCCTCACCTTGAATTGTCACCTATATCGGAACCTTAATGTTAATGGTATTATTTGGAGCAAAATGCTCTTTCTAAGGGAAGTCCCATTTCCGTTGGATGTTCTTGACATGTTATCAAAGCCACCTCCACATGCTTGGTCCATTTGGTTATGCATCTATAGTTGGTTCTATTGGGCTAGCACATAGGAGGGGTTGTTGAAAAAAGAGTCCCCATCAGCAGGATGTGGGTTTGGTTATTGGTATATATTTTGTTGGATTCTCCACCTACTTGCTTAAGCTTTTGGGTTGAATGCTCTAACAAAAATGGATATAATGGGGACGAGTGGAAGACACCTAATGTTGTCTTAGTTTCTGTTGGAATGCACAAAGCCCATTTTTCTCATCTTGGCATGCTATTCAGAATTCTTCACTCGTACATTAATTTTTTGCATTACAAATTATGCCATGACAGATTTTGATTTATGTGACCCCCTTTTCTTTTTCTTTTTTTCCCAAAAACTTTGACAGGCTGGATTCTTGGAAGGAATCACAAATATAGTACCAGGTATTGCTTGTGTTTTACAAACTTGTTGTAATGAGTTGTCTATCTGGACAAGTACTTGAATGGATATATGAAACAATCTGCACATATTTGTGTTTGCAGCTTTGGGGGGCGTAAATATCAAAGAATTGTTGGATGATGCAGCAGATGAAGTAGGAGGGAAGCTGTTATTAGATTTTAGTGACACAATGGGTGACAGGATTCAAGTCTTTCTTGAGTAGCTTTTCACATTTGTCTTCCACAATTCCAATGGTAAAGTTATCTTAAGGGTAAATAAAGTGCTATTGCAATTCTTGAAAGAAGCTTAGATATTATTTAATGTGGATTGTTATCGATAACTTAATTTTCTAGTCTGAAATAGAAACATAATCAATCTAGTTCTTAAAATGGGATTAACACAAGAAAACACATAAAATATATCATATTGTAAAAGATTGGGATCTGTAGTAAGGGGCCTGTGGTTGCAATGCATTTATGATTTAAGCTGTTCTCACAGGAAAATTACTTGTGAATTGAATATTGTTCTTTAGCGAAGATTAGAAAATATCATGCACAAAATACGGATGAACATATAACAACATGGCCTCATTAAGGAGTGACAATATACATATAACAATTATTTAAGTAAATTAACTTAAGGCATTGAGGTCTTAGCTGGAAAGGATACTCTTCCTCTTACATGAGCAAGGTGTAAGGCGAGGATGCAGATTTTGACACATCAGTTGTTTGAATGATTAAGAATAAAATACAGGTAATAGAATATTGTTCTAAGACTAAGATTTGAAAGAAGTATTAGAAGCCACAGTAATTCAGTTATAGAACAAAAGGAAAGTAATGTGCTTGAGCTACAAGCTGTAACTGCATATCACTGCTAGGTGATAAACAATTTAAGGCTACATAATAATTTAGACTGCATTGGTGGCTGGAGTAGAAGAGTGTTCTTTCTTTTTCTTTTTCTCTATTTTGATAAGTAGTAAATATAGAAGAAAAGAGCGCAAAAAGGATGCTCTATCCTAGTTCACCAGAAGTACACATGAGAAAAAAAAAATTGTTAGGAGTATAGTATTAGCCCCATGATCTTTGCTTGTAATAAAATTCAAGGTTGTTGATGTAAATCATCCGTTGTAAAAAGGTTGGTTAAAAAGATGTGAAGCTGCCTGAAGAAGCTCGCTCAAGCAAGAAAAGAAATCCACTCAAGCAAAGCAAGGATGATTGGAGAGTTTTGCCTATTCCTTGCTCATGTTTTGCTCAAGCAAGGTTGCATGATATACAACCTGTTTTTTTTTTTTTTTTTTTTTCAAATTACCTGTGTTTTTTTTAGAGTCTGATGCGGAATATTTTAACAAACTCCATGGCTACTCTTCCGGAATGTGCTACTCTTCCCAAATAAGTTGGTCATTCAAAAAGCACCTACACACTAAAAGTGGAAGACCAAAAACGACCAATGCAGACATACGTCATGACCAAAAGCTGATGAATAAGACCAAGCACACTGAACACATGTTGCAATGTCAACGTCACCTAAGACTCTCCTACATTCACACGGCTACCAGGAACAAGATAACTCTTATCTCCTATAAGTCGGTTAAGGGATAGCTCCTCACTCCCTATAGATCAACTATGGGATAGTTCCCAACTCCTACACTTTAGCTAAGGGATAACCCCATTTCCATACAATTCAACTACGGTGATCATCCACAAACCCCTATATAAACACCAAGACATCACAATTTCGAGGTACGCAAAAAATACTATTCGGAAACTCCTCTCTCAAAAGTTCACTACTAGTTTTTGATTTGACCGTCTTAGGCCGGCACCACACTAGTGCCCTTTGAAGGTATTTCTATTTTTTGCAGGTTCATTACTCTTCACCTTGTTATAAAAGACTAAGGGTTTGGGCGATAGACCTACTGATGATTTTGAGCTTTGTCAGAGTCCAAATTTGGTAAGGGTTTGTATGGTGTAAAACTCATGTTTTATACAATTCGATAAGAGATTGTCATATTAGTCTTTTACTTAAAACTTAATACATTCGACTACACTAACAACACCACATTAGTCTTTTACTTAAAAATTGAAGTATGATGTTAATTGAAATGTTATTATGTGTGATTAGATATATTTATGTTTTAGTAATATAATGATGTGGCATGTTCTTATTGAGGGTATAGACTCTTTTACTTAAAACTCAATACATTCTACGACACTAATAACACCACATTAGTCTTTTACTTAAAAATTGAAGTATGATGTTTATTGAGATGTTATTATGTGTGATCAGATATATTTATGTTTTAGTAATATAATGATATGGCATGTTCTAATTAGAGGGTATAAACCAAGGGTCTACACCAAGTTTTTAGAGAATTTATTTATTTATTTATTTATTTTAAACCTAATCTAGGCTTCACTTAAACCCTATTTTTGTAAACCTATATAGTTATTTGTGCACAATTTTTCCAAAGCAATAGTGGTTGCAAAAGTTAGAGCTTTTGAGAGAACAATCTATGCCTTTTCACGTTTGAGCTAAATTGAAAAGCCATGTCTCTTTACCTTCTCTATTTGTGATCCCAAACTGAGAGCATGAGAGTTTGAAACAAAATAACTATTTCTCATGAGGTTCCCTTTAATAAGTCTTCAAGGAGGTTCCTTGAAGTGATAGATGTTCTAGTTCATGGCAGCCAAGGAGTTCATGGAGGAAATTTGCGTAGGGAGATTCCAAAAGTTCTGGGGCACCACAGTAGGAAGGCAAGTGGGGTGTTTGCAGCGGTTACAATAGAGAGTCTAATTGTACAAATGTCTTGTAAGTAGATCATTGTAACCATTTTACGTGGGACTGGTCCCATAAGAGGTTGGTTTGGATTAATAAATACAATGAATTTCTGAACAAATTAATCTTAAAAGTGTCACATAGGAGTCTAACTATATTTTTCAAAACAAATAGACTTATATCTAAAATTTAGCTACACTACCTACCAAAAAAAAATTTAGCTACACTAGAAAATCCAGCATAGAAGAAAATACAGATTGCAGCTGTCACCACAGAAAATTTGGCCTTTTGTAGCGGCCAAACCCGGGTTACACAACACTAAATCATTCGAGTTGAGTTTGAAGAGGCCAGTTGGTGAGGTTTTTTCCACCCAGTAAATTTGCGGGTATGTTTATGTATGCTCTCTCTATAGATATCGAAAGCTTGTCCTTCATGCTCCAAAAGAAAATGCTTGTCCTTCCATTGTGCTTTTGTTTTGAGCCATCCAGTTAATCCAAACAGCTATAAATACTCATTTCCATGGTATTTGGGGGTGACATCTGATTTAAAGAGGAGAATTAGTCAAATGTTTTATCCATTCTCCATTCTTATAGGAAAATTTTTTAGCAGTTTCTATATCCCTATCCCATTCCAAATCTTAGCAGCCAACAAGCAATCCCTCAAAATGTACAAACATTGTTTTTGGGACAGGGGAAAGACTTCTTTCAAATTTGAGAATATGTGGCTTAAGGTGGAGTGCAGACTCATAGTATTTGTACGTCTATGAGAATTAGCAAGCCTATGAAAAAATTAAGTATTATTATCCCCTTCTTTTAAATACAAAGCCTTCGATTTTTGCCTCCAAGAAATCTCTTCCAAGGAAGCTAAATACTCAATATCAGCCTTTATCTCAGCCCTTCTTGCACTATCTGCCAGTGACAAAGTATGCATCCCTTCTCTCAAATCTAGGTCCAAAAGCTCAGACAGCAAGTAATTTTTCTTAAAAGCCACATCCCCAAAAACATGTTTATTAGAATGCTTCAAGTCTCCCTTAAGAGCCTTCAATTTGCACGCTAGAACATAACTAGAAGACCCCACAAAATGTTGTCCGTTCCACCAACCTCTCACAAGATCCACAAAACCCTCCACCTTAAGCCACATATTCTCAAATTTGAAAGAAGTCTTTCCCCTCGACATTCCATCCGCCTCTACAAGAAGAGGGCAATGGTCCAAAATCACTCTAGGAAAAGGCCTTTGAATCACATCCAAAAAATGATCCTCCCAATCAGCAGATGCTAGCACTCTATCAATTGTAGACATAGAAAGGTTCTCTAAGTCACGGAACCATGTATACTCACCCCCCACCAATGGTATATCAACTAATAAATTCCTCTCAATAAAGTTCGAGAATTTGAACACGGCTGGACTGATAGAAGAACAACCAAGGCACTTTGCTGGATATCTGATGACATTAAAATCACCAAAAAGACACCAAGTAGCACTCCACCTCCCTCTCACACTATCAAGTTCAGTCCACAAAGCATCCCTAAGACCATCAGCATTCGGACCATATACCCCTGTACATATCCAAGCAAAACCGTCTACCACACCCTGTAAAAAAACAAAAACAGAAAAGCATCCAACCATACAATCTATTTTTTTTATACACCCTTGTATCCCAAGCTAGAATAAACCCCCCCCCCCCCTCCCCTCCCCTCTATATGAACAGCATCCAAAGCCTCCCAATCAACAAAACGGTCCAAAGACTATTCACAACAGTAGAATTGACAAAATCCAACTTCGTTTCTTGGGAACACACTACATCACACTTCGACTCCTTGAGTAAATTCTTCATCGTATCCCTCTTTTGAGGATTGTTTAATTCTCTCACATTCCAAGATAAGAGTTTCAAATTCATGGACAACTACCTGAGCCCACCCCACAGAAATTCTCAATCTCTCTAGTTTGTCGACCAGATTGCCCCTCATAGTTAACGGAAGAGACTAAATTCCGCAATTCCCTCGTTCCTTTTTTTGATGAAGATGCATTGCGACGCAAACTACCAACTGTGACTTGTTTTTCCCACACTTTCTCAAGCTTTTGAAAAAAAGGCAATGCACTGCTGTTCGCATGAGTCAATAGGAAAGCCCACAAATTTACCAAAGCCTTTGATCTTCCTCTTCACCCACACTAAAGGTTCTAGCTCCTCCCCCACAAGAAAATAATCTAGTGCAGTCTCCTCTAATACTAATTCCATACCCCTTTGGGGATCTCACTTAGCCAGAGGCACACATTCCAAAGCATTTCCAACATCCTCATCCTTACCTAACCCTGTGGGGTTGACCCAGTCCAATAGCAAGATTTCATCGTCCTTAGAATCAAAACCTAGCTCAGAAAGGGGAGAGAAACAATTATTACCCAACATCTGATGGTGGTGGAACATATCAGAAAATTTAGCAACCAATAGAGGTGGGGAAGCAGATGGTTCGGCATTGACAGGTTGCCCATCGAAGTTAAGGACGGGCCTAGAGCTTAGGAAGTCCTCCAATGGACCATCGACGGCCCTCACACTAAAACTCATACAACCCACCTCAACCCCGCTAGAGTTAAGAGTCCACTAGAAGACCACCAACAGCCCCAACTTTACCACCACCACCCATCGGACCTTGTAAGGACCACCCATCTCGTCAGTACTCGGAAACACCATTAGTGGCTTCTTAGTTGAGCTGTGGGGGTCCGATCCTTCACTAATATGGGTTCCTGCCGACGAAACATGAGTCGCCATCTCATCCACACACCCCTTGGTCCTTGGGAGGTCCCCATCCAACTCACCGATACTCGAAGACAACATCGGACCCTTCTCGGCTGAAACCTGTGACCCCGATCCTTCTCCCACCTCCCATGTACTTATTTTATGGGTTTAGCCCACTAAGTCTGATCACTATTCAACCCGGGCTTTAACAAAACAGGGCCCATCATAACTCCTTTTGGTTTGACAAAATGACTCCAGTGAAACTTACAGTAAGGATTCCCATCTAAAGCAACAGTAATTTTCAAGGAGAAATGGGCCTGATGCACCGGCACAACTCTACCAAACAAGCAATGGTCCAATCTAATCCCGATATACCAACCCGAATAGAGCCATGATGCCTACCCCTTTTTTCAATGATGGAGTAAGCATCCATACGACCTCCATCAAAAGCCAAGAGGAATGACTTTGAATCAATACGAAAAGAAAAGGAATGTTTCCTTTCTAGTATCCCTGGTTTGGGGTAAAAAGGCTTGGTAATGGGTTTAGGCAGAAGCTGTGTAGGCTTGGGATTTGAGGGTAAAGAGGGCTGGGTTTGGGTATAACAAGGAATGTACTGACCAAACTGTATTGGCCAGTAGAAAGATTGTGTGAGAGGGGGGCAAGGATATGGGGGAAGGAATTGTTGTGGAGTAGGGAAAAAGTTTTGGGAAGCCAAAGGTAAGATTGGATATGGTGCCGGTGGAGGATGGGTTGGCAAGGAAGAAGAGGGAGGGGGTAACGTAGAGGGGGGAAGTTGGCGGATGGAAGGGGGAGGGGGTGAGTTATGTCCATAACAAATTTATACAATAATAGTTATGTCACTAATACAATAATTTCTATAAAATTGGCTAAGCCACAAATCAAACACCAGCGTACGGTGACAGACTAATATTAGTATAATTATTATAAATAAATAGTATATCTCTCAGCGTGTCCACTCAAACGATCAGTGCACTTTCACAACCAATGCATACCAACCAATGGAAACTCATAGTAGTTATAATTATTATCCTTAACATTGAAACTCTATAATGCACCACCAATCAAACTATCAAATATGCTAGAACTCTTAAGATAATTAAGAATTTAAGAACAACAAAAAAAGCCTCACGTTATCCCAATTCTTATTACCATTTGCCAAAACCTCGAGTCCTCCATCAATTTTAATAAATGCATATTCTTATATTATGATTAGGGGAAAATACAAATACAGAACAAAAGGGATCGAACCCACAAATGGGGTAACATGAGAATTATAAAGAGTAAATGGGAAAAAAGCAAAAGCAACACAGAGCAACGCATCCCCAACGAAACCAAACGGCACGCAGAGGCAGAGGCAGACGCAGAGCAAGAGTAATAGCAAAATCAAAAACAAAAGTCAACACACCGTATTGTCTACCCGACACCAATATGATTCTAGCCAAAATCTATTAAGCAAAACCAACATAACATCGCCCCAACGAAACTATCTTAGTCCATGAAACTTGATCCGTCTCAACCGCCAATTAGTTGGCATGCCAAAAACAACAGTGTATACACGACCAATACTCAGACATTGTAAATGCCAACCTAAACCTTGGGAATGGAAAAATAGGTGGTGGTTTGGGGATGTTGGAGATGCAGAAGAAGGGTCTTTGGGGAGATTTATGATGTTTTGAAGGGTTTGTTTGAGATTTGGGCAATGAAGATGAAGAAATAAAAGACGGAATGGAATATATCGGTGTGTTGTTTGAATCAGTGAATACTGGCACAAACGGTTTCAGGTTGTGGTGTTTCAGAGTTTGTTTTTTGAGTAACTTTTTTTTTTTTGTTTTTTTTTTTTTCCTTATAAAGAATCCTAAAACAATGTAAATCAAAACCAACACCAAATCTGACCCAAAATAACAATCTAAATCATAATTAACCCCCAATTGATTCTCCAAATAAAAACCAAAAACCCTAAAATTTTTAATTTAAAACAGAACTTTACCAGTAGCGATTCCGATGGTCGGGTAGTAAGTGGAGGCTTACGGTGATGGCAGAAGATCTGGGTGGCACCCTTCTCTCTATTTCTCTATATCTATCTCTCTCTACCTGTGTTAGTTCAGACAATCGGTGGCAAGAAAACTGATGGAGATGGCCGGCTCTGACAAATTCTGTCTCCCTCTCTACCTCTGAATCTCTAAGCCTTTCCCTGAATCTCTTTTCTCTCGATCTCTCTTTCTCCTTTCTCCATGTTATCTTAATAATATTCAACAGGTTGTTGTAACTTCAGGAATTTAGAATGACGATATTCTTTGTAGATAAATCTCGTAATTTGTAATGAAAGTCACGTGGACCCCAAAGGTTCCAAACTACACATAAACATTGCTTGTTTGTGCTGGAGCTTCTAATCTCATTTATAGTCAGATCATAATAACAAATGATAGACAGTTTGCGCAAAGTTTATATAGTGAAATAAGAAGAACATGTCAAGAACTAAATTAGGATATTTAGAATTGCAGCAAACAAAAGCCAAGGTTATAGGGGCACACTGCTTGAATTTGAAACCCATACCAAAAGTTAGGACATAATTCCACATTAACAAACAAATGCAAATAACATGATAGGGAATATTATAACAGAGCGAAGGTTATTTGTTATTGTAAAGCTTCAACGAAAAGTTATCTGCTTAAACAGAGCGAAAACATTAAGAGTACATATGCTATATTGTGAAAGTATATATAGGATTTGAAATGTGGCAAAATATATCTTAAAAACATCTTTGATAATGACGATAATAGGCATCAGAGATGATAACTTGTGTAGCTCCTCAAGCAGAACAGTACTTACCGTGGAGTTAAAGATCATTAGATTTTGAAGTTTGAAGGAAATAAAAAGGCTCAAACAAGTATTTTCAGCTTCTGAAGCTGAAAAGAAATAATCAATAATCTCACAAGTATTTTTACACAATGTTGTCAAGGAAAAAGAAACCCAAATATTCTTTTGTTTTTCTTTTTCTTAGGAGATGGGAATGGTGAAAGTCTTAGGTTTGGAAGACTGCAAATGAAGGCGATGGAAATACCTCAAAAGAGAATAATTTGCCCATAAAGTAATCAACCTAGGTGGCATCATTGTAAGGCTCATGTACAGAAGTCGTCGTTGCATTTGTTGGCTGCATTCTTGCTAATAATGGGAATTACCTATATAAAACTTTAAAAGAGTCAAATGACAACATTGAAAACATTTCATAAATAACTTATTGATGACTGGTATAGTGAGGGGATATCTGTAAGTCATCAATGCAATTGGAGTCAGCATATTAAAACTAAAGTAAAATTTCAATAGTTCTCTCTCTAAAACATTACCAAGGTCACAATCTTGTGACTGATAAGATCATAACCTTGTGAGAGAGTTGTATTCTTTCTAACAATTGCAAATATCAACAATTTGTAGCACTAGCACTTGTCATAGGTCACACCTATCTAGCCAGGCAATACACCTTCATAGAGAATGTATTGAGTGAAGGACCACAATTGTTATGGTACTTGTAGTGCCAAATATACATTATATATATATAGAGAGAGAGAGTTTTGAGTACAAAAGCAATGAGCAAAACAGTTTCTTATGGATGCCCATAAAAAATGGAAAATCTCTACCAAACAATAAGCTATATAGAAGCAGCAATTGGTAATTTAAGCAAGATAATGCTTAATTTTACGTACCAGTCAGGGGAAACAAGCGTAATTTGCAATTTAAGATCAAGCAAGCAAGAAGTAAAACATAAGAAAGAAGAAACGCATTACAACTTCTAGCACCAACATTTGCAGAACTCAAAGCATGACTGAATTAACTTTACTCCAAATTGAAATTACCTTCTTTCTTGATTCTATGTATTTGACTGCAACAAGCTCTTTTGTCTTCTTATCTGTCACCAACCTTGCCACCCCAAAATTCCCTACACCAAGGTCTTTCAATGGTTCATATCACTCCTCCATCTCAACTCACCCCCAATGAACAATCGCACACACAAAGATTCACAAAGCAAGAAAAAACCAAACAACCCTAGCAAAATTTTATAGACACCAAGCACTAACAAATCCTAAAGTCTCATAGATAACATTAAAAAACACAACAAGAGAAGGGGAGTGCTGAAAAAAATGAAGACTTCCTTATTTTGCACATAACCAACCTGAGCTTCCTCATTTTGCACATAGCCAGTAATTATCACAGTCCAAGAGATAACAATTTTTTCACACATTTCATCAAACAGTTTCTGTGGATTCTCCATGTAAGAATCTGCATACAAACTCAGCAATACAAGACCCACAAAATCCCTAACCCATTGTTTATACCCATGGAGCTTCAGTCTGACCCAAATGGAAGCCTAATCCCTCCCTTGAATCTTCGGTTTTGAGATGAGAATATGGGTTTCAAGACTGGGTTTTTGGGTTCGGTCAGGGAGAGGAGATTGGGTTCGGTCAGAAAGAGAATGCTTGGGTTTGTGATTGTGGGTTCAGTCAGAGGGAGTAATGAAGGGTTTGGCGGCGTGGGTTGAGGGAAGGGAAGCAGCGGCCTGGGTCGAGAAATCAAAATTATTCTAAGCCTGAACTAAAAATATTAGAGAGAGCTGAACAATTGACAGAGTAAACCTTCACCCAAAGTTGAGAACAATAAAATGACTAAATTTTTATTAAAAAAAACTAAACCACAATTCAAAGAACACAAAAGAAGAGGTCTGCAACAGATAAGAAATAGCAGTTTGACAAGAACATTTTAGTTGCTCAAAATCTCAGAGAATACACAACTGATGCATGCATTAAAATACACAACTCACACAGACATTTCATTGAACAATTTCTTATCAAAATCTCAGATTATACCTACCGATTATATTATCAAAATTTCAACAACACTTCAATCATGGGAAATGGGAAAAGAGCTCTCAGGCGGCGACCATGGAAGAAAGGAATGGGCCGTCTGTCGGCGGCAACTGCGGGATTACATTACAGTCTGGGTGGGAGAGAGAGAGAGAGAGAGGACAGGTTAACATATTTGCACATAATATTTATGTTAAGTGAAAGGAATAAGAATTTATCGCCTTTGGTCAAAAAAAAAAAAAAAAAAGGAATAAGAATGAGCATGATAACGAAAATACCAACAAAATTCCTCAGAAGTCTATAGTTTACGCACATATGTTAAGGGTAAAAGAGTAAATTAAAATCCCATAACGTTTTAAAAAAAATCCAAAACTGAGAAGACGGCAATGCCCCCGCCTTATTCGTTGGTGCGTGACATTATAAAAGGATGGCCATGGTAATTTCAGCCCACGGTGCAACAGATTGAAGTCCCAATGCAATATCGAGTTGCATAACATTGCATAAGATGATTACGAACTTCCAGAAGCCATAAGTCTTTGAAAATTTGGTCATTCGAGCATTGTGACCACTCGTTTTCATACGTTTTTGCGAGATCTACAAGCAGGAAAAGAGAAAACGAGCATTGAAGGTGATTAGACAAGCATAAAATGCGCGTAGAAATTTGGAAACTTCGAAATGCCATAACTTTTGACTCGGTGGTCCGTTTGGGACGCATTTTTTTTTGATTTCATATAACTTTTCGAGATCTACGCAGCCCAAACTGCCGGAGGCGGTTTGCCCCAACTTTTTCGCCAAATTCCACTTATTTTTAGAGATATGGAATTTTTAAGTTTTTTTCCCATAATGTTCTTATTTTCCAAGCTCTTTTTTCCTATAATGGTCTACCCAGACCAAGTTTTGTATACAGGATCCTAAATAAGTGATGGTAAATATTACCAGTGTGTAATTATAAACATCAAAATTGCAAGCCTCGGCCAAGAAGAGTACAAATAAATTTATTGTGAGCCTAATTACGGCTCTCACTCTTTGGTCTATTGGTCTGCTACCTCTGTGCTAACTACCGTTCTTACATTCGGTCCTCCACATTGGCTATTGCTATTACTTTTTTTTTTTTCTTCATGGACATGTAATATATTATATCATGTAATTTTTTTTTTCTTCGTGGAACATACAATATATTATTTAGTATAATAATATATTGGTCTGCTTCCTCTGTGCCAATTACCATTCTTCATTGAACATGTAATATATTATGTAGTATTATCATGTTTTTTTTTTTCATGCAATATATTATTTAGTGTTATTTAAGTCCCCCCCACCCCTCCCCTTTATGTTTTTTTGTTTTTTGATACCAGTCAAAGGGAGTACACAGTTACCCAAAAAAAAAAAAAATCAATTAAACCAATTACTGTTCATGGGCATTATAGTTGCCCTCTTAGTTACAGACCAGACAGATTTAACCACTACATGAGACACACAAAATACCTTACAGATCAGACCTTTGAAAGATAAGAAAATTCAAATCAGCCACTCTGATGATATCAAGCCAATCTGTTGCCTTTTCCTTCTTAAAGACCTGAGCTACATTCCTACTAGCAGTTAAAAACAAAAAACATTGAAAGCCAGGATCACTTGCTACAGTAGCAGCTGCTATCATTGCTTCAAATAGGCCCCTGTGGTTGAACTTGCCAAAGTACTAGCTACACCAGACAAAACACAAACTCCCTCCATATTGCTGGCATTATAGGCAAAAGCTCTTCTTTGACTTCTTTGACCCTTTGCAGCAGCAGTCTTGATGATTAGATCCCACTGCCCTGCTGGAGATTGTTGGTGGGCTGCTGCTGGT